>OW388289.1:28932958-30152523 GCA_936450465.1 Gibbula magus
TCAATTTGAAACCTGTTTCATATATATTATCTACGGATATGAAGGGCATATTGCATACACCTAATCATAATCCATAAATTTTAAAGGGGAAGGGGGATCCGCCATTGACCGACGTCAAACTAATAATTTTGGTTGCCTAGGTTATCTCAGTCAACAATATTTGTTTGTTGTTTAAAGTGACATGAAAATCCAATCCCCTCCTGTTATACACGCGATACATCCTGAACATTAAAATAGATAGTTCGCTTTGATGCTATCAACATATTGCGTCAGCTAGGCTAGATGCTTCACTTCTTATCAAAACAGAAATATTTTCGTGGATTTGATAGACTTTAATTGCGTTTATTCACATTCTTCATCGTTGACATATACTGACCAGATAGCAAAGAAGTCCATTGGGTACAAATGATCTGCTAAGTGACGAATTCCATGGACACCGGATATCAGTTATATAAATTATACGTACAGGCTTAAGTGTTGGTGTTTGAGATGGCCTTGTACAGAAGCGGTCAAGCATTGCGAATAAACAGTGTCCTCAGATGACCTCTCAGCTGGACATCGGACCTCGGGTCAAGGTCGGGTGATTTACCTTTGAGGTCAGTGAAACGATAATGGGGGGTTCTCTCTGTAAAGAATGTCCCCGGATAAGCGATATGTTGGGTTATGGAGATAATTATAATGCTGGAGTTGCAGGGATTTGTTAGTTTGTCACTAATAACATAGACTGATGAAAAAGGAATCGTTTGAGGGTCCTGTTGATTTGCTTGAAGCTGTATCAACTTACCTTTGGCTAATTCTATGCATTCGTGACGTTAACTTATGTTATATATGAAGAAATAACAATGGACGTCAAATTTCATCTTTAACATTGACTATTTTATATCTAAAATCAAATATCATTCGTGCCCGATTTTAAAAGTTCATCAAAATCGCAACAAAAACCTTAAGCACGAATATCACATCTGCCTTCTCATTTTAAATGTCAGATGTTGATCAACTTGCGAATGACAAGACTTCTATGTATAAAGTCAGTGACACAAATACTACTCAGTCTGCAGTATCGATCTGAGAGCTCCTGAGATGAGCTCCACCCCCGCCTCCTGTACACGCAGTGTGACACAGAGCCCGCCATTACGATGATGGGGACACTGATTCAGCTGGGTGAGGCAGAGCGAATGTGAGGATATTGCGTACTTGCATGGTCCCCAACAAACATTACATAACATTGATAATGATGAATGATGCCACTTCTTGAAAGAATAATGCACATTAATGATTTTCAGAATATGAGATTTTAGCATTAGAGAATAACCTGTAAAAGTTGATAGAGGTCGACGGTTTGTAGTGTGTTAGGGTATTGACTGACACAGGAATATACTTTACAACTTAGCTTTAAATCTCATTATGTGTGCATGTTTCATTTATATAACATTTTAGTATAAATACATTTCTTTATAGGATTTTTTACATTGTCGACGGTTTATGACTTATTTACACAAATCTTCCTGTTGCTTGTCCATGACAAGTAAAATGTTAGTGATGCTAACAGAAGGATAGCAACTGAAGCTAGATCCATGCTGCCTGACGGGTTTGTTTACTTCCACGTGCTTTCTATGAATGGCCTCTCAGGCAAAGTTCGTGTTGGAACTTGGCAGAGTTGGAGGGAAGAGACGCTGAGTGTTTTCTCTATCAGTAAATATATCAGATTACGAAACAAGATCCCCTACAAGAGTATTTCCATGCGTCATACGGGGCCTTGACGCGGTTCATACTGCTCGGTAGGAGAACATAGGTATTGCATCACTCCTAACAGTACGACTGCGTGTTAGAGGGGGGATGGGTATTTACTTTTATCAGGGAGACGCATGACATAGAATTATCAAAAAAACGTGAATGACACACAATTAATTCAGCAGGAAAAGAGGGGGCGTAGAATTGAATCCATTCCTTGTTTAATGGATTGGACAAACCATTCACGATTTCTGACGCAAATCTGATTAATGTATCTGTTTTCTACGAGTCTATTCTGCGTTTCCTTGCCTACTAGTTTGTTCCTTGGTAATGTGTAAACTAATATTATCATTTCTTGTGTATGTACTTATCTAGTCCTTGTTTCTGTGTGTAATAGCCTTATTCTTACGTCTACCTGGGGCACGTTGCACGAAACTCTAAGGTGATCTTTAGTCACTAAGGTTGCCCTAGTGCAATGTTAAAAGATGGTACTAAGGTTAACCTTAGTGTTAAGGTTGTTTTGTGCACGTTAAGGTAGCTGCAGTCTGTACTAGTTTAAACTCTGCTTATGTCTGTACTTGTCTTAAAAATGCTTCTGTCTGTACTAGTCTTAACTATACTTCTGTCCTGTCTGAACTAGTCTTAACTATACTTCTGTCCTGTCTGAACTAGTCTTAACTATACTTCTGTGCTGTCTGTACTAGTCTTAACTATACTTCTGTCCTGTCTGTACTAGTCTTAACTATACTTCTGTCCTGTCTGTACTAGTCTTCACTATATATACTTCTGTCCTGTCTGTACTAGTCTTAACTATATTTCTGTCCTGTCTGTCTGTAACTTTGCTTAGGTATGTACTAGTCTTAACTATGTTTCTTATTTACTAGTCTAATTATGCTCCTGTCTGTATGCTATTTTAGGTGTCATTTTACTGTTTTGTCATCTTTGTTCATACTTCCGAAGTAAATGCATGGACAAACTACACACGTACACTGTTCCTAACTGGACAGACAGAAGCCCCTCACCGAATCTGGACCTGTAGATCGACTTCACTCTCCATACCGCAGTGCTCATAGGGATGGAAATAAACAAAGCTCGATTATAGTAAGTTGCGATGGAGGCTAGGGAATTGAAAGGGGTGATGGAGTGGGGATGTGGGGAGCGGGGGAGGGGGGCGCGTCAAGGCTAGAGGATCTGGTCTTATGGAAGAACTGCCAGTTTTCATGAGAAGTGAAACCATTGCGTTGTAAACAGAGGGTGTGAATTAATATAAAACGTTAACATAGGGAAGTAAAGCCAAATACTTGTAAATCATACTGTGTAATATAAATACAATATTATGGACGTTCTTTATCAAGACTGGACATACAAGTTATGAGATAGCTAAGTAAAATTACCAAACTTTAGATACTATTAGGCAATCGTTGTTGGTCTTAATTATAATAAAAATAACGTTGAAGATTAAGAATCTAATAATTTTCGAGGGGTTATTGATCTGAGCTGTTGATGTAAAAAGGTATTTAAAGGGTAAATACATTGATGAAATATTGAAAACATTATTCTTAGACAAATCATTTTTTGAGAAAGACAATATTTTCTCTTCAAAACTAATCGAATATTTTAACTATTTGAGGATGTTTATGTTACATGCAAAACACTAATTTTATTACGAAACCCATATGATTGTTTTTTTAAATGTTCAGCATGATTCAATTCAAAAGTAGAAAGGTTAACCATTATTCTAAAATGCATTATGCTGATGAGTATTATGTTTTCCGTCCTGCATTTTCAATAAATGAACCATACATGTAATGAGTATTTAATAATATCTCTCTCTCTCTCTCTCTCTCTCTCTCTCTCTCTCTCTCTCTCTCTCTCTCTCTCTCTCTCTCTCTCTCTCTCTCTCTCTCTCTCTCTCTCTCTCTCTCTCTCTCTCTCTCTCTCTCTCTTTCAGCATCGTCCCTATATCACATAGGCTCTGCATCCCAGACAAATGATGATATGGGTTTTAACGGTACAGCGACCCTTTGGATAAGGGAGTCTAGTAAGTATATTTATACAAGTGTATACTAGTAAGTTCAGTCACAGATATAAGTGTATAGGTATAAAGGTACAAGACTCACCTGAGCATGGCTGTAGTAGCACTACAGTTAGAGTCACTATCCATTGGCATCGTCTGTCCAGAGTGTAAGTAGGAAAGTGTCTTTGTCCCGAATGACATCGGAATTACTGCACGTCGTATTTGAATATAAAGGTAAACAAGCTCACTGCCTCGATCTTTATACTGTAGCTTTCCCACTTAGTGTTAGTGGGCCGGTCAAATTGTCCTCCTACAGTCAGAATGAGTCGCTATCTTACAGCTAGAAATATCATTGATACAGTGCCGTGATTCCCGATAAATTTTATGGGTTTTTCGGGTAAAAATGAACGGTGCTCATTTGTTGTAATAGGAATCACTGCCCTAGTGCACTGGGAATAATACTACATCCATTCAGAATCTCCGGAGGCGCGGCTCTCTCGACCAATCAGAGTTCAGTATGTATGTAATTCCAACCAATCATAAATTACTCCATGGTACTACCTACAACTTCCAGTCATTATTATGTGAAGTGGAAAGGAGGCACGGGGCGTGTTTTATTTGTATACTAGTCTCGCTAGTGAATGAACCGGAGCTCGAGTGTCCTGTGACAAAGGCGCTATCTGTCTCTCTATCTCTCTCTTCATAGTGACTGCACGATTCATCAATAGGCGTGTTCACTTCATTACTCGTCTGTCATTCTCCTGTACATCCGCACTGGGAAAACATCTTATAAAGACTTATCTAAACTTTCATAAGTTTCCTTTACGTCTTGGCATCAAACTGTTTGTTCAATATCATAAATTCCTCGAAATTTTGAAATTTGTTGATGCATATATCTATTTTTATACAAACATTCAGAGTTTAATAGAAAGCAGGGGAAATTGTCTTTTCGGGATGACGAGGTATCGATTACATCATATGCATACTCACAGCCTGAGACAGGCGTGTTCAATAAGGCGTGTCAGTGAATCAGTGTGCCTCTCCCACTGCTAATAGTGCGGGGAATTCGTCACGGACGGATCCATATACAACCAGTGAGACCCCCTAGTGCCTCTCTCCTGCACCCAATGCGATTCGACGCCCACAGACCCTTGTACCTCTGACCAGCACCCAATACCATAGATTCGTAATCAACAGACCCCCGTACCTCTATCCAACACCCAATACCATAGATTCGTAATCAACAGACCCCCGTACCTCTATCCAACACCCAATACCATAGATTCGTAATCAACAGACCCCCGTACCTCTGTCCAGCACACAGTACCAGATATTCGTAATCAACATACGCCTTTACCTCTGACAAGCACCTAATATCAGAGATTCGTAATCAACATACCCTCGTACCTATGTCAAACACCCAATACCGGAGATTCGTAATCAACAGACCTCTGTACCTCTGTCCAGCACCAAGTACGATTCTACACCCACAGACTCTTGTACCTCTGTCGTGCACTATGTAATGGAGATTCATCACCCACAGACCCATGTATCTTCCTCTTTGACCTACAATCAAGAGCGGGACCTTTCTCCCTTGCAGTTTTTAGGCAGATTCTTTACTTTACATGGGTGTTCTTCGCTTAGACCAAAACCCCAGTTTTCACTCCCTAGTGGAGGTTCCTCCCCGCAGACCCCTGTTTCTCTCCCCTGTACTGCACGCCCTCGCCCTAACTAATCACTTCTCTGATGGGAAATGAATGGTGTGTGAGAGGGATTGACAGGGGGTAAGGGTGGTGGGGTGAGAAAGGCTGTGGGCACAACGCCAGTGTAGTCAATACATATATCTCTAGTCTGACTTCATATAAGAAATGTTCGACTCAATCCTGCCTCCATGCACGGGTCAACAGGGCTGGCTCACAGCCAAACTTTCCGTGTTTTTACAGTAACTTCCACCGTTCATCTATAGTTTTACGAGAGAAAAAGAGCGGCTGAAAATTCCAGTCTGCATATTACACATGTCACCAGAGCTGCATGGGTGTTAAGCGGAACACACTCAAACTCCCCTTCTGTCTAACAGCTGACTGGTGCGAGGGCTGACGTAATCAAAGAGCAAAAGAATATCAAGTTAGACAAACAGATAGATTATTATTCAATAAAAGCAAATGATTTTCTTTCTGACCTGATGTTTAGGTGTAGTTTTAATGTTACGAACTCTAGGAACAGTTGCTGTGTTTTTGTAAGTTGTATTGTAACCTCTCTGAAATGAAAAAAATGTTGCTGCATCAGCTCGCTACAGTTCAACGTTTTTAATCATATGAGTGTAACATCTTACATCTTACATATTACTTTGATACACTTTAATTCTTGAAAAGAAGATGATAAACTTAGCTCTTATGTTTAAAGAAGAAGGTTATCCAATAAAGTAATCAAACAATATTTTGAATAAATGTAATTGGAAGGCACGTAAAATACATGAATACTGTGCACACAACTGCATGTACTGCTGATTTATATCTATTAAATCATATCAGCAACAATACCGACAGAAATTTCTGCTGTTTGTAGTAACTTTTCCTAACGATAATTGTCTCCTGTATTGTCATTCCAGTAGGCGAGACAATGTTAAAGTTTAGAAAATGTCTGGCATTTTCAAGAAAGCCACAAGCTAATCATTCGAATAGAATGCCCAGAACAAATGTATTAATACTTAACATTCATTACATTTCAGAATGACTTATAACTTTCCGGAACTATTTAGAGACATCACCCTGTACCACAATCTCAGCGAGCATTTAGTCAGTGTAGGAAGGAAGGCGCACTTGACAAGACTATGACGGCGTGCATCCTCAGATTAAATCTAACAGTGACGTCATGATTAGCACCATGACGCGTAGGTGTTGTTTACAAACACTACTTACGTTGCGGGCAGGACACTTACATATGTATGTATATGTTGTATTATCGACATACGAATACCAAATATCCTTTACATACAAACATGTCTTACACTCTTATAGATACGTAAATGTCTTCAAGTCCTCATACACGAACGTCTTATTTTGTACATAAACACACGTGTTGTTGTGTATTACGTAAACGTCGAACGCTTACATACGTACACGTCGTATCCTCTAAATTTGTACGTAACTTATACTCAAAGTGCGTGTAATATACTCTATAATCGCACACGTCGTATAACACATGTATTATATTCTATGCTATACACTTCTCACCCTTTCTATCCGTACACGCATTATAGTCTATGTTGTACATGGCGTATGGCGTATCCTACCTATCTACGTACACGGCTTTATACACTTTTATTATTTTTATTTACACTTATTATGAGACATATGACCTTTAACCCCTGGATATGTTTGTTGAAGATCCAACCCAGTTTCGTGTTTTGTATTCAAGAAGTTTAATAAAATCAAAACTCGGGGCTTATAAATCCCGATGTCAGCCGTGACGTAATGTGACACTCTGCATTTTGGTGCAATGAGGATCTTTTTCGACAACGTTACGTCACTTTGTCATTAATAACACTGGGCTAACGTGTTTGAAATTTTATAATTCCCGCAGCATGACAATACGGAAAAGGTCCATCTATAACTACACTTCATGAATGAATTAGTGTATCGTTGACATTAACATGTTGACATGGAAGTCTTTAAAAATAATTTTAATCAATCAATTTGAGTTAACCTTTTCGTTCTCTTGTTTCCAACTGTAAAATGTGCTAGTATAATGGTCTGAATTGTAATTTTAAAGTATTGTTTTATATATAAATAGAAATAACAATTTACTGAATGTAACCTACTGTTTATTACTCACTTCTATGGTTTAATTGTCAATGACTACATTTAGAAAAACATAAATTATTGACGAAATGGTTTATTCCAAAAATGTCATATCTAATTCGTTGATTCTCCTTTGGTGCAATAATCGTTTCTTAAAATAGAAAAAAAACGAATTACTAACACACCACCATCAACGTTCATTGAAAGTTAAAAATGATTTCCAATTACTATTGGTATGGTACTGAATACCAGTTTAATCAGTTTAATCAGTTTCAAAGTTATTTTAAATAGCATTAAAGTTGACTTAAACTGGGGCAACAATTTAGTCATCATCAGTATTGTGAAGTTTGTGAGTTTCATTAACAGCAATTTTCTTAACATCGCGACATTATATATCAATTTTGCTTTAACATATTTTTTTCATAAACGAGTTCAATTGGTGGAACTTTTATTTTGAAATTAACATAATTGAAGGAAAATTAAGTTTTGATTAACATTATGATCATCGTTGTCTAAGAATGTAAACTTCAACGGAATAAAACAATTATATTTATCAGAATGGTTCGCAAAATAGGAACATTTCGTCCCCATCATACCAGTGGTGGGGGAGGTCTGTATAGTGATAGTGTGTCCGGCATCGGGTCTAAAGGTCCGGGGTTCGATTCGAGGGTGCGGGGGCAACTACAACTGTGTCTTTTGGCCCATGCAAATAATCTGAAAGCGCAATGATCCACTGAAACGTTTACTTTTACAGTTTTCCACATTCATATAATGTTTATAAAATGTAGTCATAACATGTGATTATAATATGTATTATATATAAATCTAGTATTGTTTATACATGTACAACAAACATATGGTACATTGTAGGTGATGATTTGTTAATAACTATTTAGACTTATTAAAATGTTTGTCGATATTTGTCAACTGAATTTTGTAAAATGGGATATAGCTAATATGTGTCATTTACAGTATGCATGTAACTAAATAACGTAATACATTACGTAATCAGTGTATACTGCATTCCGTTATCAAACTTTCAACTTCGACCTTTAAGGCTACATTAAATACTAAAAGTTATTAATTTTAAAGCAATATTTACAAGCACAAAGTAAAAAAAAGAAATCGGCTTCATTAGGAGGTCGAAATGATTACATGACACAGTGTTTATTAATTAAATTATGTAAATTAAGATTCACAGATGAGGTATCTTGGTTGTTAATGTAGATAAACGCACCCACTTCAAGTATAGTTTCCACCTGACAATAGCATGTAATACATTCGAGGTATATCAGTAACATGTCCTAATCACTTCAATACCGGAATCACAACATATGGCAGAAAAGAGAAAGATGTTTTGAACGCACTTAAAATGTCATTGCAAAGAGTATAAATGAAGGGTCAACAAGTACACTTTCCATGTTCCTTATCACCCCATGCTCTGTTAGTCAGAGGAGGTTCGAACTCAGAAATATGGTAGGTTTTTCTGATGTCTGTATCCACGTGGAGCTATCAGACCCACCATCAGTAAGGTGACACCTTCGTCAGCCTCATGTCACTGGCTTCACATTAGAAGGTGTAACATTATCTAACACTCCCCTGTTTATCGCAGTGCTACAGCCATAGCCGTCTTTCAATGTGGGGAGGATTCAGGAGGGGATAGTCTTAGAACCATATGATGTATTATACCGTTTCGCATTAAGATATAGAGTTACAAAGTGAACGTATCATTTAACACGTTTTTCAATTACTTACCCATTATTACTGCTAAAGGTCATGTTTAGTGAACGTTGCTTAGATGATATAATCTATGTGACTTTCAGATGGTATTAAGGTGATAAATGTCTTCCGTTAAGTTTTCTAATATGCGTTAAAGGCGTGAGGGGGTTAAGTTAACAATGAATAAAGGGGAACGTGTGTCTAAACATTTGCGCATTGGAAATCTTCCCCCGTAACGTTAAATATGACTTCATGACAAAAATGTAGATTAATAACTGAACGAACTCTATACCAGCCCATGTTGTAGAATGGTCATAGTTTTTTAATATATATTTCTATATATTTTGAATATATTAATCTTAGTGAAGTTAGACAAGTGTTAAATCGTTATACTGTTAAGTCTTTGAGAGACATTTAGAAATGGAATAGATATAAATAACAATATTTTCTTGATGAATTTAGTTAGTGTCAATTATTACATTTCTGACTATATATAACGTATGTTAATGCCTCCATCAGGTGATGTGTAGTCCTTCCACCTGATGAAGGAGTGAGCATATACTTCGAAACGTTGTGTATCTTCACAAAAAAATAAGTTGTTATCCAGAAAATCTGGTTGTCTTATGTTTAATTGATGTATATATACATTTATGTCAAACGTGTAACATTGTTCTATATGCAGAATCGAAACTGTGAATACCGTGTGGATGTCCCTTTGACAATGTAAACTGATATAATCATTCGACAAAAACTAGCAAAACAAATTTACCTTCACTAAATTAACAATGAAATTATGAAACTTACTTCAAAACGCTAACGGCATGGGACTGTGCCTTGCAGTTCTTCAAACTCAGTCTTTGTGCCAATTCTATTATCTTAATAGTAAATTCACATATGCAATCATAATTCAACTCAAATATCACACATGTATAATGTAATTCATTTAGTTTCTTTATTAAACAACATTATGAATTCAAGAAATATCGAGTTGAATAACAGCTCTGGGTGACGATTACTACGGTAAGCCATTGGGAATACTCATTCCAGAATTAAATCAAAATCAAATCAAGAAATAACAAACCATTCACTATGAAACGGGTTTAAAAAACAGCTGAAAAGCAATACAATAAGGACGAATGAAAACAATGAAAATATAGTAGATACATTGTAAGGCACATAAGGATACAATTCACCATCATTTATTCAGAAGCAAATAAAGATAAACATGGCTTCATGTAGGATCGTTTTGTTGGGGGAAATTAAGTCGTTAGTAAAATAGTGAAAACGATATCAATAAAATACATTCCACACTTACAAACGATAATGTGATGTAGCCATTGAAACTGATCAACGGATCGTACTTTACAAAACATTACTTAGAAAGTCGTATTCTATGAATTATCTCAATGAGGTAATACGAAAACAACGATCCAATACAAAAAGGTTTACTATGTCCAGCTTAGTCATATCTTGTTGATCTTGCAAATTGCAATTTGTTTTTCAGATGTCCATAAAACCGCTTATTGCGTCTTAATGTTATGCAATGAATCGTTAAAGTACATCTTACACAGAAAACCATAAGCAATATTTATATACATGACCATTTTCTAGAACCTGGATGATTCATTCTCAGAAATAGAACCAAGACGTCTGTTTCTGAGCACACTCCCAAAATCAATGCTTCAATTGCGCATGCGTTGCACGTGTATTTATCTCTAAGGTCAACCCGTGACCTCGTCTGACCCGAGATAGTCATCTCCTTGAAGCTAACATTAGCTAGTCCCCCGTAAACTACAAATAACAAGAAGTACTTATGTCCGTCGACCCATCTCCAATCTAGTACAATATTTGCTTTATAATCATCCTTGGATCTGACCCGTGGCTGACCCTTGGTCTAAGAGGTGGTGTCCAGGCCATATACTCTATCCCTACTGACCCTATTGTAAGCCCAGGCTGAGATGAAAGACTACCTCCTTTGTAAATAATAGCATGGTATGTTACCCCGTGGGGTACTGGAGGCGCAAACGCTATAAGATAATGAGGGTGAAGTATAAAGATGTTTTACCTACACCAGTGTTTTGCGTTCTCTTGACCTTATGATTCGCGCTCTTAGCTGATTACCAGTGAAATTTGATTGCAAATTGATGTGATTATATAAATGAATATATCTTTATGTAAATAGATATGTTATATGCATGTTTACGTTTTAATTTAAATACGATTTAAAGTTTATTACATTGAAAGTTATACTTAATATAATAATGTGATATCGTGATCATCGTCATGAAACGGTTTAGCTATTGATAAATGTTCATATGATTATGAATATCATATACGTCAACGTTGTAAAATTATCCATGAAAGTCTCGAATATCTTGATCAAAACTCAACAGATTTCCCTTATAAATTATAAATTTACCTTCACTTTCTTCATTATGTTGATTCAAGTCTCTGATAGGCGTGCCACTAAAACATTCCTGTAGAAAAGATATAAGAACAACACGAATTCACTGAATGTAATGTAATGAATTTAACTTGAGGAATATGTAGTTGAAACTACGTCAAAACTGAAGTTTAATGAAGCACTAACTGCATGTGACAGACACCAGGACAGTAGGAAATGATGTAGATATTCTTAGAGAACACTTCAATATGATGTTCTTCTCCATTAAGCGTGTACGACATGATAGATTCACTTTGGTGAAACCATGTAATATTTGAAAAGTCACTAATCACATTATTTATTTACATCCTTCCAGAAAGTCATATAAGTGATCTTCTAATTCAGTCTACGTTCTGTAACAGTCTCAGCTAATGGGTTGGTGTCACGCGTATTTTTATCTGTCACAGAGTCTTCCTGATGTGGAGGTTGGCAGATGTTCACAGTCCCAACATTAACAGTAGAAACCTTGAACCAAACCATTATGACCTATAAGCTCTCCTGGTTTCTGTGAACACTGGGGCACATGCATTCTCCCAGATACTACACAACTGGTGGACCACTGGTGGGCCACTAGTACCTGCTCCAGTGGCCCACTAGTAGTTTGTCCAGCTGATAGAAGGTGGGCCACCGGTGGCAGCCACTAGTAGCTATCCGTCACCACCTGCTACCATGCTACTAGCTATCATATCGGTGGGCCACTTGCTACCCACCAGTGGCACTTGTGGCCCACTTGGGGGTGTGTTATCTGGGCTCCTCCCACAGAGGGTACCCCCTTCAGGGATCGGAAACCACAAGGGATTAACCTCTGTGGTAAGAGAATGGGTCACGTGGTTTAGACACTAAACATGTAGAGAGTATCTGGAAGTAGAATATAGATCTAGACGAAAATCGAGATTCCGAATGTCAATAATGGTTGTAAAGAATGTATTCTTAAGCTCTAGTTCTATATTCCCATTAAAACGTTACTTATTTATCCCTGTCAAGGAATCTAATATACAAGCCTGTACATTAAGACTACTAAACGATGACCATGACAATTGTTTTAACGAAAAGGTAAGGGTTTCTATCGAAGGTATAAGATGCCAGCACCATTGACGAGTTGCATAACAATGGTTCTACACGAGACTGAGGTTAGTATTTACATATATATTTTACTCACCAAAATGTAGTGGAGTGAATTATTGAGCATCACTGCTGCCACTCATTTAACTGTTCAGACAATTGCCATCGCAGGGCCTAAACGTACGGGCAAAAGAAAGTATATGGCTCAGTTGTATTTATCATATGTATACTTTTCAAAGTCAAATATTTTCGACGTCGTATTGAAAAACTAAAAAACGGACTTGTTTGTGAAATGAGTTCAAAACATTAAATCAGTCAAAGAATACCTCTACGCGGTTTAATTTTTTTAAAATTAATATTTAAAATTTAAATTTTGAAATTCCCCCAAATTAATTTTGATAAGACACAACTGTTCATCGACATATAACACATACTCTGTGTGAAAATCAATAATTGTGCTTCGTCCTGCATACATTTACAACATTTTAAACATGGTAGGAGTCATGTTGGTGTAAATTTTATTTCTTACCTCTATTTTAGTTAAAAAATAAAACAGTCATCAATTAAGTCATTCAAACTACTGCCGAGAGGTGTTATTGTATCGTTCCATAATCAAATGCATCTCAAAAATTGAATTAATCGAAAACAAGTGAGTGTTATACTTTCTTTGCCCGTCAGTTTATTATCGTGACGTTATCTTTTAACCAATGTCATGTCATGTCGTCATGCAATCTGGGAGCTCGTGGGGTCATTACACGATATTTAATTGAACTTTTATCAGATACAGAAGCCTGTATTAACAATGTAGGTACAATATCCTTAATCGTATGATAATACTAGTTCATTGATTAACCAATTGTAAGTTACAAATATCAAATGGGTATCAGAACTAGTTCATGATAAAATACTCCTTCGGGAAGCTTATCTCAACTCTGGTTTTATTGAGGTCTAGGTCTAAGTCTAGGAGCACATTGTTTGAAACAAGAAATATGTTAAAGATCTGGTGAAATGCATTTTTCTCAAGAATGATAGATGAGTATCTCTACGTATATTGTATATCGGAAACAATTGAGCATAAATCGAGACAATATACACTTACAATTGATTATTAAGACGATTTTAATTTACCCATTTTAACAATACCGCGATTTCTGCCGGGAAACGTTTCGAAAATAATCATAGAGGCGTGACTGATTAAGCACAGACGACGGGTCGTCTGTGACCAGCGGACCGACACGCTCCGTGCAGCCTCATTAATTAATTAATGATGATTTATCGCTGCTGCTTGAATTATGAGGTGTGTTAAATCGCCAAAAACACATGTTTATGCAATAATTATGTAATTGTCATCTACTAATCTACTAATTACTTAGTTGGATATCTAAACATTCGATATATGGAAAATTTAAGTTGTCTGATTGAAGATTTGTTAGTGAAATTAACAATCAAAGTGTTGAAAAATTAGATTGAATTATGACTATCGCCGAAAATCAGGTTACTCCAGTGACGTCACAGAAGTCACCCCTTCAGGGGTCGCACCCCCGCAGACTTTCATTTTGGTCGCCGGGGCTAAATTAGGCGTTTTTAAAAAAAAGCCGTATTTAAGTATTTTGTGGACCGATTACAGAAATTTAAAATCGAGCAATTGTCAAATTGACATCCTATTTCAATGAATCCGATTTTGACCATATGTCATTTCCTCATATCCTTTAAAAAGGTTTAATACAAGGTTCACACACATTCTACATCAATTCTCTTCGTATTGCTGACAGTTATATATTCATGTACATTGTACATGCATTTTAATGTGATTCTCTTTAACGTAGATGTGGCACAGTCAATATGATTAAGGTGCAGATTACCGTTTCAATCCCTAGTGTAAACGGATGTAAAGTCTACCAAATGTTAGAGTTCGTGTACTGAAATTCCATTATCTGTAAATACTTATCAGTTCTAAATGTATATAACTTACTCTGACGTCTTTTACTTACATTTTTCGTTTGATATAAGAACTATTTGAGAGGAATTACGTACTACAATAATGTTTCTTACTTCAATATATGCCAATTTTCATGTAATTGTTTGTCAAGTTAATCAGTTTAAGATCGGAAACAAAAAAGAGATTTAAACTTATTAATGTATTGTACAGTTTATAATGGAAACATAAAAACATTACTCAACCTCCTTTGAATTAAAAAAAATAGATTCGACCTCAAAGATAAACTGTTATTATTTGTAGGTATCCTGTTTATGTAGTAACTTGTGTAGGAGCGCCTACACAGTATGACAATTAGAGGTTAAGTTTAAAGGGTTGACCCAGCGTTCGAAATAGCTGCCTGCCCGCCTGCCAATTGCTGGTTGCTTTCCGATCGGGCTTGTAGAAAATATTACAAGCAAGCCCGACTGGCTTGTTGGAATGTTGAGCTTATCTATAAATGACTTCCAAAGACTTGAGTGATACAAACCTTAATTAGAAACTTACAAAATTAATTTTGAAATTAAACTATGGAATCATTCTGTTTAGCGGTGGGGAGTTGGAACATTTACTTCCTTGTTCTAAAAATAGATTTTGTCACAATAGCTTCTCAGTAGTACTGCATCGCACTGAAACTATTAGAATACCTACAGCAATAATCTGAAAACAATTTTGTATTGAACTCGTGAAATACCTGAAGCTGAAAACTCAGCAATTTTTCAATGCAGTATGCTATGAGAAAAACAAGAAAGGTCCGTTTGTCCAAGGTTGTAAGAATTAAACATCCTAAATGCACCTAAATGTTTATGTTCTCCAACTTCAGTTATATGAGTCCCTTGCATTGCTATAACTGAGGTTTGGGCCGGAATGGAGACCCGCTTTGTGACTAAATTGAATAGTTTTCTTTTTTGTGTGAATATACTTCACCTGCCATTTATTTGCCCACCATGATTTTTAAAGTAAATCTTCGTTCAGACTGCAACTGTTTACTGATAAAACCGGATCTTCAATTATTACATACAATAAAGTGTCATCATCAAAAAGACGTATGTTACAATCAATGTTACCAACAAGGTCATTAATACATTTAAAATAACGAAGGTCCTGAAACTGATCCTTGTGGAAAAACAGGTTTAAAATTGGAGTTATATCCGTTTATGACTTCTGAAGTCAGTTAGATAACTACGAAAACTCTGTCACAAAACACTGCTCTTACTTCTTCACCCATATCTAAAGCACATGCTAATTGATGCAATAAAATAATACAAATCTTTTAACAGGTAAGTTGTAGAATAGCCTGGAAGTCCGGCTAATTTTATAGTAGTAAATGTGTATGAACTAAATAATGTGTTCTTTTTATTATCACTTAAACTTTGAGGGCTTGCTAACCTTGATGAGGGCTTGTAAGATGTTTAGTTAACAAGCCCTGTTGGCTTGTTACATTTTAAAACTATTTCATACACAGGACTAGTAGCACGTTTTTTTTTCCAAATTTTATTTTTTCAAACGAAAAACCTGTTGAGACAATAGAGTGACGTCACTGGAGGTTTATAAAGAAATTTAACCAACTCTAACCATATGATACGATGTTGAAAAGACTGACATTAACGATTATACGGAGGTCGTTTGATAATGATAGTTTATGTCATTTATATTTACTTTAGACGGTAAAACCTCTTATTACACAAACTGATTATCCGTAGTGGTAAAAACGGTGTTGCGACTTATTGAGAACGCATTTTATTATTTCGAATGACAAAAACGATTTCCATGGATTTACGGAACCATGTACACTCATTTTTAACTGGATTTTCCGAAAAGAGAAAGAATTTTTAATTATTGGTGACATTATTTTTCAAATAAATTTCATCCACTTATTTGAGCAAAAACTACTACCCCTTTAAACACTTAAACAGTAGCCAACCATACGCCTCGGTTTGGTCTGTAAACAGTTATTACACTGACTGTTAAGTCACCTATTAGACCCCTGAAGACAGCAGATGTTGTTCTACAGTCAACCCACTGAATCAAAGTAAAAGTATTTTTAAGACTGGATTTCATTGATTAAAAATAAACAACTCTCTTTGTACCATAGGGATAAGTATATAACGGTGTACGGCATTTTGATGAACTTCACTGATTTACCCACGTTATAGACGATGCAATATGGGGAATCACTGTAATCCAATAGATGCACAGCAACATGGATATTAGTAAATATATATTTTGTCTGACAGTGTTTACCTTATCGTGTGGACACTTAATGTAATCTTTCATATTTCTATTGAAGCGTTGTTCCTAACCGTTGAACACCTTAAAATGGCCGCTTGAAGGGTAATGAACTTGCATGGCTTTACCGAACCATGTACATCCGTTTTAGAACTCTATATATTGCTTCAGGTGTATCATTTAGTCATTTATAACACTAAATTCCCTTTTCGTGAAAGCTCTTTAATCATCTCAGTAAAACAGCGTGCAAAAGCGCCTTTAAGACTTACAAACAATCCTCACAAATAAATAACGTCAAATTATGAATGATGCTGGCCTCGTTCAGAACATTAATTGACATTTTTCAGATTCATGTTATTCGTAGTGATAATGGCATTGCTCATGTTTCAACATATGGGTAATAAGGGACCCTAGTGTTATGATACCGTGTTTTAATAAGCATTAACCATATATTTTACCCATCTACAAATACCAAACATTATGTATTTTATCAGCTACATGTAAGCCTAAGAGCTGTGTTACTGGTCTGTCGCCAGTGTCCAGCTTGCTGTCTAATCAGCTTAGGGTTGTTACTCTAGCCCGAATCCCCAAATCCTTATTACATTACCAGCCAGGTATTTATCTTTCTTATAAAATATATTGTAAGATATCACATCGGGGAGACTTACTTCGTTTCATGTTTGTTAATGAGCGGGTTTAGTTAACCATTGAAATCCACTCGTAACAATTGGGGGCTCGGCAGGGATGTAACCATGTAATTTTTAAGGTTTAAATGTTGTGAATGTTTAAAACCTTGCTATCATATTCATTCATTGAAGAAACCAGCAATCCTTCAAAATGTATTTCAAGTTAGAGAGTGTTGTGTCAAGTATTAGCTTTGAGAGTATCCTTAAGCTTAGGAAAGCAGAGCTTATTGAATTATCTGATCATTACCAAGCATCTGATAAAACGTCTTTTAGAAAAGCAGAGATATGGAAGGCTTCAGTAGAGGCACTTGTTTGGGATGATATAGTAGATGAGGAGGTTATTAGTAAGTTAGGTCAGTCAGATGAGGTTCAGATACGGAGGTTGGAGTTAGAAGTCCGTATGAAGGAAATAGAAGCCAGAGCGTGAGAAGCAGCGTGAATATGAACAGTTTTTATGAACAACTTTTGTCTATGAAAATTCACTCTTCAGTATCTCACGAATTTGATGTTACCGAATACATGTACGTCAACTTTGTTCCTCATTTCCAAGAATATGATATTGATAATTACTTCATGCACTCATGAAAATCGCTAAACGTCTTAAGTGGCCTAAAGAATCATGGACTGTCCTCCTATAAAGTCCTTTGATCGGTAAAGCTCATGACGTGTATGCTTCACTTTCCTATGCCAGGAGCAATGGCTATGACTTTGTGAAAAACACCATTCTTAAAGTAAATGAACTTGTGCCAGCAGCTTATCGCCAACATTTTAGAAGTCTCCGAAAACAAGAATTTCAAACATGTTTAATTTGCGAGACAGAAATGGACAGATGGTGTGCATCTAATGCTGTTGATCAATATTATGATAAACTGAGACAGTTGATGTTAATTGAGGAATTCAAAAGATGTATCCATTTGGACATAAAGACTCATCTTGATGAACAAAAAGCTGAAACATTGAACAGTTATAGCAGACGATTATGCACTAACTCACAAGGGTTTACTACAGAAGACATTCTACAAAGGAAGTCAAGGCAGGTCAGGTCAAAGGTCAGATATACCACAGCGAAATTCTCAACAACCAGGGCCGTGTTCAAGAGAGGTTTCAAAGTAATCGCTCAATTAGCGTAGCGCTACGTAGCAAGGCGAGCAAACTTCGAGGAATGTGCACTGTGTCGTTAAAGAGAGAATGAGCGCTACTTGAGCGCTACATTGAGCAATCAATGAGCAATTTAAGCGCTCGCTGTTATGGAACGCAGCCCAGATGTTACAGGTCGTAACACTTCCAAGTCAGATGTAAAGTCTGATTTCAACCGAACTCAGCGGAACTCTATGTCGGAATCAAGTAACACTGATAGATTTCAGGAAACTTTCCTTGTCCATCTTGTGCTTATTCTAAGATGAAAGGATATCTGATAAGTGAATGTCCCATCTTAGCAAAGAAGAACAATAAATCTTCTCCAAACGCGCTTGCTGCAGTTCAAGTTTCCAATGAACAAGATTCATTTCTGAAGGATTAGTGTGTTCAGGACTCCTATTCGGCGCCAATTATTGATGACTGTTGTGAACCTAAATGTCAGAAACATGATTAGGTCCCACTGCTTCGACTATGAAAAGGATTGGGTTGAAGGTGTCCATTACCTCATGTTTGCAGCTAGGGAGACTGTACAAGCATCTCTTGGATTCATCCCATATCGACTTGTATTCGGCCGAAAAATGAGAGGACCCCTGAAATTGTTGAAGGAATCAAACTTTGAATCTATAGGACAATGTTGTTGGTTTCAAAGAGAAGTTTTCACGAGCAGCTGAGATGGCAAAGAAGAACCTTGAAGATACACAGGCGAAGATGACGACTTGGTATTACAAGAACTCTCTGCAACGGGAGTTCAGATCCGGTGATCAAGTCCTACTACTGCTTCCAGTGCAAGGTGAACCCTTGAAGGCAAGATACTTTGGACCATACTCCATCCTGAAGAAGGTTAGCGAGATTTGGTAGAAACTCTAGATCGAGGAAAGGTGAGACGTCTCTGCCACATCATCATGCTGAAGGGCTACCATGTCAGTGGCGAACCCGTTACTGTCTGCGCAGTTCAAGCCGCCTCTACCCCTGCTGCTCCTGATGTTCCTGATATTGCCACTGTTCCTGATACTCAAGAAGCTCTGAGTGTTCCTTCCAGACATGATGAAGTTGATGACAAGGTACCAGATGTGAAGCTGTCCAATTCAGAAGTCCTTGCCAATCTTGACTCAAAAACTTAGCCACCTGACTGAACCTCAGAGACAGGATATGACTAACCTTATCATACAGTACAAGCATTTGTCCTAGTAGAACTGATATGGTATACCATGATGTTATGATGCGCCGGCGACCTTCCAGCGCTTGATCAACCATCTCATCTCGAACATTCCACACTGTGAGGCGTACATCGATGACGTCATTGAGGCTACAATGACATGAGATGAACATATTGAGGTCACACGTACATTCTTTGAGCCTTGAAAATGACTGACGCTAAACTCACCATTAATCTGACTAAAGGTGAAGTAGTCCAAGCGACAGTTACCTACCTTGGCCATGTTGTAGGTCAAGGTAAAGTTCGAGAAGTGCAAAGTGTTTCGTGTCCATCCCCCAGTGTTGCAAGCTCCAGACTTCCACAAGAAGTTCAAGCTTTGTGTTGATGCCTGTGATATCGGAGCAGGAGCAGGAAGATGACCGCGACGTGGACCATCAAATCTGCTACCTCTTTCGGAAATTCAACGCCCATCAGCGTAACTACTCTACAGAGAGGCTCTGACAATTGTCCTTGCGCTGCAACATCTTGAGATCTACCTTGCGACTACCATGGAGCCGATTGAAGTCTACACGGACCACAACCCCCTGGTGTTGATTAAGAAGATGAAGAACAACAACGAGAGACTGATACGGTGGAGTCTCTACCTTGAGAACTTTGACATTGACACTTCAAAGGGCGAGATAATGTCATGGCTGTCGTTCTGTCAAGAGTGTAGAATTTGGTGAACTGGACATAGATGAGAGACCCTGTGTATAACTTCTGAAGAAGGATCTGAGTCCATAACTTTATTTCTTTTAATGGGGGACGTGTTATGATATCGTGCTTACATAAGCATTAACCATATATTTTACCCAATTACAAATACCAAAAATAATGTATTTTATCAGCTACACGTAAGCCTAAGCGCTTTGTTACTTGTCTGTCGCCAGTATCCAGCTTGTTGTTTAATCAGCTTGAGCTTTTTACTCTAGCCCAAAGCCCTAAGCCCAAGCCTTAATTACATTACCAGCCAGGTATTCATCTTTCTTACAAAATATATCTTGTACGATATCACATCGGGGAGACTTACTTCGTTTGTGGACCTGCATTTACCTTTGGATATTAAATTGACATTGTGCTATTATTGAATATTGGTCTTCCGAAATACTTTGTGTGTTCTTGGAACTGAGTGACTTTAGGACTACAAAGGTAACTTGAACCTGTACTTGATGGTATTGTTAATCTGCCATATATCATCTGTATTAAATATTATTATTACTTACTTCTGGTCTTTTCATGTTTTTTAATGAGCGGGTTTGGTTAACCATTGAAATCTAGGCAGTAGTGATATCGACACTGCTTATGTTTCTATGTGGGTAATAGTGGACCATAGCCAGTAGTGATATTGGCATTGCTTATGTTTCATCATGTGGGTAATAGTTGACCCAAAGTAGTATGGATATGGACATTGCTTTCATCAAATGGGTAATAGTGAACCCTAGGGAGTATAGTGATATTGACACTGCTTATGTTTCATCATATGAGTAATAATGGAGCCTGGGGAGAATAGTGATATTGGCATTTTTTATTTTTATCCCCCGCCACGAAGTGGAAGGGGGATATAGGTTTGAGCTCCGTCCGTCCGTCCGTCCGTGCGTCCGTCCGTGCGTGCGTGCGTGCGTCCGTCCGCTATAAAGGGGACAGCTTTTCTCAGAAACTGTTTAAGATAGGGTTTCCAAATTTGGTGTGTGGCTTGTGGACATTAATACCTTGATGGAGTTTGAAAATAAGAACCGTGTGATAATTTTTTCCGGAGTTATTGCCCTTGTTCCGTATTTTTGGACTCGGTTCATGCTATCTCAAAAAGGGGACAGCTTTTCTCAGAGACTATTTAAGATAGGATTACCCAATTTGGTGTGTGGCCTGAGAGCATAAGTACCTTGATGGAGTTAGAAAATGAGAAGCACACAATTATTTTTTGCGGAATTATTGCCCTTGTTCCGTATATTTGGACTCTGTTCAAGGTATCTCCAAAGGGGACAGCTTTTCTCAGAAACTATTAAAGATAGGATAACCAACTTTGGTGTGTGGTTTAAGGGTATCGATACCTTGATGGAGTTCGAAAAAAAAGAAGCATGTGATTATTTTTTCCGGAGTTATTCCCCTTGTTCCGCTTTTTCAACTCTGTTCCAAGTATCTTCAAAGGATATAACATTTCTCAGACAATGGTTTAACATCAAATCAGTTGATATCGATACCTTAATGGAAAGAAAATGAGAAGCGCACAATTATTTTGTCTTGAATTATTGCTTTTGTTCTCATTTCTTGTGTCTGGCGGGGGATGTTGATGACTATGTCTTCTTGTTCGTCATATAGTGGAACCTTATGACCTGGATTCGTTTTGTGTTTTTTTTTAGGTTTTCCATTTCTTATTATTTTCCGACTTTGTAACTTTACATTGTTTACATGTTAATAACTGATGGTTATGACGTACTTTTGATTAATCCATTTTATCTTACCCACAGAGCTACACTGAAAGCAAAATATCCTTTTCGCACAATTAAAATTAGGAATCACAGAACTATATATACACTGTTGCTGTTCAAAAGGATCCTATCCGCCTAAATCGGAAAATGTTTCAGTGATAAAATGCTTGCTCTCAAATATATATTATGAAATAATATAACTATGTTAATTACCTATACTCACACATTTACCTTATATAATAGTATGATATCAACACACATGACCTACCGCAAAGTAGATGATTTGTATAACCATTAAGAGATACCTCCATTGACTGAACGTCGAAATGTCTCCATTATCGATGAGTAGATCTGAAGAATGCCACACCTTTCCGTCTTAATGGCAGGAAATGAGTCTACGAAAACCTAAGGACTAATTTAATGCTTTCTTATCTTAACTCAGATCGCCTGAACACTTTAAAAAAATTGCAGATTCATGGTCAAATGGCCACCTTCACAGAGGATCAGAGAACATACCTGGCGGGATGCATGGCGGTTCCAATCTTCTTTTCGGTGTTCTTGCTTTAAATTTTGTATTTTGATGCTACGATAAAATAATTATCATTTTTGGTATATGTTATAAAAAGAAAGTAAAAATGATTTCGAAGAATAGTTGGTTTTCAAGTTGATCCAGACATTGAATTGGTTTACAAGTTTTAAAATGTTTATGTTTATAATTGTGTACTCTTGTTTAATCATAACATATGTTTTATTAAAAATGTTTGAGGTATCTTTTCATTTTCAAGTTGTCCTGTGCCAAAGTATGTTATCTGTAAACGTAATCAGTATTGTCAAAGCATTGTGACGCCGTATTTAGGTAAACCTTTTACTTGACATGTATATTATGTTTCGGTTAGGGGTACAGTATATTATGTTTCGGTTAAGGGTACAGTGCATTTTTTTTTTTATGTTTTTATTTCCCTTCAGATGTTTACATATACATAAGAAAGAGTGATCTTTTACATAGATATATCAAATGTGTGGCAGATAATGTGATATATAATATGGCTATGTTCAAGTACATGTATTGCAGGTTTTCTACATCTGACACAAATAATTCAAGTTTCATAAGTTTACATAATTCTAAACAGTGTGTGGAAAGAAGACCAAAATGAAAACAATTTCGGCTGACTATTATTTGCAAAAGCAATATATTTACATGCATGGTAATATTTTAATAATTCTTTTTGTATATGTCCAAAATTTGTTTTTTTTTCCTTTTCTACTCGCAGTGTAGATTTTATATTTTACCAATAAACAAATGGCATTTAAGTACAGTGCATGTATGTAATTTAGATATTTTGCGATTGGTTATTATTGAAAATTATAAACTATAGATAACTTTACTTTACACATTAATGACGAATAATAAAATCTAACAATCTAAACAACAGATTTTAACATCGTTTTTCGCTTGACACTTCGTGAAACTCTTTGATGCATCTTGTATGATATCAATAACAACTATATTGTTACAGGTACAATGGCAAGAACTTGCATTTATACAGTTTTCAAACATGTTGATACAACTATCCTCCCAACCACCAATAAGTGACAAAAGTAGCCTCCAGTAGCGACCAAGATCAATTTCACTTGTGTCGTCATAGTGACTGTAATTGACACAATCGCAGGTTCGATTCGAAAACCCTTGTTATTTTTGTATTTTACATATTAATCTACGCAACTTAATAAAAAGTCCCTCTAATGATATTACATTCATCAAGATGGTACGTTTAAAACCAAGCGGATTGTCGTGATTTGAAAGTAATTTCTCATGTCATATTGAAGGTGAAAGATTTCTCTGGCGACGATATACTTTATGTGTTGAAACAAATAATTCTGTAAACACAGCATATTTAATGTTGCTTTAAGTCTCTTTTACAGTTCTGAACGAGGTGCAAACAGTTCCGTTTGATAAGACTTTGAGCATCAAGCTATTATCTAATAACTTGTTTATATGAAACAGCTTACAATGACTAATACAAAATATTATTTGTAACTTTCGATAACTGAAAGGAATTTTCTTCTACAGTAGCAACATTTCGCTGAATGTTCCCGATATGATCACCATAATGGGTCTACTTAAGTTATAACTTCAAATATGTTTACTGCAAGGTAGATACAAACTAAATATTTTCACTTCTTTAAGATAAGAACGCGTGCTAAATACATTTACACATTTACAATATATTTGCTAAGAATCCGTTTACAGATTAAACAAAGAATTATGATTTTAACTTCAAGCCATTTGTTTTAATCTATGTTTTTATAAGCATGGGTCGATTGTTACCTGAAAACTACCACTCACCAGTAAGACAGAAGTTACATTTATAATTAAATGAAATCGATTCTCTTATTGCATATATTCGAAAGTGAATACTTTTATTGAAGAACCATTCTCAGTTTATATACACAAAAAATTATGAAATTTCTATAATAAAACGATGCTTGATGTACTATAACAAAGCGATGCTTGATATTCTACAAAAAATAAAGCCTGATATTCTACAAGAAACAAAGCCTGATATTCTACAAGTAGCAAAGCCTGGTATTCGATGCTTGATATTCTACAAGCAAACAAAGCCTGATATCAGACAAGAAAACAAAGCCTAATATTAGACAAGAAAACTAGACCTGGTATTCAACAAGAAGCAAAGTCTAAAGAAAGATAGCAAGGAGCTGAAACATCTACCAGAAAGCCGCTGATGGCGGTGACTCTGGGAGGTAGATGATGCAACACAGAGGCAAAACAGAACCACATTCCCGTGTACAGATTATCATGTGCTGTAGTCTATTTGCAGCCACACATAACGTGGAACTCGTCGACCTGTGACCTGAATCCAAGGAATTAGAGAAAGAACAAGAGTTCCAGTGAGAAACCGTGATTGCTTTGGCGATCTTCCAGTAGGATTCACTACGATGTGTCTGGCTGGCCGATCAATCAAACGCCTCATCTGCTACACAATACGCCTTTCTTCAAGTAGGATGTTGTGACTGGGCCACTTCCCTATAACACATAAATTGCGTTTTTATGATCTCCCACAGTGACAGCATAACAGGAACGATTACAGCGATCTTATTATAAATCAACGTAAAATATTGATTGATATCTGACAACAAAGTGTAACCTTCAAGAAAATGAGTTTCCAATTAAATGAAGACTTATATAATCATCTATGAGAGTTGTTGTTAAGTGACGTTCGTAAAACGATGTTCGGTTTAGCATAGATTGGATCCACCCGTGGATGAGATAAAAATGCTTTAAAAATATAACGTTTGTATAATTATTCTTTGCTCAAAGTTACATTAATATTGTAGAATTTATGTGTGTGAATTTATGACGAATCTACCTAAACATATTACTTAATACACATTATCATAGAATGATATTGGTAAGCCCTGCATGGCCACAACATATTGTAGCTACTAATTTTAGTTTACCAATTACATCACTAATGTTTATAGTGTATATGATGTACACTATCAAACTAACAAAAGTAGTTTCTTCCGAAGCAAACGTGGTTTGAGACAGTAGCATCTGCATTGAGTTTAGTAAAACATTTATACCAATATCTTCGATATCATATCAGATACATATTGGTTTAGAAGGGTAACATTACTTTAGTAAAACAAAAAATCAATAAAAGTCAACTAGTGTTTCGAAAATAGGAGCCGAAGAGGAAAAACTATTGACTCAAAATATAAACACTGTTGAATATGACTTGGTTTTAGGACATTAGGGACAGGATATACTCCTAATGGTTTGAACACGAACGATGAATAGGCAAGCTTCGGTAGTTCTGCAATTGATACCGACTATTGTTTGTTTATCAATATGCTTCTGGAAACCGCTTCCTTCCATCCCTAGGCTGTAACAACATATGTATGACGTCAGTGGAACACACTGGTGGCATAAAATGGATCCTTCTTCAGGAGCACATACATGTGAATGCACAATCTGCAAACATACACACCCAAAATATACACCTTTAAACAACGCTTCTGGTAAAAGAGAAGACATGCTCAATAAATCAAAGTAAAACGGTTGGAGTCATTGCTTACCTTAAATGTGCAAAAAATGTAGCAGCTATCATACAAACGTTCCTTTTAAAGATTTCCAGCAGAGTAACTACATTTATTGTAATTTATCTGAAGTATATAATTATCCAAATGATAAGTTTTCAAGTGGTTAGAATACTGAGGAAGGTTATTTCACTTCTATCAAGAGGCCATATCTATTATGCTAATTATTCAAGTGGTTACTTTAATTAGTGGGCAATACAGCTGCATCCCGAAAGTCTGTTCACCTACTGGTGTTTCCTGATGCAGATAGCATGAAGTATGGGCTATCTAAAAAGCATCTTATCAAAGCGAAAACGGAAAAGATAGTTAAATGTTCGATAATTTACTCTAATTTCATACCTACTTCGAAGTTAATTGAAACAGTTTGAAACTTTCCAAAACTACAAATATTATTATCTCCTGTAAAATATCCAGTAAGTGATGAACTGTGTCAAACATTGAAAATGTATGTTCTTAATCTCGCTCAATGTACTTGTGGTGAATCTTTTCGCATTTCATCGCCATGGGAACTTTTATTTTTTAAAATAAGGAAATTTGAATTTTTAACTGTTCACCGATTCTATCTATTTCATTACGTAAAAGTTCGAAAACTTTCAACACTGGCCCGAAGATCACATGAGGCTTGAGGTTTTGTTGGTTTTTATACACATGGATATTGGTTGATTCTTTGCCCTTGTTATCGATGTTAATTTCCGTCACAATGAAAGCCTATTTACATGATATTTGCACTCAGATACACACGTAAGTGAACAGACTTTTGGGATGCAGCTGCATAGACAATATAGATGAAATGTAACTTACATTTCGATACAGAATATCTATATACCACTCATAGCTTGTATCGTGTTTATCGTGCTTTTAATTTAACTTATGAAAGTTGTTTCAACTCAGATTGCATCAAATTAGGATTATACATGGCCAAGGGATACATATAAACATACAGTCAAGCTGCTTTCATAAATACATAAATAGAAGAATCGTGTACACTTTTCATTCTATTAATATAAATTTATTATTTCATCAGTTTATAACTCTTTGCAGGGATATTTTACATTACAATATAATAATCGTTATAATGCATCCTGTAGAACATCCTACACGAATCTGAGTAAAAATCCTTACAAAGATGTGTAGGCTGTTTTCATTATCAGACATATAGTTGACAACGTAAATTAGACATTAGAGAATGATGATGCAATTGTATATAGTTATAAGAATCTTCTTAAGATATACAATCGTAGAAATTTGGGTTCACTTCCACCGGTGTACTGACTGGACTTAAAAAACCTTTGCCCTGGTCTATATGTATTCTGTAAATTGAGAAGTCCATGTTTTGACGTCGAACATGAAGAAAGATGTTTTGATTGGCACAATTCCACAGTCATTATTTCTAGATTTCTGCGATTCTACTCAAGTTCGGTAATTCTTATTCTTCGTATGGGTATTCGCAGTGGCTACAGTAGGTCATGCATGTTATTGCTTGTCACTTATCTTACATGGATGTTGATTTAAGAATAATTTAAAACATGGAGATTAATCAACCTGTTAAAGGCAAGAGTTCTTCCTCACAGCTTCATGATGTTGAGAAAGACATTAACATGTACACATCAAGTAACGACCGTATTGACCTATCTGCTTGTATATATTAAAGGGGCAGTAGCACGTTTTTTCGCGAAAATAAGTCGATGAAATGTATTTGAAAAAAAATGTAACCAATAGTTAAACACCCTTCTCTCTACGGAAAATCAAGTTAAAAATGACCGTACATGGTTCTGTAAAGCCACGGAATCGTTTTTGTCATTCGAAATAATAAATTGTGTTCACAATAAAATGGCCGCCATGCAATTTTTGCTTTATACGAAACATAGTTTTTACCACTACACATAATTGGTTTGTGTAAAGTTAATTTAAATGACATAAACTATCATTATAAAAATTATTGGAAAATTAAAAGAATTTTTTTGTGCAAAAAACGTGCTACTGCCCCTTTAAATTGCTCATCCATCTATCTCAAATTTCACTAGTTCAGATGAAAGGACCATGACACTGCTAAAATAAAGTGAATGTTTTATTTTCTGCGTCTAATGACAGCAAGACAAGTTTTATTTGCCTTTGGTTTTCTAAACATCGATCCTGTGTTGACCGATACAAGAGATGATTTTGATGACTTGAATTCTAGTAAATTTCACATTTGAACCATCGGGTTCTGAGAAAAGCGACTGCTTTGATGTAACTTATTTCGAGCGGTTTACATTATGTAATCGGCACTGCTACTAATGATACAATCGTAACATTTCAGTAAGAACTTGGTTCAGCTTTACAAGCCACCTTCCCTCTAGATTTGTATAAATGAGAGTATGTGAACTACTTAAACCAACATATATCGGTGGAAATTACCATCGAAACGGCTTTAATATCGTTACTGTACCATTCAGAACATCTTATTGGAAGCCACTGCAAAAAAATCAACATGACGTCAAAATGGTTAAACACAATGACATAATGTTGTCACGTCCTTCCTAAGAGTGCTGTTACAGCACGCCTGGGGTCATAGCATGTTTTATATTTGTTGAATATGTTGAAATTGACATTTGCAAAATGTATTTACACACCTTTGCGAAAACAACTCTTAGAAAATTTAACATTGCATTGATTTTATCTCTTAGATGTACTTGTTTATTTCGAATGTTTTAACTAATGATAAAGTATATAAAATATGTGTAAGTCAAACACCGATTTAGGATTTCCCATTGCCTATACTTAATCCGAGTAGTTCAATCAAGCTTCATTTGCACTGAAGAGGCCTCAGGCCTATAGTACATTGTTTAACATATACATCGACAAACATATTTACGTTAGAGTGTTATGACATTTGTTCTGTATACCAGCACATAATGAATGTATATGGCAAGGTTTTGTAATATAGCTTGATTTTTACAGTTAATTAGATTACAAAATTTCATAACGCTTGAATGGACATAATAGTAGTGTTTTATATATTTACAGCGTAGTGAATTATACGATGGACATATGAGAAGAAAATGGTATTCGTCTTCAATTTGGTTTAGATTACACAGGGTACATATTCTGTCTTCTTTTTTGATATATTTTTATATTTAATCAGGTTTAATACCAATGAAATTCGACGAAACGAAGTCATCCTGTTGCAGTATCAAAATTAGCAATGAAAATAATGGATGATTGTCTGCCGGCATGTTAAATTCACAGATGACTCTCATTTTAAAGAGCCATCACGAATGTAAGTGTTTCAAATTTTTGGAATATATACTTATAACGTCATTCGCCAGAGAAATCTTTTATCTACAACATGGCATATGTTAAATAATTTTCATATCACGAAAATGTATTGCAATTTTGTTTCAAAGAGAAGTATCACTTCGACTAGCGCGCGCTACGGGTATCTGACGTATATAAACAGAGTCCCCTTTTTTGCGTAATACGTACAACACAAACAGCAAGCGCTTCCGAAGCGTCTCGCATCCAGCGCAAGGCGCCATAACAACCCATGTGCTGCATGTGCTGCACGCGTCTCTCTTGCAAAGTACCCCTGTCACACATTACTGAATGTGACGATTGCTTTACAAACTATGTTTCTAAATGTCCTGAGAATGTACAAATTATGTCCTGTTTAATGTTCTTTTTATTGAGATAAGACCAGCAAGTTATGACAAATTTTTACTCTCATTAATTATAAAATTCAAGAAAAATACCTAGTTTGGTAAAACAATTATTCCAATATCTGTAGCAAATACATAATTAAATAAAATTGTAAATAAATAACCATCAAAAAATTATATATTTCGATTTCTTTCATTGCTCATAGTTTGTGTTATTCTTTCGTGTCTTTGTTTACTGTGTATGAGCTAGACCATAATGCTTTGCGCTTGAAAATAATAGACTGGATCTATATTTAGACCATCTTCCCACGGCAAGGTGAAAACGTATAGAAATAAATTCTATGCATTTTTTACCTTGCCCTCAACAGCCCAGATAACAGTGTAACGAAGCAGCGACATCTATTGTGATCACGAGTTATGCCCCTTACCAGCTGCTTACATACAGCCAATGAAATCACCGTTTACATTCGGTACTGCAGAAGCGATAATTCTAAAATTGTTATTTTTAGAAACATACGTTGGGTAAACGTTTCTTCTTGTACATTGCAATACTCGTCGTATAGTACTTAAATACAGGAACATATATCATCATAAACATGCTTATTAAATAAGAAGACCAAATGCGAGCCAGGAAGTGTTATTAGTTGATTGTTAAGTTTATAACGGAGACATATGTAGTTCATATGCAAATGAGAAATACCCACGTTCAAACAAAGTTAAAAGATTTGAATACAAATCGTCGCGTTGAATAAGAATATTTCAAATAGTATAGCGTGCTAATTGTAACATTTATAAATAAGAGTTATTAAGAGTTATAGGCACAGTTTATCAAGCAAGAAATCAAATCACAGTTTTTAAAAACGTTATACAACCTGTATTTTCGGTATGTAGTTCAGTATTAAATAATTGCGATTGTTAAATCGAAATACCATGATGCCACACGCGTTATTTTGTATTTTGTTAAAAAAGATAGTGTGAAATCATTAAAGATTAGTTTCATTCAAACTCAACACTTGATTTGTTCCATTTCGGAGTGAATAACATGTGCTAGTTATTTTTTTAGCTTATATGACTTTTTAAAAACTATGACAACCAACTAAATTGAATCACTCAACGTACTTCCAGCTGCAATGTTGTGAAATTAACAAACGATACCTGATAACATGCGCAAAATCATACGCGAAATTTATGAATATATCCAGTTTGGCAGTTATCAAACAGTAACATCGTAACAGTGGGTCCACTCCATGTGCCAACTTTATGGCTTTTAAAGCTGTCCGCTTCGACGTTTTGATTATCGATTACAGGTTTATGAAAGCGAATTGTAATTATTTTATTGCATCAATTGAAAGTTTATACAAGTCCGGGACTGATCAAAATACTGTCAAAAAGTGTGCTACAGTTTGCGACCCAAAATAAGCGGAGAGATTGGACGAATTAGAAAAGGTGTTTCCCAGTCTAAATATAGAAGTTCATATTGCAAGCTTTCTTCTGATTGGCCTATCGGATTAGCCTGCAGTACGCTAAAATCTTAGCGCAGAAAAAGCGGGCCGTGAGGTCAAGGGCGGAGGGAGATGATTTGAAAATCTTCTCGTTACGCCCGTGACGTTGTGAAGATGTATTTAGACTGGAAAACACCTTTACTAATTAATGCAATTTCTCGGCTTATTTTAAGTTGGAATAATTAGGGAAAAATTAAGTGTATTTATTTCACGGAGATAGATTTTAGGAAAAAATTTGATATTTTCATCAACATCCATGATGGCTCTTTAAGCTTTCAATTGTGTCCACAAAACCCTCTTAACATTTGATTTCAGCACCCCAACGATGTTTGAACATGCGTAAAAAAATAAAATATCATACCGTGATGAATGACTTTATAAATACTGTTTACGAAGCATGTACTTTTCGAAGACTTTCATAATTGACTTTTTCCTGTGGGAGTTTTTTTTGTAAATTTGAAGTCGAGATTTGTCCAGAAAAGTCAAGTTTCATGAAAATCGTAGTCGTATATAATTCATGAAAATCGTAGTGAATTGATGACATTATACATGTTTGTATGTGTGCATTTTCAATCGAATAACCATCCTGGAAACCAGGCTGTATTATTTTGCTTTGAACTAAATTTTATGTCTGAACGTAGCACGTTAACTACATCGTACCTGCATCGTAACTGAAAAACAAACACAAACACAAACTGAAACAGAAAATTTGCAAAATACCACAAATCTTCAAATTTATTTATTCGTGGTTGTGGTGTTAAGTTGAGAGGACGTTAAATGAGGATACATTTATCATACCATACCGTGCTTATTTTAATCCTTTGGTTACATAGAACAGTACGGAGAGTTACATGTGACCTTGTAAGTTTATCCTGTCAGCAAATTAAAGAGAAGCAGTGTAACAGTACATGAGAGTTATATAGAGTCGAGGTAACAAGAATCAAGACGAATGGATGAATACTAGACGTTGAGGAAAATAATATCAGCATATCACACTTGGACGAAAAGCACATCGGGGAGCCTATAACAAGCGCGTTTAATAAATATTTATTCCATTTGATCAAAGTTGACAGTTTAAAACAGGTGGAATAATCGTTGTTATCACCACTGCGTATACGATTCTACATGGCAAAACTTGATTTAAACCAGATTAGCCCCAGTTGCTTAGTTCCAGAGTACCCAATTTACTATATTCTGGTTCAGATGTATGTTATTCACGAATATTCTAATGTATACATCTATGACCTAGTAAACAAATTTGTTCTACTTTCAAATGGGCACATGTGATTACGCCCGTAGGGTTTTTCGTCCTTGGAAACACTTGAGAGACAAGTACACAAAGGGCCTGTAGCTGGCGCTATGACGTCAACTTCGGATTGTACGGCGTGTCAATGTGTTAATGATATGTGCAGTTTAAAAAATAAATGAAATCAATTGACGTCAATGTTGGATCTACCACCACGTGTGAATCATGAAATCATTAGAAACGTGTATTGGAGGGTCAAAGGTTACCAGAGGACAAATAATTACCACCCGTGTATATTTGTCGTAAGACAAAACTGTATATATGATGATATTGTTCAAGTTTGAAGAGGAACTCTAACATGTTGCACATGTGCGACTTTGTACCACACCGACTCATTTCCGTGGCCGATACGAAATAAAAAAAGAGCGACATATTATTGTATCTGGCAAAAGTGCCACTAGACATTGTCTCGACACTCACTCTGGGTACACCATGCGACCAAGAAGCCTCCCGTCCAAATGAAGTCTATTTTCAAAATAATGATTATTTAAAATATTTCATAATGTAACCCTTTACATGTAATATTAAATAATTGAATCTTCTTGTAATAGGTTGATGCGTGTTATGACATATGAGCAATGTTGTTACAATACATGCACACCCTAAGGTAATGAAAGGCCTGTCTTGTAGACTAACATTCAGTGAGCGAAGGTTAATACTGCGGCGATGTTAACTGTTAGACATCAAGTCCTTGAATACTTTAACAAATTAACATTTATATTAGAAAAGTGAAATTCAATATATTCCAAAATATGAATTGAATTTACTGGTTTGGTACATGTCTGTACCTGTTTATGCACTAGTCTTCGAAGGTTAAAATTTCAAGAAAGTGTTACATTTGGCATTACTATGTAGAAAAATGTGTTTAGAATCACAACAGTAAGTCACGTGTTCAACAAGGGCATGTCCATCTAATTCTGGCATCTGTGGATGAGAATATAAAAACATTCAACTTCTTTAATAGTAAATTAACATCAAGTCCCTACTAATGTGTGATTAGTCAAAAATAATTTTTAAGAGTTGATCTTAGATAAAGTTTTAAAAAGCTTCCAAAAATTCTAAACCTAGATCAATATTTTTCTAGATGTAAGAAAGTGCCTCAGATTTATATCTCGGGTTTGGATGACATTCATTAATAAAATATATGTGGCCTTCTCAGTATTAACAATTATAGTGAATTGAAATTGAAATCCTTAATATACTGATAGTGAAAACACTGAGAACACAACAGCAGTAGTTTTAATGAGTTGCTTTGGTGGAAACAAGCCTGCTCACCTGAAGTGTTCTAGCTAGGTTCAACAAGTACAGCGCTCTAACCGTCTTTGACTGTTTTCTTGTTGATGTTCTTCTGATGTATCCATTAATCGATTTAAACTTACATACACATATACGTTCAAAGTAGACGCATCATTTGTTCAGACTCGAAGATAGTGTCAGGATGGATAGATAATCATATTGATCATGATTCATCATACTGGACACTTCAGCTGAACGTGGGGGACTCGATCCTTAGTTCCAAGTGGTCATCTTTGTTTCTTTGTTCACATTGCATTTTTAATAAAGTTTAATAACGTGTAAACGTTCAATGTTCTTAATAGGAAATTTACCTATACAGTTTATTTCGATTCGTGACTTGATGATATGACACATTTAGGACAGTATTCTGCAGCTGGAGTCTAGCAAATTATCAGCATGTGTGGTAATTCCCTCCAATCATGCCAATATGGACGAAGAGGAAGACTACAATAGCAAAATATTGACATTGCCACATATGTATGCTCATCATGTGCTGTCTTGACCAGGAAAATCACATTTAAATGATAAAATCATTCATGATCATATGCAAGCTATTTGTTGAAGGCTTAGACTATAAGTAAAATGTAGGAAAACTTAAGTTTAAGACTTTGTATGCATGCGACTAAGAAGAAGTAAAAACTTAAAGGTACATCCATTGTCTTGTTGGGGGTCACATATTCCAAACGTTATAAATGGTGTTACTGTATCGAGAAGTACCGACTGTTAACGAAACTACTATTTTGATGATAGTAGACTTAGCATATTGACGATTTGAAGGTGAAAGTAGTGATTTCTGATCGAAAACCGGACAATGTACGGCGTGTGGCGCGCGTCAATGAGTCAAACGTAATTTTGGAATCTTAATTACAAAGGACAAAAAGACAAATTTTGGTTGATGATGTTGAATATGTTTTATCACTAATGTGCATGTACATGCGGCGTGTAGTTTCGGTTTCTGCACATGTATAATGATATTGTTCGATTTTAATTGGAAGGTAGTAAATATGATATATTTGACGATTAGGGGTGAATATGGAAGTCGAGTGAACTTGTTTCAATTGAAATCAGCACATATCGTATGTTGGCACGTATTACAGCGAAAAACATTTTTATGAAACTCAATAGATGCACCTTTAAGCATGTTCTTGCAATTGGAGATTCAAAATAAATTTGTTGATAATTGCGTATTGTTAGATTTGTATAAAACGTCTATCTATTCTATTTTAAGGGGCGATATATCGCAGTGGTTAGCGCGTTCGGTTTCGGATCAATGAGTCCGCGGTTCGAATCCCGCCAGGGACACGGCAACTTTGTCTGCAGTAGAGAACAGTTCTACAGTTTTGGGTGCAGACAGACAAAAAGACAAATTTGAGTAGATAATGTTTAATAGGTCACATAACAACTGCGCATGTACATGGGACGTGCAGTTTCGGTTTCTGCACGTGCAAACTGATGTTACTCTATTTTAATTGGAAACTAATAATTATTATATATTTGGCGATTGGGGATAAATATGCAAGCTGAGTGAATTTATTTGTATTGTAGACAGCATATGTGGTGAGTTGGGACGTATTAAAGCCAAGTAACATTTTATTAAACACAATGGATGCACCTTTTACTTTATGCATTGAAGTCATTTGTAAACCTAATTTCTTTTAAGAATATCGACCCTTGGAGTCACAAGACGAACAGATACAGGCGACAATCTATATTGAATACTGGCGTTTCCTGGAAGATGAAACATTCCGTTAGAAGTGTCACCAGCACTGACCGGCCCCACTGACTCATTGCTCAGAACTACTGACTTATCCCCTCTGACACTCCTATAGGGAACCATCTTGTGGAAGACCCACAATGTCCGTTCTTCATCCCACACATTATGTCTAATTATGTGCATTGAGAGGTTTTCACGTCTTTTTACAGACAATGTTGTCAGGTTTGTTTGTGAGTGTATACGTGCGTGTGTATTTGATTGCACGTGTGTGTCACTTGTTTCTGATCTAGCAAAGGTATTTTCAGTTTGATTTTAAGTATACATTAAAGTTCGTTGTTTTTACTAACTTTGCAACTTGTTACTACTCAAACACTTATTCTAATTGAATATCCACAAAGTAAAAAATAAATTTAGAATCACTTTTGACAAATTAAGACAAATGATGACAATTGACACAGAATGCCCAGTATGAGATCTGTGTGAGACGGTGGTGCATCGGAAGCATTTGTAAATCGTGCCTTTAAAGTCAATGACGCTACATGGTGGAATGTGCTTTCCAGCGAGCTGAAAGTATCAAAAACTGTCCAAGACTTCAAACGTTTCTTCAAGTCTCACCTGAACAAGTTCGATGTGTAGAAAGAAGAACATGTTCTATGTACAGAGCTATTTGAACTTCTTATCAAAATTAGTGCCATATGAAATGTATTGTTTATAGTTTATCTATAGTTAACTATAAACTGATAAACAATGTCTTGGTCGGCCGCAAAGACGCTTCACACAACCAAGGAATTGATTCACTTGACATGTAATTTTCTAAATGTTTGAATGTTTGTGCGCTATTGTCAAATTGTCAAATCTAAATTCATTATACATTGTATTACCCTCGGTGACATTTTTAACTGACAGACCCGATGGGCTTATGGCATGGTATGGTGTCCGTAGTCCGTCCATCCGTCCGTTCGTCCGTAAATTTTTCGCTTTTTCGACTTCTTCTCCACAACCAATGACTCTAGAGAGCTGAAATTTTATGTGCAGACTCCTTGGCTGAAGAGGATTCTAAGAGAATTTGGTGACCCTGGGGTCCCAAATAAGGGCCTTAGGCCCTTTTACACAGAGCCGCGTCCTTCGTACTACCATTGAGCGACCAAAAAAATGGACTGGACGCTCAATGGTCGGCTGATTTCGCGAAATCCCGTTTCTGTGTAAAGGCTCCTGCGATCTTCGTGCGTCCTTTGAACGACCTACACGTTTACGGAGCCTCCACACTGACTTCGCTCGGCGTTCACTATGCAACCCTAACAACAGTTCAGCATCAAGGGCGATCCCCGTACAACCCGTCAGCCACCTCTGTGCCTCCTCTGTGCTTCCTCTGTGCCTTCGCTGTGCCGCCAGTCACGACTATGACGACAATTGGCCGACCATGCAGCAACACTTCTGCCTCCTCTGCGATACCTGAACAATGCTTCAGTGATCCCTGGGAGCATTCGGCAACCTCTATAGACTAGGGTCTATAATAAGCTGCATTAGTCTCAATTCCCATTCCAACAGTTAAAAACAAACAACCAATCAGCTTTTGCAGCTGCATTAAAATAAAAATAAAATTGTTTTTTTGCAGAAGAATATGATAACAAAAAAGTAAAGAAGTAAATATACAAAAATACATAAAAATTAGTAAATCCATGCACTGGTAAACAAACGAATGAAACAGGGCTTCATTATTCAAATGGGTTACATTTAAGTTATGAAACATTATCTGTCCATACTTCTGAAAATCATGCCTTGTAAAAACTATTCTCTTTTTAAAATCTTCTTACCGGGGAGATAAAAAGTAAAAAGAGAGTAAAAAGGGGATGTTTGGCTTGTTTTACGATGTCCTATTTTCGGTATTTCGTAATTTGTAAAGAAAATTACCCAACATTCTGGACAAAAAAAGCTATAATTCCAACACCCGTATGTGTTTGAATAAAGATCCTAATGAGCTACAGAGCCCATGGCTCTATTTTTTAAATTACATTGTGTTATTATCATACATTTAATAACGTTTACCTATAAACAGGAATGTCCCCTCGAATTTCGTGTCCACAAACAATAGTTCGATATAACCCTCACTCAAAGTAGTGTCGTGTTCTCCACATTAAGAACTTGTTTTCAAGGTATATGTTATTCTTTTTTATTCTTGTTGTTAGAACTTTTTACAAAACAAAAATGATTCCGTTTTGCAAGCAGTGCAGTTTCATAGATACTCACATATCTTACCAAATTGACTTCAAAGGTAATTTCCGATAACGCCCAGGTCCCAATCCTACATAGGTCAGCAAATCTGGGACATACCGAGACTCAACACTGTTAGGTGCACGGGTCTACCAATGAAAGGAAAATGCAGTCTGTGACAAAACGTCCAGAATTTGATTTTTTTTAATATTGAAAATATAGGGATGGTCTTTTTTATTTATTTAAAAACATGTTTTTAGTACAATTCTGCAATACAGTGCAGAGAAAAAACTCGGCACAAAGGCTCGCAAACCGTCTCCAGCAGGTTTAACAACAACGCAACTCACCATTGCTTGCAAGCTAGTAACAAAAGCCGTGGAGTCAAGAACGCCTCAGTTATAATTAAACGTTTCCAAAGACGTAAATACATTGAAGTTCTTTCAATGTCACAGCCATTTCGAGATCTGGTATCCATCGCATAGAATGACAGTTTGACATCTTATAACGACCACAGACGTCAACCCAGCACACAGACAAATCCAATGGATTCATTACTTTGACAATGCATCAGTTTTAAATAAACTACCTTACATCTTAGTACATTTTTGTTCTATATATTTATAGATCGTACACTGTAAACTTCTCAATGTCTGTGAAGGTACTGTTTTCCTTGTCCATTCTTCTGAGATAACCATGGTTTAACCTGACGTTTGGGATCCCATATACAATACAAAGACAAGAAAGCCTATCACATGTTAGCAAGTCTTAACAAAGCTTATTATAATAATGTAACGATTGAACGGAGTCTAGCAATAGTTTTGACCACCCGAGGAATGTGAACTGCATGCACCTGTGCATTGTGTTGCTCTGTAACACCTCTTTAAATATATTAATGAAGTATGTTGTGTGTTCAGTGTAATATACCTTTCATGAATTATAGATTTTCTCGAGTTTTTATTTGTATGATTTTAAAATGAACATCAAATTTTACTATGAGAAATTCCGCTCGGGGATGCTTCAAGCAAACATGATCCACTCGAGCCATGTTGGTTGTGTTTTTGAAAATGACAAACTATCCTAATTTGCCTAAAATATGTGTGTTTTTTAAGATCATTAAGTCTTGTCGGAACAAGAAACAGAAGAAGAACGCAACCATCCACATGCTTGACATGGTTTTATTGAAGCAGTCGGGTAGATGGTTAAGAAATTTAATTAATTTTTTTTTTTACATTTCCACAGTGTGACCACCGTTAAGGCCCCGTTACGCAGACCCACGTCCTTCGTACGACCATCAAACGACCAAAACAGTGGACAGAAGGCTCAATGGTCGGCTGATTTCGCGAAATCCCGTTTCTGTGTACATGCTCCTGCGATCTTCGTGCGTCCTTTGTACGACCTTGAATGCAAATTACCGTAATTTCCAGGACGACCTTTGAACAACCTGCACGTTTACGGAGCCTCCTGTTTGCCTTTGCTGGGCATTCACTGTGTAACCTAACAACATTTCAGCATCAAGGGCGATCCCCGTACAACCCGTCAGCCTCCTCTGTGCCTCCTATGTGCTTCCTATGTGCCCTCTCTGTGCCATGACATTGAAGACATATGGCGACAGTTAGCCAACCATTAAGCAACATTTCTGCCTCCTCTGCGATACCTGAACAATGCTGTAGTGATCTCTGGGAGTGTTCGGCAACCTGGATAGACTGGGTTTATAATAAGCTACATTTGTCTCCATTTGTTTCAGTCCCATTTCCATCACTCAAAAATAACAAACCAATTAGTTTTTGCAGCTGCAATACAAAGAGAACAAGCTCTGCTGCTGAACAACATGGTCATTGTTGTCAGAAGAATTTAATATATTATATTTCTTTTTTAAAAAAAGAAATAAATAAGACATGACATTATTAAATCAACGGGTAAACATACGAATAAAACAGGGTTTCATCATTCTCCAGAAGTCAAATGGGTACTTTAAGTTTTTGAAACATGATCTATTCATATTTCTGAAATCGTGCCTTCTAACACTGGTCTCTTTTTAAATCTTAGGAGATATGAGAGTAAAAAGGGACTTTTTGGCTTGTTTTAGATGTCCTGCAGTGCCGATGTTTCAACGAATAAAAGTTAGAGAGATAAAATAGGCCGCCAACATCATTTATTAATTAAGGTTCTGTATTTTGTAATTTTGTAAACTGAATTACATGTACCAAACATTCTGGCCAAAATACATTTTGAAAAAGCTATTCCAGCATCCCGTATGTATTTGATTAAAGATAATAGAAGTATCAAACCCGAATGAATGAAAGTGTGCGACTTTATCCGACAGTAGTGTTTCCGTTGTTACTGTTAAATATATGATGGCGTTTCTTTACAAGTGAGTTTATACATCTTTATTTGCTTGACTTTGTTCTGTTCTCTTACTCATTTTTGGTGCCATATGTCTTATTTATGATATGTCAACAGAAACAAGGTTCCATGTGAGAATCGATCATCTATTTTTTGGAAACTTTACGAGGACGCTCACAGAAGGCTGAATGAATGCAGAAAGAAGGCACAAAGGTTGTCGTGGTTGCTGCATGAAGGCAGAACGGTGATGATAATGAACGGCTTTGATTGCATAGACAACGCAGTAGGGAGGCAGAGGCATCGCCCCACGTTAGCGAATGCCTTACATGGCGATCATTGAGCTTCCTTCGTGACCTTAAAACGTCCATTGTACGACCTTTCTGTCTCCTGGGAGCAACCGTTGCGCGACCAGAATCGACGGAAGTTTTGAGCATGTTCAAAACTTTTTGGCGTCCTCCGCGGTCTTGACGACCATTCGCGTCCCGTGTGCCACCTCCTCACGACCGTAGCAACCATTCTGCCTCCCTTGAGCGTCCAATGCGTAAGGCGATATGTTACGTATTTTGGTCGCACAAAGGACGCACAATGGTCTGTATGTCTATGTACAGGGGCCTTTAGTGTTTTGCACGAAGGATGCGAAAACCATGGAACATTGTGCCACTGACAAAATCATCAATGACCAAATTATAAATGTATAACTGTCTCCATATGTGTTTGATTGAAGAATGATTTTGTAGAATTGAATCACATTAACATATCGGTAATAGAGAATATACATTTTTATCATACGAGATGAAACTATGGGATTTATCAGTGAAATAAACTGTCTATCAAGTTACAGTGAAGATATCTTATATTTTCAATATGACCAGTGACTGATATCCTTTGACGTCATAAAACATTGGTCTGACGTCACGAATTATCTTGTGGTGTTACATTGTTACTGTGGTGACGGGGTGTTCCTAGCGACTTCTCAAAAAGAAAACGACCCTGTTGCCACAGTGTTGTGGCGAAATTACAAAGAACATCATATGATAAATATAATATTATCGGTTCTTGACAAATGCCACGTTTATCTCATCACATGAGGTAGAACTATTCTATATTTTCACTCTTTTTATCGGCGAGTCTACGCTTCTGTATTAAAGACTAGTAGAATCAAGATGTTCTCCAGGTGATCATGAAATGTCTGTGATCTTGTTCTTTCCCATGTGGCGGCAAGTTGTAGGACTCTTAATTAAAGTACCAGAACTTTAGACTGTTGCTTTGTTACGATGTGCTCCACCTGGCCAGGTGCTACTATCAGCATCAGGCAATAAGACACAGGTAGGTATCCTTCTCGATATAGAACTTCTTATAGCCTAGTCTGAGTCCATGCAGTCGGTCTCGGATCCACTTACAGATATACAGACAGGGCGAAAAGAAACGATACCAAATTTTCAACAGAGTAAAAACAAGTTGAATGGCATTGATCACATTTCCATTCATCTGGGTATGATACTTTAAATATTCATGTCTATCCAAACATACATTGGTTGCTGAAATCGTTATTTCAAATGAATGAAAGATGAAAAGATAATGTTTAAAAATGTATATATAATTTTGTTAAGTTGACTTCCAGGAAGTCTTATGTAATATGTGTCAGTCGTATCTATCCCTCGTGGGTTTGTGTTGGTATCGTTTCTTTTGCCCCCGAGTGTATAATTACCATAAAGGTCAGCATTCGAATTAGCTAGGCAGGAGAACCTATAAGTAACTTACTTACTGGAACTGATTTGTGATGTTCATCCAACAAAGTTCAACTCTTAAGGATTTGATTTACTCACTGAGTGGCATTTCTAGTTTTATCGGAAAGAACAAGAACTATTATCAGAATCTGTAACGAAACGGTGCGCGAATGAATTATCATGACGTATCATTCTAGCATAAAATCCTAAGTAAAACCGCTAAGAAGTATTACTTAATTATCTATTTGACAAGTGTCAGTTCATCAATGAACGTAAAACCGGCGTCAGAAGGCAACAAGGACGTATTGATGTTTCATGTAGTGATCATCATGGGGTTGCTAGCTATGACGTCACAGAACAAAGGGCGCATAACATAACAACCCACTAAATGAATGACGTCATTATTATCAACATCATTATACTTGTGCAGAAACCGAAACTACACGTTCCATTTAAGTGCACAGTAGTTATAAGACCTATTAAACATTATAAAGTTACAGTTTTCTTTTAGTCTGTTGTACATAAGTTTCCAAACTTACGTTTGACTAATTAATTGCACGCGCCACACGCGATGAATTGTCCGGTTTTCGATCAGAAATCGATACTTTTACCTTTATATCGTCCGTAAACTGAGTCGACAAAGATCAAAATGACAGTTTTCGGCAACAGTCAGTACTTACAGTACATAACACATTTTAAAATGTTTAGCATATGTGACCCCAAACAACACAATGGATGTACCTTTAATGAACATAGACACACAAACTTCAAGGCCATACATATCTAAAATGAGAACGGAGGTTGTGCAGGAACAAATGTACACGACCTCTGTAATTGCTTCATGACGTCATTGACGGTGAAGCACAACAAATCATGCAGCAGCAATGTCTGCTGGGCAAATACGATATGTTATGAAATATGATCCAATTCGCCAGATATCATTTCAAGGCAACTTATATAAAACGATACAGCTAGATCAATCGGAATAAGTCGTGTTTCAGATTGTAATATGTTTGTACTTACCAACCTAGACAACAAAATATTATGAGAACATTCATGTATTTATTTAATAAAACTTGTGATCGTGTAATGTAACTGTTGTCATTGCAGAGCTACCGCGTGATGGAAACTTGGTCGTTTACTGCTGGAAAGAGCTGTAATCTATATAGAATTATACATTTGCCATTAAGAAAGAGGCCTAATGCTTAAATATTTCAGAAATCAAATTGTATTTTACGAAGGAGAATACAATTTACAATTTTGACCCAACCAGGACAACACGTTATTCCTTTTAACATTTACAAGATTGCTAAAAGGTAGATATTATAACAATTAACCCCCAAACACACAATGGTTTTTCAAGATTATCTATGAATGTGCGTGAAAAAGAAAAGATTTGAAACTATTAAATATATCCATAGGCGAAGTCTTTGTTCAGGAAGTTGGTAGCTATAAAACTTTGTAACATTATCTGCTTTAATAAAACATTACACGCAGACCGAGTACATTATACCCCTGTCCTGTGGGTAAAGTGTGAAATATAGCCAACAATGATTATGATCATCCTCGATAATCCAGGGTATACGTTCCGATAAATCTACTCTTTATAGCGTAGATTTATCGGAACGTATACCCTGGATTATCAAGGAAGGATTATGATCAGAAGCTTTCTTTTTTAAACTAATTCTTAAACTAGTATATACCAATGTGTAGACTAGAAATATACCTTGCACAGCATTAACTTAACCTAGCACAATTAAATTGAAATAATCCTGAAAGTCATGGCACGATAACAAAATGAAAATTTTAAACTGTTATGTACAAACGTGTAGTTCAGAATTATGCCACAGCAGCGTTGGCCTTAACGGAAATAACTGGCGGGAGTCACGTTTTCCTGTAGGTCAATCTTCAAGAATGTTCAAGATTTCAAAGATTGACATATAGACTACGAATCCTTGCAGGGTCGAGGACAAAGGGTCGAGGACAAGTGGAGCACGCGTGGGTGGGCGGGACTCATTATCCTGATAGAGGGCTGTAATCACCGGAAGCGGAAAGAGAATGGAGGGCATCAGTAGCACATAAAAAGCCATTTTGTCACTTAGCTAGAGTCGGCAAGCTCCGCTACTTCCGTTTCAGGTGACAGCGCCTTTGGCTCATTGATACATGAATGGACCGGGTACATTGTAAAGTCACATATTAATCATACCTCTGATTAGGATGTTGTGATCTGCTATAAATGGTATATCAGCACCATCGTGTGATCCGTGTTATGTAAGTGCTATCATCTTGTCAACCATCTCCTTTGTGTGCTTGAACACTATCAGGAACATATCTATTATTACTGTTTTGTGGGCTCTTAAAGTCAAATGTATTCTTCTTGACGAAGCATGAGCTTTTACATTAACACAAAGTTTGTTCCGTCAGGATGAATTTTCCCTGTAATATGACACAAGTCAATATTGATCGATTAAATCGTGTATGTAAAAAGTATGCAAAGATCCATAAAAGGTTATGAATTTTGATTAAACAATAATGATTTGTACCCATAATTAAGAAAATCACATTTTAGAAATCTGAGCGAAAATATGCAAAACTAGGTAGAAATACGATTTGAAATACTTGGTGATAAAACATGGTTTTAATTCAAAATTAAATCATGGCATCACGTGTACAGATGCGTGATACACAAACCTGAATACGAATCACGCAACAAATTAAAAAGCCTTACTTTCACATAGTTGTTTTCCTTAGGGAATAAGTGTGCAACTAAACGAATTCACGTCAAATTCAGGAAAACGAATGTGACAATCAACTAGGCTTGTATTAAATCGTAGACCAATGTCTACTATACTAACGGCATGAAATGATTTACAGGTCCTTTTTACTTAGTGGAATTCCCTTGGTAGGACATCAATGATTCAAAACATACATAACAATGTTAACAATACGAATATATATGCATTCAATTTGATTTAAGCAAGTTTGAATTAAATAAATCAAAGTCCTCACAGGACCTTTCACTTATCAGTAAGATGTAAAGGCCAAGGCTGGGGTTTTCTACTAACGATTCAATCTGAAATGGTTCATTACAAAAGTATAAACACAGCGAGTATTAAGGGCCTTTCATTGACCAATTAAATGTATGGCTAAGGTAAGTTTTTCCGGACGGACAGGTGAACACATTTACCACGAAATATTCAATTACATTGACATTAGATTGATGCATTTATACAAATGTTTCTTTATTCAACAAAGTGAGGCGTGAATTACAGTGTACAGAAGAAAAGGGTTCTTGATACGGCAGACATGAGTTTGCGCTGATAACCTATATAACTTTGGAGGCCATTAAAATATTGTTTTAAATATAACTGAAATTCATTTACCGTTTTTCAGCTGAAAAAATAGCATATACCAAATTTTATCATACAATGGATGGTGTTCTCGGCAGGATAAGGGCAACGGATATTTTCGGTATCCGTTGGGATCATATACGGATAAAGATGCAAATTACAGAGGTCAAGTGACGGAACTTCTTTTGAGAATGACGTCACAAGCATTAACATTTCGAACGGCTGTAGAGTAGGTCTGGGTAATTCCGCTCATGAGGATAAATTCCTCTCGGTTGCTAAAAATATGCCATTACAAGCCTGAAGTGTTTTGTCTTCTTGTATAATTACCTCGTTTGAAAACGTTGTTATAATACGGTGTCATTTATGAAACCCAGTTAAATTCATTGAATAATAACCGTAACAGTTGAAATAGCGTAATAGCTTCATGTAAATATACATATTTCATTTCATATAGATCTAGATCTGCATTAATTTGAAAATTACAAACAAACATAGTGCAATGCATATTACGGAAACAATTATTATGATCAAGCAGTGCCAAAACATGTTCATCGCGAGTTGAAAACTACTCACAGGTAACAAAGGCAGTTTGAGTCACATATACATTTATCGAAAGTCAATCTTCACTGTTCCATAATGTGACTTTTGTAAAGTCGCTGCTTAACATTCAGTTAAGCTCTCCGTGTGATGTGTGAGTCGCCATTTGCAACCGGGCGGAAGGGAAGCAACTCTCGCCCCTTCAAGATGGACTCCCCTACACTCATGATTACACGAAAGGACGCGAGTTCGAATTCGCTGTCCTCAGCTTAAATATTTTTCATTTGAAAAACGTATTTTAAAACGTATTCAAACATTGAAAATTGAGATCATACCAAAAATAACAATTATTTTCTCTTAGGAGGCGTTAATTTGTGTCATTTTACTGTGAGAATAGCACGCAGTTCATTTGCATATATCAATACGCGTAGTTACAGTAAAGTTCAACTTTGAAATTAATGTTGTCATGCTGTTTTGCGCAAAATGAATGAAGAATGACATTGTATGATAAAGAAGTTATCATGCTCGTGTGTTTTGGGATGGTAAATATCCTGCATTAGGAATAAACACAATGTATTTAGCTCGCCAAGGCTCGCAAAATACAATTTTTATTCCTAATGCAGGATATTGACCATCCCAAAACACACTCTCATGATAACATATATATATTGTTTTCGGCTTTAAAAAAAAATATCTACCAACATATATATATGCTGTCACTGATGTGGCGACTTTACGAAAAAGACTATCTAGTTTTTTACCATGAACAACTCGATTGTATCCATCTATTGTGATGCCCGAGTCATTTGCTTCAGTGGCGGATCTGGTGGGTGGCGGATCTGGGGTGTGGGCGGGTATCAAAATTCCTGGATCAGTCACTGTGCTCACCAATGTGTGATGGATAGGATATGCACTTGAAAGTGAGACTTTTTGTATTATGATAACCACGCTGACCTGTACAGCTACATTTTGCATGACACGGAAAGTAACATTATACATATAAGTTATAACAATCCGTCAAGGATGGCACAGTGATACGTTTATTAGCCCCGGATTTGGTTTTATACATTGAGACGAAGGTAAATACTAGGTGAAACCCAACATGTGTAACTATATCACCCATGACAGAAGGTTGTAACGCATTTATCTAACAGAATCTTAGAAATATTTATCTCACAAAAATGCCGTACCAAAAATTCACAAAAAAACGATTAAAAACGATGAATGGTCCAGCTCTCTAACAGACGCGTTCAGAGATCAGGGCCATGTCATACAACAGTAACCAAAGGTTATGGGCCAGTTTCTTGTTTACAAGATCGAAATGTTATTTTGAAAACATGTAACATCATTCGCGCGAGTGCACAACTGAAGGAATTTCGCACCATGAATAGATAAAACTGTCACATAATTTAGAATTCTCATTAGCCGGACACACATTCAAAACCATGAGTGAATTCTTCCAAGCAACTTTCACCATAATTTCACGAGTAATTTTCAAGATCGCCGCTACACCACATATATGTCATAGATCACAATAAGCTTATTATAATATCTATTGAAACTCCATCTCCTGAATTTCAACTTATATTACATTGACGAGGGGAGCAAACCAATCTAAATAAATTTAGATCGACAATTCTTTTAAATGTTATATCGTTACATTATTAAAACTTTGTCGATCTAAACTTATTTAGATTGGGATCAAACGAAATTGAAAATTGGAGATCATGAGATACATATACAGAACATATGTCGCAAATAGTTGTGCACATGCTTAGGTTTCGAGCAACAAGAATAAGTTTAATTGAAGCTTTGGTAAATATAGAGGAATGTCCTCAAACTTGGTCTCACGTCATCCTAACCTACTCACGATTCCACCTTAATTGCGAGCCGCCTACGCCGAAGGAGTCTTTTGTTCCCATTAACCAGACAGGACGTATGGTTTTCACATTCTATAGTTATCAAATTAATCATGGAGCTAATATCCCCGGATGTTAAAAAAAACATTAATACAGATTTAATCTGTAGTATATAAATCGATTTCGTAGAATAATGAGTTGGAGCAATTTCATGTTAAAGGATATACGTGATTCATTCTTAGCCGCACCAATCATACACTCAGGCCAAGTACTGTACTAATTACTACAAGGACATTCACAAGTTGATTAACGTAGATCTAGGACATGGCAAAATACGGACATAGTATCCTCTCTGTATATGACCCACTAACTTTCCAATCCAGATTCAGGTCCGTTAAAAAGTAAGTCATCGTGTCGTAGGATCGCCGAACATTGGTAGTTACTATAAAAATGATAGAGGTGATGTGAGGTGATTTTGGATTCAACGCCGCTTTCAAGGGTATTTTACTTATATCACGGCTGCTAGTATTATGGCAGGGAGAAAGCCAACAACGCCATGTGACTATGCATTGCGGTGAAACCTGCGAGCTTAGACAAGCACTAGCGAATCATGAGTGGTTCTACGCTGAAATTCAGTGTAGCAACCAAAATAAACGTTCTGCGTGTAGAACTGTTCTCTACTGCAGACAAAGTTGCCGTGTCCCTGGCGGGATTCGAACCGCGGACCCATTGTTCTGAAGCCGAACGCGCTCACCACTGCGATATCTCGCCCCTTAAAATAGAATAGATAGACGTTTTATACAAATCTCACAAATCGCAAATATCAGCAAATGTATTTTGAATCCGGACACACTCGAGTTGTTCCGTGCTTTTCTCCAGGAAAACACTTACAGGTGCATCTATTGTGTTTCATAAACATGTTTTTCGCTTTAATACGTGCCAACATACGATATGTGCTGATTTCAGTTTAAACAAATTCACTCGACTTCCATATTCACCTCCAATCGTCAAATATCTCATAGTTACTACTTTCCAATTAAAATCGAACAATATCAATATACATGTGCAGAAACCGAAACTACACGCCGCATGTACATGCACATTAGATATAAAACATATTCAACATCATCAACCAGAATTTGTCTTTTTGTCCTTTGTAATTAAGTTTCGAAAATTACGTTTGACTAATTGACGCGCGCCATACGCTGTGCATTGTCCGATTTTCGATCAGGGTTCATTAAAACAAACCACCTCAACTGTAGCAATGTCATGTTTCATGAAAAAAACTACTTCAATAAGAACGATGTCAGACTTCATGAAAACAAACCACTTTAACTGTAGCAATGTCAGGTTTCATGAAAACAAACCACCAAGCTTCATTTAATCAAACCATTTCGAATACAACCATATCAGGCTAAAATGTATTATTTAAAAAGACACTCATGAACTCTTTGTGATGTTTATTTATTTAGAATCCACGGGACATCAAAAGTCTGGGTTGTTATGCCAATCCTACATAAATCAACTTGACTATGAAAAAACACAAAGTATATTGGCTATAAATTCAAATTAATTTGTTTTTCTATATTGATTCAACTATTTAATTGAATCAAATTTCTTACAAATATTTATGTTTATTTGAAACAAGTGACAAAGATACGAATCTGTCTTAAAAAGCGTTTTAATCAAGGTGCTAATATGGAGTGTTGATATCTTGATATCGATAATGAATAGGGCACAACACCCACTACACTATTAATAAAAAGGATGTTTGTGACCTTGAGTAAATTGTGAAAATGAACTTAAAACGTTTACAATGTATATGTTGCAATAAAGAAGTTGGCTATACATAGAACTTGTTGTCATCACAACACATGCTTCTGAAAAGCCTTATCAAAGAACCCTTCAAATTAGTTAAATGAGAAATAATCAAATCCTTTAAACGTTTTACATTCAGACAGGAAGGTTTAAATAGAAGCACCAAAATGTCTTTCTTAAAGTGCCTGTTTTGTGCATAGGTTGTAAGAAAGGCACGAGGTGAATTCGAAGCATCGAAGGAAGATTCCTCCATTGCTTCCTTACATAAAGGTTTGGTTAAGTCTCCACACACCCTCACCGCCCTCGCATCCGTGTAGTGTTTCGGGATTGATTCCTCTAGAAGCTGTATATGTGTGTATATACATCACATCACAAACTGGCTGGCAGACTCGAATATCAGAACTGACAGTTGACTCTGCTTCCACGTAGGTTGATCCCTTGACAGTAACACGATGTGACTGTACAGCACTAGTATAGCGCTTCGTCAGCCAAATTATCAGCACTCACGTTCACATCACCCCCAGAGAGGTCACTCAAGTCTGTTCTTCCTCACTACCCTCTGTTACAAGCAGCTTGTAGGATATGAATGGAGGATCCTGATTGGTTGCAATCACAAATAGTTTGCAATTAGCGACACCATTTTAGATATGATCATTTGCCAACGGCAAGTTATATCTATGCTATTATGGAAATAAAAATGTTGAATAAACGTTTCCTTTTTTACTGTGCGATCGGCGATGTATGTTATTGTAATTTGTGAACAAATTTAACACTAGTTTATAAACATACTGATAAAAAGGACAGAAGGTCAACTTTGAGACAAAAACAGAAAATAATTTTATTTACAACATTTATATCAGACATAATCGAAGTAATATGCAAATTTAAAAACACTTTCCTGTGAAATACCAAGACATTTGATGCAGTAAGTCGGTCGAGTTAAGTTAGACGCGATTTCATTGGATAGAAAGTAGGTAGAGCATTCGTGGTACGAATGGTTAGGTGAAAAGAAATTCCTGAATAATATATTTTTTCAGTTCTTAGAATAGAAAAAATAGCATGGTGACCATACCTGTTATAATTAAAGGGGCAGTAGCGCGGTTTCCCGCTCAAATAAGTCGATGAAATGTATTTGAAACATAATAATGATAAAAATAATTAATAATTTAATAATAAAAATTGTAAAACACTCTTAAAGGCCTTCTCAAATCTCAAATCAAGTAAAAAATGAATGTACATGGCTCAGTAAAGCAATAGGAATCGTTTTTGTCATTGAAATGATAAAATGTGCTCATAATAAAATGGCTGCCATGCAATTTTTGCTTTATACGCAACATCATTATTACTACTACATGTACGTATATTTGGTTTGTTTGATAAGATGTTTTACCCTCTAAAGTAAATTTAAATGACACTAACTATCACTATAAATAGGAAAATTGAAAAAATAAATTTAGCAGAAAACGTGTTACAACCAGTGACGCCAATGACATATATATGCATGCTTGTTTATGTTGACGATATAAGATCGTTTATACATTTATACATAATTTTCAAAATAAATAGGATCAGTTATAAGTTCGTTGTAATCATGTTAACAAAAGCCACTACAGTATTCCCTGATTTAATGCCACCCTTGATATAATGCTATGTTTTTGCCAGAACGGATTTGTTGGGCTTATAATTTCCCTGGTTATAATGTCAAATTGGATTTATTGCCGTTATCAGAAGACTCTAAGTCAATGTTTTCAGTTGTTAAGACTCATTCACCAGTTACACATCCTCATCGATTGTCAACTTAAACTGTTTGATCAGCTTGTTAAACCAATTTTGTTATATGTGGTGAGATTTGGGTATTGAAAATGTTAAAATTTTAGAACATGTTCATCTTTTGTAAATATATTTCAAACGTTACACAATCTCCTCCAGGTGTACATGTCTTCATGGGAGTTGAGCTTGGTTTACTAAATTCAGGACAACAAATCCTAAATTACCAGTAGGAAAAAACGTGTTCAAATGTTTTTAAAAAAATAATACTATGTACTCTCAAACTGCAACTATTGTTATGAGCGTTATTTCACTTTCTTTTAACATGGCTATCACTGAATGAACAAAGAAAAACGTTTCTACTGTAAATTATTTGTGTAAATAGAAAAAGTCATCAAAAAATGAAAAATAATGTCTCTATCTTTTAAAATAATAACATTTCGTATGTATATACCTGAATGTTCTCGATATTACTTTTGTCTTTTTAGAATGAATTCCGCTCTGTTCTCTTCTCTTCCATTTGCCAATGGATTTTTCAAACAAGAGTAACTTGTGCCCGACTTTCATGCCCACTAGAACCGAGGACTGTCAATGGTTTGAAGTTATGATATTTAAGATTATACAGTCGTTCACGAAAAATCACAGAAGACGCAGATTCATTCACCTTCATTATTGTACAACATTTCCATCCCACCAAATATCCTGTTCAGTTATTTCAGACACAGGAAATTGAGAATACCCAATGTCTATAAAATGTATATAAAAGTATCCGGTATCGGATTATCCCCTCCCCTTTACACCAATAGTTAAAATCATGGGGTAAAGTTACAACCAAAAAGGCAGAAGACGTTAAGGTTGCTCTTACTGTCTTAACACAGCCTATATGTCTAAATGAAAACATAAAGATAGACACTTAACACAAGCAAAGGGATAACTTACGTAATCGACTTCCGTGACAACAATGGAAACCTTTTTAACTGTGGATCACTTAAGAAATGTATATGGGTGTAACAGTAATTTCCTAGAACGTCAGGGAATAATAGAAGCCATTAAATACTATTGTAAATCCATAAACGTCCATATTCAAAAGAAAATTCAACTCCCAATCCTACCGCCAAGGTATCTATTACAAAATATAGTCGGAAATTCAAAAAGTTGTAGAGATATTATGATATACTCATCAACAGAAAATACTCAAACTTTAACATACAGAGAAAAATTGACAAAAATAATTAAACGACCAAATGGATGATAAAACATGGGAAACGATAGAAAAAGTAACATTTAAATCGTATAATAGTGTAAAATACTCTTGCTTCCAATACAGTATATTGCATAGGTTCCTTCCAATAAATGATTTATATATTAACTCATATCGTTAAGAGGATTCCTCGCCAAACCGTCTGATAACAGCCCGTAGACTCCCAAAAGCCGTCAAGGTTTTACGTCACTTTTGCAAACCCGCGCTGACACGTGTGCGGTCCGCGGCAAACCCGGCTTTCCCGTATGCAAAAAGATCGACATCTTTCGGCACGTTCCGTAATGTGACGTGACAATGGTCCGTCAATCTCTCCTCGTTGCGAGTCACTGCAGTTGGCCTATATTCATAAACATTCATTCGGATGGTCCACTCGTGGCGCCCTGTATCATCTAATTTTAAAAATAAATATATAAATATTATTTATGATTATATTATTTCCAGAAGCTGATGAAAGCAATAGTAGATGGTAATGAAGTATTAAAATAATCAACCATGTCAGTTTTCATTTATGTGAAATATATTTAAACCATGTGTTTATTTACAGGTGATTGCATAGGAGGTTCCAGATTATAGTATTGCTGAGGATGATGACGACCATATCACAGTTCCATCGGACACAGGAGTCAACCAATCCCTTGGATTCAGTGGCAGTGTTATTTATGCATCAGTAATGCTCCATGCCTACTGTGGTCCAGTTGAAAGGTTAAGTACATGTATTAGTACATTTGTCAATAAAGGTGAACAAACATGTGTGATGGAAAACTCTTCAGTCAGTGTGGCTACTCAAACTGACAATGATTTGAAGCTACATGTAAATGTGGCATGTCAAACTGATGATTTTGAAAATGTCAAAACATTTTAGAGTGTTGGTACACAGGTGACTAGGCTTAATCTTGTATTTGAGGACATTTCTAATTCTACAGAAAAAGTAATGTTCTGCACAGGACTTCCAAATGGTGAAACATTTCAGTTGATGTTTGATGAAATGGCTGATGCAGAGGAGCACACACACAGGACAGGTAATGGAGAAAACTGTGGTACTGGCAGGCCAAGGATTTTGAGATTAGTAGATGAATTCTTTCTGGTCTTGATGCGTTTGAGATTAGGATTACTTCTAGAAGATCTTGCTGACCGATTTCACTTATCTAAAGCAACATGCAGTAACATTGTCAATACATGGATCTGTTATCTTCATGTGAAATTGGCATGTTTGATTCCATGGCCGTCAACGTTGTTAATAGAACAGACAATGCCAAATAAATTCAAGCAGAGATATCCTTCATGCAGGGTCATTATTGACTGCACTGAGATATTTATAGAAAGACCAGTCACCAGTCACCAGTCACCAGCCAACAAAAGTATGATGTATTCTCATTATAGGTCCATATAATTCCATCAGGTGTTATAACTTATGTGTCTGATTTATGGACAGGGAGCATCAGTGACAAACAGATAACAGAACGCTGTGGAATACTTGACCTTTGTGACCGTGGGGACTCAATTATGGCAGATAAAGGATTTTTGATTTCTGATCTCACTATTCCAAGAGGCATTTTACTGATAATTCCCCCACTTAAGTGAAGACAAGGATGTATGTTTAGTCCGCTATTGTTCACCTTATTCATTAATGAACTTACCATGAAATGACCACATCAGATTGTAAAGGTATTTATATTTCAGAAGATGCCCCAAATGTGTGTTCTCTCTTATATGCAGATGACGTGGCTAATTCCACAGATACAGAAGGAAGGCTCCAACAACACATTGATGTACTTAGTACATTTTGCGATTAATGGGGACTGTCTCTCAATATTAATAAATCTCAGAGTGTAGTGTTTCGAAATATCGGATACCTGCGCAGCTACGAAAAATGGTTTGATAAAGGATTACAGATTAAAGTTGTACCGTACTACACGTATCTTGCACTTGTCTTCACGCCCAAGGCCGTATGGACTCGAGCAACCACAACATTAGCACAACAAGCCGAGAAAGTGTGCCACTTGATCTATAAACTTCATTATATGTGTGATGGACTCCCAATCAATGAGGCTGCAAACCTTTTTGACAGAATGGTGTTACCAATCCTTTCATATGGTGCTGAGATTTGGGGTTTTCAACGTGTTCAACGTGTTCAACACATCGAAGCAATTCAAATTAAATACTTTAAGAAGATAATCTGTGTCCCTCGAAATGCATGTAATGCTGCTGTTCTTGGTGATTGTGGAAGAAATACCGTTTCTGTGACATGTCTAATGAAATTACAGACCTATTGGACCAAACTAATTTTAATGGATAATAGCCGACTTCCAAAACAAACCTACATCATGCTATATGGACTGGACAGTGTAAACCGTATATCGTGGGTGTCACATGTTAAGGAGATGCTTTTTAAATATAGATTTGGATATACATGGATCATGCAAGATTTCGGAAACAAATCAATATTTTTATCAGAAATAAAACAACGTTTCATCGACGTAGATATTCAACAATGGCAAGCTGATGTAACAAGCAACTCTAAACTCAACTCCTATTCTACTTACAAATCTATTTTAAATGTCGAACAATATTTTACCAGTGTCAACTTAAGAATATACAGACAAGCTTTATCACGATTTAGATGCGGCTGCCACAACCTAATGATCGAACTTGGACGAAGAAATGGAGTAGATGAAGAAATGAGATTGTGTACATACTGCTGCCGCTATGGAATAGATGAAGTTGAAAATGAATATCACTTTCTGCTTGATTACAAAGCCTTTTCCCAACTACGAGATTCATATATCCAACCTATTTACTATAAACATCCTTCTGTTGAAACATTTGTTAATTTAATCAAGTCCACGTGTCCTCAAACATTGTTAGATTTAAGCAAATATATATTTTTCGCTTTTAAACTTTACCCGTCGCTCCATCAATGATTGCATTATTTCACGTTTATGGTATATGGTTTACTTCACTTTATATTTATTTTATGTGTTCATCTAAAACATAATGGGTTTATATTGCAAATGTATGTCCTTTGGGTCTGTGGCCTTTGACTTGAATAAACATTCACTCCTAAGTGATCAAGATTTAATAGAAGGCAGATTGAAGAAACTCGTAGAATAGCTTATCTTCGAATAGATGTGGAACGTGCAATGGAAAGAGTTAAACATTTCCGCATATTACAAGGTGTTATGCCAATCACTTTAGCAAAACAGGAAACAAAAATATGGAGAATCTGTGCAGCTTTATCAAACTTGCAGCCACCATTAGTTCATGATGAAGATTTCTGATGTGATATTTCATGTGTATTTTGTTAGAATTTGATATAGATATAGTTAAATTTATTACTATAATTACACAATGCTAGTGATGAAAGTAACATCATTTATTGTAATCAGTCACAATTTGCAATATGAGTAAGGTGAACACACACTTTTCAGGTATTTAAAAATCCCAAATGATAATAATTAAATGTACCGCACATGGATCTTGGGACAGGATAGTGCAGTGGTGAGTGCGTTAGGCTTCAGATCAAGAGGTTCAGGGCTCGGCAACTTTGTCTGCAGTAGAGAACTGTTCTACTTGCAGTAAGGTTTGGGTGCAATGTTACACTGAATTTCAGTGCAGTACCAATCATGGTTCGCTATAGTTCCAGCCGATGCTCGCAGGTTTTACCACAATGCATAGCCACAATGGCATTGCAAGCTTTTTCAATGCAATTATAATACTAGCAGCCTTGATATCAGTGAAATACTCTTGAAAACAGAGTTAAACCCCAATTTACCTCACTACAAATGTATCTTCAGAAAGGATAAAAAGAAGTGTTATTGTAACAAATTTATTTAAGACAAATATGAATGAAACAAAAACATTTGTTTGCAGTATACACAATAAATACATTCACATAATTATTCAATCCATTGTTATTTGTTTATCACAGTAACTTTTTTTTATATCAACAGGGGTTACAAATTCCGCATGTCTAAGACACTGACTTGAGTGTTTTTCAGAAGAACATTATAACAATTTTAGTAAAAATAAGTTTCAATTAGATTTGGCGGACTTAAGACATAGCTCTTTGACTAAGTGCAAAATATTGATGTAGGTTCATAACATGTGGACTTACAGAACATATATTTTAACCCCTGATAGTGTCATGATATACATTGAAAAGTGTAATATTACACTAAACTATAGGAGACATGATATGAGTGGTGATATCTATGTACAGTACATTTATTATTTATGTATTTGTTATCACAAGAATCTATGTCAAAACATCACATATCATGAATAAAGAGTTTGTTATGTATACATTTCTCATTCTCTTCATTTAAACCTCTCAAAGAACAGAAGTTACTTCATGGGAAACAAGGGCATTCCTCTCTTAACTCTTTCACTAAACAGCTCTGTAATAACAGCAGACTTGTAGAACATTGTCAGCTTAACAAGTAGACACTTCCATAACTTCTCATCGAAGAACATTTCAACAGAATAGCCCATAAGTGTCCAAACGAAAAAATTACACCAGGTTCTCCTAGAAATGGCCATTTGCCCCTGAACCTGATAATAACATGGGTGATTTCTTTTCAGCTGTACACAGTTATTTTCAATAGTACAAAATAAACCTTTCTACTGTGCTGCTTCATGGGGGGTCAGAAATCTTGAAGCATATATATGGACACTTACTTTCTAATACACCAGATACAGCATAAGTACAATGTTCACAGCTCAGCAGTGCATCGAGAATGCTTCCCAGATAGGGCAGGTCTGATCTGACAAGTAATCCACATGTCTCTTTAAGTATCTAAACAGAACCAAAATTTGAGCTTGTTACTCTTCTGAACCTTGCAGAATTCCAGTTTTGATTTCTATGCTGTCATCTAGTCTTGTCCTCAATGGCCTGACACTGATCACTTGAAACTGTTAAGGCGTCAAAATATGTATTGAAATGATTTTGGCACATTTCACTCTTCTTCTCTTCTACTTCATGAAGCTATTCTAACTGTTCTCTCTCAGCAGGGACCTTCTCTTGTGAAGGGAGATCAACCCCCAACAAAAAGGCAGCATATGGAGCTTTTTCTCTTAATGCAGTTGCAAAGTTAGTTATGTTACTTTGTTTTACTGTGTCCAAATTTTCAGTTCTCTTTAGCGTAGACTTAGTCCCTTTAGTAATAGGTGTCACTGAATGTCTGTTTCAAGTCCCTTGAATTTTTTGAAGCTCAAATTTTGGGATTTCTTAGGACTGAGGTGTCTTTTTCTGGGCTTAATCCACTTGCAAGATTCTGATGTCATAGCGTGAAGTCCTTCCTTCTTCTTCTCTGACATGTCAATCACAGCATAAAGTAGGGCTGCAACATGATTGGATGCTTCGCCCTCCTTAAATCAAGAATGAAATAATAGTCATATTATATTTTCAATGCTGAAATATACCTTTTAAAGGATAATATATTACTAGTTTTTTCACCGATTATTCATAATGTACTATCTTTAATTTGTGAATTCTAATAAAATGCACATTTATCATTTCTTTTAAAATTTTGAATACCTTGTACATCTCAACATGTGAAGTATAAATCACACATTTACAATATATATAAATATTATAATCATCTATACTTCACTTAAATAAATATACATGACATTCAACGAGAAATGTCAAATATCCCCAATATGGTCATTTTTTAGGTTATATATGATTACTCAACTGATTATTTTATAAATTATAATTGGGCATTAGGCATTTTAAGTTAAGAGGGTCGCCAAGTTATAAATTGGAAAAACACTATCACAATTTGGTGTAGATTCACAGTAAAAAGAAATGAATTACAATGTCTACACTGTTATGCTAAAATAACATTTATATAAAAACGATTTTTTTACTTACCCAGCACTACATGTACAGCCAGCAGAATGAACATTCCCAGTCTCCTTGGTCACAGACATCCATGTACCGTAGTCTGGTTTCTTATTCTCACTCGCACTTCCTGGTAGAGAGGGAATGACTTGAATACACTTGATGAAATTGTGAGAAATTGGGCTGTATCCAATACTATGCACATGCCGGTCTTCGTAGAAAACCTTCGCTTTTAGTTGTCGCTTTGCCTTCATTGAATTCGTATCAAACGTCCGTTTCCGACTGTAAACAAAGTAATTTATCAAGTCAGTGTGTCGTATTATTGGAATTCTTCCTGGGTCGGAGTCCCAATCCTTAATGGTCCATGGTTCGGGGAGCTTTTCGCCAAGCATAGTAATCCTCTTCCTCGTTCTTTATCCTCCTCTTGAACTTCTCTCAGTGTTCGGTAGCCTAACTGATCGAGCTCCCGGGCTCTTTTCAAAAGCTGAGCCTTTGTTCCCGAAACGTGTGCGCCTCTTTGACGAAGATAATCCTTCAGTTGACGTACATTTAAATCTTCAAGGTTAACATATTCTATTTGCCCTTCAGCCATAATGTAAAAAATTGCTCCCCGGAAACGTGTTGCATTGTGGGAAAAGTAAAGGGGGATAATTTACCAAAGGGAGGTAACAACCCTTATTGAACAGGGCTATAGTTTGCTATGTATGGTCAGTGGCCCTGTTATCGTTGCAAAATTAAATCTGTTCCTTTGCTGATCTTGAATGCCTTTTCTTAATTTTGCAAAACGCTAAAGAAAGTGCAAAGTGTAAAAAAAAGTACAAATTATCAAGTATGAAGTTATATTGTCTAACATATTTATCGATATCCACAAACCGAAAACACCTGGATAATGGACGTGTATGTCATATTTCAGTGGAATGTTAAAAGGTTTATTGTGGATTAACATTTCATCATCCCGTAAAATCATCTTTGTTAAATCATCTTTGTAAAATCACGCCGCGTAACTTTCCCTTCGCTCGCATGTCAACAACTGCACACTTCCGTTTTCGTCGTACCACTATTACGTCACAAGTGCATATCTCATTAATTATAACGTTCGGTATTCTATTATAAGTTTGACGAAAGTGACCAAAGTATTAGCGAGGCAATGCCGTAAGATGTATTGTGTGGTAAAGATATCATGTATTTGATCACAATTATTTCTGAAATGGGTTTTGAAACCTTCATGATGTATGACTGTTGATTATGAATAAACCTTTATAAACCTATTCACTCCCCCATTTCTGTTGCAAATGGAACACTTTCTCGGCTCTAGAGAATCTAGATTGATTTTCCAATCAGCGACGCCGGCGTAAAATTGGCATTTACCAATGACAAGTCGTATTGCTATTTTTGAGAAAAAAAACCATGAAACGTTGGACAACCGTTTTATCGTTCAATGTGTTATCCTCGATGCACTTGATGTCCTTCGACTTTTTAAAAACAATTGACCATAAACAATAAACATGCTGATAATAACCAAACCTGAGACAAAATTAAAAATTGTTTATTGTTTATTTGTATCATTTTTGTATCAGGCATATTCGAAGTGGATATGCTATATATATTTAAGAAATATCATTTTACATTCAAGGGAGAGATAGAACATTAGAAGTAACTAGATCGATGTACATGTAGTCAATGTAAGATATTATTTCATTGGGTAAAAAGTAGGGATACTGTCTTTTGCCGATTTTCATACAACCCATTTGGAACCTAGGTTATGTGGGAAGAACTTACTTGAGTTACATCTTTGGGGAGAGAAACGTTATAAACCTTATAGCCACAAATAAAACATTTAACACATGTGTTCCCTTTTATATATGCATGGCAACGGTACCATTTCTGTTTTCATATTATCGTTATCCTTCACACGTAATATTTATAGTACATTCGACTTGATAAAACAAATTTCTATACTATTGTAATTCCAAGAAGTATGTTAAACAATGACGATATAAGTCATGGGCATCTTAAGTATCATACATTGTTGTCGGTCATCTGACTCAAAGGATGTTTAAGACTTCATGCTACACTTACTGAACGTTTTAAAGAGGTTATAGCTATATAATGCGTTATCTGGTAGCACATTTTCCCACAACTCATTAGACACACGATGGCCACTTGTGTAACCAAAGTAGGTAGACACCTATATATGTGGTAACAGAATTAACCTACTAATTATGATTAACTCTTCTTCACTGATAAAAAGACTTTCGAATTGCGCATGATATCCGTATACAGAGGATCATCAAAATACTGCCAACTGAACTATGTGTGAATGGTTAAGAAGTCTTTAAACTCACGACACCGCTTATATTCGTTTTTACCTACGTTTCTCAAAGTGTATTTGGGCATATTATAATAAAGGATCATCTATCCATCCAAGATGAGCTTACAACATTTTTACCCTGGTCTATCCTGACCTTCCGTATTGCTCGAAGGTTACCTATAAATGTTACACCATGTACCCACTTACTGCTGGGTGAACATAGAAACCGGATAAATAAATAGAGATTATTACCCGAGGAAGTGTCTTATATGACTTTTACGAAACGAGTGTGAATTTTTGTATTGCCCGAGCGAGAGCGAGGCTTAAACACAAATTTGCACGAGTTTAGTAAAAGTCATATGACACACTTGAGTGTAATTTCTTTGTTACCCATTCTATTCCATTTAATTCGCGTAAAACCAGCCAGGAAACGACCCACTTCACTTGCGACGGCAAACTACAGTGACCTCACGAACAATCGTCTTATGACGTCACAGACGACGAAATACGGCAAGTCGCGGTGAAACAATGGTTGCTAGGCAAACGTGATATGTGTACATGTGCTCATATCAATAATATCAACTCGGTTATTTTCAACCATATGGGTAATAAAGTCACATATTATGAGCAATACGAATTGAGGTACACAGGTGATTTATTTGTGATATTCGAAAATGTGCTCTTTAGTGATCCTCAGTTCAATGATACTACAGTTAGTTGGCGGTACTACTGTCTTGCGTGCTGAAAGAAAGAAAACAAAGATCAAGAATACAAACATATTTTTTTAATTAATTACACGATCTATATTCCGTATTATAATTTATCTACGTTGTCATTATTACTTTAATTCACATATTTTATGAATTCCAACGGCTTATCGTTGTTCGTGTTTTCGTAAACCAAAGAAGTAGAACATTGAAAAGCTCCGGATTGTTAATTGCCACACCATAAACAAGAGACAACATCAGAACATATTAAACAATCCATGCACCAATCCCGTTGTTGTTTCTGACTCAGGCAAAGCGTGGAGAATGTGATCAAATATGATTGACACCAGGACGTCCCTTTCCACACAGTAGCTATTACGATAAATATTTCACTGGGTTCACAATTCCTTGGTCCAATCGTTGTTGTAATCGTTTACTTCATCTCAATCGACTTTACTGTCAGTAAGAGTCAGGCTAGAGTTGTTGTTCTTTGTAGATGATCTTCGGCCGACATGATGTGTAGTGAAGCCACATTCCCAACACAACGGAAGTAGTTTCTCAGTCCGTGCTGACACGAAATGTTGGTCAGACTTCAGATTGGTTGACCATCTTGACACACGAATTTGATTATATGCATTCATTGTAGATTCTTCTTGTATTACTACTTTTACCATTGACGTTTTAAAATGTTTTTCCAATTTTCGTAACTTTCATGATGACAAGGTTAGATTCTACTGCAATACGGCGTAATGATGTATTTATCAAAATGTTTTTTTGAAATAGCGTCCATGTTTTTATATGGTAAATGTGCATGAAAACCACGTATTGGTTTATCTAAACAAACACAATTTCTCGTCGTTTTGTAAAAGGCCTATTTTTAATAGTGTTGGACAACTGGAAATCTTCGGTGTTACACGCGCAATAATACAATCAGCTGATCAATGTCAATCACTACTGTTTAAAAAAAGAAACGTTTGTGGTTTGTACGATTGTCATTCCTAAATGTTTGTTCTAACTAAATATATATAATTGGTAATAGGTAATATGGATTACTGGAAATGTGCTCTCGTCGTAATAATGTTCAATCGCTTGCCAAGGCGTGCATATGTTCCATCATCGCTGGTACCTCATTGGTTATTCTCTAATTACCAAGGGTGGTTCATCATGTCTTAGTGTGGGACATGGAATCACCTTCAAAATTTAAGTTAGTTTAGCAACGAAGCAGGTCAGCAGCGCCCACTTTGTTGCTGAACTTCAGTGAAAGCGGTCCACTGAGCTACAAATGTACATACTTGCAATTGACCACGTGATTCTTCACATATATATTAATTCATCTCCCTGAATATAGAATGAACCCGTAGTTAAGTCTTAAAGGGGCAGTAGCACGTTTTTTCGTTGAAATAAGTCGATGAAATGTATTTGAAAAATAATGTCAATAGTAAAACACCCTTCTCTCTTCGGCAAATCAAGTTAAAAATAAGTGTACATGGTTCCGTAAAGCCATTGGAATCGTTTTTGTCATTAGAAATAAATAAAATGGCCGCCATGCAATTTTTGCTCTATACGCAACACCGTTATTACCACTATGGATAATTGGTTTGTGTAATAAGATGTTTTACACTCTAAAGTAAATATAAAAGACATAAACTTTCATTATAAATTTGAAAAAATAAATTTTGCAAAAAACGTGCTACTGCCCCTTTAGAATGGTACCAACTGAAGGCGGCACCTGAAAAGGGCACCATTAGGAATTTCTGTTTTTGAGCTTCTAGTTTTCTGCTTCATGGATGAGCAGAGTTTTGATGGTAACCGGCATCAAGGTTTGCATGTACATGTATGCGTCCTTGAAGCAACGTATTATTATATCCTAGTTTTATTTAAGCTGCGTCTCTTATCGATTTACATGTCCATATCTGTAGCTGATAAAGATTGCGGAGGATGATGTGTCATTGCACCTTTGATAAACTTTGGTACGGAATCTAAATTCTGTATATTCAGCAAACACTTACATCGTTAAATTGTCATAAAAACATGCAGTGACGGTAGTGGTAATAAAACCTGCGATAATATTCAACTTTCAACAAATTGAGATTTTTAGTTTTTACAAATATAGCTATGAGCACACTAAATCGTCAATTTTGGGATGTTAGAAGTTGAAGTTTTAAAACTTAACCTCATGTTCATGGCAACAGATCTAGAAGGAAATAAAGAATTACGAATTAAAGGGACACCGCGTCGAGAATAAAAATCAGATCATGTGTATCTACCTGTGCTTATTAACATGTCTGCTAACAAGTCACAGACACCGAATTTCAGACAATTGACGTACTTGGTTATAAAAACCACTGCTTGTAGACAGTAAAGTGAAGCCTAACTCCTTAGCAGATACTCTTATCAGCTTAGTGATATAAAGATGAGACTCGTTTTTATCCTCGACGCGGTGTCCCTTTTAGAAACTCATCAAATTTACGAAACCTTCTTGTTAAAACTTCTGCTTATTCAAGATCTTTTTTACCTAGTACAGTATACCTTTGGAATGTATTACCAAACGACACCAACATGATAAAATCTCAAACATTATTTATTAAAAAAGTAACTTCCCAGTTAGGATACTTATTCGCATTTGATCTACATTGTGGAAGCCGTTTTTGTCAAATTACATATTGTAAGCTCCGTTTAGGCTGCAGTGATTTAAATTATCATAAATTTGAAAGACACAATTCAAACGATCCGTCCTGTTCGTGCGGGTCAAATGCAAATCGTGGAGACACATCACATTATCTACTTACGTGTACAAACTACTCCTTTATAAGAAATGATGCATTATACTACACAAATGGTTATAACCTGAAAACAATTTTGTATGGAAATAGTGAATTACCTGAAGCTGAAAACTTAGCAATTTTACATCCGTTTTCCTCTTCATCATCGCTTCTTGTAGTGAACAAAATGTAACAAATGTAGTAACAATTATGTTATATGTTATATGTTATATGTTAGCTTTAGATACATTGGTATCATATACACAGTTATTGTTTGTTGATACGTTTTTATTGTACGTATAGCCTTGTGGTTTGATTGGATGTTATTTGTTGAAGTTGTGTAATTTTGGAGCGGCATTTACATAAGCTCTCAGCTTGTTTGCCAATCCATTTCATTGGTGAATAAAATATGTTTAAATATATTCCAGATCTAGAAGGATAAAACGCAGACTTACCCAATCTAGCGAATATGTTTGTGGGCTGAACAGCTAATGGATATATTGAAGTGCGTTAGTGAAACATCGAATTGAACTCGTATGTAAAGAATTGTAAAAGAAGAAGATTATGATTACATTGTTATAATCTCTTAACGCCAAAATTTTCAATTGGGGTCACAGGGTCGCCATATTTAAAATGTGTTATCTTCATACACATGCCTGTTGGCGTGATTTCGGGTTTCATTTCTTGAGGAATCTTAATTTCTACCTATACTTGGATCCGAGAGTCACAATATCTACAATTATAATCCTCATTGACAACGGTAGCTACAATGTACACACAAGATTTCAGTTCTCGAGACTTTACAATGTAAACCATTGTGAGCCACACATACCAGATACTCTGATAATACGGGCGTGGTTAACGATATAGATATATCTCTAAGATTAGAGAAGGTACGGAATAAGAGCCCTGAAGCGTGAATCCCGAAACAATCAGTTTACAAGGATGCACACGTGTAATGTGTTTCTCTTTAAACTTATACAACCGGGAGCTATTTGACTGGTCAGAAAAGCCGCCACTCTCAATGAGGTATTAATTTGTTTACATTTGTACAATGAAGCGTGTTTATTGACTGTCTAACCTACAATGGTTATGGGGTCCTCAAGTAGAGGTAAGTCAGCTTCGCTAATGAGGCGAGGACGGTTCGACGTGATGTCATTGTTCGGGAGCGTCTTCACTACACGGTAACGTATCTGGTACCAGGCGTACACATCGCCTTGTAAGACAAGATGGCCTCAACAGGTAATCCGCTCTGCCTTCAAGACATACAATTCTATGCTATCTTCTAATCACCCAATTCCTTTATACATAATTTAACTTATTCCTAATCCCCGCGGTTTCGTGGTTTAGTGTCACGCTGTTATGTCGGTGTCTTCTTTCTCAAGAATTTTGTTTTTATTTTGGTTTTCTTACAAACCATTTCTCATCGATGGTCAGGGTGGTATAAGGTTGCCTTGAACGTATATATCCTTCATACACTGTTGTACAGAGTGTCACGGTGACACACAATTGGTGTACATAATGTAATGTCATGACACGAGTTGCATACATTTGTACATGTGCAATCTACTACTTTTACTCATTGGGTGTCAATTTCTAGCTACTGTATGGAAGTGTAAATGATTTCTTTATTACCGGTATTATTTGTGACATTTTGTTCAATAGCAACTCAACACCACCCAGCGACATGGTTTTGTTCGAACTGTAAACACGACGATCGCACTTGTGCGTTCATGGCTGCAGTTACAAACATTGTGGAATGTAACATAAAATCGGATGATCGATGCTAATAGCAGGCGATTGGTGACAAGCATGTGCACATGAATTGATGATTAACTAATGAAGATATCATATACATGACAGGAATATCGGTTGGCTATATTGTTTTGAAAATTAACAATACAGAACAATAAATCACCAAACATATAGAACATATAGATGTCGAGGAACTTACAGCAGCAAAGATCATTTTAGAAAAATATTCATAAAATGCATTATTAAAAGTTTTAGACACATGCAGTTCTTGTGAGATCACTTGTCATTTAAACATGATATATCATGAACGTAACTCAAGTATATTTAAAGTAATGTTTAACTTGGGAACGTTATCAACAACATGGCAACAAGTTATAAATATGTTTGTCTTCTAATCGAATGACAAAACGTGGGTTAGCCATTATAAGTGATTTTAGTGCATGGATTACACGGATTGCTGAATGTTTATATGATGTTATTTGGCTTCAAAGGGGTAGGGTACAAATACCTACATTTAAAGAGATTGTTTAATTTGTAATTATGTTTTTGTTAGAAAAATAGGTCCTGCATCTTACAAAGCCATAAAACAAGGAGTCAAGTCCATTTTCAACAATTAGCACTTCCTTGTGACACCGGGTGTTGAAATCATAAGGTCCATAACATGTTCTAAAGTAAAATGTTTGAAATTCCTATTTCAACCAGTTTGTGTTTCTATTAAGATATGTTTAGGCAATATGTAAACATTGACACATTGGTTTAATTCATCGAACATATTATAAGAATAATCAACGAGTTGCGAGGAATTACGAATTACCTGTCCCGAGTTAATAATTGTGATAAACTCCGAGCTTTAGCGAGGAGTTTGACATACTAATTCACGAGGGACAGATAATTCGTAATTCCAAACACCGACTTGGTTATTCTTTTTCTTATACAATACCATTTTAATGCGTAAAAATCGAAAAACAAGACACGAATTCACTATATCTTTGATCTTAGACTGTAAAATACAAATTGTACTCATACGCCATTCATCAACTCTCTCACACCTTCAAGATGCGCACATCGAAATAGTTTGAAACTTGCGACCTTTTTATTCAGTAGGATTCTAAAGTAATTGTTGAATGTTATTCCCAAAATGGTTCACTAACTTAGTAACAACTCGTTTATCTTGTAAACAATGTCGCCGATTGAGGGAAAATTAATGAAAACGTGATCTCTATTGGATTGCTTGATAGGAGTGTAATTACGTCACCAAAGGACGTCATAGTTAATGACGTCACAAAACCATGACGTCACGGAAGTGCAGCCGGCCGCTCTTGCATGCTGCTTCGCCTTGCAAGTTTAGTACTGTAAATACATGATAATGTCTCGGAAACATAGAACATGATTTTCTATTTTATATGTTTTACTGACGTGTGACTTGAAATAGGTATGTGATCTATGTGATTTTGCTAAAATAATATAGCTTAGTAAGTCATGAATGGGCGTTAAGTAGTTCCGTCAACCAATCAAATTGCAAGTTATATTTAGAAAAACTGTAATTCCCATGACCATTATGAAAACTTTAATACCCGGCATATCTTTGCCCGCTTGGGTAAGAATTGTTCATTTATCATAAAGAGCATTTTTTAACCAAGATATGTTTAAGAAATGATGCATATAATAGTAAATAAGCACAATATTTAATTTAAAACAGCATCAGTTATCAGAGGATAGCCGAGATATTAGAAATCAGCATACTCATTAAATTCTTTATACAGGGGAGATGACTCTTTAATGACAAATTCGGATCTTTTACCTTTTTCACTTTATGGGTTTAAGAGCATCACTGGTTGGTCATAAAAGAAAAAAATAATTCTACCAATTATAATACATGCAAGGCTTTAATTATTGATTTTATATTTCGATTTTATATAACATATACAGGTGTAACATATCAATCATTTGAATTTCTAATATGCAAGCAGGACATTGATATTGAACATGGAAACAGAGGCTACAATGCTATGCACATCTAGAGCATCTGAAGGTGTGAAGAAACAGAGGTATGCTACTTCTTTAAAGGGACACCGTGTCGAGGATAAATATGAGATCAGATTTATCTACCTATGCTGATTAAGGTGTCTGGTAATGAGTCACAGACCTTCAATTTCAGACAATTGATGTAATTGGTAATACAAACTACAGCATGTAAACAGTGAATCAAGCACAGGGAGATAAAAGTGATCTCACTTTTATCCTCGACGCAGTGTCCCTTTAACACCGCTTCAAGTATTTCACTGGTGTCAAGATATCTTTTTTTTCAGGTACAAATCATGCATTAGGGTGAAACCCGCGAGCGTCGACTGGACGTCATACACTGTAGACTATTGTCTAACCAACTGTCCACTGTACACTGAAACAACACACCTGTAACACACCATAGTAAAGGACAATGACTCGTTGTTGCTCGTTGTTTCCGGTTTAATGGAATACAGGATATACAAAAGACGTGAAAACAATTAAGTTAAAACTACTAATCGATGTCGGATATTGGTGCTACATTTGAGTTTATATATACATTATATGTCAACATTTTACCTACATGATTAATTATCAACATTTCTAAAATAAATGGATTTCATAAATCTGCTGACGTTTCATGAAAGTTCTGAGAGTAAGTAACAATGTTCTGAATGCGATAAGATAGTAGTGAGAATTAGCTTCCGGTAATAGATCTTCATGGCCTTGTGCGCATGTCAGTAACTAAGAACGCTATGCATTTGGTATAAATATCTTCAGACATGTATTGAATATATTAAAACTCTAAAGGTTTGGTGTTTTGCTAAGATTTGGGATTATAACTGCCAATAACTGTTGTAAAATAAACGATGTTATCGCTAGCCACTGCTTATCAGATCTAGCTTTGCATTTTATCCCACAGAGGTTACTCAAGTCATTTCTTCCCAACTACTCTATGTTACACGCGGAGTGGGTGATTGGTTACAACTGGTTGCATTAAAAGATAGCAATGCAATCAGCGACACCTTTGTAAAGGTAACATTTAATCAGCGACGCCTTTGTAAAGGTTACATTTGCCAACGAATGGTAATTTTGGAAACAGAAACGTTGAGAATACGCTTTGGCGTTTAAATGTGCGATCCTCGGCGTATGCTATTTTAATTCATAAAAACAGTTGACCATAAACATGTTAATATTTCGAAGTACCTTTACTATTTACAGAAAAAGACTAAAGTCGTCGATGTATTCATGGTCATTCGCATCCTGGTTTTCTGGGCCAGTTACGCTGCGCTATAGTGCCACCGTAGCGCAGCGTAACCGTCCAAGGGAAGCAGGATGTGCTATTCGTGATTCCATTGAAAATAAAGTAGGTAGATAATCAATGGTACGATTTTGGTCAGAAATACGGGAAACATGAACGGGCCATTTGGAAGAGGGTTATATGGGAAGAACTGACTTGAGTTACATCTGTTGGGAGAGAATAGTAACAGAGTAGGTAGGAAGAAATAACCTAGTACTCTCTGTGGTGAGAGAAAGCCTATTTTGCTATACAAGTTTCTGACGGGAACGTATTGAACTGTTTTGTACCAATCGATGTTTTGTTTTACTTTTTGGTATGATTATTACAGAATTGTTACAGTTAATTCAATTGATAATAAATAATGTTACATATACCCTGGAAATGAAAAAAATAAATATACGTGAGTATAATCATATATATACATAAATACATATATCAACGCTAAAACTGAACTGTGCATGCTTTAAGTCATTAGTCATTTTATGTTTTAAGAAATTTTAAATTCGTAAATTATTCCAAAATTACTTTTGATGAAACAACTGCTCATCGACATAAATTTACAAGATATATTACATGGTGTGGTTTCGTCGTTACACCCCTTTCCTTTTATATAGTAATAGGGTAGGGTCTATATATATAGGGATATGTCTTTTAAACGCTGTTTCTAAGCGCGATACACTCCCTCTGTGGTAACATTGAGAGAGTGGACAAAATCTTTGGCACATTATGGCTTCAAATGCGCCCGAATGCCTACTTGCACATCTTAAAATTCGAGTTCCTATATTTTGTCGAAAAGGGGTCAGTAAAGATTCTGCATTAATGTATATAAATTGTTCTCCAAAGACAAACTCATAATTGTAGAAATACACTGGAAGATGCAGACAGCTGGAAAATCGAAACCCCGAAAACACAATAAGTCATACACAACATTTCTATTACATTAAATATCCCGTCAACTGTATCAAATCATATAACTGTTCATCGATAATAGATTTATGGAAAAACAACCCATAACTTTAGAAAATACAACAAACAACTATAGTTTATATTTCTTGATAAAATATTAATCGTAATAGGAACGTTGCATTTTCTAAGGATTTGTGATATGTTAAACACTCCTTGAATTTTTTCATTTAGTCAATTCTCAATACTCAATTCAATTACTGAAGAGTTTTAACACGAAGGTACATTGCAAAACCCCAACAAAATATTTGTAATTTTTGTACACCAGATATGTACGTTTGGACGTTCCACTAAAGCCCAAAACAAGTTTACAGAATTTGAATCATTATATAAATTTAACAAATGAAATTTTATAAACGACGAAGGTAAATACAGAAGCAACTTCCTTGTTTCAAAAATAACATTGACATTAACACGTACTTATAAAGAAAACACAATTAGTACGGTTTCCGTGTTAAATTATGCAGCGCCCGAATTTCTGATTTATTACATCGTTAGTGACTCTCGTTGATATCAGGTGTTCAATTATTTTGATGGCTACCGATCGTATTTCCTTTTACATTCTCAATACACACCCAATCAAACCTTGAGCTAACATAAACCAATGAAGTACGATTGCACTGTACATGTCATTAATTCTTCGCTTTTTGTCCGAATGAGAAAATATCAATCAATTCAAATCTGTTGATATCACTGTTCCCCAAGCTGTTCAAACTGTAAACACAATATTGATGTAATAAAATGTTGTTTTTTTAGTTATGTTCTCCTTTTAATACAAGCATTTGACGAGATGATGAAACTAAGTAAAAATCGGAATCGTATAAAAAGTAGTTCCGGCCGTGGTCTAACTGAAATTCACGTTGGTTATACCACGGCCAAGACAATAGCAGCTATGGTCTAATTATGTTATCTGTCATTCTATTGCATGGTTGAAATATTAAAGTACTGTTTAAAAGGTCAATCCGACAAACTCAATGAAAGTAAAGTATTTACTAAAGAAGGTAACTCAACAAGGTTGAATTTTGCTTGGAAACCAATGTACTCTGGTACCAATGCTGTTTGCTTGTATGTTATATTAACTTTATCCTACTTGTAATGCTATCGATCTCTGAATAGTAAACGTGACCCTGACTTAGGCTCCAAAAAAGGAGAATTTGATTCTGGTTTCCGCCCGCATCAGTTTCAAACCCACGCCTTAGGTCTTATGATCAATGTTTACGTTCAGAAGTATTCAGGTGATTCTTCTCGAGCTCCGGCGTTCTAATCAACTTCGTTCATCATACATACAGCTGACTAGACAATACTTCCCGAAACCTGTAAAAAATTAAAAACGCCTTGTGAAAGTTATATTGATATAGTGTCTGTAGCATGCAAGTCATTGTTTGTTCAGTATTATACCATTTCAATGTAAGTTTTTAAAAAACACACAGTAATGTAAAATTGCGTACTGTTTGAAATCTATTAAATATTCAATTAATGTTACTTATTTAAGCAATGCCAATGATCAATTTGAAAGTGAAAGGAGAAATTGAGATACACGTGTCCATATTCCCGCTAAACTATCTAGGCTGCGTGAGATAGATAAACTTATATTTTTTTTAAAGTTTCGTTATTTTCATAATAATTCTTACCTCAAAAACAAGCAGAACAACAGTTCAATCCCTCAACGTACGTCGAATTGAGCTGCAAATATCCACATTTCAACATGACAAATGCCTGTTTTCAAATGACTGGAGCGCCACGTGCGCAAGTCAGAGGTTCACTCGCACGTGCAAATTATGGAAATGCACTCAAACACGATGTTCACGAGCTCTGTGGTATTGTTTTGATGTAAATTTCGTGTGTGGCATGAACTACATATGTGTGCTTTGTCCAAAACATTATAGTTCGCGAGAAAAATATTAATTTAGTTGATTAGATAAAGCTTTACAAATGTATTTATTATTTGCCAATGATCTAAGTAAGTAAGACCATTCGGGCATTGTTGTCTAATCGTTGAAATGGTTAGTTAGACCACTCGCGCTACGCGCTCGTGGTCTAACTAACCATTTCAACGATTAGACAATAGGCCCTCATGGTCTAACTATTACATGTAAGTAACAATTGATTGTATTACATAATATAATGTGTCTCCGTTATTACTGTAAGTCATGATTCCTTCATTCCGTTCATTTCCGCGCTACGCGCTCGTGGTCTAACTAACCATTTCAACGATTAGACAATAGGCCCTCATGGTCTAACTATTACATGTAAGTAACAATTGATTGTATTACATAATATAATGTGTCTCCGTTATTACTGTAAGTCATGATTCCTTCATTCCGTTCATTTCCGCGCTACGCGCTCGTGGTCTAACTAACCATTTCAACGATTAGACAATAGGCCCTCATGGTCTAACTATTACATGTAAGTAACAATTGATTGTATTACATAATATAATGTGTCTCCGTTATTACTGTAAGTCATGATTCCTTCATTCCGTTCATTTCCGCGGATCCTTGTTGTCTAATCGTTGAAATGGTTAGTTAGACCACTCGCGCTACGCGCTTGTGGTCTAACTAACCATTTCAACAATTAGACAATAGGCCCTCATGGTCTAACTATTGCATGTAAGTAACAATTGAATGTATTAAGTAGGAAATTATATATATATATATATATATATTATAAAATATAATGTGTCTCCTTCATTTCTGCAAGTCATGATTCCTCCATTCCGTTCATTTCCGCGGATAGTGACAAGTGTAAATGATTTAAGTGGATCGTCTGTTAAATACTTTCAGCGCGAATACTTGTAACACATATTAAAGGTTTAGAATTAAGAGAGCACAAGCCTGTGCGTAAATGGATGTCATAAAAAACTTGAGCTGATTCGAAAATCTCCTACCGATTATGTATACACAGTCACGTATCCTTCTGATCAATCCCGACCACTCCCAGTATATTCCTTCTATGTACGATGCTGGCGATTATGTATACACAGTCACGTATCCTTCTGATCACTCCCGACCACTCCCAGTATAGTCCTTCTATGTACGATGCTGGCGATTATGTATACACAGTCACGTATCCTTCTGATCACTCCCGACCACTCCCAGTATAGTCCTTCTATGTACGATGCTGGCGATTATGTATACACAGTCACGTATCCTTCTGATCACTCCCGACCACTCCCAGTATAGTCCTTCTATGTACGATGCTGGCGATTATGTATACACAGTCACGTATCCTTCTGATCACTCCCGACCATTCCCAGTATAGTCCTTCTATGTACGATGCTGGCGATTATGTATACACAGTCACGTATCCTTCTGATCAATCCCGACCACTCCCAGTATATTCCTTCTATGTACGATGCTGGCGATTATGAATAACATTGCAACCGGGTCCTATCATAGCCGAGGGAAATGAGGGTATAAGCAGTAACGATCGAATCTTTTACTCATCATTTTGACAATGTCTTACACATGCTCAGTAAAATAACACAATGAATTTGGCATGGGTGTTAGTGAAATATCAATTACACATCTTTAAGCGGTATATTATATAATTTTACAAGTAAAAATATGTAATGGAGAATGTATGAGGAGCTGTGGATTCGTTAAAAATAATCAACGAGCCCCGAAGGTTTCTTACAGCGTCTTGTGGCCTAATGGTTAGAAGCGCTGACTGCCAAGCGAAGGGTTGCATGTTCGAATCCAGGTTCATGCATTACAAAAATTAACATGTCTAGTTGAGAGATATTTTAAGATCCTATTCATGTACACTAAGACAAAATACATCAGTCTCGAAAAATGTACTCGATTAGCCATTACTGAAAATGTCTAAACCTAACACCCCTCCTGACTGGGACAGTCAATGAACAGTTGATTCCTAAATAATAATCAACTGAAAACACAATAGAGTGACGTCATGACCATGGATTAAATGCTGAGATTGGCGAATTGTTTCATCCCAAGAGGTAAGTATATGTCATTCATGACGCTGCGACATAAATCGACCTGTGCATTAACTATGACATAGTTGAACATATTTGGATATTATTGAATTAATTAACCTTGGAAATAATGTTCATGCTAACTTCCGTTATTGAAAACATATGAGGTATGTCTAGTTGCATATGTCAGCCAAACAAGTCCCATATATATAACCATCACTGTATCCTTCCGTGTAGAAACTAAAAGGAGGCATTAACCAACTAATTCTTGATTTTGCAATGGGTGATTCAACATTGTCCCCATCAGAAATAGCGGCCACTAATTTGAAATTTTGAAATCTTTTAAATATTGATTCTTAGAAAGCAAAACCTACCATCAAAACACTGTTCGCAACTTCGCACTACCACTATGAGTCCCTTGCTGGATACAGACCTACCCTCTCACAGTTAACCAACCAGCACTGACTGTACCAAGTGCTTATCTATTCGGCCACTCTGACATATTCTAAAGTTACTGTAAAGCAATATATGCTACATTTGAAGACAGACAGACACATCAGTTCTATTTGTTGCTGAGATATCCAACATGACATCATCTCTGCACTAGAAGACCACATATTCGTCTGGCCTACAGATGTACACGTGGAATGAGTACCATAGAACTCTCTTTTCAGAAACCACAACCATGGTACATACAAGTACAATGATCTGTAATACACAGATGTAGCGTCAGTAAAATCTCCCGTACAGCTTTTTCAAATAACGCAGGACCGTCTAGTGCAAACTCCGCCAGTTGTCCAACAACATGCACGTGCATTACGTACTCCAACCACTTAGGATGATTCGGTAACATTAACAAGTGCTACATTGTTTTCACATTTATGACTTTTAAGACAGGGTATATTATAATTACAGGTGTTTGGTGTATTAGCTGTACTATGAATATCATAAATGCATCTCATGTCATGTAATCATAAGACAAAGACGAAGATACTGTAACCGCTTCCATTGTGAACTGAAACGGTCAGTAAGTTTCGGTCTTCAATAGTAACTGTTTCTTCCACTTTGTGAAATGCCTTGTATCTCAATATGTCGATGGTTTTCTTGTTTGAAACTAGGCACATGAGTGTAGTGATAGGAATCCAAAGTACTATATATGCTATCGAGGTGTATTCAGAAGGTATGCAATTGTGCCTTTATTAGGTGTGTCAACAGCTGGAAGAATTAAGCTACCAAGAGTTACTTCCCTTGTATAACGTGTGGATTTATGTATTGTGCGTTCATATTTATGAAACATCTTAGACATGTTATGTTCACGAATTGATGCATATCATATGGGATTACTTTACCACTATGTTTTCATTATGACTGTACCATGAATCTTGTGTACACACAATACTCGTTTATCGAGCCCCCTAATGCTCACAAATAATGCATTGGCACTTGGTGCAAAGTCGGGCCTGCAACTCCTGTAGGCTGACGGACTACTTCAGATACTGTTCTTTACAATAGACTTCAGATGTGACTGTCAACGCTAAAGAATTATCAGAACTAACAAATATTGGGAAAAAATGCCCTGACAAGTAGTTCACGACTTCGATGAAAGATGTGAAAATCCGTTAATAACATAAATGTCAGATGAAACTACATCTGTATGATTCATAATATATATACACGCCTTGTCAACCTGGATATCTTCCAACAACTTCTTTTCTTTCTTTTTGATTTCTTAAAGGACTCAGTAAACGAGTTGGTCGGACACGTGTACATGTATGCATGTGGCGTAAATCATCTCTACAATAGCGGAGAGTACATGTAGACTTGTATGTAATATAGTGTGTTGTTGTGTTTTGTCGCATACGTAAAACGTTATAAATGGTATTATTTTATAGAGAAGTGCTAAATGCTGCAGAAAACTACTGAGTTAATACAAGTGAACTGAGCATAGTGACAACACATACATGTAGCTCAGAGAAGTGATTTCTCTCGAAAACCGGACAATGCGCCTTGTCTGGCACGCGTTCTGTTAGTCAGTCGGACAAAACGGTTTTAAATCTGTCAAAGGTAAAGGTTACAGCGAGGTAACCACGTGTGCCTTATTTTCACCATTAAGACTGTGTATCATTACATGATTGTTAATGAAAAGTGATCGTTGATTTTGTGACCTTGAAAGTCAAATGTCAAGGTCACGAGATATGGGTTAAGGCCATGTTAATACTTTGAAGACATTTTGAAATCAGAAATAGGTTTTAACAACTCACATTATAAATGTCCAAATTATACACTTTGTAAATTCACCCAGTTGTAGTAGTAGTAAATGCCATCTCTTGAATTCAATGTCCAATTGTCTTTTGTGGTATATTTATTCAAATTGCCCATTTTATTACGACTGTGGAGAAAGAGGAACAGGGGAAGGGAAGACTCTCAGTTTCGGAACTGCTCTACTTTCGTGGTGTCCCGCAAACCCTAAACTGTGGTATGTTGGCTCGTATACAAGCCAAATAAAATATTATGAAAAAACCCTCAATGCCCAGCATATCTCGAGCTTGCACGTAATTGTGGTCAGTACAATTTCAGTAATATCATATGTACAATTGGATGATTTGTAATGTTACTGGACTTAAGAAAACACGATTTTGTGAATAAAAACTTCCTGATTGAACATATCAGATGAAGCATTTATTCAGAAACGTCGGGTATGTCAACAAAAAAGAAGTTGCTATCGAGTAAATCTCGTTTTATTAATCACTGTACTTCTTAAGGCCAGCTTGTACAGCTTGGGCTGGTCATGATACGTCAATATACTCATTACATGCCGTTTATTATCCCCCAATAATATAAACGAAGCTAAATGAAACTTCATATGGGGAACAATCATCATGTGCAGATGTTCCCTTTGTGGTTTTCAACTTCTTTGGAATTTTATGTTTAGCTGTTTCCATGGAAATTTCGTTTCCTGTCCAGAACTCAAAACATGTAATATAAGACATAGCTCAATGAAACTTGGTTTTCGACTACTTTGGAATTTTATTTTATAAAATAACTTTGTTTTTGAACTAGAACTCAACAACTGTAACAGACCAACTGAAACACTCATTATTATGTAGATGTGTTTTCAGGGTTTTCACCTTTTTACTACCTTTATTTTTAGCCATTTCCACGGTTAAAACATCTTCGTGTTGATTCCGGACAAATACTCAAAATTCCCTTTACAATTTTGCTTCAAGATCGGATCTTAAACACTGTTAGCCAGAAATTAATACAGAGAGAGAGAGAGACAGAGACAGAGACAGAGACAGAGACAGAGACAGAGACAGACAGAAACGACAGAACGTTTCGTACTCATGGTTACAATTTGGCATGAGCGAGTTCAGCTAGGGATATTATGCGTGCGCTTCAATTAGACGCTTTTAAATAAGTAAACATTGGCTTGTTGAAGATTCACCAATACTGAATATAGTGAGTGTGGGGTGATTTGGAGTTTAACTCTACTTTCAATAATATTTCAATTATATCACGGCTGTTAGTAATATTGCATGGAGAAGGCCCGCAACACCATCTTGGTTATGTACTGAGGTGAAACCTGCGAGATCTGATGAAACAAGCGAACCAATTGTGGTACGAAATTCAGTGTAGCATTGCACCCAAACCTAAACGCATGAAGAACAGTTCACTACTGCAGAACGTTGCCCAGCCTCTGTCAGTGTTGACATTTCAAGTTACTGTACATATCGAATATACGACATCTTATGTGAACATCACAAACACACTTTGTTCTCAGCTTCACGTGCATGTATGCTTTGTGCATAGATATTCCGACGTCTAGTGGTCAGCATGAGACGGCGTGTGGAAAATGTTATCCGAGTGCGAGGCATTCTCTTCTCACAGAGGTTACTCCCTTCAGATTTCCGATCCTAACCTCTGTTGTTTTACGCTTGAAATCGTGGGCAGAAAGAGGGTGTCCTGATTGGTTGCAATTGAATCTAGTTGTGCAATCAGCGACGCTGTTGTAAAAGTGATATTTGCCAATGACACGTCATAATGATAAAATAAACGTAAGATAAGTTTTATTTGATCTTATGAAAACTATTGACCATAAACATGCTTATAAATAAAGAACACCAACTTAGAGACAAATACCTCAAATAGTTCATTTACAATGTATGTTATTTACATCAGACATATTCGAAGAACATATGCAAATGAGCAAGACCCTTAACATTTCTTGTGTTTTTGTTGTAACGACCTCAGCAGCAGCAGTGGACTTTCGTTTGCTCAGTAAATTAAACTTTCAATAAGTGCCAAAATTCGGTCCTGTGTTGTCACTTTTGTAAATCCTCACATGCGGCCATCTAAATAGTTCGAAGTATTCTCCACTGTACACCTTTTTTAGTTTGAAGATCCAGTTTTATTTACTGGTCAAAAGTGGGTGGTGCGATATATATGACGAGGTGTATACATATACCTTTTCACCATTGTCGGTAATTGACACGTATTCATCTAACAAAGCTGTTCTATTCAAGGGTTTAAACGAATTTATTGCTATGTGATGTTGAGACAGTTGACTGTTTATATGTGGTTGTAAGATATTGTTTAATATTTATTCTTAAAACGCTTTGAACATTACATATTTACATTGTAAGATAAATAATGCATCTTTGTCCATACACAACACTTTGTTTCTTAATGAGAAATGTACCGAGGTTGTTTATACAAATCAAGCAACATACTAAACTAATACCATTTTTACACGAACAAATGATTTGGTTTCAAAGAAGAGAAAGCGACTTTGTTACTTAATCTTTCACAAGTTTCATGAAACAAGCATTTCATAGAATTTTATTAATTTATTTCTCATCAATTGAGATGAACCGATTGCATTGTGATGTCTCTTGGCATTCCTTATGTCTACACTCAACTGCAAAAGAAACGTCACCATACAAAATACAAGATTATTCAATCCGCGCGTAATAAAGGCGACTGAAACAGTGATACATCATGTCTCCACTAAACTAGCCAACTAAACTAGATTTAAAATTTCAAAACATTATCTGTTCATATTTCTGTGAAACCCACGTTTTAAGAAATCATCGTTTTGAATCTCCATAACTGGGCGAGATAAGGGAGTCAAAAACTGCTTTATTGGCTTGTTTTATGACGTCCTACAGTAAATACGTCGACGCGTCAACAAATTTCAGTCCAATAAGGTCATTTATGTCGATAACATCTTTTATTAATTCAATTTCTACATTTAATGATTTCTTAAATTAAATGCCAAACATTCTGGCCAAAATAACAATTTGAAAAAGGCGATTTCAACACCCCAAGTGTACTTGAACAGACATGAACATATAAGTATTACACCTTGACGTATGAAATTGTGGGTACCTCTTTACAAATAATGTCCCTATGAAAATCAAGCAGTATTTCACAGCCTTGAAAATGTGATAACGTTTCTTTTGCGGTTGTAGTTAGGTCTCTTGACGAAGGTGTTAGCGTTAAGTTGTCGCATCATAACCCCGGACTATTATGACGTCATGACGTTAGTTTTGTCGTATATAATATAGATAATATAATTAAAAACGTTTAAACATTTTGACGTCGACTAAATAAAACTAAATTTTAAATTTATACATTCTTCAAAAATGAAATTGAAACACGATTGTTCATCGACATATGAGATATATTCTATGTTAATCAATAAATGTGACTCATTCGTTTGGTACTCTGCATCAAAACAGATTACTGAATCATATCATCATTGCTGCAAAAAGACATATCTACATTTGCAATATCAATAGTATATCTCCCAATTTTCATTCATATTTAAAAACTCTTAAGCAAATATTCTTTGTGGAAAATCATATTGCAACCAAAAATAATAAAATTGAAGAATTTACTCACAAATGGAGCCTTCTCTTCCCAGTACTTAGATGATTACAAAGTATGTTCATTCATTACCATGTACCTAATTTATGCTGCAAACATGTTTTATGTTTTATATGCCTCATTACCTGATGTATATACATGTAATCTTGGGAACCAATAAACAATTTTTTTAAGAAATGAAAAAAAATGTGACTCATTCTTCACACATTTTAAACATTTAAACATGGCAAGCGTCATGTTGATGTGAATTTAATTTTTAACCCTGTCTACATTAAACAACGATAGCTAAACTTTAACCAGACATCAATTAATTCACCCAAACAAATGGAGATGTTACTGTAATGCATTACATTTCTTTTAAAAAATTGAATTAATCGAAAATCGCATAATGTATATACTTTCTTTTGAACGTTAATTTTACATTACACTAAAGTATCTTCCATGGATTTATAACTCCAAATATTTCCCGAAACCTATACTTGATCATGACTAAATATTTGAATCATATGAATGCAAACAACTCTAGTTTGATTTAACTATAAATAAATGACAAACGACAGCAACATGTAAAACCACACAGCAATCAAAGCGCTCATAAAATATCTGCCATGTACCTCACCTCATGCATTCTAAATGGAACCGATGGTTACAATAGTTGACATGTTGAATACATGTATATTGCACCGCAAATTCCCAATGCAAGGCACAACTCTTACCAGTCTCCATTACTGGCTGATTTAAGCCTTGTAGTATTTTTTTCTCTTTGTCGTGCCAAGATAGTGAATCGATGCACAGAGATCTTGAGGAAATACTGCAAGGCCTTAATCATCAATGGAGACTGGCAAGAGTTATGTCTTGTATTGGGAAGTTGATTACACCGTTGCTTTAAGTGTGAGAATCATATATGCAATCTTCATGTGAGGATTACCATTACCTAACCGGACATGTCCTACTGCACAAAGCATATACAGTACCATGATTCGTGTATGTAAAGTAAAAGTAAAATTAGCACAATCTCATGAGTTAAAAACAGTATACTGTAGCAGAATAAATTAGCAGTTATCCGTAAAACGTTTCACTTTAGTGATGCTGATCCTTCGTTAATGCATTAAACTTAATTTGAGTAACATCAATATATGTCAGATTAGTACAATTATTAAAATCGATGATACTTCAACTTTAAGGATAATGAATTGCTGAGCACATATTTTTAACTTGTAAACCGATTTGCGTTGGTCACACATGGCCGTCATCGACATGAATAATTCTAAATTAAAAATAATAATAATTAATAATAAAATATTACTTACATTACGTAAATCCGTTTCGTATGCAGCCTAATACAAACATAAAGTATTAGATTACCGATCGCAGTACACTTTTGAGAAATATATGTGATTCAGATATTTACCTGTGAAGTGAAATGTAGGGCATGCAAGTGCTATTACAATTAACGTCATGTTAATCTGACGTTAACTCGTGACGTCCCTACATACTTCTATCTAGAAGTTGCAGACATGATGTGAGATCAACTGAACACATATTCCATTTTCCAAGGTCATACATAAGTTTGTTTGTTAAATAAATTTATTATTGATTAAGATAATAATTAGCATTGTTGTTATTTCATGTATAGGATATACTTTACATCTTACATCTAAACTACGAACGTGAAATCTACTTTACATCTTACATCTAAACTACGAACGTGAATTCCACTTCACATCTTACTTCTAAACTACGAACGTTGATTCCACATTACATCTTACATTTAAACTAGGATCCTGGATTCCACTTTACCTCTTACATCTAAACTACGAACATGGATTCCACTTTACATCTTACATCTAAACTACGAACGTGAAATCCACTTTACATCTTACAATTAAACTACGAATGTGGATTCCACTTTACATCTTACATCTAAACTACGAACGTGAAATCCACTTTACATCTTACAATTAAACTACGAACGTGAAATCCACTTCACATCTTACATCTAAACTACGAACGTTGGTTCCACTTTACATCTTACATCTAAACTACGAACGTTGATTCCACTTTACATCTGACATTTAAACTACGAACGTGAATTCCACTTTACATCTTACTTCTAAACTACGAACGTGGATTCCACTTTACATCTGACATCTAAACTACGAACGTGGATTCCACTCCACATCTTACATCTAAACTACGAACGTTGATTCCACTTTACATCATAATTCTAAACTACGAACGTGGATTCCACTTCACATCTTACTTCTAAACTACGAACGTGGATTCCACTTTACATCTGACATCTAAACTACGAACGTGGATTCCACTCCACATCTTACATCTAAACTACGAACGTGTATTCCACTTTACATCATAATTCTAAACTACGAACGTGAATTCCACTTTACATCTTACTTCTAAACTACGAACGTGGATTCCACATTACATCTTACATTTAAACTAGGATCGTGGATTCCACTTTACCTCTTACATCTAAACTACGAACGTGGATTCCACTTTACATCTTACATCTTAACTACGAACGTGAAATCCACTTTACATCTTACAATTAAACTACGAACGTGGATTCCACTTTACATCTTACATCTAAACTACGAACGTGAAATCCACTTCACATCTTACATCTAAACTACGAACGTTGGTTCCACTTTACATCTTACAATTAAACTACGAACGTGAATTCCACTTTACATCTGACATCTAAACGACAAACGTGAATTCCACTTTACATCTTACATCTAAACTACGAACGTTGATTCCACTTTACATCTGACATTTAAACTACGAACGTGGATTCCACTTTACATCTTGCTTCTAAACTACGAACGTGGATTCCACTTCACATCTTACTTCTAAATTACGAACGTTGATTCCACTTTACATCCTACTTCTAAACTACGAACGTGGATTCCACTTTACATCTTACATCAGTACTATGAACATTGATAAGTTAACTCGGGAGCAAGTTGTACAAGTTACACATATTTCCTGAGCGTTGTCTATGTTTATAGTTATGTGCTTGCCAGAACATAGAATCACATTGGTACGTATACGTACATGTACATGTACATGCACAAGACAATTGAAGATTAAATTAACATTCACGTCGTGATTCAAGAAAGGGATTATGTAAACATGTTTATCATACAATGGATGGTATTCTCGGTAGGATAAAGGCGATGGATATTTTCGATATCCATTGGGGTCATATATGGATAAAGATGCAAATTACAGAGGTCATGTGGCGGAACTTCTTTTGAAATGACGTCACATCAACATTTCGAACGCCTGCAATAACGTAAAATTGCCGTAACAGTTGTGACAGCGTAACAGCTTCATGTTAATACACATGTATACATGCTTCGTTTCATATACATTCATTTGAGAAATGACAAAACAAACATTGTGCAATGCGGAAAAATTTATTTTGATAAAGCAGTGAAACATGTTCATCGAGAGTTGAAATCTACCGTGCAAACACTTTATAAATACTCACAGGTAACAAGGGCAGTATGAGTCACATATTCATTTACTGAACGTCAATCTTCAGTGTTCCATAATCTAGGTAAAGGTGATGTTAGAATTAGCTGTTTAATATTCAATTTTAATAGCTCCTCGTGTGGTATGAGAGTCGCCATTTGCAACCTAGCGGCAGGGAAGCAACTCTCCCTTCGCGAGATGCATGGAGTCACAATTAGGCCTACACGAAAGCAACAGGACGCGAGTTACATTAAATATTTTTCATTTGAAAAACGCATTTTGAAACGTATTAAAACATTGAAAATTAAGATCATGCCAATATAACAATTATTTTAACTGAAAGCATGATTTAGGAGGCATTGTTTTATGTCATTTTACCGTAAGAATAGCACGCTGTTCATTTGCATATAATCAATACACGTAGTTAAAGAAAAGTTCAACTTTGAAGTTAATATTGTCATGCTGTTTTGCGCAAAATAAATGAAGAATGACTTTGTATTATAAAGAAGTTATCATGCTCGTGCGTTTTGGGATGGTAAATATCCTGCATTAGGAATAAACACTATAGTATGTATATTTAGCTCGCCAAGGCTCGCAAAATACAATGTTTATTCCTAATGCAGGACCATCCAAAACACACTCTCATGATAACTTCTATATATCATATTGTACAAAATATAGTTTTGAAATGATACATAAGCTTGAGCAGGAGCAGGTAACATGAAGAATTAAATCCAAAAATACAGAATTAGTGTAATTTATCAAATGATAAATGGCGGGATGGTTAGTGCACCAATGAAATCTTTAAGACAAACATTAGATAAGTTTTAAACCAAAACACAGTGCACGTATATTACCTATGTTTTTTTTATAAATATAAAATTTAAATTAATTGTATTTCATAACATTTAGATTGATAATATAAAGGTCACTGACCGTGTGGCGGTTATGAAACATAGGTCATGTCAAAACCTCCTGACATATTTCACTTCTTTTAATCTGTCATTAACTAAGAGAATAAATTGAAATGGGGAAAAACGATGGAAACTGTACTGTACATATTGCATGTAATAGGCCTCCTGCAAAGCTAACGTAACGTAACGTACCATGGGTTTAAAATGAGTTTCCAAAGCTAATCATTTAACCACTAACATGGATCTGTCAGCAGCGGAATTCGTAAATAAACAGCTGAAATTCAGTGCAGGCTTGACGTTGACTTTATAAAAAAAAGAGTTCGTATATTCACCGAAAACTCCAAACTCTTGTCCTTTTATTCAAAATCCTGAACGACGTATAGATTTATATGACTGTGCATGAAGTTTACAAGAGGAATTGTTTTTGAAAAACAGGTTAATCACATCGTGGTGGATATGATTATATGTTGTTTATTCAGTCAAAAACAATGCACATAAAGTATAATGTAGATCACAGAAATTGTCAAAATTTGTTGATGCTGATATCGGACATATGATACTAATTGTGAATGATACGTGAAATTATATGAAATGGTCCTTAATTAATCAGCATTTGTTTGGTAAATGTGTTTTTATAAGAAATACGAAGTCACATATATAGGTTAGAAAACGGGGTCACAGGTGGTAACTGTATATTTAATATGTTGACACTTTTTATGAGACAATTCCATAGAATATATTTATATATATAATATGTAATGTATATTAATTATACTAATGTCGTGACAATGTCCATTGGTTTTGCCAAGTTTAGAATAGACACGTTACATTAATGATTTATTGTATACACAAATAGATATGTTCTAGTCATCTGCGTATTATCGTGGCAGGTAACTCACCTGGTGTGTCGTCCACCCACGGACAAGGTGGTGTGGTATTCGATAAAGCGTACTCGGTGATATACTTTACCACTTGCTTTCAACAGTAGTAGTAGTATAGTTGTGTATTTCATGAAGTTGCAGGCCATTGACCCATAGAATATTAACAATGTGTACAAATGTGGTATATATGAACATCAGGTTTATGAAGAATGTTGTTTAAATGCAAACATAATTTATAAGGATATGGGGCTTTGTTAAAATTGAGAATATATCAATTCAATAAATTTTCTGAAATTTTGATTAATTAGGGGGGGGGGGGAGGGGGGGGGGGGGGGGAGGGGGGGGGGGGGGGGGGGGGTCTTTAATTGTTATTTAAATTTCATTCAATCTGAAATCGTTAATATAACATAAATATATGGAGATAAATACAAGGTACAAACACTATATGTTCGTTGAATTCGATTATTTACGATGCTATGCATACGCACCATTCAGATTGATAACACTGAGCCTACGGTTAAATAGATATCATGTTATATTGAAAATGGTACAAGTGTGTTATTTTACTCATTTGCATTTGTTAATGAACAAAGAATGATAGCAAGATATTACATCATACAAATTCGTTTACCATATTAAAAATGTATTTACGATTTAAATGTTCTGAAAAAAAACATTTCAAAACATTTTTCGACATTTTGCACTTTCAGAAATCTTCTCCAAATATAGCTGCTAATGCTTATATACTACGTACATTGTCACGTGATGTGATCAAAAGAAATCACGTGGAAAATAATAAACCTGAATTCTACTTACACGATTATGTCAATCATCGGTTGACAGTATGTCAGCTCCCTGTGTCACTAGACTATTAAATGCACTCTGCACTAAACAAGAGGAATGTGGCTGGACATTTATATTGTAGACGAGGATTATCATAGATGGACAGACTGACAAATCTTTTGATTTGATATATTGCTCTTTTTTCATTCTTAAAAATGTGTTTGTTTACCGTTGATATAAATGGGTCATTTATAAATCGCAATAAGAGTTTGAAATGCTATTTATACGATTGCATAAGATGTGCACATTTCATTTCTCCATAATGAATTTGCATTTAAACTTTTATAACAGAGATGTAGTGCATTAAAACCTGAAAGCAGCATTCCACTCACAATGCACTGACATGATTTACGGTCTTTTCGCAGAGTGTTTACTACGCTGTGAGCGACCTGGTTGTAGTACGTTGATGTTGATTGAGTGAAATATAACCTGTCACTGTAGTACAAACAAAATACCATGTAGAATCACATGAACTCGTTAACTTTGTTTCATTTTTTTTTTAAATAATATTTATATTCACATGTAACTATGAATTAACAGCGATTTTATTGGCGCCAACTTTAACAGTTAACCTACTAACTGACATTTCAACGCATTGCCTCTTTTTCAGTATCATTGGTCTAACCATCAATAAAACTTACACTCTCAACATAATATTACATAAAGAATTAATACCATGATTTCTATTTTTAAAATGATTTACACATTTGAATTTCCAATTAGCTGTTCATGAAGCTCAAAATTTGTATGTTCTCGGCTTTTGTCTTTTTTAGTAGTGTAACCTGTATCGGCGTTATAGTAAATATGTGGATATTCAACGCAACAACGCACTTTTAAAATTAAATGCTTTATTCAAACGTAAATATTAAATAAAAGTATATATGCTATCGTTCCTCAAGGTTACTAATTATCATTTCATAGGAGACATTGCAGTAAATATTATTTTAGGAGAGTTCTATGTACGACTGTGCCTTTAAGAACATTGCTTCTGCTTTTTAATACCAGTATGTCTAGTGATAGCTAGGGGCATTGCCTTTATCAGAATACCACGATGTCTTCATATTTCCAATATTAGCTATGTGAGACCCTATGAGAATATACTTTTTACAATATATATAGAGGATACTGAACGGATACCATAAACGATTTAATGAGTTGGTATTGAACTAGCATAAGCAAGTTTGACACTGAATTATTCACAAGACTGATACAGATGGTATTACGTGGGGGATCGTTTAGTATTCTGCTTATTACTTTCTTCAAGCAACATTGCCGACGATGTGCTGAAACTAGGATTCCTCGAGTGGTGTACCATTGTGAAGGTATATAGGATCATTGTGACGTCACAACTGTCCACTATTGTGACTTCATACTTGCAGCGACATTAAATTAAATTAATATTGCCGTTTTGATATTACATTGTACTATTTAACGTTACTATCAAAAACCTAACGTCTCAAATAGGTTAGTCAAAATTGATTTTAAAATTGAGATAACTGCATTGGATAATTGCAATAACTCTGTAACAAATATCACTTGTCTCAACATTTCTGTTTATAACAAAACATTACGATGATTCATGTTTTCTAAACTATATATAATGGCAATATATAACTGCTCGTCAATACTCAAATGGATTCAGCCAAACTTGCATTGGTTAAATTAAACATCATAAACTATTAGGGGATGCATAATTTGGATAATATTATATTTTTTCATAAAGTGATGTTTTCAAATTAATGTCACCTGTCCTCTCCCTCAACCTGCAATGCTTGTATGCCAAATTGTGTGGTTTAAAAACTGCGCACAAACGCATTACTTTAGATTTTGACCTTATAATCAGGGTCACCATCAATTATAAATGATTTATACTGAGAAGAAATATGGAATGATATAGAATGAATCTGTACATATTTAAGATATATATTGCCATGAAACGATTTTAATATCAGTGTTAAATCAGTTTACAAAACAGAGATCATTGCCCATGCTGTGTTCTCATGCTCTTGCGCATATGTACTATCAGGCTGGCGTGAACTCAAGTGACACAGTCACACGTAACGATGATATTGCAGGACTCAGAGCAATAACTCAATCGTATGAAATGTGTTTAGTCCTCCATAAGCCAACATGACATCAGCATCTTGGACTTCCGGTGCAAACACTCTGCTAGCTGTGGACATTCCAAGGTCGACCTTTCACATGCGTTCAAACACAACGTCTTTACGACTTGTGGAAATACACAGGCCCTACAACGACGTTACTAATGTTTACTACAGTGTCAACATGACGTCGCGCTTTTGCACTTTCATCTTATTTATTTATGGATTTCCGGGGACGGAAAAGGAACACCGTGTTTGTTTTGTCGTGAGGATATCCCAACGTGTCGTACCTGAAATTACGCACTGTTTTCTTAATGAAGCCTGGGACCATCTCGACCTTTCCGTGATCTTCGCTGCTCGTGTTGAGTCACAAAAGGCGGGAAACACTCTGTTGAGATGTCGTCTGCTTGTAGGACATTGTGCAACATCACCTAAGAATGCTCTGCAAATAAAGATGTTTCCAAAAACAGAAGCAGAAACATAGTTAGAGTAATTAAGCTTGGAATAAGCCACACCACCCTCGCTGTCTTGGTAAAGTTTAGGAGGACTGACTTGCTATCTTGTCATGAATCAGCACATGAAGGGGCGTATTTTACGCTTTGTGAAGCAGCAACACTATCCCGTCATTTAATGTCAAGACAAGACTAGCATTTCTGGGTTGTCAATAGGTCACGGGGTGTAAGAGCAAATGTGACAGATCAATGACCCTAAAATGATAAATAGAAGTAGTTAAGTAGTATTTCTAAATCTTCTTTGAACAAAAACAGCGTATTATACGTATGTGCGTGTTGTAAAGAAATAAGAAGTGTAAACGGTAATTTCAACCATCGACCAATAACTATATTGACAACGTGAAATGCATCTTTATATTTCAGAGTTTTAAGTTTTGATTTTCCCCCTTAATACCTCACTTTACGAAAAGCTAACATCACTCGTCTAACCTTTATGTAAACCATGACAACACAAAGCTGAACTCCAGAGCTGTCCGCGTTACCCTTTCCTTACTGATTGTATAACTATTGAGACATCAAATCAATATGACGCAACTTCGAGCAAGCTTTGAACACCAATTCCCACTCCCTTCCCTTCAACATAAATCTGCCACGATATCACGTTTTAAAGAAAAGCCCCGTTAAGACCTCTTAAAGTCCGCGAATGAGGTCAAATATTTAACTGGGTGATGCAAGGCGTAGAAAGCAACGTTGTTCTCGTCGTCCAAGTCGTGATTTGTTGATACTTCAGCGTTGCTTAACTACGCAGTTAACACATTTTATACTTTCAGGCAGTTAATTGAATCTGTCATGAGGCAGGAAAAACGTAATAAATTATTTTTTAACGCTTTGAGCTTGCTCGTCTTATTAAAACATTCAATTAATTTGAAGTAAATTTGTTATTCATTGCATCCGAGTCTATATGATACCTATGTTTATTTGACGGACTCCATTCCTGTTCATAATGATGTTTACTTCAGTTGGAAAGATAAAGTTTTTAAGTAATATTTTTCTGCACTCTTGTTGATGAAGTCACTTTACAACTTAAATCCCAAGCCACGAAAAGGTCTAAAATTTTCGTAAACAGCTAGATGTTTTTTTCCCTGGAAAAGGTCAAAGGGTGATCCGAGTTCAGTGTCAAAAAAATGATACAAAAACCCTCAGATTCAGAAATACAAAATGTTAATGAATTCATTGATATTAAATATTATGCATTAACATTATAAGAAATTACTTAACGACAGGTACAGATGTGTGAATTTGAATTCCGAGAGAAGCTTTGCATCTTTATCTGCTACTGAAAACTGTTTATGGTGTACTGAGCTTTGTATTGAATGTGTTTTGTAATTGAGTATTTATACTATAATAAACGACTCCTTTATTTCCAGCTTATTTGTTGTTACAATAAACGAATTGCCATGATATAGTTTTTAGCTCAAACTATCTACATGGTTTGTTAATTGATGATGAAGACTAATAAGTTGAGAAAATATGTTTGTAATATGCTATGGATAGTCATCAAACATACAGTTGTAATGTGCATTGGAAAGTCATCAAACATACAGTTGTAATGTGCAATGGAAAGTCATCAAACATACAGTTGTAATGTGCTATGGAAAGTCATCAAACATACAGTTGTAATGTGCAATGGAAAGTCATCAAACATACATGTACAGTTGTAATGTGCTATGGATAGTCATCAAACATACAGTTGTAATGTGCAATGGAAAGTCATCAAACATACAGTTGTAATGTGCAATGGAAAGTCATTAAACATACAGTTGTAATGTGCTATGGATAGTCATCAAACATACAGTTGTAATATGCAATGGAACGTCATCAAACATACAGTTGTAATGTGCAATGGAAAGTCATCAAACATACAGTTGTAATGTGCAATGGATAGTCATCAAACATACAGTTGTAATGTGCTATGGATAGTCATCAAACATACAGTTGTAATGTGCAATGGAAAGTCATCAAACATACAGTTGTAATATGCAATGGAAAGTCATCAAACAAATAGTTGTAATATGCTTGTCAGAGGATGTTGATAATCAAGTTAAGGTGGCAAGTGCTGTTTATTCATTAGAAGTAAAATAAAACAGCTTATAAGGAGACATCTCTTGGAGTCCCGTTTTGTGCTAAATACAACATGCTCTCAAATCTTTTGAGATGTAAAGATGAGATGTTCTAAAACATGCAGGCAACCCTTTTAAGAACAGTTGAAATCATGTTAGATATACATGTAGGCACCAATAACTTTCAATCTAGTTAATCGAACCTTCCCCACAAGCTTTTACCCAGCCCGGGGGCGGGGAGAGTCAAGACCAAACATACAAACTTTAGTCTTCATAATCATATAATGCTTTCTGAATATTTGAGGTAGGATCAGGGCAATACTTTTGATCCCCTAGATGCAAGGTTCCTCCCACCACAATTACAGCGTTATGGGTGTGGCGGTTCTGGAGGAGAAGTCGAAAATGTGAAAAATTCACCGAAGATAGGCGAAAAGGCCTGATGAGCTGAAATCAACAGTGAGGTTTTATCCAAAACTGACTTTCTAAGAATATATTGGGTGTGAAAGAATTGGATTTAAGATATAGCTGCATTTAATATCAAGGTTCAATTTGACTTCACCAGTAACAACCCCTGGAACATAATTCTAATTCGTTAACCGATAACTGATGAAGCAAGACTTTGGATGATAAAAAAGCCAAGCCTCGTGTTCTTGGAATTCAAATATAATCAACACTGGTCGATAAACCTTTACTTACACCAACTGAATCTATTAATTGTATACTTAAATCAAATTGATATATACTTATTGTTGGTATGGTGATATACATAAACACCCCCAAATCAACATCGTTGACTGTTGACCGTAAAGAGAAAGTGAAGTCACCAAGTGAACATGCTGGTTATTTTCTTAACACTGAATGTCGCCGTGTTGGATGGCTGAAGTCAATGAATCTCCAGGCTTCTACGTCATATTCACAATGCAACTTTCAACGTTTATTGAATACATTATTTCTCTATAACCTTATGGATCGTTCTTAAACAAACACGAACGAGGACAACTATCCAGATCCAAGTTCTAGAACACCTTGAGTTATTATTGATGGTCAGAAAGTTGGTTTTATGATTTGCCATTACATAAATAGAATATGCTTAAAACCTAGCCAGTCAGAAAGTAGTGTGCATCGAAAATTACAGAAAAGTCTCTCTGTTATTAGCAGGACACACTTCTCTTACATTCCGTTATAAATTGAAATTATAATGTCGCAGGAAATCTGCAAAACGAGTCATCGTTTATAGATTTCCGACAACGGTGTTTCTCATAGCCTACATCACGGCTCGCCTACAAAAACAAAGCTTTCTTATTAAGCTATGACAATGCACCCCTACCTTTGTAATGAGTCCGCGCTACCGTAAGGTGTTTGTCAAGAAGCGATACCCTAACAACAATTTATGATTTTTCAGCACTTGGTGAATAGTGTTAAATTTGAAGGACTGGTTAAGATTTGAAGTAAGGTACCCGAAAACGCCAGTGTATTTTTTGTTCAAGTGTGAACATGAACTGTTTTGTTCTTGGTTCGAATCAAATATTGATTAAGGAAACAATTAATTCATCTGAAGAAAAAGTAAAGGGTATTCCACTCCCCACACGACACATATTCAAGGTCATAACTTCGGGAATAACATATACCAACATTTAAGTAAACAACTTAACCATTTACTCGTCTACAGCTGCCTATAGAAAAAATGACGGAATCGGCAAACAAGCAAAACAATGCTTATATAAATGCCTCTCCCTACAAACTGCAAACATCACAAACGTGTGTGACGTTCATAGAACCGTATAGGTTGCATGCATTGCATAATCAACAGGCATGTATATACATATGGCACGAGATTACAAGATACAATTGAAGGCATTAAACTTTTAAGTTGTTGAAAGGTATACATGTGTATAACAGCAAGGCAATAGCATTATAAGAGATAAGAAACAAAGATTGAGTTCTGAAAAGTCCGAAAATCTTTGAGATTTAAAGATAGAATTGTGGATGGATTGTAATAGTACATGATTTTCATGCTTCGTTGCGATAGCATTTCCCTGCAAGGTAGATGTTAAGTTAATTTTATATCATTGTATATTGGACAGGTGAGAAGTGACCAGTGGTCAATCTTTCCGAATCTACAGTTTGGATACCACAGTTTGTATTAGTATGGATATTGCGTGACAAGTATTTTCCATGATGTCAGTAATTCAGGAATTGCAGGAATTAAAAGTTGCAAATAAGAATAAATCAATTCATCAAAACAAACCCCAACCTCTCCTGTTTTCGTTCTACTAGATGAGTCCACTTTGGAAGCATAGGGATGAAAACAGTTTATCATTGCGTAATGAGTAATCAACAGACCATGTCATGTTGTTTTAAGACTGTAGGCGAATCGGGATGTAGGCGAATAGAGAACATGCCGTTTCCTGATTGGTAGACAAGTTACCTGATCACTTCACCTGTAACCTGTCAGTGGCAATTGTCACCTGTTCGTATGATGACCAGACATTGGAATGCGGAAGGTGTAGCCGGTATTGTTACAAAGAGGGGAGATTGTTGGCATTCTGCTTGTGTTAGTAAATATCTCTCCAATATAATAGTGTTACTGAAGCTAGCTAGCATTATATATACGTACTGGCAAGTCTGTATAATCCTTGAAACAGACCGTCTTGTTCTGCAAGCTATACGACCTAAAGTCAACGCCCCATATATATATTAGTCATGTAGTGACTGAGATGACGATACCACTAACCTGACAATTATAGTTTCTGCATAACCAATCATTTCTTATTTAAGTAATCATAAAGAAATTAACACTATACCATTGGAAATTTCGTGTTTGAATTAAGTTTAGACATAGATTACTTTTATGTTGTTTGGGAAATGTACAGCACAACAAAAAGATAGATACGGTTAGGTAGTGTTTAACGGGTTTTATAACTTGTAAGCATATTAATGGAACGTGTAATTTCGGCTTGTGTAAATGAATAAGGCCCTTGCTTGAAAGGGAGTAATTGTCATATATGGGAATGAAATATGCTTAACTTAAATCCGTACATATGGTATTTTTTAACGTATCAACGTCAATTAAAAAGTTAATACAATAATAAATTAATATACATCCCTCTAAGAAGGATATCATGACAAGGCTTAAGATGGAAACAGTAAATAATAGATTAGTACTGAGTCAGACTACGATGCTAAAATGAACATGTTATGTGTCTTAATTCTCACGTTTTCTATTATTATAGTTGGTCAACATGTACTTTGCTAATAATAGAAAGACTAAAAAATGTTTTCAGTCACGGTTTTATGTTTAAAATAAAAGAAGATTAATGTTGAACACCCACATTATATTTTTTAAAAGTTTTAAAGAGCGATGTATAACCTCACCAAACTATTATAGAGACTCTATGCAACTCCGTATATGTTTCGATTCTCTTACAGTAAATTAAACAGAGAGAGCAAACATGCTCTATGTGTGGTTATTATTTTGTTAACAACTTAAACGAGTGTTGGAAATATAACCGCAAATATTTGATATTGTGCAATGCACTTTTGCACAATTTGCTGTGTAAACGGACGTTTCTATATCTGTAGTCCTCGACTGAAGTGAATGTGAAGGGCTTCAAGACCTAAGGTAGCATGACTGAACAACAGAGAGGGCATGTGTTTGAATTACTTTCATAACAAATAGAAAGTTTTATGGAAATTTCATTGTCCTGGCTAACAAAATCGTAAACAATATATAAGGCTCTTTAGTACTTAGCTCAACTTCCAAACGCAAGGCATAACTCTTGCCAGTCTGCATTACTGGCTGATTTAAGCTTTGCGGTATTTCCCTCGCCTTGTTGTGCCTAGATAGTGAATCGCTGCACCAGAAATGCATAGTGGGCCTGGATTTCTAAGCACATATTTCTTAAGGAAATACTGCAAGGCCTAAATCGGAAAGTAATGAAGACTGGCAATAGTTATGCCTTGCATTGGGAAGTTGTACTTAGCAAAGCTTATCAAATAAAGACGTCATGGTTGTGACATGCTTTTGAATGATTGTTTTGAAAACATATTTGATGTTAGTTATACATTCTTTGTCCTCGCCTTTTGTTCAGCGCTAAGGTGCATCAATAGAGTGATTACTCAGAATACATCATGACCTACATCAAGGTTTACCTTCTTTTACTTGACACCTGAGTGGGTCAAATATAGACGAGAAATGCTTTGAAATGTATGCTATGACAACATACACATTGTATTAAAACATTTTACATGTTTAACCCCATCTTACTCTCGAAATACAGATATAGAGCTATTTGATATGAAATACTTGACATGTTATGGAATTCACTCAACTGATTGTAATGAAACACAATTATGATATGAATAAATACATTTCCTTGACCTTCCTCTTAACGCAGAATTATACAGTAAAATGTAAATATAACCTGAGCCTATTTGTTTTTCAATATTGACATGTGTTATGAAATGTTCTTCCTTGGTATATTTGAAAAGATATTAATGTTTTACAATGAGTCCATTGAAATACAAATAATAATCCCATGCATTAGTTCCCATTTATGTAGTGCATGTAAATATTTGCTATGAAAACATAAGCCATGTATTAATACATCTGCATCGTCCTTGGCCTTCTCTGTCTGGGTTCATCAGGTGTCAATCAAGCAGACTAATCCCTCTGTGACATGCTGACAACATCTTCAGCCTTAGTCTAATGTGTGCCACATTAAACACCGTGACCCACAAACCATCCATCATATGCTATTTACCCAGTCTGTAAAATACCTCACATTCATACATTATTCAATGTTTTCGTACAAGGGAAGTCCTTCACCTTCGGTAGAGTAGACAAGCACTTTGGTTAAAATGTTACCTGTTCAGGTCCTCAAACTCTCTTTTAAATATAGCTGTCGATGATAGTTATCGCTCAGTTTCTTCAATGATGGATGGAGTTAACTGACATTGCTTCTTTTATTTGTTTTAACGTTAAGTCAAGTAATCTCGTATCATGCAGGCATTCTAAATCTTGTTTTATTTATGTTCTATTAAACTATTCTTGATATAGCCTTTGACGTTGTTGAAATAATTGATACATCACGAAAATGACATGTGGTATCAAGTTTGACTAATTTGTCCATTATCACTGAAAGTCATTTGCTTCATTTCAACTCTGGCAAGAAGTCATTTGTAAACGATTGAAAAATTTGGATTAGTTATGTGTTCAAGTGGCTGAGTGACATAAGAACGGGTACTCACTAGAAAATAGGTTTTCTTGATTTTCTGGATAACAAGAACATCTTATTTTTTCAGTAAGTTGCTGTTTATGTGAGATTTTATGTGAGAGTATTGTGCATATACACTGAGTTGATCTAACCATAAATAAATTATTCAAATATGAAATTATTAGGCAGAATGGCTCAGCATAGCCACATATGAAAAACATATTTTTTAAAAAATAAACACATTATGTTTGGATTAAAGGGACAAACAATAAATGCGGTTATCTGACGCTCGAGCTATATATTTACCATACTATCAAACAAGATCTTTGCTTTCTCAAACCGTAGCTGAACCAGTTTTACATATTCTTGTCAACATTTGACAACCTTTTTGAAAAATGGTAATAGAGACCTTAATTTAACCTGATTCATATGGGTAATATTTCTATTGCAGACATGTTCAAGTTTTGTGTAATCTACATACTCTGCATGTGGAATACAGCACATTAAACTTATTGGAACAACTTAATTTATATTTTTTGCAGATCGGGCCTTAAAGTTCCTTTGAAAATATAAACAACATGGAGAGAACAACTCTCTTCAAAGCATAAGTGAGGTGTTTCTTGTTCTAAATCTCTATGCAATGTTACATCTCATCTGTTTTCATGAGCATTTCCATCTATTCTGTTTGAACATGTAATCATTATCCATTGAAATATCTCACTGAAAACATCAGTTTGTATGCAGTTGTAGTATACAAAATCGTGTCTTGGTTATGCTGTTTATTTTCCGCACCTCACGTGTTCATGAGCATGGCACGTGTGCAAGAGGATTCTTATATGTTTTCAGTATCCTTTACCTCTGCCGGTTGATTAGAAACCCTTTAAATATTGCTGGAAATTGAAGTGCTCTATATAGCGGTTATTCACAGACACGGAAGTCGCTAAACCATTGATACACGTGACCCTTCATATCGATTCAATAACATGTATTATCATTTTTCATGCAATATTATTATTAATAATCAATCAACCATACATAAGTTATCATGGAATGACAAAGTTGAATACAGTATTTTCCAAGTGACACTGTATTCTGGTATGTATGCCTTTCATATGCACTTCCTAGTGGCATTACAATTATATACATTCACCTACCTATGGCATTACAATTATATACATTCACCTACCTATGGCATTACAATTATATACATTCACCTCCGTGTGGCATTACAAGTATATACATGCACCTCCTTGTGGCATTACAATTTTATACATGCACCTCCTTGTGGCATTACAATTTTATACATGCACCTCCTTGTGGCATTACACTTACATGCATGCACCTCCGTGTGGCATTACAATTACATACATGCACCTCCTTGTGACATTACAATTATATACATGCACCTCCTTGTGACATTACTTTTACATGCATGCACCTCCTTGTGGCATTACAATTATATACATGCACCTACTTGTGGCATTACTTTTACATACATGCACCTCCTTGTAGCATTACCAGTGTACTTGCACCTCCTTGTGGCATCACAATTACATACATGCACCTCCTTGTGACATTACTTTTACATACATGCACCTCCTTGTGGCATTACAATTATATACATGGACCTCCTTGTGGCATTACAATTACATACATGCACCTCCTTGTGACATTACAATTATATACATGCACCTCCTTGTAGCATTAACATTATATACATGCACCTCCTTGTAGCATTACAGTTATATACATGCACCCCCTTGTGACATTACTTTTACATACATGCACCTCCTTGTGGCATTACAATTATATACATGGACCTCCTTGTGACATTACAATTACATACATGCACCTCCCTGTAGCATTAAAATTATATACATGCACCTCCTTGTAGCATTACAGTTATATACATGCAACCCCTTGTGACATTACTTTTACATACATGCACCTCCTTTTGGCATTACAATTATATACATGGACCTCCTTGTGACATTACAATTACATACATGCACCTCCTTGTGACATTACAATTATATACATGCACCTCCTTGTGACATTAAAATTACATACATGCACCTCCTTGTGACATTACAATTACATACATGCACCTCCTTGTGACATTACAATTATATACATGCACCTACGTGTGGCAACACCATTATACATGCACCCCCTTGTGACATTACTTTTACATGCATGCACCTCCTTGTGGCATTACAATTATATACATGCACCTACTTGTGGCATTACAATTATATACATGCACCTCCTTGTGACATTACAATTACATACATGCAACTCCTTGTGACATTACAATTATATACATGCACCTCCTTGTGGCATTACAATTACATACATGCACCTCCTTGTGACATTACAATTATATACATGCACCTCCTTGTGACATTAAAATTACATACATGCACCTCCTTGTGACATTACAATTACATACATGCACCTCCTTGTGACATTACAATTATATACATGCACCTACGTGTGGCAACACCATTATACATGCACCCCCTTGTGACATTACTTTTACATGCATGCACCTCCTTGTGGCATTACAATTATATACATGCACCTACTTGTGACATTAAAATTACATACATGCAACTCCTTGTGACATTACAATTATATACATGCACCTCCTTGTGGCATTACAATTACATACATGCACCTCCTTGTAGCATTACCAGTGTACTTGCACCTCCTTGTGGCATTACAATTATATACATGCACCTCCTTGTAGCATTACCAGTGTACTTGCACCTCCTTGTGGCATTACAATTATATACATGCACCTAAGTGTGGCAACACCATTATACATGCACCCCCTTGTGACATTACTTTTACATGCATGCACCTCCTTGTGGCATTACAATTATAAACATGCACCTACTTGTGGCATTACAATTATATACATGCACCTCCTTGTGACATTACAATTACATACACGCACCTCCTTGTGACATTACAATTATATACATGCACCTCCTTGTAGCATTACCAGTGTACTTGCACCTCCTTGTGGCATTACAATTATATACATGCACCTCCTTGTGGCATTACAATTATATACATGCACCTCCTTGTAACATTACAATTATATACTTGCACCTCCTTGTAACATTACAATTATATACTTGCACCTCCTTGTGACATTACAATTATATACATGCACCTCCTTATGACATTACAATCATATACATGTACCTCATTTTGGCAACACCATTATACATGTACCTCCTTGTGACATTACAATTATATACAAGCACCTCCTTGTGACATTACAATTACATACATGCACCTCCTTATGACATTACAATCATATACATGTACCTCCTTGTGGCATTACAGTTATATACATGCACCTCCTTGTGGCATTACAATTATATACATGCACCTCCTTGTGGCATTACATCCTAGTGTGTATGTACCTCCTCATGAAATTTCTGAAAGTATCATAATAATTGCTTTGATATAGGAAACTGACATTTGGAATAGGTTTCTCATTGTTTTAACAACTTTTTAATGAGGATACTCTATCGTAGTTTTTTTAGATCAATCTTGTCTTATAAATTTCGACAAAAGAGTAGGATAGTCTCATTTAATTACATATTTTCATATTGGTAATCAAATACAATACAATCTGTTTGAAATAATTTAATTTAAATTTACGTTTGTTATATATACGTAATATAGTGAGTAGTTTCTAAGGCGTATTTAAAAGTGGTAAATAGCATACATTATTGGCTGTACAAGAAGGGGTTTTAAAATCAGTTCAATCAGATTTTGAAATCTTAGATGAAAGCCTTTGAAGGAGCTCTGAGCAATCTATTACCTAGCCATACTGCAATGTTTTGGAATATGTCGATCTTTCTTGATCAAATTAAAGAGCTTGAAAGGTTTAGGCTTCTTACATGTGACAGTAAAAAGTTTTTTTTTTTATCAAAATGAAGTCTTTAAATTCTTTACTGCATTAATTGACATGTTTATAACCTCCATGTATAGATATAGCATATATGTTTGTCATTTGATTGACATATTTGTATCAAGAGGACACTCTGTTTGTAGTTCAGTCAGAAACTCGCAGATCTATATAAAAAATTATTTTTGATATTTTGAAGTTGTTTATCTATGCATCAATGTGGACACTATTCCTATCCACATTTATAACTAGTAATAGGCTAATTTAGATGTGTATTGTATCAAGGATATACAATAGTTTTACATATGGAATGTTTTAGAATATATATATAAACCTTATAACAACCTTCACTTTATTTAAAGTAAGCTCAAGAATGCTTGATAGACGTGTTTGCACATCAATCATCCCGATTGTTTATAAATCAACCTAATAATGTACCTACCAAATGGGAAATAAAGCAAGGTATGCACTATGATATATTACATTGTAACAGAACAATGTTTTTGCTATTTAAATAAAGTATGTTAACAAATATTTTAAGAAAGTTTAGAATATCGTCTTGCTTGTACTTCAAGAAGTTCGTATACCTAAACTATTCATTTATTCATAAATAACAACAATATCATTGAATATCATGGGATTCTTCAGTTACCGATAGAAGATATGAGTTTGAGTAAATCCTTTCACTTTGACAAACTGGGCGCTGTTTTGAGATTAAGAGGAAGCGATTTCCAGTGTGCAAACTCAAATAAATTGGAACCAAAAGAATTGGATTTGTAAATTGGAATATCAAGCAGAAACTGATCCTTTGACCAGATTCAGCTACCAACCTTGATTTTTTATTGAGATCATCCTTAAAGCGGATGTCGATATTTTTCAGATTAAGAATCTGAGCCTCTCTCAGAACAGTTCCGACCCAGGCAGATGCAATGTGATCATATGATGATACAAGAAGACGGTACTTCTACTTCTGTGTTGGTGGATACAACCCAGTCCAGAGTATGTCCAGGACGATGAGGGGATGCAAGAACATACTGGTTCAGGTCATTTGCAACTAGGACAGAGGAGATCTTCCTGCGCATGGGCCTAGGTTGTCTTTTGTATCGAAGTGAATGTTGAAGTCTCCTAAGATAAGACCATCTGCCTTCTTATAGATTTAAAACGTCAAGAGTAAACTCTTCATATTTGAGTATGTTCCCACAAGATTGTGTTTGTCTTGACGCACATACAAGCAAATAATGTAAATGATGTAAAATATATGCATGGAGTTGCAAGACAGCTCCAGTTAGATCAGCGACACAAATAACAGCTGCGTCCCACCCCTTCTAACAGATCAAGGTGTTTGAGTTTATTGCCATGGAGTCAGCTCATTTACACTGTCACCATTCTCTGAAAGCCAAGTTTAACTTAAAGGACATCAAGATAAGAGTCGATTAGAAATCGATGGTTTGTGGCCATTGGCATTCAAATCATTGACATGAATTATTAAATTATTAGAAGCTGAATAGAGACCCTGTTTACCCGTTAGTATTACGCACATCGATGATGCACAGAAAGATCAAACAATACGTATTGAAATCGTGGAACGAAAAGGCATTGTTTTAATCAACACACAAACACAATTATCGACTTTAAATTATGTTAGTGTATGGACAAACATGTAAATATCTCCAGAATGTTTTTTAAATAGTTGGATATCAATCCCATGGAATACGATATATATTATTATCATACCAGCTATCAACTCTATAATGTGTGTTCACTGATATGGATAATACTCTGACCCGATTCTTTTAATATACTAGTTAATAACATTACCTGGATGAAATTACGTACTACATAAAGTGAGGTCAAATAAATATTGTTACAAAATTCTCTCAATATTCATCATCATCAAGATTGTTTTGATTGCAATTAATTGTATGATATTTGGTTACAACAATTCTAATTATTAGACGTTTAAATTCAATATATACTCAACAAACAGTTAGAGAATGTACAAATTATTGTGTATTAAATTGATAATTATATCAACTTTTAAATACTTCAATATTGAAGTTGGAATGATAAATTAACTGTATTAGAGAAACAGCTGTTTTTCTTTTGTATTTGCTGACATTTTCATTATTTAAAAATATAAAAATAGCTTGGCTAACTTGGTCAAACTTTTATAATATTCATGATGCTGTAAATTTCCATTGACATTAATTTTCTTATCAGATAATGATTAACAAAAATGAGTTTTGCTTATGAATGAGATCCGCTTTAAACTTCACGTCACGAACTCTGCGGTAGGTAGGCTAGTTTCACATACGATTGACGTCAAGTCAATCTAACTTAGGAAGTTGTTGGTTAATAGACATCTGTTAAACTACAGTAAACTTGGAAACACTTAATATTCAATGTTTACATTGAACTCTTCAAGTCTTCCAAGAACGTCTAAGACATGGCAGAAATACACCCACTTAGTGAATAGTGGTATCTAGCACCAGGCTAGAATAGCCTAACCTCTGCTCTGGGTTCGAACATCAGACTCGACCTGACTTAGGAAGCAAACAGACACACACCTACCGCAGGTGTCTATATCGGCTTTACACAGAAAGAGTTCTGTGATCGTTGATTGCGCTTATACTTATCTAGATTAGCGAATTGTTGTTAATTTCGATATATAGTATCAACATATACATGTTAATTCCTTAATTCATTGAAATGAAGTGCTTAAAGTAGTCTAAGGTTTGTCTACGTTGAGGGGTTTGCCTAAATTGGACTTGATTATGGACTTCTTTGATCAACAGATGTGAAATAAACTTAGCATAATTGAGTAGGTTTTACACAATCAAGTTTGTTCTTTGGGTATAACATAATTCACAATAAAGACAATTATATTTAGACTATGAAGTTATAATGTTGTAATGTTTTACAAAAAGTAATTAAGAGTATTAGCTAGATTAAAACTCCTATTGAAGTACAGTAATAGGCACAACATCATTGCATGTATGACGATATCGTAGGTTATTGTAAATATTACGGTTCTGTAAAATAAATAATGTAAGATAATCATATTTGTCCTTTTTACACAATTCACAGACTTTGCACAATTTCACTTATCTTATGTCGTAAATATATTAAACTCTCAAATATAATATATAAATTCAATATATATTCAAAAGTTTATATAGGTCTATGACACAAATCAACGGTGCACTATATTGTAATTTTGCAATGCACAGAATATTTCGAAATTAATTTCATTTGTTGGTTTATATTCAGTTTTCGAGGCAAGAAACTTTCGTTATCGTTGTATTCTGGATTGATTACTGGATTTCATCATCCTTTTTGTAGAATAAGTATCGATGTAAAGTCAGATTTAGACTCCGTCTTTAATAGTGTTATCAAGTTAAGGGACCTTTCAACACCTCTACGGGTGCGTATGTGCCTATGGGTGCGTATTTGCAAAGAATATCAGTCAACACAAACATGACAAGGGAACTTGACATAGAATTGTTGCTCTCTGAAGTCAATACAACAACCACACAAATGTGTTGATTGAATGACCACGATCCAATTGAATGAAGTTCTCTTTGAATGCACACCTAGAGAGAAAGTAACGTTATAACGCATGCTGCAATCACGGGTAATGTATTCTCTTCTTTATGCTTTTCAGGTAAGAGATTATGGAAAACTGAATCTTAGCTTTCTTTATCTCATGTAGAAGCGAGCTTAGCAAATTTAGGTCAAAGAAATTTTAAAACAGCAACATTAACATATACGGGTATTTATTTATGTGATTGAAGTTCTTACAGTACATAGTGACAGTGTCATTATTTTGATGGTTTAATTGGAATAACCAAATTAAACATATTTTAATGTTTTACATTTACATTCTATTAAAGGTAGTGTTATCCCAAATATAACCATGTTATATTTCTTCACTATCTAAATGGCAAGTATTTCTAATGCATTCAGCCTAGGGAGCTGTGCCAAATTTACGTCTATCAGAGGAGTATTGAATGTAAAATTAGCTTAACGATCGATTGTTGGACCTCGATTTTTGTCGAAGCGAAATGGTCGTGTGGTAATTAAGCTGCTGGTACAGTCAATGCTGGCGATAGTTGCCTTACTCTGAGGGCGTTGGTTCGAATCCCGCATGGGACTCGGCCCGAAAAAGTACAAGAATTTGTACTATTGCAGGTAGTGTTATCCCAAATATAACCATGTTATATTTCTTCACTATCTAAATGGCAAGTATTTCTAATTTACATTCCAGTTTATTTGAGACCAATATCCTCATACCATTTACAATTTTTAATGAAACAAATTTTAACATGTGGATACACAGAGATATGTATTATCGAAAACAACCAGAAAACATAAACAGTCGACGATCAAGCCCCATTAAAGGTACATCCACAATGTTGTTTGGGGTCACATATGCTAAACGTTATAAATTGTGTTATGTTATCGGGAAGTACTGACTGTTGCCGAAAATTGCCATTTTGATCTTAGTCGACTTAGTATATTGACGATATGAAGGTAAAAGTAGTGATTTCTGATCGAAAACCGGACAATGTACCGCGTGTGGTGCGCGCCAATGAGTCAAACGTATTTTTGGAATTTTATTTATAAGAGACAAACTGATAAATTTGGGTTGATCATGTTAAAGGGGCAGTAGCACATTTTTTCATGCATGCCGATGTTCATCCTCGGTTACCCATGGTTTTATATATGCTCCGTTACTCTCCACTATATCACCAATGGAAAACCTCACCGATTATCTCCCTTTACCAATTCTATCTTATCCCATTGAGCATTTTCTTTGGTTACTGACTTCATCAGGCCGGGCAAGGGCGGGTAATTTCAGTACAGATTTTTCTGATAAGGTTTCCAATGGGTGATATAGTGGAGAGTAACGGAGCATATATAAAAACATGGGTAACCGAGGATGGCTGATGTTACTCTATTTTAATTGGAAACTAGTAATTGTGATATATTTGGTGATTCGGGATGAGTATGCAAGCCGAGTGAAATTATTTGCACTGTAAACAGCACATATGGTTAGTCGGAACGTATTAAAGCATAATAAAATGTTATGAAACACAATGGATGCACGTTTAACCATGACTAGGTAAAGGGGTGTCACGAGGTCAACGTCCTATATCACTGAAATACAGAGGAGCTGTTCTCTGTTCTACACTGTTGTCAGATTGGTCACGTTTTTCATAAACGTCAACATTGCAGAAAGTGTATTTTCAATCGATAACACCTGTGATATATAAATATGGCCCTTTGTGTATACAGATGTACATGTACCTATGCCATATACATGTATATATTAGAGCCCTTGTCTCATAAGCAAATATATTATGCAAACATTATAGATATATGGACAAACTTCATCGCTCGCTTTCTCTGAAGCTGCTGTCATCACATGTTCACCTTGTACGGTATTCCTACATGAGCATATGAACATATTGAATTTAGCATTAACCTCGTTTCGTAAACCATTGACATAGACCCATCATCTAACTATTAGAACAACACCTGGCTTTGTATTGACGAAGTGATTTTCCGCATTGTTGCATTTCACCATGTGCAACTGTAGGTCGAATCACTGACTTCATATAGATAACTTTATCTATTTCCTTAAACCCAGGATGCCATTACTTTGCAATTCACAGAGAAACATCAATGTTTAGGATATTCGTTTCTTCAAGCATGTAGATCAAGGACATCCAACTTTTACCTGTGACCACACCTGTATATTAGGTTCAGCATAAAGGTACCTCCTACTCCTACAGTAGGTGCAAGTGATTATAATGTTCAAGACCGCTTCCCTGAATGAGGCAGTGAGTTAAACAAACTTTGAAACATAGCTTTAAGCTCCAATATAATTAAATTTTAATCTGATGGTTTGAGTGTAAGTTTATTGACTGCAGAATGCAATACAGTGCAATAACGCCATATTTTGTTTTACTTCGCAGAGTTTACGTCAATGTTAGTCATAGAGACATCACAGGATGTTCTGCTGCTATAATATTATTTAGAACAACTAAAAGGAGTTTCAAAATAATTGTATCACAATTTGCATCAGAAGGTATGATAAATTTCTTCAACCTCGAATGACATCTTCTTGAATACAATAGATACTTTCTTTTGTAACTCCCTGTAGAAAGCATGGTCACTTGATGACCATGAACCCAAACATTTCCCAGGCTGCGCGTGTCTACCGTATTTCTCCTGTACAGTGGGCCGTTGACCTGTAACATGTCACCTTCTGCAGAGAACCGTACTTAATTCTTATAAATAATTGCGTTGTAAAACATGTGTTTCGTGATGCGAGCTCTTGCCTTGGCTCCCACACCTGCAGGCAGTCTATGCCACCGTACTTAAATGACACCTTGACGTTAAAAAACAAATACTGATGCTTCTCTTAATTATTTCGACGGTTATGCAGAAAATCATGTTATATTACTTGTTTTAAACAGTTTAAAAGTGCTGGAAATTAATTATGTGGCATTTTATGAAGATAAAGATACACTTTTTGACACTTGAAATGAAGCAATGTGCGTCACGCGAGTCAGTTAAGTAGGACAATGTCGTTACTGGATTTCTTATATTGTTTAACCAGAATCTTTGTGTATAGAAATAGATTGCACTTAGTGCTAAATCAACGTTTTGTCATAGTAATGTCAATATATGATATTTATCTTTTAATATAACAATCCACACTCAATAAAGATGCATACATGTATTTGTGCATACATGATGTATGACTGAAAATCCTCATGACATATAGCGTGCAAACATTATACGAATGAATAATAATGTGCAAATGTATTAAAAGATAGTCATGCGTGAATCACATGATTCCATTTGTATGTAGCATAAATGAATTTTCAACTAAAACCAAATAACCAAGACAAACTTATTGCCATTGATTTTGCATAGCGTGCATGTCATGACTTATATTACTGTTTACGTTTTCGGTAGAGTTTCCTGTTTGTGAGCTCTTCGGAAACTTCAATTTGAAATATTGAAAAAAGAATACATATGTTCATATTTACCTATAATGTTGAATGCTTTATTTGTGCTTCGTAATTAACAGTTAACATTATCTAGAAGATTGGAACTGTCTGGTAGGTTTGGGGTGATTTTCCAATTCGTGGCCATTTCAATATAACCTATATTTATTCAGGTAGTTAAGAAGCATTCAAATGGAATATTGTCAACATCTGTGAGGATTTCTGACTAATGATTTGACAATCTTGCTCTCCTCATCTCATCTCGTACCTGTAATTTAGTAACACCTGCTGATTGTACGCCTCAAGTTTACCTCAGATCTATATACGAAACGTGAATCACGAGATTCGTTTTCGTAGAATATATTGACCCTGTATTTATTTCATATAAACAGAGTGACTCACTCCTATCCCTTGACCCAGTTGGAGATATAAACACGGTCGCCAGGTGTCACTCAAGAGGGGTTCGATAGTGACCTATTTTTTCAGAGGTTTTGGTCAATTTGCAATATCTTCAAGGACAGTATTTGGGGAAAGGAAAATTTACTTTCATGCCATGATATTGTATAAGTGCTGTTCTTATCTCCGATGTGTTTGTACTTGTGTATTGATGTTATATCAGTGAAAGATTTAGTGTTGTTAAAGGCACTGCAGCACGTTTTTTGCATAATTTATTTTCTCACATTTGCGAATTATCATTATAGTTTATGCAATATATTGTTATGTTAGAGGGTACAACATCTCATTACACGACCCGATGAGCCGTATCCATAGAAAACGTTATCCGTATTGAAAGAAAATGGTGCGACGTATAAAGCGACAATGGTGTGGAACTCTTCAGTATGAGAGGTAGATTTGTAGGTCTCATGTGAATTTGAGAGTTCAGACAGCAAGATAATTGGCCATTTTATCATGGTACCATATTCAAAGGTCTACTTTGAGTGTTTAGGTATCGCTACAGCGGTCAGATCACTTGAACTAACTTCGAGCGGCCATGTTTTAGAGCTCTTTTTATTGATTCAAGAGTAGTATCTAGCCATTGGTAACATGTATTTACCTTTCTGTGAGATCACTTTATTTTAGTTAGAAAAACGTGTTACAGTGCCTTTAACACTTCTACATGTATATCTTTTGGCTTGTTGTACTTGAGCATTAAATTTAATTCATCGGCGATTTTTATACCCCCGACCAACGGTTGGGTTATATAGTTATACCAACAATTCCGTCCGTCCGTCCTTCCGTCCGTCTGTCCTTCCGTCCGTCCGTCCTTCCGTCCGAAGACAATTTTTGTCCGATCGATTACAGAAAAACTATTCGTCTCATCCTTTTTAAATTTGGTACATGTCTTCTTCACCACTAGGGGAGGTGCAGTGCGAAGTTTAAACCGAATTGGTGAATTTTTTAATTTTTGGCGATTTTTTATATTTTTTAACTTAGTCAAATTCTGAGTATTTTTTGTCCGATCGATTACAAAAAAACTATTCATCTCATCCTTTTCAAATTTGGTACATGTCTTCTTCACCACTAGGAAAGGTGCAGTGCGAAGTTTAAACCGAATTGGTGAATTTTTGAATTTTTGGCGAATTTTTGTATTTTTGAACTTAGTCAAATTCGGAGCATTTTTTGTCCGATCGATTACAGAAAAACTATTCATCTCATTCTTTTCAAATTTGGCACATGTCTCCTTCACCACTAGGAGAGGTGCAATGCAAAATGTAACACGATTTGGTGAATTTTTTAATTTTTGGCGATTTTTTATATTCTTTTACTTTATCATAGCTAGAATGACTGAAGCTACTTCTGTATTGTGATTTGTTGACTTCATCATTTTCTTTTTCATGTAACTTTCATCAAAAGCTACTTCTGTGTTCTCGTTGATTTTACTTTTTATATTTCCACTGGTTATATTTTGGGAAAAGTTAAATTGTCTTTCCTTTCAGCCATTAACTGCTGTATATCTCTCACTGTGCCTTCGGGGGTGTGCTTCCATGTACCTGTTGTTTAAAGTCACTCGAATGAATCATTATGATGGATTAATTTCCAAAATAAAGTTGAAATCAGTGGTAATAGCAGTAGTGTATTATATTACCAATACCTTTTCAAGTTACTTTTATTCCTATTTTGACTTAAACCACCTTTTTCACATGAAGATCGAGACTTGTCCTACCATTTTCACAAACAGTTTAATCTTAGCAATTACATTTAAAAGCTTATCAATCCTTAGGTGTGCAGACAACTCTCTCTTTAAGTAAAATAAAAATGTCAAACTTAAACAGTCGGGGGTATTAGTGAGCCACGCTCACTTTTTTGCTTGTTTAAATATTGAGTTTTTAATATCTTTTCAGCTGTCCAGTTTTCTATTCACATCGATACACTCTACCTTCTTATTGGTAACGTGTGATAAGATCTGCAATTAACAAATCGCTTACAAATTCCATGATATGAGATTTAACATAAAACAGCATATTTTGTTGTGATTTATGATTTTACCATGTTGAGGTTTGACTTGACTCGAATATGATATTGACCACCATAAATTGAAAATTCATTTATTAGTTTTAGTTAGACTTACAGTTCACATATGTTGACATCGATGTAATAAAGAAATGTTTGCATTGTCGTTATGGTTAAATAATTCATAAATCTTGGTCGAAGTCAAGTATAAGTTGCACTGTTTCCATACTGAACTTTCAAATTGCCCCACAACACAAGGGCCATGTCGACGCTATGAAAACATCCATTAAAGAAGTTGACATAACTTCAGGTACTTTATTGACCTATAAATCACATTGCGACAGAAATGTTTTCAGCGTACCAGAGACGTTAATCAAATGAACATTTATACAGGAGAGAACATTTATTGTCAATGCTGATGATTTATGTTGTTGTGTCTGTGGCCTTGGACAGGGAGAAATTGTTCTGACTTACAAATCAATTGATTTGAGATTACCTGCACGAGAAATATTTGATATAATCTCATTCGAGATTTACACATTTGAACATGTCTTAAATCCAACATTCGTTTACATGACAGAGATTGATATTGTGTTGGAGTCACATATGTCAAACGTTATTAACGGTGTTATTCTATCGAGAAGAAGTGACCGTTCTTGAAAAGTAGCATTTTCAGTAAAGGGACAATAATAAGTGTATTAAGTCATGGTTTTATATCGGAAACCGGACTTCCTGCCTCGGCTAACATGCAACAATTAGTTAAACGAAATATATTTTTTAAAAACGTACAAATAGCTAACAAACGGACATATTTGGTAGATATAGTTCTTAATAGCTCACATGCATGCAACTAGTATCAATGCTATAAATGGGATGGGAAATTTCGGCCTCTGCATGTCGATTTTCATTGAAAACAAGTAATTGTCACATATTTGTCATTTAGGGATGAATATGAAGGTCGAGTGAAATTATTTGAATATAAATCAACACATAGGCTTTGTTGGCTTTCACAAGTATGACAAACAAGTGGAAGGGGGTATATGGAGAAGATAGGTTGAAATGTATCATTCAAAATCATTTTTAATTATTTTCAATGAAAAGTGTACATCTCTGAACATATCAGTGGCATTAGATCGCCAGTGTGGTGCTGTCATATACCATTGTGACGACATTATGTTTTTGACGTCATGGCATTCTGATGTCTTCAAGTTTGGAGATATCGCTTGATCACATACACGCGGAACAAAGCTTTGGATGATCAAAAATAATATGTTCAAGGAATTTATTTACATAATACGTTTGAGAAAAGAGTCACGTGTACACATTAATTCGTTTCCAATGCAATCTTAAACGTGATCCCATCATTCTCAAGCAAGTTCTGCACTTGCATTGTTGTGATTTACAGAACATGCGTGATATGGTACATTAAGCAAGGTTTAAGCACGACTATAGTCCGTACCACAAAACGTTTTTCAGTGATGAATGTATACTTCAATCATTTGTAACTGAACAGACCACAGATGCGTGCTGTGTCCTTTGTGCTGATGGTGCATATTTCATTGGTTCAGAGATGCACTACTTTTTTGTTTTGGAAAACACTTAGAAGTCGTTGTTCGTGTTTGTCACAACACTCGCAGTGCTGGTGCACTCAACGAGTTAAACTAGAACGTCATCAGCAGATTAGGGATACACGCATGATATATCAAATGCATTGTAACAATTGGTGTGGAATGCAAGTAAAGCTATGTTAGTTATACATTTCAGAAATGCCCCGGTGCTATCTATCATCTTGCTAAGTATTAAGGGTTCACTACGTGATTAGCATCGGTGAGCCTGAGATGTAATCCGTATAATGAGTCATACAAACACATGTATTAAAGACATTCTTCCTTGCAGTTGAAAAGTTTGCAAGACAAGAGAAGACAAGACAAGAACGTTATTGTATGCAAGGTATCCGGTTCATATACAATTTAAAGAATTGTTCATGTAAAGTACACGTGTACATGTATTTTAAAAAGAAATTGAAATTTTTCTTAAATCCATTTTCAACAAATCATCTCCGAATTTACTGACATAATGATTAAAACGCTAAATATGAGGGGTTTGACAAATAGCGCTCATGATCAGGTGTTTGTATATTCGTTTTTATTCTATCATTTGATTTACATATTTTAAGTAAAATGAATGTTGTTTTCAACAGATTGTTTGTTTATTTGAATTATTTCAATGAACAGTTATCCCTTTATTTATAATATTCTAGAAAATGCATGCTTACGTTTTGTGAACAGTTTAGCATTTCAATTACATGCATCGGTATCGGGACACGATTCTGTTGATGTCCTATAACCATATCCTCACATCCAGTTCTGTTACATCCAAGTCATCAATATAAAAACTTCATCAATTACAGTAGCGTTTTTTAATATAACAGTATATTTGCATTATAGATCTTTGTATCGAATGAATCTCCAGACTTAGAAATACAGTTATTTTTGTTATTTTATCCAGCAATGTACATTACTTTAGACAAAAAAAATCCATTTAAAAAGCGCTGTATATTCCCGTCGGGAAAATTGCACGAGTTGAAGTAAATTTACTTCCATAAGAATAGTTTGAGTATGAGTTCTTACTAGTTTATGCTTACTAGTTATTTCAATCGGGTCTAGTTCATACTGCAGGATGGAATCCAACAGTGGCTCGGCAACCTTTTTTGCTTTGGAGAACTGTTCTACATGCAGTAAAGTTTGGGTACAATGCTACACTGAATTTCAGCGCAGTATCACAGTTCCCATCGGTGCTTGCCGGTTTCACCGCAATGCATAGCCACAGTGCTGCAGGCTATCCCTGCAATAATACTAGCAGCTGTAATATAAGTGAAATAATCTTGAAAGCGGCGTTAAACCTCAACTAACCTCGCCTAGTTATCTTAAAACAGTCAAGAATGCAAACTTGTCATTTACATCCGAATAAATTTATATTGTGTAGCTAAGACGTGTTCCACGAATCCATCATCTACAAACAGGAAACGATATCCGGTCTTATTACGTTTCTCGTGTCTTTGTTTTAATCAAAACAAGTTGATGCCACCAGAGGAGACGAGGTTCCTATAGTTCGCTATTGACGTCATCGATAACCTAAAGATTGTATCTTATCGATTAAGTTCACTAAAACTGATAAATTGTTCTTTAAGGTGTCTATCAAACTTCAATTCCTTTTTTAAACAGTTTTTAAACTGCATTCTGGACAAAAATGATGCTGATAATGTCACTAAATTGAATACAATGATGTAAACTGTAATCATTTTCCAAGTGAGTCATAACATAGTCGATATGCTGAGCTTATCAATTGTTTGTATATGATAAGAGCTGACGTCTTCAGCAAATCCTTGGTTATATCTCTGTTATTGTCAGTCATAATGTGATATTCCACACGTTTTAATACTCAAAATAACAATCCACACCATGGTACGCGTTAAGTGTCGTCAAATATATTTGGGATATCAAAGAAAATACACTAAATCTTAAAATGAACAAGCGATATATAAACACCAACACTTTGATTGAAATACAAACACATCTGACAATATCGATCATGCACTCCATTTTGACTTTAAATGGTTTCTAGAATACTGTTTTTAATAATTAATTATCCAGTTCCCTCGATTTCCCGATTAATTAGTCACAGTGGCATGACGTGTTAAGGCTTTTCCAATCTGATTCATCACCGAGGAAACCGAGCTTTGAACATTGACAAAGCTTGGGTTCCGCCTCAAATACAAAAGCATTGAGCGGTGACATTGCTATATTAAGGTTTACTTTAAATAGTGCATTTTACCCCTCCATTGAGGCGTCACAGAACAATACCGTGACCTAACACTATGCCGACTATGTAAGGAAATGGTCTGATGGGTTTGTCTGATGTCACCTCACCCTTCCCTTACAGGGTCAACTTGTCCTTATAAGGAGATGTGTGTCCAGCTTGTGACAGGCGGCAGCAAACATGTAATATATTGTCACACAAATGTAATAGATTGTAATAAAATTGTTGTCGGCGAGTCGAATATATAATACAAACTTTAAGTAAGTCCCATGTAACAAACAGTAACGAAGTATTACAACATTTAAACAAACAAAAGTCATTTCAATTGAAGCAAAGCATAAGTGTGAATGTCAACGATTTTTTATCATTATTACATTTTGTTTCATTGATTTGCGAATCGATGTGAAAATCAATGAGTATCTATGTGATAGATAGATAATAGATAGGGTTTATATAGAAATGGATAATAATATGATATGATAAAATCATTAACAGTTTTATGTAACATATTATTTGATTTTTGCCACTGTTGGTGATTATTGCATTCTTGTAAGTTTAATTTTAATCATGAATTATCCATATCAAACACTCTTAAACTGTCGTCTTTGCTAAAACATGACTTCTATCATGAGAAATAACAAGTGTTGATGTATTTTATATCTGAAGATCCAAAATCATTCGTCATTACTTTTCAGTGAAAGATGTACACTCAGTTATGTCTGAACATTAGACTTCTAATTTGGTACATGTAGTGACATATCATTGTATGTACTCATGGCATTGTGATGTCATTATGTATTGACGTCATAACATTCATTTGTGAGTAATATCTTGATCATGTAAAATAATTGTAGTGTCATATAAAGTTGGCGATGGCAGGGCATTGTGCAAAATCTCCTGTCAAAATGATATTCCTTCAAATACATAGTTTGATTTAAATTTTGTGTTAAACCAGATACCATAGGTTCTGGTAAAATATATATTTCAGTAGCCAGAGTTGCAATGTAATCTTCATGACACGTGATCATGTGCCAAGCGCAGTTGATCACTCTCAAAGAAATTTATCGACAATGGGCACAGTAAATCACCTTAGGGGTGACCCGTTTCATTGCTGGATAATCCGGGAGTTTGGAGGGTCGATTCCCTGCCCTACACTGAGACTTAAGTTGAGAGACTTAATTGTGGTGTCACCTTAAGCAAGAGATTCAATGATGCGGTAGGTTTGCGAACAAGAACAAGATGACCTTCAATTTATGCCCTGCTTGGTTTAGACGAGGCTTATAATGTAAGCAGCGCCTTGACATGCATCCTTATGTGGAAATATGCTTCAAATAAAGATCCACAAACATTGCATTATATGACTATATTGCACCCGATATACCTACTTATCAACTACTGTGTTATTATAGCTGGTCCATGAGTGCCTCAGAAAACAATTTAGTATACATAGTGCAAGCCTCGTGCAGATTTGTTTCTGCAAACATATAAAATGCAAGCATATTTTGAAAATAAACAAGCTTCACAAAGCAGTCATTGTATTTAAGTAAATCATGCTTCATAGATTACTTGAGTGGACTCCCGTGAAAAGGTCAAAGACGACAACTACATGTACATGTACATTTACATGTCATTATCTTCATCTGCTCATCTTCCCATTGTAGAGTGCTGTACGTCTGGATGATTATCTATGAGAGCAGTGTTCCCTTGAGTCCGTACACGGCCTCTGTCTGGATAACATGTTGTTGTTATTTTCCTGTTTACTGACACCAGTGTCTTCACACTGCTTCTGACAACGGTTACCGTCGGTTTAAGCTAGTTGGTGTACACTGTAAGCTGATATGCTCATGTTCAATACAGATCCTATTGATGAAAAGTTCTACAGTCATCTCAAATACATGTACTTATAAATACATCTCCATGTGGACATTTAAGATGACTTTGGAGAAAATTTGATTTCTAATGACGGGTGATGGCAGACGAGAACACGGTTAGCTGCATACCGAAAGTTTGTTCACCTGTGTGTCTTAGTGCAAATATAATGTAAATTGACGCTTATTGTAACTTCATTGAAATTACATCACATACAATAACTCATCGTATATCTATGGGGAAAATAATTATTCTCAAACGTATATCCTGTGATCGTCACCTCGGTTGCGCATGTTTATGAAATTTGGCATAATGACATAGACAGAAGGGGTCAAATTTTGGAGAGAAAAAATTCATATTGTCTAAATGAGAACAATTTCATCACAGATACATTAAATGTGTTTAAAAGGAAATATAGCATGTATGCTTGACCCAAACGGTCAATGACAGAATATTTCACAGAAGAAATTAAAAACTTTAGTTTTGAAAGGTTGATCTCTGGTCACTTCAGTGAGCTGTCAAAATTGTAACTGTTTACTATGTGTATGATATTATATTATGGAATACTCAACAGTCTTCTTATATAAATGCAAACATGTAAAGTGATCGGTCGAGTTTTTGCGTTGATACGATATTTAAAAGACATACATGTACCAGAGGACATTTTATTTGCAAGTAGGTAAAACATTTCAGTATGCAGCTGTGTGTTGGCATCACTGTTAGAAAGTGATTCATTCACACATTATATTTTATAATATTTTTATAACTTTATGTTCAGTGAAATCTGTTTCATATCAGCTATTCGAAATGTGGAAAATATTGACTTCGCTAACAATTTCACTGGTATTTTACAGGAAAATGAGACATCTGCAATGTATACTACATTTAAATTATAAGTCTGTTGGTGGGCCTCCGGACTAAAATTTAAAAGGATTTAAAGTACATTCCTTAGCTTATGAAATTTTGATGATTAATATAAAAAAAACTACAATTAAAAAAGTAGTTTTGTACTTTTGGTGCATCAAGGTCTTGTTTACAATCTCTATGTCCCATCTAACCTGTACACATGCGTACATAGATCCAAACGAAATAGTATTCAAGTGTATAAAAATAGTCTCATTCATTGAAAAAGGATAACCCATTGTAGTTTTGTACGTAAACAAGTTATAACGGATCAAAGAATCAATTGATCAACGAAACCAGACACGCTGGATCAAATGCAATCACCCTGCGATCACTCGCCGGTGCCGTTTAACGCTATATTTGGCCCCCAAGGTTGTAGTATTGTTAATGTGAAGCACTTATGGAATATCATGCAGATCATCTAGATGGAGCGTGTTATTTACAATGTACAGGAAGAGCTGAGACTCGAGACTTGCTCACAGTCTCCTGGGGATCGTTTAACAAAACAAAATTAACAGTAAGGCTCCTCTAAGTACCTTCCTGTTGTATTGCAAATGCTTCCTTGGTGGGTTGGGGGTACGCTATTGTTTGTGCAACAACACCATGGACTAATATACCCCATTCAATCCTTCTTCACAAACACATGAAATAATGCAGTTCAGTAATTACGTGTTTGTAGTGGCCACTGTCGGTGTGCTGTATCTAGCATTGAGTTTTCTCTAACGTTGGGGTATAATGAGAATCTAGATTTTTGCTTGCACCAATTTTAACTCTAGTCCAAAAAGTTTAGATTGATATAGCCAGTTACAGGACTATTATACCCCTATTATACCACTATTATACCCATATTATACCATTATACAAACTGGATTTCACATTGACATTTCGTGAGCGCTCGAGAATATCCGGGCATATCCGGCAGTCATATATACCTAAAATAAAAGTCGAAATTTTTGCTTGGACGAATTTGTAAATCTCTCTGGGCTCACATTTCATAGTTGGTGATAAAGTCCTATATGTAAAACACTAGCTTCACTTATTTGTCGTATAAACATATTTGGACGCCTGGGAGCCAGTCTAGAGAGTGGTGTAAAGCCCCCGTCATGCTGCACCATCATCACTACCGTCACTCTGGTATTCCACTGTCCATGGAAAAATTTGTCTGTGGTGTGGAAAACTCTGAATAGGCATGTTTCCCAATAATCAAGCGTTATCGCCTATGATACTGTGATGACCTCAGGCTCACTTTCAACTAAGAAACTGAAGACCATGCATTTGCATATTTTTAGCGTGTATCTAAATCAAATTAATGTAAATGATCATCGCAGACTAAGACAGTAGTTTAGATTTGTCACAATTGTCTTCTAAAAGAAGAGACTGTTTCTGAAGATAGATTTTATCTAGATTGAATTTACTCTTGATGGGAGATGTAAACAACTCCATTTTAATCTTCTTTTCAAATAATGTTACTCTTGTGTAAAAAGACCTGTAAACATGCCAGTTCGCTTCACTTCCTTATTAAGCTGTTTACAGCAGAGTGTGGTAGCAGGCCCTGTCCGCATGTAAACACATGCCGTTCAACAACACACGGACTGAGCTTCGGGGTTGTAGCAAAACTATAATTAGATAACCTTTTCTGTACAATAACACATCAAGAATGAACACCAGTATATTTTGGTCTGCCCACGCTTTACAAGTTATATCCGGGGTGACGGATATTCACCAATGCATGTATCAATTATATTTGGGAGTGCTCTTATGCAATTACACATGAACAACTTATTCCTGCGTGACGTTACGTACGTTACGACGTAGTAGAACTGACGCCAAAGTAACGAGGTAGAAATAGGTAAGAAAACACTGAAGTACGTGCTATGTGGAGTATATTTGTCAGAACAAAGACTCGAGTATTTGATAAAAAATCTTAAATTATGTTTACCCGAATACAAGAACTTGAAAATTGCATCACACTTGAAAACATGAAACCAACATGCTTTAATTTCTTTTTAATACTTAATTTAACATCTGAACATGCTGATAGGTGGAGGGCGGTAAATACGTCAATAAAATAGATATTTGCAATAATTTCTTTCAAGACATTATGGATGTTTTCTTCGGTTGTAAAGTTTATGAAGTAAAGCATGTATAAGGAAATACCTTTTTTACCCTTTTGAGTTCAGTTTTCATTCCGGTGTACTTTTAAAATTTCAGTCACATTTGCCACAGAAATGACCCAATACATTAATGCACTTGAAAAATCGTGACCGACAAGATACTCAAGCAAATATAAATTGTTTTCAATCAATTCTATACGATATCATGTGAGTATTGCTCCTATTGAATTCATCAGCGCACAATCAATACGTACATCACGACTTACTCACAGTAGCCAGATGTTACCTCGGAATGTGGCGCCTGTTATTTCAGGTCAGGATTAACGAACTCAGAGGTCATGATGATGCAAGACCAAACAGTCTCGCTTTGTGTGAAACCTGACCAGGTTAAGCGTATTACTTACTTTATTACCTGTTTAGAGATCAAATGGTATATAGAATTACCTTTGCATGACCTGTGTTTGATTCTGACGCTAACATTGAAAATATTGCATGTACCTGCTTGATGTTTGATTTTCTGGTTAACAATACATCTCTCGTTTAAATAATTACTCTTAATTTTAAGCAACCCATAGACCCGTGATTTATTTTACTTATCTATTGATTTATTTTACTTATTTATTCATATATACTCCCACATGTATATAAGGTAATGAAGGAAAATCTTGGTAACAAGGATAAAGGACATTTAACAGTAGATGCTATGTTACTGAAGGAAAACAGAACGTCCTGGATGACAAATGTTGTACAACTTTGAATTTGAATTTTACAGTTTTTTAAATTTCATTTACTTGGATAAAGATACTTTAAAAATGTAAGAGAATAAGGAATGGTTAAAAATTTAAGAGAATAAGGAATAGTAGGCTGCACTTGACCATGACCATTGTAACCCATCAATGCTTACGCACTAAAACAGCATGTCCTGCTCAATCGATAGCACCAGGAGTCACTGTAATCTCCTGTTGGTTTCTTTAAAATATAATTATTAATTTATATTAAGATTTGTTTTCATTAAAAACTGTAAGAGAATCAATTGAATTGCATGTAAGCGAGATATGACTGTAACCATGACGATACAACGTATTTCAATAAGACGCCCTAAGGGAAGTCAACTGAAAGTAGGGTAAAATCAGCCCATGTTTGTACGCGGTTATATTTTGGGGATGTTGGCTGGGGTTGCAACTCAATATGTATTATAAACAGGATAGCCTCGGGCTGACACTGTCAACGTGCTACTGTTCCTGAGGCTGCTTCAAGTGCTTCTCTCCTCGGAGGTTGTCAATACACCAATGGACGTTGACATTAACACCTCAGAAGTGTGCACATGATATTACAATGTCAACACTAATTTCGTGTATTACGCCAGACAACAATTGTGAAACCCGATACTGTGTTTGTAAACACGATGAAAGATGTGTGAAATTTCTTTTCAGTCAACCATTTTTAATTCGAATAGTTTAACCTCCTCTCCGGCAACTTTGCATTAATGGTGTCTTGTCGGCCTAATGAGGCCTGGTTGTTTTATGTGAACTTTACCTCTGTGTGAATATTGTAATTTAACAACATGACACGGTAATAAACTATTCTATTATTATTATTATTATTATTATTATTATTATTATTAATGCACTGAATTTCAGCGTAGTACCACCCATGGTTCGCTAGTTCCAGCCGATACTTGCAGTATTTCACCGCTATGCATAACCATTTGTCGTTGCGGGCTTTCGTCCTGCAATAATACTAGCAGCCGCGATATAAGTGAAATACTCTTCAAAGCGGCGTTAAACCCCAACTCACCTCACCTCAAAATGCATGCTACAACTTCAAATAAATACATATTGAGTTTGATATATCTTTTAAATGCATTTAGATCGTTTCGTAATCCCGACTTAGCATTGAAACAACATCATTTAGCAAGTATCAAAGAAACGTTTAGGTGGCGATGTTATTAAGTACAGCCCCCACATCGTTTTAACATCATCGACTAAGTGTCTTCCCCATTTCTTGCCTACTCCAACTGATCTACTTACAGATAAGTGCAAAAGAAACACGAGTTTGTGTACACTTTAGACGAAATACGTTTGGTACTAGTTAATTCCTCACTCGTACAACAATAAGCAAATATGCATTTATTACTTCTGACAATAATTCCCAGATATAAATATAAAACATTTCATTCATTGATGTGTTTCAATATTTCACTTTCACATACAATCTGGACGATAATGTAGATACAAATATAATGTCGCTATAAAGTGAGATATGTCATGAATCAATGCATGCCTCTTGATCTTATAAGTGAAACATACGAGGTCGAAACCATAAATGTAACATCTTGTGAGCGGCATGCACATTGTACCTACCATTATACCATAGAGGCATATGCAAACAGTATATTCATACAATTCATTTTTAAATTTTATTAAACAAGCTTTTTGGACATACAAATACATTTTTGAAACAGTGTAGCTTTTGTTTTATACAATTATACAAACACATTGTTTAAGGGCATAACGAGGAAATTCAACCTTCTGAAAATATACACCTGACGTCAAGTCGTTAATGGTAATTGCGTCAGTATCCATCTTGAACTCGTGGGTCACAAATACGTTTCAAATTGGGAAATAGATATTTTCTGCATGAGAAACGTGATTCCAGCCGGCGGCATCGCATGTCACGTATTTATTTCAACCTCACCTTAATTACTGGGAAAATATGTTATTTAGCAGTTCAACGATTGTCAAAACACATTCATCAAGTTTGATCGATAACTTAATAATGAGCAATCAAATCAAACTTATATACAATTATTACAAACAATACATGTTAATCTTAGAATGAAAAACCACTGGTGATTGTGGTGTTAAACCACATTGGGGTCACGGGCCAATCATACAGTTACTGATATGAATATTTATGAATGGTATTGTTGTATATAGCGATGCTTATTAAAACAACTGCCAGTGCAAATGGTTTTGATAATTATTGGTTATCAGAAGGTTTTGCTGAAAAACTGGGAACGACTCTGTACCTGTATGCATAATAATATCAACATTACAAACGCATTCACTGAACAAAACGTGTACGGCAACAATTACACCGAAGTTAGATTAACTATATATGTTACGCATGTGAAATCGAACTACTGTAATATGATTTTTTTAAATTAAAAAGCTTAATTAAATATGTTATTTGAAACGTTATCCATTAAGACATTGTGATGTAAAATTATTTTTTAAAATTCCCTTTACTGCAATATCAATAAGAGAGAAAAAATCAAGTCATGTCTGTCGACAACCTCCATTACACATATAGTATTACGCTATGCATGACTCACTAGACCGTTCACTGTCGTATTGGCGCTGTGGCACTGGATGATTTAGCCGCGGGAAAACATGCTAAGGACACGTGACATGACGTAGATGCCTCGTTCTGAGATTGACTGTTGACCTATCGTTTTGTTTACCTTTTGGCGTATAAAAGCGAGGCCGCTGCGCGTATCAGCATATCTCACTGGAGACACCGAGAGCGTAATTGTACTCACCTGTCCTCCGAATCACGTGCTACTGTCCAGGTGTGACTCATACCGATTCTGGGAAATACCTTGCCGGCTTACTTACACGTAAGTATCTTGTGAGCTTTACATTTGTGTTATCGTTTGAAAGGTTTATTTGTATATATATTGCATTTCAATTTATTTTGTGTGTGTAAGAAGTTGTACACAGAGTTTTTGGGTAAATGTGCAAAATTATATTATAATAATGACTTTAAGCAATTACCGTTTTTGCTTGCCTTTTGTTGACTTCATTTCACTTTCCTAAATTCAAGAATATTTTGGATGATTGTGAAGTTGACAACATCATATTTTTAAACATTAACAGACGAGTTACTTTTTTAATCCTATACTTGATTTTGATACCACCAGTGCTAAACGTCTAGTCTTATTTAACCCATTAACTAATCTTTATCCCAATGAAGACCAAGTGGTTGATTCTTACGTATATTATTTCCTTCCAGATTTAAACATGCTGATCACAGAGAACGTTGACAAGGCAAAACGTCTCCCTGGCGTAGTCCCCTACACAACCTCCCTCCCCGACGGACGACTCGTAATCATCGACTCCATGACGGACTCACAGCTTACAGAGACCTTTACTTTGATACAGGCCGCTGCGCAGACCGGAAATGGTTTCGGAGTCGACGAGTATTCTTCTGAGAAAGAGTTCAGAGAAGACATCGAGGGCGGTTACAACTTCGCCATCATGAGCAAGGAGAACGGCGAGATGGTTGCAGCCTTCATGTTGGCCATCAGCAAATATTCCCGAGGATGCAGTGTGGCCGACCCTTTTATCATCGTCAAGAAATCCGAGCGGGGCAAGGGCATTGGAGAATTCTGTCTGCGAATGTGTGTAGATTTCGCCCAAAATTTGGACTTTATGGGCATGTATGTGGACACTTTCAGTAACAATCGGTCCATGATCAAGATCATAGAGAATGTGGGAGGTTTCACCCAAGTGGGTTGTCTGCCAATGGGCGGACGGATGCTGGACGGGTCTATCGTTAGCTCCATCATCTTCTACAAAGACCTTAATCCATAAACTTTAATCTGCTCTTATCAGGAATTAATCCCTCTACGTCCCTACGTAGTATTACGTCATTGAGTGTCAATGGCGCAACAACCACGATGTCAACATCGCAACCACAGTCTTGGCTAATCGCTTCAAACTGATGAAGCTCGATTAGCTCGTTGTGATAATGGCTGAAGAAAAGCATGATAAAGACCTGTGCTTGAGGCCATTATGAGATGATGTTTGGGTGCGCTCAGTATTACTGATATACTGATGAAGTATTAGAGAGAGGAGAGGTGTGAAATGAATAAAATATTTATTTGAAAAACTATATTTTTGTTTTCATTATCCATTAACTCGAGCTCGTGATTTTGTTCAGATGGGCAGAATTTCAATTTCATGCCCGCTTGATATTGATTTTCAACGTCTTAATTTATAATAATTTTACAAAAACAATTATTACAGAATTTAAATTTATTTTATACTCATTTTATACCAACTTCTAAATTGTCATTAAGAAAATGTAAATGTTAGAGGAATTACAGCACCCGCTGATATGGTCTCAACTGAGTAACGTTTCGTCTATGAATGCATGATGCACTATGCATTTTCTATATTACCGAAATTCATTTTTGTTCAGTTGACACGAACTTATTAATTATAATCAATAATGTGACCTGTTATGAGTTCTATCAGCTGACAATCCGACTGAAGACAGTTCCGCCCATACTTAATAAACCTGTGTTTGCCTAATTGGCAAATTCATTTAAAAGATAAATTCAACTTGTTTTCGAATCGTATAAAGACAACTTTAACAAATTCACTGTTGACGCAGAAGAAAAATATTTACTTTCCACTCATGATAACCTCAATGTACCTGATGCATCCGTCTCGTGCCTGGCTCTGCCACTGTAAATGGGACAGTTCACACTGACATGATGGTGATACAAAATATTAACATTATGCACACAGTGCTGTTTAATTTATATAATTGAAGTTCCGTATTCCAAAATAGATACCAGAACATACGTACACACTTACCAACAGAACGAACACGGGAGCATACAAATGATTTAGTTTCTCACTCAAGTTTCAAAGTGTACTTGGATACATCTATTATCAAGTGCACTGTATCGTGGGTTCATTATATCGAAATGATATAACGTCAGTCTATTGAATAACTACTAACAGGGTCAAAGATTGCATAAACGCATTTATCGCACTGGCGGCAAATAATAGGATTAATTTAATTCCATTATGGTTCAAATTCAAAATGTAGCGAAAAGACGAATTATTATCTGATTATGTTTGGATTTTAAACTGTAATCATAAGTATGATTAGAGAGTGTTGCATTTTCCTAAATCATTTAGAATTAATTTTCGAAACGTGAAATGTCAAATATACATGTAGTTGGTCCATGATCAATGAGAACCTTTCTGGTAGTCTCTAGAATTACAAAGGTGCAAGCAGCAACACCATACAGGTTTCCAACATTATATTAAAATGATGCAAATATTCTTGACATTACATGTGATTGTTTTCAGAACCATCATTCCAGTTATGACTCATTTCAATCAATAGTCCCTCATCCACAAAATGATAATCCCAAATTTACAGTTATGTTTGTATATTTTACGCCCATGTGGCGTGAGAACATCCCCGTGACGTAGACCAGCTTTATAACACCTTTATAGCCTCATCTCCATTAATTATCATTCTAGATCTAGGGGAGAATTATGAATGAAATGTGGTCAAATTCCATACACCAGAAATAGTGTATATCGTGAAAGGCATAAAAACCGAAGGAGAACCCCTGACGTCACAGGGTCTGTGTTGAAATCCTTTGGGCTAGACTTCACAGAGGACAGTATAATAACCGTTGATGGAGACGTCAACCAGAGAATTAGGAATCTGAATCTAAATATGCTGGGATGGTCAACAACTGGAGGGGAAGTGCGGAGATACATATCGTTACATATTTGCTGACAAATGTTTTCATAGGATGGGGTTAGGTCAGATTTATTTCTTTAATTAAATATATGTTATGTGTATAATGCAAGGACATATGAATGTTTCGTGACGATATGTTTTAACGGGATATGTTTACGTCATATTGAATTGTTGTTAAATGTTTTTATGGCCATGAAATATAATTTGAGGGTGTAAAGAATTGATTGTGAAGACAACAAATTCACATTTTGTACCAAAATTATAGATCGTAGGTGCTTTTTATTGAATTGTATTTAAAAGAACTTCTTAACCAAAATTCCCAACTCATGCTATCGTAGGGTTAAGTCAAGGTAACGTCCAGTGAAATTCAATCTAATTTATTAACATTTTTATATTATCCATATGATATTATCAGCTTAAAAGCTATACTCTCAAAAAGAATCAAACCTAATCAAACTAGCTTGGTGAAAAGTAGACCATCAACACAGAAGGACGTGAGTGCATTATTAAAATTGATATTTCACTAAATTTACTGCATTAAATTTGTATTTTCATGTGTGGCTTGATTTAACAATAATATAGATATAAATAATGGCGTTTGTAACGATATGTTTTATACAGTTCATGAAACAAAAAACTTGTTAATGCCAGATATAAGTAGGGGATGGGTGATTATAGTAAATATACAATGTATGGTTTATGGCAACACGTGCATTGTATGTATTACCACTCTACTATCCCGACAGTTCTGCATTGTATGTTCATTATAGTGAATGAAAATATTTGAATCTAAATTTTAGATAGCGAAATGGTGATGTTGGGGAATAGGTATTTTTAGGACTATGTTGTTGTGATAATGACATTCTAGCATAATATCAGTCTTACACTTAGACACTTAGAAAAAATATTTATTCGTAAAATATCACCATTTTATGAAATTTAAAAAAGGAGCCTATGGAAAATTTTCAGAGTCTATTGTGTTAGATTACGAAAATATTTACCCTTGGATTTAACAAGGACAATGAAGTAAAATATTATACATAATTATATCCGGAAATTATCACACAAAACATGACAGTCACGTGACAAAATGCTGATACTTATGAATACTGACGCAATATTTTGTATTTCATTTAAAAGTTGGTATCTTCTTAGTTTGCAATTAAATCTAGCTCATTTAGATAAAGTGGCTATTTCATGTATATATATTTTTAACATGTTAAATTGGATATGTTGCCTTCCAATTTAAGGTATTTATCTGCATTCAAACTGGCATGATCAAGTTGTAATGGCAATGTGTTTTTGTGTGAAATGCATCTTGTAAACAATACTATAATTAAATACACATGTGCGTGCCCAATAATGCATTTTTCTTTCCGTTTTACTCTATTTAAGGCAACGATATAAGAAAAGGACTTTTGTGTGAACTACATCCTTTACACAAGATTGTTAAATGCACATGTACATCACAAATAGATGCATGCTTTCTTTGTTATATTTACCCTACGTATAACAAGAATGAGAATTAGAGATGGATTTGTGTGAATACTCTTTTAAATAAGACTGTTAAGTGCACATTGTCAAGTATGTGTATATGCTCTGTGGAGGCGAGGTCAAGTAATGTGTGGTTTAACGCCGTTTTCAAGTGTTTCATAGTATTTCAGGACTGCTAGTGTTATTGTTGGGAAAAAGCCCAAACACCTCATGGTGGTAATGCATATCAGTGAAACCTTCGAGTAGCAGCTGGAACTAGCAGTTCGATTCTCTACAGCAGACAAAGTTACCAGGAGGGATTCGAATCACAGACCTCTTGATCTAAAGCCGAACGCGCTAACACTGCCCTATCATTGCACCCAAACCTTTCTGCATGTAAAAGAGTTCTCTACATACGATAAAGTTGCCGAGCCCCTAGCTGGCGGGATTCGAACCCGGACCTTTTGATCCGTGAACACGCATGCCAAATAGATACATTTTACCACGGACTTACATTACAGACTGAGTAATTCCGTGATTTTACTTTTTCCCCTACTTACGAAAACACTATTTGAGGTGGATTTCTGTGCGAATATATCATACATCATACAATATTTCAAATACACATGTACGCGCCCACTGTATATTTAAATAAACAACTATAACTGATGGACAATAAGCAACCATAAGCAGTTACATGAGAAAATCGATACCCTCTGAAGCACTCAGGAAGCAACATGGTAATTGTTGATGTCACGTGACTCCATGACGTGTGCCTCGTTCTGGATGTGACCCTTGACCTCAGGCTCTGTTTACATCATGCAGCTATAAAAGGGGAGCGACCGCCGACAACCAGTTCAATCTAACGAGAGACAGACAAAGAGACATATCGCTCCCTTGAAGCTGAGATCACGTGCCAGTCGAGACAGGTGTGACACAATTAGAAACGGGAAAGTACCTATACTGATAACTAATAGGTGAGTTCTTATTTCCTTTTCTCTTGATAATTTCATCCAATGTTAGTGAACAGATATACCTTCAAATTTTATTTGTCTCTGAAATGTATTATTTGTTGATTTGGTTAAAATGATGTATTTAATCGTTCTATTTTTCCTTTCCCTATTTCGATTGGAGGGATGATTCATTTCTGTTTGCATTCACTAAACATGTTTTTCATCAACAAACAAACACACTTGTATATTGATTATGTTTAAACCTACCAATAGATGTAACTATAAATGTGATTTTTTTAGTTGATATTTACATATTTAAATAATGTCACTTTCTACCAAAGTATCTGGTACGTCATTCAAAGTCCATGTATGTCAATAAAATACAACACTTGTTTATAAGAATAAGCGTGAGTGTATCATAAGTGATGCGTCATTTTCTAAAATAGTTCACATTTTAATCAGTCAAGCATGGAGTCATAGGAAACGTATCTGTGCACAGCGTGAGTCTACATGATGAAACATTTAATACAAACAGTATTTATACAGACATGGACGTGGCTAGGTTCTAATCTTATATTATACTTTTACTCTAAAAACAACAAATTTCGATATATTCAATGTTAAAAATAATTCATACACGTACTTATACGTCAGCGCTGAATAAAATATTTCTATAAATGTCCAGTTTTACCAAACGAATATAAAGAAGTAGCGATGATACTGTCAGCTCTGAATAAAATATTTCTATAAATGTCCAGCTTTACCAAACGAATATAAAGAAGTAGCGGTGATGCAATGTTCCCGTCAGTGAAACAGGCACATTGTATTGATTAGGACGGTGCGTTTGGGCGATAGTCATCATTCTAGAAAGTTCCAGTCAATATCACATTACAGATGAGCTTGTGCTCCATTAGTCATATGTGCTTGTGTGGAATTAAGCTATAACTCTTTAATTAACAAGTGCTTGTATGATGAATAATGTTTAAAGAAAGTTATTCCATGATAAATAGTTCTATTGAAAAACGAAATAGAATATTTGATTAATGTTTGCCAAAGTAAAATGTTTATACTGCTTATTATGTTTAAATACGCGTTTGTAAATAGCTTATAAAATTAGTGCAAATAAAAAAGGCAAATGTAAATAATCCAGAAACATGTATATACCTGCAATATATTGGCAAAGAGCCATTTTCGCAACAAGTTATCGATAACTATGACTGAGGTGTTAGATTAAACACGTGTACACGTGTCTTTGTCCAGTACAACAGCGAGTCAACCTGGAATGCTAGTTACCCGCTACGACAGGAGATCAATGCGGTAAACTCATATCACCTTACAAGGACGTTGAAGCCTATTTGTTATTGAGCAATAGGTTGATTTGACCTCGTATGCGTTAGAGCGTATCACAACAACATAATAATCCGCACTCAAGGTTCAAACGGCTGCAACCTAGATTTAACTAGGCCGAAGGGTTTCCTGAACGCGGCGGTGAATGAATGCGTGGATATTGAAACACGTTAGAGTCTTATAAACATAGAAATTACACATCGAGTAATAAAATATGACATTTTCATATATGTAAGTTGATTCTGAAATAAAATATGTTATCGTAATAAGTGTACTTTTCAGATTTCTAACCAATCAGTTTGTTTTTCAGATTTGATCATGCTGATCACAGAGAACGTGGACAAGGCAAAACGTCTCCCTGGCGTAGTCCCCTACACAACCTCCCTCCCCGACGGTCGACTGGTCATCATCGACTCCATGACGGACTCGCAGCTTACAGAGACCTTTACTTTGATACAAGCCGCTGCGCAGACAGGAAATGGTTTCGGAGTCGACGAGTATTCTTCTGAGAAAGAGTTCAGAGAAGACATCGAGGGCGGTTACAACTTCGCCATCATGAGCAAGGAGAACGGCGAGATGGTTGCAGCCTTCATGTTGGCCATCAGCAAATATTCTCGAGGATGCAGCGTTGCCGACCCTTTCATCATCGTCAAGAAATCCGAGCGGGGCAAGGGAATTGGAGAATTCTGTCTGCGAATGTGTGTAGAATTTGGCCAAAAATTGGACTTTATGGGCATGTATGTGGACACTTTCAGTAACAATCGAGCCATGATCAAGATAATAGAGAATGTTGAAGGTTTCACCCAAGTGGGTTGTCTGCCCATGGGCGGACGGATGCTGGACGGGTCTATCGTTAGCTCCATTATCTTCTACAAAGACTTTAATCCATAAACTCTAATCTGAACTTGAGCGTTTTATCCCACTACGTACCTACGTAGTATTATGTCAAGTGCAATGCATGACGTCAAAACCACGTTGTCAAATACGGCCTTTCGTTACGTGCTTCACGAACTCGCCGCGTGCGAGCTAGGTTCGAATCCGAGAAAGCGAATAAAGGGAAGGAAAAAGACTGTAGAGTGACTAGTGGACCATACAAGAGACACTGGGCAAACTTTGTCCGCATGTTATTCCATGACCACTGCTTCGACCATGAACAAGCGTTATGTGAATAAAACAAAATAAAGAAAGTTATGTTTTTGTTATCCTTATTGTATATGGGCACTTATCTGAGTTAACCAATAGTGGTAGAGAATCCGAGAAATTTAGTGTTGTATCCACGAAAAACACGTACACGTATTTAATATATGCAATATGGTTCCTAATATTGAAGGCTACATCCAGAAACGTTACATGTGTGGTTCAAGTTGATCAAGCTAGCTACTATCAAAACGTTTGAAATTTAAAATTTTACTTCTGTTCGATACTAAAACATCCACATCCACATCCACATCCACATCCAACATTTGATAACCTTTATATATTCCATACACAACGGTGTTTCCTGATGGGTAAACAAATTACCAGATCACTTTACTTGTTACCTATGACCGGTTACCTGTTACCTGTTGCCCGACAATGACACCTGTTGGTAAAACCAAATTTCTAGCAGGACACAAATTTACCAGGTTACGGACGCTTGCTTGAAAATGTGACAGGAAATCTGCCAAATGAATCCATATAAGAATGCTAAACACGTCCATAGAATATATAATCAGAACTCGTCTATAGATTCCATAGACAATGGTGTTTCCTGATTGGTGGACAAGTTACCTGATCACTTCACCTGTTACCTGATCCCTTTACCTGTTACCTGTTACCTGACAATTGTCACCTGTCCGTATGATGACCAGACATCGGTATGCGGAAGATGTACCTGCATTGTTAACAAGGAGGGGAGATGGTTGGCATACATACTGCTTGTGTTGGAAAACTATGCTCCTATACGCATTATTCGTCTATTGTTCCAGAGAAACAAGATCAAGGCGAAAGAGGTCACCTTCTTTAAGCATACTTGTTGCATATTCCTAATAACGCTAATTCTCGAATGATAAAATTGGGTGTACTGTAGACATACATTGATGTTGATTATAATTGCAAATATGTTGATTGTTCGAACTATGACAGAAATCACATGGGCAATTCCATATCATTTGATATGTTAGTCTTAATTATGCAATCATAACCTGTTGAGCTACAAAATAAATGGCTCTTCATTTCAAGTCTCCTCCTCCACCTTGCGCATAGAGGATCAAAGTTTTAACATTTACCTGTTATTATACCCCCGATCAAAAAAGGCGGGGGTATATAGTATTCCAATGATTCCTTCCGTCCGTCCGAAGACAATGTTTGTCCGATCGATTACAGAAAAACTATTGATTTCATCCTTTTCAAATTTGGCACATGTCGTCTTCACCACTAGGAGAGGTGCATTGCAAAATGTAACATGATTTGGTGAATTTTTGGCGAGTTTTATATTGTTTTACTTCGTCATATTCAGAGCTAATGTGTTGTGATTTGTTGACTTTATCATTTTCTTTTTCATGTAACTTTCAGCAAAAACTACTTCTGTGTTCTTGTTGATTTTACTATTTTATATTAAAATTTTCAAAATTTTTGGTTATACTTTTGGAAAGTTAATTGTTTTTCCTTTCAGCCATAAACTGCTGTATATCCCTCACTGTGCCTACAGGGGCGTGCTTCCACGTACCTGTTATTTCAAGTCACTCGAATGAATCATTATTATCATTATTATTTCCAAAATAAAGTTAAAATCAGTGCTAATGGCAGTAGTGATTTATGTTATCCATACCTTTTCAAGTTACTATTATTCCTACTTTTACTTAAACCACATTTTACATGAAGAGATTTGTCATACCCTTTTCACAAACAATTTAACCTTAGCAATTACAGTTCATAGCTTATCAATCCTTAGGCGTGCAGAGACCTCTCTCTCTTTAAGTGAAATAAAAATGTCAAACTTTAACAGTCGGGGGTATTAGTGAGCCACGCTCACTTTTTTGCTTGTTTACAGACAGCAACTCTAAACCTTCTTTTCCAAAACCAGTGGCAACAGTGAGTAACATAACGGAATAACATCTTCGTTGCATAGAGACTGAATTTTGAAGATTTGTCGAAAATGCATTGCATATTGTAAACTTCTTATTTCCTATTTAACTCGTGTACCTTAGATGCCATTAAATATTGCAAAGCCTGACGTACTACAGAGCCAACTGCTATTTACTCCAATATTTAAGTTAATTGTATTAGAACACATATGGTTGATTACAATTATCTTTACCTACATACACTATCTAAAAGCTTTTTTCTTGCGTCGGTTATGATACCCATTGACATATTTCCTGTCAAATACTTTATGGCATGCACTGTATAAACTTCTTTTTCCATTTAAGTCTTGTACCTTAGATGCCATTAAATCTTGCAAAGCCTGACGTACTACAGAGCCAACTGCTATTTATTCCAATATTTAATCAAATTGTATTAGAACACGTATGGTTGATTACAAGGTTTTTTACCTACATATATTTATTTAAATACATAAACAAGCATTTTTCCTGCGTCGGTTATGATACCCATGGACATATTTCCTGTCCCATTAAAAACGAGTTTACTCACGATCTTGAACTTACAAAAAATAATGTATGTAGCAACACGTATTGGTATACTCCATTGATGAGCGCTTTGCGTGACTCTGGTTAGAGTCTATCTTTAATATATTGCTCTACATGTTATGTTCAATTGCAAGTGATTTAATCTCTACGTTGGGTCACTATTGTTGACAAGTCAGTGTCTGCAAAGGAGGCTTTGTTTGATACATCTATATATACCTATATGTACATTCACCCAACTGCACTAATGTGACAATGTCAAGTAGTGTTATAGATTGTACATAAGGGGATGCATATATAAAACCTGACCTGACCTGCTACAGATTTTACTTTATGGTATGCACTGTATTCAGGTAATCAAAATCAGATAGTGGTAAATATTTTACGTAAATGTATGTACTGCATAAAAACCTTATAATATCATGTAGTTTTATATATTTTACTTAAATGTATGTACTGCATAAAAACCTTATAATGTCATGTAGTTTTACATATTTCACTTAAATGTATGTACTGCATAAAAACCTTATAATATCATGTAGTTTTACATTTTTTACGTTAATGTACATGTATGTACTGCATAAAAACCTTATAATATCATGTAGTTTTACATATTTTACGTTAATGTATGTACTGCATAAAAACCTTATAATATCATGTAGTTTTACATATTTTACGTTAATGTACATGTATGTACTGCATAAAAACCTTATAATATCATGTAGTTTTACATATTTTACGTTAATGTATGTACTGCATAAAAACCTGATAATATCATGTAGTTTTACATATTTTAATTAAGTGTATATGTATGTACTGCATAAAAACCGGATAATATCATACTGTTTACAGATTTTAATTAAAGGTATGCACTGTACAAAACCAACCAATATCAGACAGTGTACAAATTGTACTTAAGGGTATGCACTATATAAAACCTGACAATACAGTTTTACAGATTTACTTAAAGATATGCATTTTATGCATGAAACTTAAAATATCAGACAATGTACTTAGCACATTTGGTTGTTGACTTGTTTGGTTGTAGTGATTACAATTTCTTAGTAAATATACTAGTAACTAGTACCAAAGACGATGGCACAAAACATTCAGTAATTCGTTTAATAGTCAAATAAATAATTTGAAAAATATAAATGTTCATAAAATTTCGTCGAGGCTGGGTAAAGTTAAAATTCACTTCAGATCGTTTATTGTATCCGTCAGTATATTATTTTGCATTGACAGGACACCGGCTATTACCTTAAGTTTACAGCTCATGTGATGCAGTAAGTGTGCCAGTATGGTAAATGTAGGCCAATACGGATGCTAACACTTCCGCTCGGTGTGAAGTAAGGTTTGCATAAGAGGTTTCAGTCACAAATTTAAGAGTGTAATCAATAGGACATTTCCTCGACATGTAATACTGCGCTAGACACTGTAGAAAGGTGACCTTCATCGTGGTCGAATTGAGACTTGCATATGGGTCAATGTGGATATTTAATCTTCATTATGTAAACCAGAATTTTTTAAAAAAACATCTAAATGAAGCTAAATCATTGGAGGACATTTAGAAGTTGAAAACATAGAAAATAATCTGTTCTGGATAAACACTCAATTGTCACCATACAGTCCTTGTGTATGTTCACAATAAAGAAGTTGTTATCCAAAAAGTCTTGTTTTCGTAAGTTAGACTAAACATAAACATTAACTTAAAAGTTGTCAAATAGAATATATATAATATCGAATAGGACATATTCGCAGTCATACTTGTTGAGGAAATGTCCTATTCGATTTCCCTCTTATATATATAATATATATAAATAATGCAGAAATAAGAAAGAAAAGAATAAAGACGATACCCTATTTAATTGCAAGGTTTTTCCTGTGAACAATCAAGAGACGTTATCTTGAATTAAGGATTAAGATGTTTAAAACTAAAAATCGTTCATAGTGACCATGACTCATCTCTGCAAACTGCCGAATGCACATAGCAACCAGTCTTAATTGTATGACAGTTTGGTCAGTATTGAGGATATTAAAAGGATTGGAAAAGAAAAATTAATTTTGCAGTGACCTTATAACCGATATTAGCATGGAGTGTTGTTTATATCACTTGATGAATCATTTCCTAAAACTATGTCTAAGTCTGAAGAAATGATGAAATAAACGTAATATTGAGACAAATGACCTTATGAGAACTTCAATCTTAGCTAAACTATATACCCTTATTTCGCCATATCATATACCTGAATGTCACTCACGTATATCATTGTACATACAAAAGTCATTTTCATGCAAATGCATTTACCAACTCGATCCTATCAAAAGTTACATTATCATAATTTACATGGTTTGCTCATAAATACAAATGAATATGCGTATACAAGGGATTGATGTAGATAAATGACGTTAACCAATAACCTTTACATTTACGTTTGTGACTTTATCGTGGGTAGGAATAACAATGATACTTTCTGCAAATATATTCGACACATTCTATCCAGTCAGATGTCTATAATTCTCATAACTTCACTCATGCATATGCTAAACACTGCAACAGGATGCCCAGGTCCGGCTCTCTGCTTCCTCGTGTAAGCTCATTAATATACCATTGATAGGCTTCTTAAAGGTCATTGCCTATTTAACTCTGAACGTGTTTATTGATGAGCATGGAGGACAGAACACATATTAAGAGACATTTTTAAAATCTATTTAAATAGGTTTTTTAATGATAAAATTAGGCCATCGCGTATAAGTTAAAAAGACACCCAGTGTGCTGTTGGGGGTTACATATGCCAAACGTTGTATATGGTGTTTTTTATCGATTAGTACAGATTGTTATCGAACATTAATGATTTTAATGATAGTCATCTCAGTAGAGTGACGATATAAAGGTAAACGTTGAGATTTCTGATCGAAACTCTGACAATGCACGGCGGCTAGCGCGCGTCAAAGTCAAACGTTAATTTGAAAACTTATTTAGACCAGACAAAAAACAGGTTGATAATGTTTAATAGGTCATATAAATACTGTGTTTGTAAATAGGACATGTTTCTCACATGTATAAGGATGTAGTTCGATTTTCATTGGAAACAAGTAATTATCCTCTATTTGGTGATTGGGCATAAATATGCAGTTTGAGTGAAATTATTTGAACATATGGTATCGACACGTATTAAAGCAAACTAAAATACAATGAAACACACTTGATATCAGTTTAAATGCATTATTTTCAAAACACATAAGCATCTATAGATCAACAATATATGTTACAAATTGCGTTGTATTGTTGAGTGGGAAAGACCCTGACATACACAAATATGTTTCCAATGAATACCACCACCCCTCCCTCGCTCTTCCGTCAGAGATTCTCTTAGATGCAATGTTGAATTATATATGCGGGAACTATGTTATGATTACAATAAAACAAAGTCAACTCAATCTTGAGACCGAAAACGGCAGCATCCAATGAATACTACAATGATAGTTATTTTAGCAACATGCCACTTCAGTTATATAATTACTGCTTCGAAAAGGACTGGGATAAATGCCACAGATTCAAAACATTACTGCAATAATTACATGTGCCTGTTGCAATTACAATTGTACTGCTGTATACAGTGTCCATGAATTGCTGAAACGTACACAATCATTCGCTAAACATATCTGGTGGCACGTTTCTTGCTGCATAAAATATTCGTACGCGACATTATGACTATGGTCAACTCTCAGTCTTATGGTATGTAAACAGTACTTGCTACCAAGAGCATATTCATATGAGTCGGCAACTGGGCCAATACGGTAAAACTAGGCCATTAAGATAAAACTAGGCCAATACGATAAGACTAGGCCAATACGGTAAAACTAGGCCAATACGATAAGACTAGGCCAATACGGTAAAACTAGGCCAATACGGTAAATCTAGGCCAGTACGATAAGACTACGCCAATACGGTAAAACTAGGCCAATACGGTAAATCTAGGCCAATACGGTAAAACTAGGCCAGTACGATAAGACTAGGCCAATACGGTAAAACTAGGCCAATAGGAAACTCTGGGCCGATCCGAGACAAACTAGGTCAATGCAGGTCTGAAAATGCGAAATCGTTAGACATTGGAGAAGGATTTCGTTTCTCATTTTACATGAGTGCTATACATGTATGTTCACCAACCTTGTTTAATATTTATTTAATATTATGATTTCGATGGAAGTAAGTTATTTACTTAATAGAATTGTCACTGGTCCTCGTTTGGTTGTATTAGCCCTCTACTTCGTCTCGCATTGCAATGATGACCTGTGACCTGAGTTGCACTTTGCTCCACTCAGAATCAAGAGGAGGTGGAAATAATGTCTTATTACCCATATAGTTGAAAATAACCGAGTTAATATTATTGATATGAGCACATGTGCATATATCACGTTTGCAAAGTAACCATTGTTTTACCGCGACGTCCTGTATTTCGTCTGTGACGTCATTAAACGAATGTTCGTGACAAGAGAAGTGGGCCATTTCCTGACTAATGTTACGCGAATCAAATGGACAAGAATGGGTAGGTAAGACATTTTTTCACTCGAAAGTGTGTCATCTGACTTTTACAAAACTCATGCAAATTTATGTATAACCCTCGCTCTCGCTCGGACAATACAACAATTCACACTCGTTTCGTAAAAGTCATATGACACGCTTTCTCGTGTAATAATCTCTATTTACATTGTCATGAGTACCAATAGATAAATTTATCACAAGGGAATAAATCTGTCCCATGGAAGAAAAAAAATTAGGTTAAACATTCTGAATGGAAATGTTTGTCCTACTAAAGTGGAAATTTAACCACTGAAGTAGATTCCCCATAACAATTCTGGTAGTCAACAAAAAGACATAATCATTAGTATGCAATATCATGTTCATTGCCATTTATTTTTAACTCTTCTCTGTCTACCTTTCGTCACGAAATTTACCAGTTTGATCCGTAAAATCAGGAACCTGCTCATACGTGTTCACAAATACGTGCTGTTATCCTGGGCTCTGTTCCGTAACATCCATAACAGCGGGCGCTTATAGTCGCTCGTTGAGCGCTACATTAGACCTCTCTTGAACGCGATTGCTCAATGTAGCGCTACGTAGCAAAGCGAGCAAACCTCGAGGAATTGCACCGTGTCGTTCAGGAGAGAATGCGCTACATTGAGCGATCAATGAGCGATGATAAGCGCTCGCTGTTATGGAACGGAGCCCAGGTGCCGTTTTATGAAGACACCTTACCATCAAGAGAGTTAGAGTTAAATAAAACGTATAGTTACCGACCTCGACATCGGGTTCAAGTTAGATTAATCCTCGAGCACGTGAATCACCAAAACACCAAAACGTGCGGAAACCCAAACAAAACAAAGGAGCCAAAGTGTAAATCCTGTTATTGTTGTGTATTCACTAAAAAAGGCTTGGAGATGATATTAGGAGGACGTCCTGTAACTCGCGTTTGTAGAACCTGTTTTGTTATGAGCTTGAGTTTGTATCATTGCACACACAGCTTCTGTACATGTATGAATGGTTAGATTTTAAAATTTAGAGCATGTCACATGTCATTTGTCTTTATCAACCTTGCAGTGTGCCTTTAAACGTAAGATTTACAATTTGGATTTCCTAAAGATTACTTTTCGTTCCTGAACGAAATTTGATAACACTTTTTTGTTGTTTTTAAGACGACATTATGTGACTAGGTCACATCCAATGTTATCTGCAAGGACAAGCCAGGTTATCACAACCCAGCAGTCAGTGGGATAAAGAGTAAACATGTTGGGGAAGTTTAACGTGCAATCAATTATACACCAAGGACATTTATTTGCTTCAGCAAATACGCCAGATGACGTAGACTGGGAGCACTGCTCAGAAGGACATTGACCAACGGATCGTCTAATTGATCCAGTCCCAGTTTGGTATCCAGGCCAGTAGTAGTTAAAGTTAAAAGATAGTTGATGACTTCTTTCCTAATGCAACGTTAAGTTGTGATTTTATACACTCTATACATACTAAACTGGCAGGCAAAAGAAAGTGAACACTTCTTTTTAAATTAATATCATTAAAAAACTAAATGTGTGGTGGAAGTTTGAGATAAAGTTCATTGGATAGATATTCATTTCGGAAAACATCAAAATCCTAAACTTAAACGTTTATAATTAGCCTGTTTTGCTCAAAAGGAAACCAAAGGATGTCGGAGTAAAAAAACACAACCAAAAACACGCTAATTCGGTGTCATCTGCGGTCGATTCGTGTGTCAACGAATTATGAAATGCACTGTCTGATCGAGAATTGAAAATGTCTTATGACGTCACCTGACAGCTGTTTCTGTGTTCATGCAAAACCTGCATCGACGTTTGTTCATTAACTGGAGGTTGTGGTTTGATTCTAAGACGCCATTATGGACCGTCTGACATTTGTTCAATCATGCAGCGACAAATCTTGAGAAAATAGAAATTATTGTTAAGCTTTAACGTTGCATGTCAAACCGACGTTGTCACAGCCATTTGTCACAGATGGGATGGCCAACATTAATAATTTGTAGCAATTTTACCTATGAATCACGTGACTTTACACCACTTTGAAGGTCACGTCATTATCAATATTTTCCAATTTTCTCCAAAATTTGTTAATCTGGTTTTAGTTCAACTTTAAAAAACAAAAGCCCTATGTATCCGATGCTTACGGTCGACATCAGTAATATCAATTGTCCATGATTTCATTTTAAAAAGTGTTTTCTTTCTTTTGCCTGTCAGTTTAAATATGTTTTCCTATATTATATTCATTTAAATGAAAGTGACTAAGCGCTTTCCGACCTTTAGTCTTCTTGCGTTTTTAGCAACTGGAAGAAAATCCCCAAACCCTGTTAGTAATGCATTACAGTGAAACCTGCCAAAAGTCCCGTTGGAACTAACGAATTATATGGGTTACTGCTGTGAACTATGAACACAAATAACTGCATCGTTATTCCTGTCAGTGACCATTTGTTCCAAAGCAGAATAAGAATCTAATCCTAGGCTAATCTGAAGGCGCTATATATCTCTTACATGTCTCTCGCTTGGTATTAAGTGTGTCTTATATTGATGCTGAGTGGAACTACATGTGCACTGAGTTTCCTGTTGGTGGTTTGATTAAGATCTCCCCACATTACATGTGCATAGAGAAGAGCAGTCAAATACACATTATTCTTTCACGAAAGAGAATTGAGTTGGTCTTGAATATCTACTGATCATTGAAACCAACCATTTTGTTTCTTTACGAAATTGAAGCAAGCCAAAACCATATACTTAGGTCTAGTTCATACGATAGGTATTCAAATAAAAACAGGTGATTCAATATACCGCTGCGTTCCAATTTGGTGATAACACTGAGATGTAACTGATTTACTTCAAGTATAGCTGATTTATATCTACGTAACCTTGAATTCAGTAGATGAACGTAACGTTTAAAACAATGCAGTTAACAAAAACACATTATTTGTCGATTGAATCACACTTTATTAATATTAAACACACTCACAATATATATAATTTAAGAACCAAATTTATGTTTTAATCTGTCTTCGATGATTAAAATTTAAAACCATCAAGGGTCATACTTAAAGAACTTGCCACACAATGAAAACCAACCATTTCACCAATAGTGCGGTTCACTGAAAGTAATGACTTCTCTTTACAAGGTTTCGCAGAGTCAAATGTGTTAACTCGATCGGTCAATGACTCAATGTGTTTATCTGTGGAGCAGGTGCGCTGACCAGATGTGAACAGGTGACCTGAGTGGTCAGCGCGGTCAGTGGTCTGGTTGTAGAGACCTCCCCAGAGAGGGAATATAATGATTATACTATTTTAGGCTAACTGAAAGGATAGATTACATCAGCAAAGTAAACATGTTTATTGAATATGGGTTCTTTTACCTACCTTGATACATTATCACCTGCAACTATTTTCATTAAGAATGATCGATAGGCTACATATATCGAGGTGTCTTCTGATATCAAATATATCAACAGTTGATAAACGTTACAATATCCGAGGCTTGCTATTTGATTTGATTTGATCAACGAGTGTTGATATATTTGATATCAGAAGAAATGAGGATCAGATTTGATTTATCATCCAAAATCATTCTTTCAACGAAAGAGCACATCTCTGCCATTACACTTCAAGGATGTGGATGTCATAGCATTGTGACGTCAGCATGTTTATGACGTCATGACAGTGTGATGTCATCAGGTTTATATCTTGGCATTGTGATTCATTACCTTATGATGTAAATTCAAGCATTGTGATGTCCTGTTATTCACGCTTACAGGGCATTTTGCAAAATCTACTGTCAAAAGGATATCTCCTAAGAGATATCGCATGTTCTCACTCAAGCGATATCTTCTGTGGAACACACTTTTGGAGGATAAATGCCTCTTTGCATTATCTTGATTTTATCGTTGTCATTAAAAATGATGGTGAACCCCTCCCATCTTTCAGGTCTCCTTTAAGTGGTAGAATAAATCAATCAACACTCTAAGGAAATATAGTTCATATGTCATTGATGGAAATAGGTTAGATACATAATAATGTTCGTTGTCAAGAGACTAAATGCGATTTTAATCACTGGTTTTGCATTGACGTCAGCGAAGAGGAAAGGTTACCGATAATGTCGGATGAAGGGCGGGGACATTTAGGCACAACAACTACTAAAATAACATCCGGTTGGGATTTTTAGTTAATTTTACAGTTGTATATTCTTTTCGTATGAAAATAATTTATTTTGGATTGAAAACATCTTAAGGTACATGTAGCTAAACATACTGAAGAAACATTTTGAACCATCCAGGAAAATGCGTTGATTTTGTAATTTACGTCAGTCGTTTAAGTTAGTTAATTCGTTACAGTTAGTGATCAGTAACCTGTCTTAATCTGCGTTATTCACAGCTGTACTATCGGTTGGAATTAACCCGTTTGTGTTTAATGTTCATATGTACAGATAATGGAATATCAATATAAAGCTATACCATCTAACTGAAATGCTACCAATATATAGAAATATGTTCATCCCCGAGTGAAAAGAACGACAAGTTTACATCTGTTTATGTTCTGAACAAATAAACATTTTCAAACAGTCGTCGTTTTGGAATCCCCAACTGGTCGAAATAAATGATAATTATAGCTCTAAACCATTTTTCAATAGCGATTTCAGCATACATGCACAAGATAGTTGCTGAACAAAAGTATCATATCAACCTGATGAATTATACTTCCAAATCCGACAGCAGCATTGTGGTTTTGACTGTGGTGTTTCTTTTAGACTATAGAGAGACACACATTATATGATTACAGCTGTTGTATATCGCATGTCAGTGACGTGGGAACGATAATGAAGTATTTTCATGTATGTATACAGTTGCAAAAGATCTCCTCAAACATTTAACTCTTTGAATTTGACGGAAAATCATACAATATGTGTTCAATATTACGTTCAAAGCCAACACGGATACCATACATTGATGTTCGTGTATTACAGATGTGGCCTTTGGCTTTGAAAGGTTCTCTTCTTAAAGTTCTTTTTTTTTACATAGAGCATTTCTAAGTTAAACTTTTTGTTTTTTGTTCACCGAAAAAATTAAGTCTTGATTATTAAATTATCACATGGAAACAAAAACTTCACACCCCACGTAGCATTACAGTAATGGAAAACATATTCACCACGCATGTTCTAAGCATTTGTGAACATATCGGTTTGTTTATCTTTACATATTAGTCTCAATTTTCATGTTCTGTCCATACCAGGATCTGACAACTACTTAAGAGTTCATAATAGTTTTCAAAATCAACATAATGCAACATAATCTGCATAGATACTAACATTTTAACCCTTTGTTTCACTTGTTTGCAGTATTGTAATGCTGATATTTTTTTCTTCTTAATCCATCTCTATTAACCATATAATTTGAACGGTAATTTTATAACTATAAACTCTCTTTAATTTGCGGAGTTTATGTGTCAGCGTGGTAAAAAGGGAGCCAGACTAACACACATTTGAAATGTTTGTTTCTGAAGGGTGACATATTTCTGACGCCAGGAGTCTCCGTACTACTGTCTGGGTATGTCACCTCGTCTGAACTGGTGTGTAAAATCAGCAGCACGAGATTCCCTATGATTGACATACGATGAGAGATGTATGTTTCACACAACATTCAGTTGATGATCGCTGTGGGAACGTACATCCGGGAATGAGTGATGTATGAAAATACTAGGTATTAATAAACATAAGCATAGTCACACGCTGACCGAGATTTAATAGTAAGGGCAATGTGGTCAATCACTTGAATTGACCAACACGTGTATTTCACAGGATTTCCTACCTCAACATTGTTTTTGAATAAATGGATGCATATTTCACTTTATTTTCCAAATTCTTCCATACTTATTTCCAATACATAAACTCATCGGTAAAAGAACTTATCACCTCAGTTGGTTTTGATTAATGTAATATTTAAAAGAAATCAGATGCATTTGACTGTGACGAGATACAATAATACTTATCTGCAGTAGTTTGGATGACTTAATTGGTGACTGTGGTTACATTTTAGTTTTAAAAAATGTTTAATGGGTAAGAAGGGGTAAGAAATGCAATTTCCACCACCATGATCCCTGTTTAAAATGTTGTAAATGTGTGCATAATTAGGCACATTTATCAATTTTCACATAGAATATGTCTTATATGTCAATCGACAATTGTGTATCATCAAAAATAATTTTTGAAGAAGTTTTCAAATTAAAATTTCATTTTTTTTAAAAATTAAAAAAACATGTAGAAGTATTCTTTGACTGCTGACTAAACACCTGTACTTCTCAGTTTTAGATTATCATTTCGAAAACTTGAGATATTTGCAATTGAAAATCATACATATGATAAAACCAACTGAGGTGATACGTTTCTTTTGCCAATGAGTTTATATACAGCTATTTATGTTCAATGAAATGGAGTCAAAAGGACCATTATGAAAGTCAAAAGAATATGAACATTACTCGTTTTCAATAAAACAAAATTCGAGCAGTCGCCTAACGCACGTGAAAAGCTGAAATAATGATGAAAGTTATTTTGTATAGCGATATATCCATATTTAATGCATGCTCAAAGCGCACGATTTGTCGTATTGACCTTAAAGAATTGCACTTTCTGTATAGGTCGATCAGTACTAACACAATACGGAAAAGTCAAAAGAGCCTTGCCCAGGGTCTGCTAAAACTGTGTTCCATAGGATACATCGTTTGTGTTACATCAAGCAATATCTCCAATGAACTAACGTTTTGACAGCAGGGTTTTAACAATGCACACAGCCTTAGCATCATCAAGTTAAGGATATCAAAATGTTTCAGCATCATGAATCAGAATGCTCAGACATTAAAACCATCAAGCCATCCATTGTACCGAATAACTAATAAATAAGGATGAATGATGATAAATAAAATCTCATCCTCCTTTTTCTTTTTTATATCTGATCATCAACACTAGTTTATAGAATTTAAAATGTGTACCTTTTATCAACTCGTGTAGATATATTAGTATCAGAATAGTCTTTGATGAGCTTTTCTATATACCATATTGTTTCTGATGAAAATCGCCTGCGAAGCTCTTACTGGGTTTCTTACTGACCAACATGCTTCACAGCGGCTTGTGGATTTTGTGGATTAATCTCAGGAATGGCCAAGTTGATCCACTATATTTTCTGATCAGAAATCCTGTTTGTCAGGTTGAGTTTTCTATCGTCAATATTATCAATATAATTAGGGGAATGATTAGACACAGAAAAGGTCAAACTTGTCACATAAACGTAATGAAAATAACTGCACCTCAAGAAAAATAATACTATTATAATTATATATATAAATATGCCGGATGACTGACTTGGAGACTGTACAGTGTACAAAATTATATTGAAAAATGTAGTTTTCATAATTTCAACCTCAAGTAGCTTCAATAAGATCATAAAACTGAAACGATTAAGAAGAAATATGAACATGTCAGAGCTCAGTTATTCATATCTGCAGTTGGTGTTTGTTATGCTTTGCAGCGAATCATCAACTATGTCAAATAGCACTGCATGTGTAACCAGGTACACGTGTACTTGTATGCACCTCTACAGCTGCATTGCGGAAGTTATTTCACCCATTTGTGAATCTAAGCGCAAATATCATGTAACTTGTGAAGCACCATGTCGCGATTTAAACGAAACCGATAGTTTAGATGTTTCACTTCAGAAATGAAGCGAACATCATGTTTACCAAAATGAAAAAACACTTTTAATGGGACCATCGTGATACAGTCGAGACTAATAAAATGATTGTTGCTCGTGGGATAATTTTTCTCTGAATGTGCATTTGAATTGAAGTTTTCTTTAAAATGAAAAACCAGCATTTCTTTTGTGCCATGCAGAGCGTCCCTGTAGTGTCGTATGGACACATTCATGTCGATAATATGCATCGTGTTGTAATCTACCTATATTTTCAAGGATTGATACCCTTTTTGTATTAAATATGATATCATTTATGATTTTTTTAATTTATTTGGAATTTGATTTGAAAAACAACATGACCAAGAACAGGTTAATAAATTTGTATCCAGATTAATCCAGAAAATAACAGTGTACCTTGTGAGAAAAAAACGTTCATATTATCTGATTCATTGGAATGGCAGTCACGTGAGATATCAAAGGTTAGGGACTGTACTAAACATCCTAAAAGCGTGACAGTAGCGCGCTATGTTCAGCCATAAATGGGTGACACTACAGTATTGTCAACACGATGCTTACTTTCACGTGGGAGATGATCCCCATGTGTGTACATGTGATGTTATATACCATTATTATGTTGTCATTTGAAAATATGAAATTGAAAACAATAGTTATTGCGTATTGTAATTGTGAAAAGTTGTGGAATGACATGAAGTGTTATGAAAGTCATCCAACATAAACATGTAAGCTGTTCATGAATCCGGTTATTATGAAACAAAAGTTTGTGATTCCTTTAACAAATACAGATATGAGTGTTATATTCTAATCTAATTAATAAGGATACATGTTTGAAAATTTGCACTTGAACATATAGCACTGTATTTAATAATTATTATCCAAATAATACGGGAACGTTAGTAAAAAGACACACTATTTCAGATTAATATACATTTATTTACAACAGTATTGAAATATTAATTGATTTCTGTACATCTTGTATTAAGAGATAAACATGCAGTTAAAGGTATTGTATAGTCCAGAAGATTTATCGAAATCGATAGCACATGGGCAAACAATGTCTTTTTAAATCAATAACGTACCACAATGATAACTACACTTACACTGTACCTATGTATGAACAATAAATTCAAACATTATCAATTGTACTTATATGAAGACAACATAAATCCTCAGGATTGATAAGCATCGCCATATACGTGTAAGATTTGAAGTGTTCTGAATATATCACACTATCCAAAGACAAAAGCATTCGCGGCAGTAAGTCGGTCAAGAGACATATCATTCATTTAAACTCCAGCTGTTACAGAATCTAGTATGCATGGATGAAATCGTGATACAGATTGAACCTGATGCGAGTATGGTTAGTGTCAATATCGATCATAAACTGGATGAATAGATACATATGTGACTATATGTATGAACAGAGCTGACGTCATATCGACTATCCCAGTCTCTGGGTCAGTGTGACATTAGTCATCCAGATACATATACGTGTCACAGTATATCGGCTTACATTCATGAACAATAGCCCCATTCTCCCCTGCGCCTTACTTTATATCAAATTTGACAGTTGGTTAAATACCTAGAATGTTCCCCCAAATTCATCTACTTTTCATAAAGCACTAAGGCATAGTCAGTGGTACCACCCTAGTATACTGTTAAACGACCGGAGTTACGGTTTACGTATATAATGGAGCAAACCCCTGTGATATGTGCAAGTACAAGACAGTATAACGTAGCGTTATATTTAATCATGACACAACCATTCTCAACTTAAAAAGAAGTATTGGAAAAAATGCCCAAAAACGTTAAAAAAACATGTGAACATCTCAATAATTTATCCTGTCTCAAGTCAACTTCTAAATACTATATCACTCTATTATACTTGCTTGAACTTCAACACCAATCCTCTCATGCAGCTAGCCATATTATGTTATAAAGATGACACACATAGTGAAAATAAATTAATTTAATGCAACAATATGTTTTGTATTATTTCCACTTAATAATTAATTATTTACTAGACAGTTGAAAGACTTCATTACATGAGCAATTGAAATATGAATATAAAAGGATTGATAATTTCAAAGTGACATATATTTTTATAATAACTATGGTTTGGGAAGTCTAAGGACATGTGACAATGTGTTTGAAGATAACTGATAAATGTTATCAATGAGAACCAAAGTACATAGACTGCACTAGTTGTTTGCTATTAATATGTCCAAGCTAGCTTGCAGTGTTAAAACTAGTTGCTTACAGTGCACAAATGTCCGAAAACAGTTCAATATGATAATGGAATAACCTTTAAATACAAGGTTCTAAATCATGTTCTGGTTAGAATTCGTAGAGCAAATTAAAGTGTTTCTCATTTAACTGTTTCCCTTTAATACTGAATAGTTAGGATATTAACTTATAAGGTTTACATTGCTGAAATTCAAGTTTATTCTTCCCCAAAATATCTGTTAAACATGCTATAAAGCAGAAGAACCTTTAAAGGGGCAGTAGCACGTTTTTTGCAAATTTTATTTTTGCAATTTTCCCATTTACAAGGATAGATTATGTCATGATTTATATATTTACTTCAGATGGTAAAACATCTTATTACACAAACCAATTATCCGTAGTGGTAAAAACGGTGTAACGTATAAACCAAAAATTGCATGGCGGCCATTTTATTGTGAACACATTTTATTATTTCAAATGACCAAAAACTAATCCATTCCCATTTTCCGAAGAGAAAAGGGTGTGTTACTATTGGTGACATATATTTTCAAATACATATCATCGACTGCAGCGAAAAACACGTGCTACTGCCCCTTTAAAGATCTAATTTTACAAACAATAATATTTTGTGTAAGTATGAAAACATTTTTAATTTGCGAGCGTGAGCTGTTGGAATGGTGAAATATGATGGTACATGGGGTCGTTGCAGGCCCCTTTACACAGAGCCGCGTCCTTCGTACGACCATTGAGCGACGAAAAAAATGGACAGGACGCTGAATGGTCGGCTGATTTCATGAAATCATGTTTCTGTGTAATGTGAAATGTTGTAAGGGTTGCACAATGAACGCCCAGCGAAGGCAATGTGGAAGCTCCGTAAACGTGCAGGTCGTTCAAAGGTCGACATGGAAATTACCGTTTTATTGCATTTTAGGTCGTACAAAGGACGCCCGAAGATCGCAGGAGCATTTACACAGAAACGGGATTTCGTGAAATCAGCCGACCATTGAGCGTCCTTTGCGACCTTACAACGTCCATTGTACGACTTTTCTGCCTCCTGGGAGCAACCCATTGAGCGACCATAATCGTCGGCGACCCCTCTGCGGAACTTTTGAGCATGTTCAAAATTTGTTGGCGTCCTCCGCGTTCTTGGCGATCAATCGCGATGTCTCAACATCCCTTTTGCCACCTCCTCACGACCTTAGCAACCATTCTGCCTCCCTTTAGCGTCCAACAGCGATCTGTTATGTTTTTTGGTCGCACAGAGGACGCACAACGGTCTTTATGTCTGTGTAAAGGTGCCTTAACGATAAATGTCAAATTATTGGATTGTCCATGGTTTGTACGTACTATACTGAATTGATTGAATTTGTTATTTACATGTATTGTCACTTAACCAATTAGATAATCCACTAAAAGTCTTGTTTACTTGTGCTATATCTGTGTGTTCATTGTAAGAGTTATTCTGACAGAACGGTGTAAAGAAATATTATCCTACACATGGAGGTTCTAAGAAAGGAAAGACCATCTGCCAGCTTTGTGTAACCTGTGAGATTCAGAGATTACTTTGTAACATTTGACACACGGATATAGACATAGAGAAGACGATTAGAAAGAAATGTTGTACATTAAGTAAGTTTTACAATGATTATACCCGTTTAGTATTTTCTATATCACACATGATTTAACAATTTAATGAAGAACAATTTGAGTTTTTTTGTCTACCATACATACAAATGTATGTATAATACTATTGACTTATGGTATCCAAACAAAATACCATCAGAGCATTGTGTGTGAAATTCCCACTTGTAAATATTATTAAATGCAGAATGGTATGTTTTTGGGCCAAAATTCTAACTGGTAAATCGTCAAAATTGTGCCTTCTGGTTTATAAATTGTTATTTAATGATTTTATCTTCGGCAAATGTTCACATAAATGGTAATGTTATTTCAAACGAATTTTTGATGATCTTGGACTGAGTTTTGTTTGGAAATCGAAAAATTTCAAAAGTACCATTTGGCTAAAATCTGTAGTTAAAAGCAAATTAAAAGATAGTTTTCAGCAAAATTAGTTATCAACAATTGAACATTCTTCCAAAGCAACTATATACAATGTCTTCAAAAATCCATCTCTCCAGTTTGAACAATACCTACATTTTTTAAATTACAATAGCTTGTTAAAATTTCGAACAGCTAATCACTTTCTGCCAATCGAGACCGGTAGATGGAAAAATATCCCAATTCATTAAAGAAAATGTACTCTTTGTAATTTAAACGATCTTGGGGACGAATTGCATTATTTATTTGTTTGTCCTATATTACAATCAGAAAGAGAAAACTATATTTACAAATATTATTACAATAGACCAAATATGTACAAAATGAATATTTTATTTAATTCTAATAAGCTAGGAACTTATGAAAACTCTCAAATTTTTGTAAAATCATTATGTCTTTGTTCAAGAAATAGCTTTTATAATCATATGTACCTTTATACCAGCTGTACATACCTATTATATTGTATATTGTATCAATGTATATATGTTTTATGTACCTCTTATGCTGCTGTTTGCAGCCTGAGTTCTTGAATAAAGTTCAGTTCAGTTCAGAAATCCACCGTTGACTCATTATCAATGAAGGATCTAATTAGCTATTGGATATAATGTATGTCAATGTGCTTCTAATTTCACAGGATATTGCAACTTAAAGAATATTTGAACTATGTTATAGTTTTATCGCATCGTTTTAAATATCAAGTGGACATTATAGCGCCGACTGTACGGTAATGACCACGTGCAACTGATCACGTGTGTTGGTTCATTGATCAATACAGGTATGATTAAGTGTATGGCGATTGCGACAATAGTTGTATCAATTAAGTGTGGCAGATATCAAGGAAGGCAAACACATTGCCGCTGCCTATCATTAAAACTATCAGCCAATCTGAAGCAAGGGCCGCAACTCTCTCCTATCGTACTTGTTTGTTTACTGAGGTCATGTACAGGACACCTTCACTGCCTTGACCTTTGACCTCCTGGAAAACAGTGTCTATATCTATGTAGCTGAAGAATTCGTTTGTACAGTGAGGACAATAACTGCACGTACTGTGTGACAGCTGTAATCGACTGTGGTCACCTTCATTTGTTTACATTCTGATTGCAAATGGTCTTTTCGGGAGGTCAAAAAAAACTCATGTCAAAACTATTGACAATAACTTCTTCTAGCTCAGTGAGAGAGATCAGAAGTGAAGTACGTTAAGGAGTACAAATTTACCATTTCAAACTTCATGTTCACTTTACCTGTGATTCAGATTTTTAAAAGATTTGGTGTTAAAATACCATTTTCTGATAGATTATATTATCTTATTCTACTAAAGAAATATAAATATTATGTTACTATATGTATATTAGTTTTTAGGTAAAACAATAATTTACTGACACGTATTTTGTTTTGTATGATTTTGCCTCTAAATTGTTCCCTCTACAAATATATAATATTATTTACGTGTTCAAGCGACTGTGGTGACCAGGGTCAACCAGTCAACCACCAGACTGCAAACCTACGGTCAAACTACAATTTGCCATTAACAAAAAAAAATTAAAATCCCGTGCATAAGTACTATTTATTCAAGTTCAATGTCTCGTCCCAGAGTATATTATCTCCATACATTCTGAGGTACAATGTCAATGTAAAACAAAGGACCTGTTTACTTGTCACATCCTTATCAACTTGAATTTGAAAAAGTCAACAAATCTCAATGGCTCCCTAGCTTATCATGACTATCAAGGCAAAGCATACTTGACTTTCCCAATTGACTGCTTAAATTTAAGGCCCGTTGTCGCGATAATATCTGTAGTTACAACTTGTCGTAGCCAACTTTTCTTGCAATCTGTGTAGATACTACAGGTTGCAACTACACATCGCACAGTATGAATGGGCCTTTACCTGTTGATCGTGTTTGTCAATGGCAGTTTCTGGCGTACGTCATCTGAACGCTAAACATCATATTTGAATTAAAGGCAGTGATGGCGTGATTTGTGACATACAGGACAGCTGTCTTATGAAAGAACTTTTCTGATTTCCTCCAAAAGATTATCATCATCATCATCATCATCATCATTGTTATATAAACATTTGTATAGCGCCAATATCCAGCTAAGCTAAGCTGCTCAAAGGCGCTCTATTTGCCCCCGATCATTGGATGTCACTTGTTAACGACACTCTTTGTCAATCTCAGCTCCATTTGGAGTATGCAACTTTTACAGCCACTAGGCGCACCAAGTTAAATTACCATGCTCATCCTTACTAGGTACCCATTCATAGCTGGGTGAACTAGGACACATAGTCACAGTATTTTGTCCAAGGATACTGCACGTTGCTGTACCTGCAACTAGGTGTATGCACGTATTCATGTGGCCACCATCTGGTCAATTACCAACGGATTCGTGGGTTCTTTTAAGTGCACAGGGTGTACTGTACACTAGGGGTTGTGACAACACTGAAAGAGTCCGCACTCAAAGTTGACTCCAAGGTTTTTACACCCGGTCACAGATGGACTCGAAACCGGCACCTCAAGCTTGCTGGATTGCTAACCTGACGCCTTTGCCGACTCGGCCACCGTGCCCCGTTATATATAAATTTTGTCATAAATACTCGGGTATAATCAAAATTCTTTAAATACAAATTTCACAACGTGTTTAAATCGAAACACTTTTAACAACTTGTATACAATGTAAACACATTTCACAACATGTCCTGATCCTTCATGTGTTTTGAAATTGAACACATTATGAAATTCGTTTAGGGTTAAAACATGTTTAGAAAATTCATGTGTTTACAAATGGGACAAGATATGTGTTTAGGTTTGTTTTGCAGTGTATTTTTCTTCTTATTCAATAAGTCGTATTTAACAGAATCTTCACCGTTTTGCACTCATGCAATTGTCTTATTTTGCCATACTATCTTGTCTTACTAAGTCACCGAATTTTATGTAATATAATCCGATTTTGAAGTGCAAGCAACACGCCATACATATCCAACAGCGTAAAATGGATATACCAAGTGTGCTGTCATCACAAAGACATTGCACTGCGTGACTTTATCTAACTCGATATATTGATTTGTTATCATGGTATTAAGTGCTAATAAGGTAGGGTATATATATACGGTTTTAATTTTAAAGTTTCATCTTAATTGAGTACATATCTTAGACATATTAACATATAGAATTGAGTAATATTATGTTCTTTTGAAATAATGTGATTTCACTTTTTTGTAGTAACTTTTCAACAAAAACAAAATTCAATTAGCTTGTTACTTTTTATAATTATAATATTTTAATATAAAGACAGAAAACAATCCTGATACAGTATGGAAGTGTTTAATTAGTAAAGATAAGGTGTCGAAATTAGGTGTCATGTTAAAATATATTAGCTCGACCTTTTACTGAAACACTCTATAGACACGAGTTCAAACTTCATGATGTCCAACGTTCACGGCATGAACTGTGTCTACAAAACTAAAGTAGGTTACGTAATGTTAACGTATCTTCAAGAGGTGTTAATAAAGGTGTCTCTTTCAACACCCAAGCCCTTCACTCTTTATCGTCCTACATAGTAACATTTCCTATTTCATGCCCTCATGACGTGATGTTTCTCTGGTGTGCAATATCCCCCGTTATCTGTGTTACAAGGCATGAGGCGAGACATAGCTCACGTAGATTGTTATCATTACATCTTGCATTGTCTGTCCCTTGATAACTTCATCCCCAATCTCAGGCAACTGTTATTACTCGATAACACATGTCCACACTTTACTACCTACGTCAATACCCAAATAAGGAGTGTCAACTAGATCATAATTATCACGCACAGATCACTTGAAGATATAAGTTATCGTATACTATATGTATCCAGTATAAGACGAGATATCATTCTTCTTAAGGAGCTGATTTCTCCATCAGATATCTCTAATCTCAAGATTATCGTCAATGTTACGTATGAATCATGCCTTTCTATCTGCACCGTAGTTATGATGTATTTTGGGGATTATTCATGATACAAAATCAGCTTTGATTTATGTGTAACATCGTCTTCATTAGAACTAGTAATTAAACTACTTACTGCATATACAGTGCCGGATTAATGCAAGAGCTGTTTTAGTATAGTAGTATTTTTTTTAAAGATGTATAGATGTATACATACACTTTATTGTGATATGACAAAATGACTTCAATCCAGACCCTGAACACATGTTGATGTACAGTTCATTGAATTGCAGAGGTTTCGCATTTCATCATTTTGGTTTAAAACAACAAACTAGTGACTGTCTAAGTCTCACCTATACGCGTGCAATGTTCATCTTGATCTTATCGAGTTTAAACAAATGGTAAATATACCAGTTGTATACGAAATGTATACGAAATTGTGTAACCATAGTAATTAAAAGGTAGTATCCATTTATAAATATTTGATGCATGGAGAGTGCATGATTCCTGACTCAGGGGTTCTTAGCGACCAATTCAATAACATAACAGCATTGTTGAAACATGAAACATTTATCTTGTGATACTAACACTTTCAATATCTTGCAATCTTTCAGAACATATATTGTTGTTTTCGTAGCGTATCTGACATTAAACTTGATATTCAAAGTCTTGTTTTATGTCATGAACATTATCTCTTGCTTATCTGCAGCACAATGATTTATAACCTGCTTTAATAGAGGAATGACCTGCCGATGAAATCTCAGGTTTGTTTTTTCTTCATGAATAAAATCAATTCCTTCAATTTGTTGGACTTTTACGCTTAATTGAAACAACATATGTGGGATATTGTATTATACTTTATCATTTGAAACCTCGGTTGATAATGCAACTGCAGAAAAAAACATTTCGTTAAATGAGCATGAGTTCTTATCCTTATTGATTTAAAAAATTTACGTTGTAGAGTATTTATAATTAAAAGTCGTGCCCGGCTCTTATCTCTATATGTAAAAAGGGCAGAATTTCAGCTTGTTCGTTAGGTCTGACAATTTAACACGAGGTGCAGGGTCAAAATGTGTTATTTTTGCTAATATAGAAACTTGATTACACATTGATATTTCGAAACAGATTCAACAATACAGGGACAAGTACATTAGCCAGCGTCATATCTTATATTGTCCCTCTATACATGTGTATGAGTGTAATTTACCATTTTGCAATGTCCATGTCCCTACTGCTCTATGTGTTATTGATGTATGATAAATATGCTGAAAGAGACGAATTTAAACACAATCAGCTGCAGTGCATTAATACGCAAAGAAATGAAAACAACCCTTCATCAACTGTAAATGTTCACAGTGACACACATACCGTATTTCCTCTAATACAACCCGGGCCTCCAATACAACCCGGGGGGTAAGGGGTGCTGAGGTAAATACAACCCGGGTCTCCAATAGAACCAGGGTCACTGTTAGAGCCCGGTTTTTTACATAACAACTGAATACTCCGTGTTGCAATATAAAATAGTTATACACTCGTTATTGGTGTGACCGTGTGTGATTCAACAAAACATGTCCATGTCCGTCTCCTTTTACAATGCAAGTTGATAACCAAAACAGTTCACACCAACAGTATAATGATGGGATTAATGAGAGTGTGGGGTAAATCCCCGTCCATCTATAAACAAAGTGTATTTCAGCAGAAATGCCACGAGATATGTAGTACTGTACTAGATCACTAATTATACCTTTCCAATAATAGTCATCCAAAGAAGATTATAAATGCCAATTCATGTCTGAAAAAAATATAACCCGGCCTCCAATACAACCCGGGCCTCTAATACAACCCGGGGGTAAGGGGTGCTAAATGAAGTAGAACCCCGGGGTTGTAATCAGAGGAAATACGGTACATTATATAAACATATTTAACGTTTAGAAAATCGATTCATGTTTTGACTTTTAATAACCATAAGCACGTCATTAAACACCGAAGCGCACAGCTGTACATTAGTTCATGTAATTCCAGTGAATATTTAACATATTTATGATTCAGGGATTCAGTCTCCTGGACACGTGTCTGTCAGTATATCCTTTAGCAATGCCATCTGTCCACGTGTTTGAACTTAACCACAGCTTATCAGATTCAGTTGTTGGTCAAAACTGCCCCCAAACTTCTTAGAGTTCATCACCTGCTAGGTGAGAGATGACCATAGATTTAGTGATATATCATGCTTGCCACGTCTTCATATACTGTTCCCTCGAGCCCCATTATGTATATTAAGTAATACTGGTTATTACCTTAAGGTTTGAAATAACCGAGTTCGGGGTCATGTGAACTTATCACTTTTGCCTCCCAACCATTGTTTCAATGAGACTTTTCGTATTTCGATCTCTCTGATGTCATAAAACATTTGTTTATGACTTCATTGCACATGCAGCTTGCCGTCCCAAGAGACAACATATAAAGCAACCGTTCAGAGCGATATAGACGTGTTCCTTTAGCTACAGGTTAATGACAACTTCAATTTAATTAATTTCATTGCATCTCCAATAATTTAAATTGAAACCAGTTTCATGCATTCCCCGAAATTTAACTTATTACATGGTGAAAATTATACCTATTCTGAACGTTTAAATGTCTTTCAAATGTTATGATGTCGATATGTACCGTTAGCTTCAATGTGTTGGTAACAACTCAATTTTGTTAAAAGTAAAAACGCAATATGAGTATTAATCAATAGAAAATCAGAATCATCATACATGTACATGTATGTGTACGCCAGTTGGGTTACACGATCATGTAGCTGTTATCAGATCTAGATCTCTTGAGACACGTCAGAATTGAAACCTTGATACACGTCAATATACTATATGGAACTATTCTGGTAACAGATTGAGTGATATAACGTCACTATAACTATATATAGTTTTTCTTGTCCATAGTTTCAGAGAAACGCAGTGAACGGTGACAATATCATAGAAGCACAGGATCGTACACACGTCTAGACAAGATTAGATTGGGCATCAGAGCGTATCGGAAATAATAAGCTACAACACAACAAATATAAACATAACATTAAAACTGGTTATAATGTAAATCAAGATTTTGTAAGCTGTTAAACATTCAAGCACTGGCGAAGTTTAGCGCAAATATGTTGCGATTTAATGCGATGCGATGAGATTAAATGACTATCTTCGCTCGCCCAAATAGAAAACTGCTAATGTTATGTCTGTTGCGCATCATATTTGCGCTACATTTCACCTCTGCTTCAAGAGACTGTCATGTTCTGTACTCTGCTCGAGTAAAAGGTCAACGACCCTTGTCCGCGCTAGCGGCGACCTCTATTCTATAAATGGGTGAACTAGAAATACTTACCTTACCATTCGCTAGTATCTATATTTAATGATTGTGTGTTGTTTGATTTGATTTAAATACCTCCCTGGCAGTTAGTCATTGTGGTTCATCGACCCATTGATATTACACCGGCAATAAGGATACATATATGCACTGCAACAAGATTAAGAATCCCTGCAAATTATTCCATCTATCATTTTATATCTCCATCCCATACATTTCTCTCTAAATGAAAACACAGTTCATAATTTACCATTCAAAACATCTACAGTAGGTCGTATTTCTGTGAGGTGCACAATGCCAAACTGCTGACAATATATCAACACTAGCAAAGACATCGCAGAAAGTATTCGGTGTGATCAGAAAGGAATGACGTCACAGCACGATGTTCCAAAGATTTTGTTTTATTATTATTTCAGGATCCTATAGCTAACAGTCTAGATCCCCCTGTATTCAGCACACCCCATTCTCTCCCCCAAATAGATAACATTAGTCGGACATGAATTGACTTGGGTAACCTCTGTGGGGAGAGAATCTGCAAAGACAAGAAAATTGACAATAACGAAATGAGTCTCTTGAAAATATAACCATGTACGTTAAACGAATCCTGCAAATATGGTTGCTATTATTTATCAGGAACCTGGCTTCCCAACTTCTAAAATAATATAACTGCACTGTGTTACTGTAGTACATAACATGGTTTAATGAAAGTACAATACGATTGTACATTTTGTAATCGCACAGCATGCTGTTTGGATTGTTGGCTCTCTAAACTCACATCGTCCATTTCGCTTTTTTATACCCACTTGTTTATTTCATAAAATGGACTAATGTAGACAATCACCTTTTAAATCGCGTGGCCTAGTTTTACAACGTAAGGCAATCGTTTTTAAGTTGTATTTTCAGAAATCCTTTTGTTGAGTGCAAAGTAAATAAAATACAAAACTAGGTCAAGTGTTAAACTATTTTTAGGAAACTCGCTTTTATCTCGGTGGATACCAACCATTCGCTTATTTTTATATCAAGCAGTACAGAGTTTGGTATTCTACCTAACATGCATATGTTACTAATTCCTCCTGTTCGCTTAATCTCCCCCGGCCAAAGCTTAAGATATTCACTGAACTCAGGATGAAAAAGTCACAGGAAAAAAAGTCACAGGAAAAAAAGTCACAGGAAAAAAGTCACAAATCTGCCTCGGAAAAAAAGTAACAACAAGAAAGTCACAATATTTTATTGGTCACAAATGAAATATTAATAGAAACAATAACATACATGTCTTGCATCCCTCTGTACATATTTACTATAAATAAAACAGAAACATAGATATTTCGCAATTGATATACAAGTAACAGATCGTTGGGTTTAGCACTGGACAATGGACTGGTCATGGATGTGACATCAGATCAGATCAGCATGCACTAGCTTTCTTAACAGTTTAACACTACTAACTAACTAACTATAAATAATTAAAAATACAAAATATCTCACTCAGCACTAACAAATTACTAATATAATATTTGTGACTTTTTTTACCTGTGACTTTTTTACCTGTGACTTTTTTACCTGTGACTTTTTTACTGTGACTTATCTTCCAGTGACTCTTATTCCTACATTCGAAGTCAGCACTGGATCTAACTGCTGATATGTGGCCACGTGTACTCCGACACGTGTCTCTGTGTCACATTGCTTGTACTCTCGACCCAGTAAACCCTTGCAGGCTTGTCTACAGAATTACCAGTGAGGCACAGCGGTGCAAGTCTCAGATGTGATATGCATGCAGATCTTTTAATAAGGGGATTATTGAATATATATTAACGTGCATGACCACATTTTTTTAAAAGGCTCACAAATATGTTGATAAACAGCCCTGGTGATTCTACAGGACTAGAATGATAAAGTAGAGTATAAAAAGAAAGTGGTGAATATAGGTCACCTCCCTGTTAAGACGTGTTCGGGACACTGACAGCAGGACAGATGGATTATAGCCTTGACATGACCGGTCACTAGCTAGTCCATATCATATCATTTGAAGAACTACTTATGGGAACGGAGTTCTATGAAAAGGTGAAGCTACACGTTATTAGTTATGTATTTTGACAGTCTGCCATAGAGGAAACCTAATGTGACGCCAAATTTGTATCTCGTATTTGAGTTATGTGTGTACATCACGTTAACAAAGAAGTTCACATTCAACTCTTTCATTTTAATTGTATTTCGTTCTTTGTGGCAAGTTTGACAAATGTGCGTATATCTTTATTGGTAAGATTTCATTGTCATATTCAAGGATCCTTTGAAAGATGAATGCACTATTTCATTATCAATGTATGGTGTGACAAGACACAAGAGATAAGGATTTCTAAGGTGGGGATATATAAAAGTAAGAATCAATACCTTTGACTTAATGTCAATGAAAGATAGTCGAGATACCTTATGTTCCAACTTCAAGGAGAGACATTTCTTGTCTTTCCTAAAAAGCTTCATTTTGAAATATTTATAAGCATTTAGAAACACTTATTAAATGGTATAAATAATGTTTTTCAGTATCCTTTGTTATTCTATCTAAATTGACGTGCAAAAGAAAGTATAACACTCAGTTTTTATTTATCATATTTATAACTTTCAATGTCAAATTTCTCGAGTTTTCGGCGTCGTATTCAAAAAGTGAATAGTGTTGAAAATCAATCAGTCAAAGAATACTTCTACGTTCTACTGTCTACTTTAAAAAATGGTATTTTAATTAACAAAAACAGTCTCCAATGAAGTCATTCAAACTAATGCATAAGGTGTTTTTGTATCGTGCCATAATGAAATGCATCTCTTTTCTTTAATAAAGTGAATAAATCAAACACAAGTGAGTGTTATACTTTCCTTTGCTCGTTAGTTTATGTTTAGGACATCATCCCTGATTTTCTCAATCCCTTTTTAAAAGTTTTTTTTTATTTTAAATGCTGTAGATATTTTACCAATATATCTTTGCGACCACCTGGTAGTTGGTCTTTATATGTTCATTATCATCCCCGATGGTCAAAGATTTATATTTCTCCTCATTGACCAAGCCTGTCATCTGTCTAACGTACATGCAACTTTTGATTAATCATATGCTATATAGTATGATGTCCCATCTGTTACATTAGATGTAAAGTCATCATACTGCACCGTCTCAAAACAAAGGAACGGATGGACAACTTCACATTCCCTACGCCCGGATAAGTCGGCCCGATAGCGAGTTCCATTTATCCTTTCATTGATTATTTTCACGAGTTTCTTTTTGATTTACGACATTTATGAAAGCCAGCATGCCTGAAAATAGGATCGTATGATTTTAAATCAGCGTACTTCAACCATTTTGTATAAACCATAGTATTGTGCAGTATGCACACATGTGTTTTACGAGGAGAGATTTCAGGTGAAGTTCTTGTATTCACCCCTTCAATTGAAAATATAATTTACTTCCCACTTAGACCTCGTTGTCCGTGGCAACCATTAATAAAAGTGTCCTGTTCATTATCGATATCAGTACTCCTCTGGGTGAAAGAGTCCTGATATCTGATACACGTACATCTTTTTAAATAATTTTTAATAAGGTTAAATAAAAAGTTTCAACGATGAAGACATCAACAATGAGCTAAATGTTTCATTGAATAAGATCATGACGCAAGAACACGAATTTTGATGCTTCATTTACCAATAATATCGAAACAAAAAGATATTTTGCTCGACATATTTAATTTGCAGATATCACGCTGGAAGGAAATGAACGAACAAATTAACATAGGTTCTGATAAACCTTGATCCACAACATTCGCAATTTTAATAAATTAAATGTTAATCTAGAAATAATTTAATAAACTAGTTTGAAACATAGTCGTCTTAGTGTGTGGATACACATTTGTAGTGCAATATAGGAATAGTAAGACATGTTGTTTGTGATTAATGAACAGAAGTGAATGCACCTAATTGAAAGACACTGAAAACTCTGTTGGCGTATGCATTTCTCCGAACTGCATATTTACTTTGCATCATCTTGTACTGAATTACGTTTCTATTTGTCCATACCTGGTGAATACTTTTTTGTCCTTAAACTACAGCTAAATTATTTAGAGCTATAAACAGCCAGTCGAACTTGAAACTACTGAACATCTTCATATATCATACGTTGTAGTTGTTTTTGATTGCGCAATGGATTTTGCTTAGTTTGTGAACTTTGTTGATTATAATTGTTTCGGTGGTAGATAGCATATGTTAAGTAAATAGGGTGTTGAGAATTCACGATACCATGACAATGCTATGTTAGAAATGTTGAGGATCCAATGTGAATCTGAACGGCGGTAAATAGTTGTTTTCTTTCACAAAAAGATCGGATCAAGAGGTCCGGGGTTCGAATACCGCCAGGGGCACGGCATCTTTGTCTGCAGTAGAGAACTGTTCTACACGCAGTCAGGTTTGGGTGCAATGCAACACTGAATTTCAGCGTAGTACCACCCATGGTTCGCTAGTTCCAGCCGATGCTCGCAGGTTTTACCGCAATGCATAGACACATGGCGCTGCGGGCTTTCTCCCTGTCATAATACTAGTAGCCGCGAAATAAGTTAAATACTCTTGAAAGCGGCGTTAAACCCCATCTCACCTCACCTCATCTCACAAAAAGAACCGTTCATACATTCAGTATATCTGTTGCATCAAATATATCATCTTCAATACCATCAGTGATTCAGGAGTACTGAGTTCACCAATACACGGCGTTTATACTCTACTTGAAGCAAGTCAGATTCAATATACCTCAGCCCAATTGGCTTTAGCCAGAGGGTGTACAAATATATATACTTCAGTTCGATATCGACCTAAGATTCTTCTGTCTAGATCTTTCGAAGCATGCAAACATGAAACCATTTTGAAATGTTGACTTTCCTTATCTCTCACTCCTGAATTACTGGTGGTATTGATTTGATATATTTGATTCTACTTTGGCATGTGTCAAGGACGCTAGATAATAAGATACCACAATTCACACTAATAATCTTTGTGATTCTAATGCATAATGTCATCAACGTGGTGTTGTAAACTGAACTGATCAATTCCAACGAAACCACACTTATATTGTTTTACAGTATGACTCACGATAATGCCACAGTTTTCTGATGTAAGCCTCATAATTCATAAAATGTAGAAATGAAAAGTGCTTTAAAATCAAAGTCAAGGAAGAAAACAATATGTATATACACTTCGTGTTAATGGAATTGCTTACAAAAAACATAACTGCGATTTTAGATGATATTGCAAGGTATCTGAACATTTTATCATATTTACGGGTGATTTTGGAGGGGAATTTAAGGGCTTGATTGGAAGAAATTGAGGTGTTTTAAATTCACTCTCAAGACATAAATCCACTATGAGGGACGTAACTCCAGTGTGTTAACTTAAGATTCCCTTTCACGAATCCGCTACACGTCGACTATCCAATTCAAGCAGGATTCGGCTGTAAGTTTTGAAGGTTTTTAATCCAAGGCTAACCGTAGGAGGGAAGATATGATATATCTGACATATTACATCCGAATATAATTATTCAGAATATCTCAATTTAGAAAGATACACCTTTATACCCTTTCATAAGCATCGAAGTTTAATGTCCCATAATGGTTGAATATTTCAGTTTGCATTAGATATTAGAGCATGTGCCAATTAATTGAATATAGAACAATCATAGTTGCAAGTTCCATGATGGCATAGATTGGTTAAGTTGACTAATGAATTGTGAGCAGCGACCGCGTGAGATATACTCGCTCCAAAGTTGATAGTACACAAAGTATGAGTGCTTTCAAACCTCATTCTATATAAACCCTCAACCAATATTTTTTTATTGAGGTTACTGGCTGATACGGCTTGATATGGTATTAAAATACGATGAATGTCACTGGTCAGTCCAAACAACCATTGAACAGCCTATGTCCATCTCACAAACTGTAACAGATGTATCAACAACAACAAGTTATGTTCAGCTGTGGTCAAGGTGAAGGGTATGAAAGACAGTGAGATATGTTTATAGTATATATAATACTGTGTACTTATATCGCGCTAGCCTCCATACACCAAGTGCATGCTCAAAGCGCTACAGGCATTATTACCCTAGTATAAGGACCAACATAGTTCCTTTTTTCATTCTCAACTCCCTTTGGAGTATACAACCTGGGCTGCCAATTACGGCGCTCCAAGGTTATCTGTCACATTGCCTGCACTTCCAAACCAGGTACTCATTTGTACTGCTGAGTGAACAGAGGCACATTTCGAATAAAGTCCCTTGCCCAAGGTGACACCACGAGCCTCTCAACTCATGTCTCAGTGTGGGGCAGGGAATCACCCTTCAAACTCTCAGTTTTCATTCAGCAATGAGGCGGGTAACCCACCGATCCAGCGAGCCACGCCCGTTGTTGCTGAACTTAACTGATAGCGGTCGACTGAGCTATGCACAGGACCACGTGCCACCATATATGGATATATCAAAGGTAGTTTAGAACATTGGTCAAGGTTATTGCAATGATTCATGTCATTTAATATTGCATATATCATAAAGAACAAGAAACAGGTATTCTAAATATGTCACTGAGAAAAATAATTATGTTCATGGGTGATCGGTCAGTACACATCCACATCAATACATTGAAATGTCTCTTTTGGCCTGTTTAATTGACAAATACGCTGTTTGCCAGCAAAGCACTATCGCTGCTAACAATATCAACTTTCTATTCATGGACAAATCTTCTTAATCGGCTTTTGAACATTTCTTCCAAATCGTAGAATACAAGCGAGCCGGCTTCATAACACAATCGGCTTAAGATTGTATCAAGTCTTGTTATTCTCACCAAAATAATATATTTACAATGGAAAGTATGTTATTGAGGATTGGCGGACATGTCGTCATATTTTAGTTATTTTTTAAAAACAATTCAACGCTTTTCTGAATCGTTTTTGCTCTGTTAGTTGAGAAATCAGATCAGTTAAGAATTCCACAGGGGTTCGAATCGCTGTTTTGACAATATTTTCAAAATTCAAAATCTAGATTTTTACAATCATATATATTGTTTATATACGATATGGTGAGCTTATATTTCAAATTTGAGCGAAATCGGTTAAGAAATAAAGATTTGAGATAAATATCCCCGCTATTTATATAACTTTATCACCTGTTTATGACCAACTGCATTGGAGGTTACGGTGTTCTCTTTAAAATGTTTAAGTCTACTTTGAAGTAAAAAAAAGAAAAAAAGAAGTAAAGATAGAATAACTCTCTGAATGTTTAAATCAGTTGTAAAATCCCTGATAGTTATTGAGGAAATGAATATTAGAGTTTACTACAAGTACGTGAAGTTGACACGTGGATGAGTAAGGGGAACAATGCTGTATGTACATGTCGTTTTATATTCTTTATACCCTGTTGACCACAAGAGAGAAAGTGATTATCAACGTCCACCAAAAGGCTACAAGAGACAATGATACTAACATGACATATACACATGTATATGCTGCAATATACAATACATACGATCTTCTACAGCCACAGCCTTTTTCATTATTCATTTCATTATAATTTATTACTCATAATTTCACATTTATGGATGTTCGCAAGTATATTTGTCCCACTCGGGTTGATATATGATATGCCTTATGGTTTCGAAAGTACAGTCTGCTTGGGTTACGTTGAACACTGACAGTGATCCAGACTGCCCGTTTTGTCGTGGGAATGAAATATGTATACTAGTGTGAAGCGACATTCTTACTGTAAGAAAAGAACATGTTTACATATAGAAAATGATGGGTTATTTGTGTTTCCATACTGCCATGCGCGAAATCGTAAGGTTTGAATTGAGGTACAATCGGATTTTAGCAGATACATAGAATCTTTTGAATCTTTTGACGAAAAATTTATATGATACCGTTACATTTGCTCATCGCTCCTCATCTGACGGTTGATCTAACAAGCTCGCTTTTTTCGTATATTTGTTTTATAGTAAAGAACATCGTCGTTTCGTGGATCCATCAGTTCCAACAGCAATTAAATTTCGAAGTCGTTAGATTTGCGGTATACATGTTAGCGTTTATGTTTACATCATGATGGGTGAGTTGCCATCACCAATCGGCATTAGCACTAATGCCAGTAATGCCACAGGCAATAAGGAAAAACAAGCCTCTTTTTCGGGCAATAGCGCTAATGGCTGCCAACTTTCGGCAATAATGCTGTTGCCTAGTAGGCACTACGTTATTGCCTGGGCATTAACGCACTATACGTTATTGCCTGGGCATTAACGCTATTTTCACTATTGCCGCTAATATATAGATAACTCGTCTTGAACAGGAGACACTACATGTAGCAGGTATGTTCATGATCATCATAAGAGATTAAAACAATATTAATAGTATATTTTATCCAAGCTATTCTATAACATTCACCTCTCAAAATTTATGGATAGTCAACTTCTGTATTGCAATGAATGCGACGTTTTCGATTAGATACCAACACCGTTATCAAGCAATGTGACTGACTTCTCTTATAAACCAAACAGAATCATGAGAGATCGTTGTTTCATTTACATATTCATCATTCTTGTATACAATTATGCTATGTTAGTCAAAACGTATTAAAGGGACACACCACATCAGACCACAACAAGGGGGCAAACTGCATATGGCTTGTATTTCTTTTAATTCGCAATTTTGAAGTGGAATTATATGAGAATGTATTATTTCTTGATGCCAACTTAGGCAATTTACTGTAAAGAATAAGTCGTCCAATTATAGTGCAGCCTTATTTGAGAAGTTGTTGAGAAGAAACAAAAATATGAGAAAACAGAGATCTTATAGATGATCTAATTTCTTATTTGTTATGAAATCGTGACTTGCCTGCAGTAAAATTTGCAATACTACATTGGATGTCAGCGTACAACCAAGTACCACCCCTTGCTTAGCTCGTTCCCGGCAGGTTTCACCGCAATGGTGTTGCGGGCTTTCTCTCTGCAGTTGCTATTATATAAGTGACAACGGCTTGAATCGTAAATACCCCACCTGATCCTTTACTGTTGAATTATTTAGCATAGTCATCTTTTCCCATGGATACATGCTCATTAAATTACACTTGTGACGTCATCCTATTGTTCTTTCACTCCATTATTTTTCAGTAATGGAGTGTTACACATCACATCATATTTTTTAAGTAAAAATTGAATTTCTTTAATTTTCTAAAGCAATTTTGATAAAAGAGCAATACTTTGAGTGTAATTTAAGTAGGGTAATATCCGAGTAACTCTCCATTCCTTAAAAATAATGGGCCTCGGCTCCATTATTTTTAAGGAATGGAGAGTTACTCGGACATTACCCTCTACATAATGTATATAGTGCTTTCTAGCACCATAGGCCTTGAAGTATTCTTCTATTTGCATCTCTGTTTCTTGCAGTAGATACGTCGAATGGTGTTCATAACGTTGATAGATAAGAACCAACTTTGGGTCTCCTTTTCACAAAGAACTAAGGTAACGATTTATAAACCTTAGTACTAGTGTCTTATTTCAAGGAGCATTTAGACTTGTAAATCAAGCGTGATCACAAGAGCAGTTGTTCGGATAACTCGTGTGTGCTTTTTTTGTTCAATACAACCAACCTTATAGAGAAACCTTAAAGAGGAGTTCATGAGACAAGTAAGACAACAGCAAGGCTCCATTGGCCTCTATATGTAGAATCTGGCCTTGTGAGAAATACTAGTCAAGCATGTCTAAATCGCCGGGTAATAAAGATGAAACACGTCGGCTTCAAGTTAAAGGTCTCTACGTCATGACCATTTTTCTTGGGTATTTCTCTTTAATAATTTAAAGATGTAGGACGTCACTGACGTCATTGGCGGGTATATCCAGATCTCTTCAGGCAGGTTAAGTTCGTAAAAGGAATTTCATACATGTACACTTTCGTCTTAAAAATAAAACGCTACAATTCTGTCTTAAGTGATGAAAATTAAACTCAAAGGAAACTATAATATCAACGATTTCCAAAAGCATGTTCAATGCAGGAATGAAATTTACCAACGAATAAAGTGTCCTCTGAAATAAGCAACGTAATGGAACCCAACCAGACATGCTTACATGTAACAAAAACAACTCCATCAAGCAATATACTACAATACAAATTATTATTGTCTTGATCCTTGCTTTTTCACTTATAACTTCGCGAATAGACATTTCTTTTCACAAATGCAGTGAACTGTTTACAGTAAATCTCGTTTGTGAGAAGTTGGTATCACAGCATCAGATGATATCTAGTGAGCATGTATGTTCCGATGTATAAACAGATTCTTAAACTGTGAATGTTTGTCGTTGATGCTTAAAGCTTAGACCTATATCATAATGCATGTTTAAATGAAAGCATTGTCATCATTGTTGCTGACCTTCCCCCATGTTCATTAGACGCAAACATTGAGAGCGGTTTACAGCCATTCATAACTCTACATAGTGATATTGTTGCCCTTGTACATGTAGGTAGTAAATGTCTGTATGAATATACAACTGTTTTATTACTGACTTATTGTCATTAATTAAAATAATAATTCAAAGTAAACAGTGTATATGACACAACACGTACGTCACGTGAGGGTTGGTTTTATTAGCTCACGTATGTGCCCGGCGTATTAAGCGGAATGATTCCTCATAAACAGAAGATGTACAGATGTAACTCCATAAAGCAATGTAAATAAGTCCATCATTCGTAGTTAAACTGATCATTTAACATATCTGGAGGAGTAATTTATTTGTTTATTTTGTAATGATAAGTTGAAGAGTAACTTAATGATGTTAAAGATACGTATGTAGGATTTAAGTGACGCTTTACAGCTGCGGCCCCAAAATGTGTCAAAGGGAGACTGCGTCGAGGATAAAAATGAGTCTCATCTGTATCTCACTAAGCTGATTAGAGTGTCTGCTAACAAGTTATGCTTCACTTCACTGTCTACATGCAGAAGTTTGTATTACCAATTACGTCAATTGTCTGAAAGTGGGTGTCTGTGACTTGTTAGAAGACATGTTAATTAGCAAAGGTAGATACACATAATCTGATTTTTATCCTTGACGCGATGTCCCTTTAAGTGCAAATATCATGTATTGGTGGTGCTAATGTGTCTTTGAAACATCGCAGAATAGTGAGAAAATAAAACAATAATTCTGTATTTTCTTTTATACTCATTCAATGTATTTGTAAAGTGTTATCATTGATAATAATTTTTTGAAACTTTCCCTCCTTATGTCCCTATTCTGACGATCAGATGATAAGTTTGAAAAATGATTATTGTACACATAGACAACGGATGATCCTGTGTAAGTGCAAATGAAGTAATGGGATTATAGTCCAAACTTAATCCAAATCTCTGAACGTTTAGATTGCTCTTATATACACAAGCAGGTGAACCAGCTTCCTGGAAGCAGGTGTGAATGACCAAGGGTTCGGCACTGTTTTGGGATGGGAAGATCTTGAGAGTTAATGCGTATACTTGTATATACAGCTTACATTACATTCGTACAAGGATATACGTTTCATTGTGTAAGGCATGCACGGGTTCAATTGGCATTTTGGTCATGTTAATATCCATGCGATTTGTTTTATTTTGATAGAGAACACTGTTTTCTGATACATTTCCATCGAAGCAGATATGTTTCAAACGTAAGGCTTTGTCCATGCATGCACTTTCTGTTGCATTTACGTCTAAACAGATATGATCCAAAAAGGTAATTTGTGGTATCACCGTTTATGCGTTCTCCATTTTAAGTATACACGTGACACTGTTTTTTATATATTTTTCAAGCATAGGTTTATCATATTGGTAAGCACAGCGCTCTGGGCAGGGATTAGTATTGGTATGAGATTACACTGATATAGAGTTGACAGACAAGTGTGCGTGTCCGGGTTGATCTCTGTGGCGGATTCAGAGGGGGGGTTCATGCCCCATCCCCCCCCCCCCCCCCCCCCCCCCTTTCGAAAATGTGTACCCCTGGGTGACAACCCACGCTCTCCCCTTTACAATATGTAACCCCTTTAAAACCCCTAATGAGGTTATCTGATGGGCAATAAAATATACGTGCGTCATTGCAAAACATAATTCATAACTTAAGATTCTTCAAGTTGCTAGTCAAGCGTAATTCAAGTATTTGAAGGACCACTTTCTTGAAGGACATTGTGATCTAATCGCCTCTCTAGGCAAGTGCCACGTAAAAGGTACAGTAAGGTATTTGCTCTTATAATACACCTGTTGTAAATTCTATTTGAAATGAACTGTCCTAGTAGTTATAAATACATTATGGACAAACGAGGAGTGGTGCAGTTGACAGAAGATATTGTAAACATTAATGTGACACTTGAATAATATTTTCAAAATAATACTGTCATGGTGGGTTTTTTTCAGAGAGTGCAGTTTTCACGTAAAGTTCAAAATTAACGTAGTTTATTTAAACTCATTTAATAAATAAATACAGGTACCGGTAGTGCTAATTAAAAGCACGAAAAGTAAACATGGCATATGTTTAGAAATAACCTAATCAATGTCATTTGCTGCTTTTATTTGGAAATTATTTACTAATTCTCCTTAAATAAGGGCGGTGCTACCAAAGTAGACCTATAGCCATATAGGAGAATAAGTTTACACTTCAAACGATACACAACGATAAACATCAGCTATTTTTTGTTATTCGTCAGCGATTCAGTGGAACCACACCCTTCTACAGTGTGCTCTTTCAAAAGTTCCTCGAAACGTAAACTGACACCTACGCACACGAATCTATCGTTTCATCAGTGTCGTGTATCATTTTGACGAGAAAGATTTCTGAAAGATTGTAACGTAATGTCTTCAAGATATATCTGAGTTGATTTCACAATATGTTATATATGATCGCCTTCTCTTGCATTGACTACCTCTGTAGCAACACGAAGTAGCTGTTCATTACCAAACCCTTCTCCATGTGAAGGATTTTATGTCCGCTTCATTTTGTTAGACGTACATGTACCTGGTCGAATTCTCAGATACTGATTCCAAAGTCATACTACTGTCACTTACACGTAGGTATATTCATTTTAACAATTCAATACACACTCACAATAATTGCAAACAATATTCAACGGTGTAACGAGTTTAGACATACATTTACAGATTTAGGTAATTTTGATTTCTTAATAAACTGCCAGTACTTTCTTTTGCCTGGCAGTTCAGCGCATATCAACAAAGCAACAGTTAGCAATAAGGCTTGCCCTCGAATCGCCTACAACCCATATTGCCTGCACCTCAAAACCCCCTCGTATCGCCTACACTAAACGCAGAGGGTAAGTTCCTCACCCCTATTGTGTAGTATGGGACAGTCCACTTAGCTATTAAATAATTGGTTCATTGTTGAAGTGGAGTGGATGAATTTAGCGATGAATTAATCTGATGTTTTCATATATATAGTGGTATAGTGGTATCTTGAGTGAGTGAGTGAGTAAGTGAGTGAGTGAGTGAGTGAGTAAGTGAGTCATTGTTTAACCATTAGCCAATAGCGGCGAGTGGTTCTTGAGTATGTTTTGACTGTTTATATATGGTTACTGTTATAGTCAACTGTGATCATATTATCGGTGTATCTTAGTTAGTTGGGGTTTTTTTTACAGAAGTTCTATAAATATACATTCAAATACATCGATTTGTCAATTAACATTCATTTCCAAAACATTTACAGCATTTCATTCAAAATAAATGAAAGTTTTGATTGACCTATTAAAAGAAAAAAAGATATAGAGAGAAAAGGATAAGAAAGATGGGAAAGGTGGTGTTATGATGTCTGGTACACCTTAATAAGGTTGATAGAGGACAAACAAGTGAGCTGTGGTTCAGCTGTTGTTTACTTGGTGCCATGTGGGGTTGATACAAAAAGTAGGAGTGGAGCTATTACAAAATATAACTTTAGGTAAATGTGAATATGGATTATGAACTATAAATTGATATTATAACATCCGTCTTCTTTTAGATGAATACACTGGTATTGATAGAGATTAAGAGTTCAGATTTTGTATGCAGCTTGATCACTTTTATAAAGTTAATTAGAGACAGTCTCTGTATCGGCTCGGCACTCTGATAGGACGACCTGTGCGAGATGTCCTCACATCTGAAGACTCTGTTAGGGCTGTCATCTCAATGATTGGAGGAGGCAGCTGCATCACTGGTGCTGCTGGAGTAGCTGCCAAAGTAGACTTTTCTGTAGCCGAAATGTCTGCATAGTTAGGGGCCATTTCACGTAAGTCACATCTGTTCCGCCTGAGAGTGTTGCCACCAGCAGTTGTGATGAAGTAGGAGCGAGGTGTAGTTACATCTTGCCAAGCAATCTTCCCGGGTGTCCAGCTTCTGGTCACATGGTTGTACACTCTGACAGGTTGACCTGGAGTCAGAGTAGGGAGATCAGACCGAAGTGCATTTTTGTCATGTTGATATTTCATGAGCTCTTGACTATTTTTCTGGTGTTGTCTGTGCGTCTTGGCTGCAGTGTTTGGTCCGTGTCTTGATGGCAGAGTAGTGGCGATAGGGCGTCCCAGTAGCATCTCTCCTGGTGATGGAAGGTTTGTTGATACAGGAGTCGCCCTCAGGTGGAGAAGTGCTTTATCAATGTCCTGGTGATCTTCAAGGCATTTCTTTATGAGTGGTTTGACGGTTCCAACCGTCCTCTCTGCGAGACCATTTGATCTAGGATAATGTGGAGAGGAGGTGATGTGCTTGATACCCCATTCCTCGCAGAACTGTTGGAAAGGCTGTCCGCTGTATTGGGTGCCGTTATCACTTATGATAGTATCAGGCTTCCCAAATGTGGCGCATAGAGCTTTGACTTCATTTGTGACTGTTCTGCTCGTAACAGAGTTTGGAAGCTGTCTCACAAATGGAAACTTGGAAAAGTAGTCGGTCACAAGCAGGAAGTGTTTGTCTTTAATCTGGAACAGGTCTGTTCCTATCTTCTGCCATGGAGCAGCCGGTATGTCGTGTGGTATGAGAGGTTCATGCTTGTTCTGCGGTCTAATTTCCTGGCAAGTTGAGCAGCCTCTGACTAGCTTGTCTATGTCTTCATTGATACGTGGCCAAAAGACAGATTCTCTTGCTAATTTCCGTGTTTTCTCAATCCCTTGATGCGATGTGTGGAGCTGAGCCAGAATATCTTTGCCCAGACTCTCAGGTATGAGGACTTGTTTCCCTTTGAAGATCACTCCATCCTCAATGGCCAGCTCATCTCTGTGCGACCAGTATTGTCTGACATCTGTGGTTAGAGACTTGATGTCTTCAGGCCATCCGACATGAATGACTTCTTTCAGGATATTTAAGACTTGGTCAGAAAAGGTTTCGGTTTTTAGCTGGTTTTTCTTCGTTGTTCCAAAGTTGATTAGATCAATGCTGACGTCATATTCTTCTTCAGCATACAGACCGTCAACTCTCATGTCAAGTGGGATCTCACCTGCATTTTGTGGATTTGGTAATCTTGACAGCGTGTCGGCCAGGATCATGTCTTTACCTGGTCGATAGATCAGTTCAAATTCATAGCCGGTCAGTTGGAGAAACATGCGTTGGAGTCTAGGCGGTGCTTTGTTGATCGGCTTTTGGTGAAGCATGACCAGCGGTTTGTGGTCAGTGACAGCTGTGAATCTACGACCATACAGATATGTGTGGAAACGCTGAATACCATGGACTAGTCCGAGAGCCTCACGCTCAATGTTTGAGTAGGCAGACTGTGTTGGGGTGAGAGCTTTCGAAGCAAACGCAATAGGCTTGTCCTGGATTAGTGCTGCTCCAAGTCCTTTCATTGAAGCGTCTACCTCCAGCGTCAGTGGCTTCGTCATGTCGTAGTAACCAAGGCATGACTCTGAGTTTACTAGCGTCTTCAGTCTTTCAAAACACAATGGTGATTGCTCTCCCACAGAAAGAGAGAATCTTTCTTGAGTAGATCTCGTAGCAACTTAGACTCAGCACTGTAGTTTGGTACGTACGGGCTGAGGTAGGTCATCAATCCAAGAAATCTCTGCAGATCATCTTCAGATTCTGGGGTTGGCATCATTTTAATATCTCTGATTTTGGCAGGGTCTGGACGGATTCCCTTGTCTGTGTATAGGTTTCCGAAGAATGGAATGCATGATTGTTTAATCATGCATTTCTCTGAGTTAAAGACCAGACCTCTTTCTTTTGCTCTATGCATGAGATTTGCAAGGTTGCGATCATATTCTTCTTCTGTGTTACCGCAGACACATACATCATCTGTGATGCCTACAGTTCCAGGTAGTCCTTCCAGTATTTCAGTCATTTGTTGCTGGAATATGTCCTGACTCACTGATAATCCAAAAGGAAGCCGTTTCCAACAATACCTTCCAAAAGGAGTTCTGAACGTTGTCAGTGTTTGGCATTTTTCATGAAGTGCTACAGACCAGTAACCTGCTTTCGCATCCAACTTTGAGAAGTATTTTGCCCCTGCAAAAGTTGGATTCAATTCTTCTAGGGTTGGTACCTTGGTAGGACACCTTTTCAGGGCTTTGTTGAGGTGAAATGGGTCAAGGCAAACCCTCAGATCACCGTTCTTCTTTGTAACATAGGTCAGTGATGAGCACCAGTCTGTGTGCTCTGTCACGCGTCTGATTACACCAATATCTTCCATTCTGTTCAGTTCATTGAGGATTTTTTCACGTAAGTGTATGCTACACTTTCGAAGGGCATCGCAATGTGGAGTTGCATCCTCTTTCAGGAACAGCTTTGCGTGGCATTTGAAGTCACCAATAGTGTCAAATTGTTGCGGGAAGTCTCTTTTCAGGTCTTCGACTGAACTGTATGCGACTAAAGGTTTCACTGCGTCACAGTGTATTGTCAGTATCTTGAGGCTGTCGCAGGTTGGCAGGCCTACAACTGCTGGACCGGGAACATCAACGACGTAGAATTGGGTGTCTTGGAATTCTGTTTCACCGAACCGGCACTGCATTTTCAATGAACCTACGCATTTGATTGGCAAGTCATTATACGCTGTTAGCTTGACATTGTTCACTGGAGACAAGATATCTGAGAACTCAGCATCCCCATACATCTGACGAAATGTGCGGATTGGCAAGGTATTGCCAGATGCACCTGTGTCTATCATTAGCTTGAGCCGTTGGGTACCTTGGATTCTTGGAGCTTTGATGTCCAGGAGAGTATATGCTGAGTTACGAGCTGGGTTTTCTATGGAGTCCATGCAGTGGTTAGATACTGTCACCGCATGATACTGGAGAGAAAAGTCTTGTGTCTCTCTGGTTTGCACATCTTCCTCATGATCATCTACCTCTTCATCCTCGATTTCAACAAGATGGAAACGTCTACCCTGAGGGCGGCGACGTCCCTGATCTCTAATGTTTCTAGTTCTTGGCTCAGTGTCATTGCGACCCTTACGGTGTGGATATTTGCGACACATTTTAGCCCAATGTCCTTTGATACCACACTTGTCACATTCATCTTTGTATGCAGGGCATGATTGAGGTTTGTGATGTAGTCCACATTGACCGCATGGTCTTTGATTGTGTTTAACAGTGTGTATGTCTGCAGTGGTGTCACTGTTCAAACCCTTTACCTGTCGATGTCCAGCGCTGATTGCTTCATAGCGACGGCCTTCTTCAAGTGCTAGTGTGAGCTTGTAACCTTTCTGTTGACGGAGGAGATCATGCTGAAAAGCTTCAAATGGTGTGCTTGCTATGAGAAGTTCTAAAATTCTTTCTTGCAGTTCATCATTATTAAACTCACACTTCAGTGCAAGTGTTTTGCACCTTGTCACAAAATCGTCTATACCCTCATCTTGCTTTTGTCTGTATTGCATTAGCTCTAGGCGGTATACACGAAAATTTACTTGTAACTTCAACTGTTTTTCAAAGTACTCCCAGATTGCCTTTGGTTTTTTCAAATCAACTGTTGACAGTCCTGAAGCATTTAACCTGCGCAATCCTTCATTTCCAAGACCTCTTTTAATCTTAAGAGCAATCTTATCATCATCTTCAATCTCCTCATCTTCACAAAACAGTTCCATTTGCTGTCTAAAAAGACTGAAAGTCTCACCTACATCTGCTTGGCTCCAAATCATCTCTGGTATTTTAGGCATTTTGTCCAGGATAGAAGTGGTCCAAAATCAATTTAAATGATGAGAAGGTTGATTGTTCAGGGTTAGACTTGATTATTCATTCCTATTAACCGCTGCCACCATGTTATGATGTCTGGTACACCATAATAAGGTTGATAGAGGACAAACAAGTGAGCTGTGGTTCAGCTGTTGTTTACTTGGTGCCATGTGGGGTTGATACAAAAAGTAGGAGTGGAGCTATTACAAAATATAACTTTAGGTAAATGTGAATATGGATTATGAACTATAAATTGATATTATAACAGGTGGTAAGCACAGACGGGGAGTGATGTGATATATGACATTGGTTTGGTTCGGATCAATCTACATTTTCAGGGGGCCCATTTTTTGGTGAATTCACTTTTGTCTTCTGAAATAAATGTTTAAATATTATGATAAAATCTTATTTAAGGTAATAGTTGTCCAAATATGGGAATAGTTTTATTGAATTGGCAACTTTCTATAAAAGCGCTTGGTTATTATAAACAAATGTTTTTCAAGAATATTCAACTTTGGATCACCAATGAGGAAAGTGTATATATTCAGGTCTAACTTTATTATGATAGGCGTTTAAAACTTTCTTCTCACATGTTTTGGTGCCATATCAATCAATAATGACCTTTTGTTGCCACTCCTCAGCTATTCTTCGGTTAAATAAATTGTCTTTCTACAGATAGATATATTTATTCATCTGGTGATGTCTTGTACATTTCATCAATAATTAAACCCATTTTGTAAATTTAAAAAACATGAAAATATATTGTTAACTTTGTGAAATTACATTCAGGTGTAAATACATTCATTATTATTTATTACATAATAACAGTGATGGCAAAGTGTTCCAACAGAGTCGAGTTTCATGATAAAAGCTCATTAATGTAACCAAATAACTGGTAAAATATTAACATATTCACTCCGATATAGTGCTACGGATAGACGTATTAATATAATCGCTTTTCATTTTCACAACCCTCTGGGACTAATACCAAATAATAATACCGAAATCTAAAAAAGAGAGTACAGTATCTATATTTGTTGTATATTACTTTCAAACTACAGATTGGTTAGCAAATACATGTAACATGTTATAATATATAATGTTTACTTATATGTAAGTGCAAGATTGGGAATGAATCCCCTTGATATTAGAATGCAAATGTACAATGTATTCATGCAAAACACTGTCAATATGCATCCTTCGAAAAAAAGTAAAGTGAGTATTACCCGATCAAGTGTGCCATATGGCTTTTAAGAACAAAGGTGAATTATTGTATTGCCCGAGCGAGAGCGAAGGTTAAAGAAACTGCAAACAAAGTATTTCTAAAAATTAAATATAAATTAAATTCGAGTATGCTATCATCTGTATTCGATTTTCGATTTGATTTATTACAACTTTATTTTCGATTAAAAAAGCCAGAAAATGACGCACTTATCTTGTGCTGCAGTGACGTCGTGAACGAGTTGTTATATCACGTCCCATAAGACGAAGTTGAGGTAACTGACGCTAAAACAATGACAGCTACGGACTAGTGACATGTGCACATGGGCATAAATGACATTTTGATACAGCTTATTTTTCACCACAAAAGTAACACATTCCACATATGTCCATTTTCAAAATGTCCAATAAGATAACCCCAGTGTGAACTAAACTTCAATTGAAAGCGCTAGTAAAATCTCCAAAAACAGAAGATAATGTGTGTTGTTATTTTGTTTTAACTTATAAATGGACCTTGACTTACTTGTCTTGGGAACAAAGTAAAAGTCGACATGCCTTGCTGATGAACTTGCATGTTGAAATAGTCTTGTACATGTTCTAATACCTTGTAGGTAAAATAATGTATAGTTGTTAGTTCTGTTTGTGTATAATCGTGTATTATTGCTATTATTGCTGGTCTGTCCTTGTAACGCCTACACCCCATATTGCCTACACCACTATCAAAACAAATATGAGGATGAGCGCACATCACACTGGCACCCTGATCGCTTAAGCAAACGATGAGCTCTTCCAACAAGATAAAATAACTTTAATTTTCACTTTGATTTTTCTATCAATGTGACAATGGTGTGAGTCATTTATATTCGACGAGCTTTTTTCATCACGGAGTTGTAGTCCTTTTATCTCTTGAAGATATTATACATTGCTTCATCCTTTATGTCCAAGCAATCCCAAGTCCAAGTCATTACTGAACCAAATTACCCCATGTATTTGAACAAAGGATGACAGTATATATTTTACTGACGCTTCACTTACATTCCTCCACTCGATACAGTGGAAGTTTGTGACATAAAGTAATTTTCCCAATTTTGACCGTGGTCACATGAACGAGCTGCGAAAACATTAAGGTTAACTGTGAGGTACAACTTGATTTTGTTATGGCACATTCAATAGTCGCTTCTTAAGGGAAAACATAACCATGTCAGTTTCGATCTTTGCCAGTTAATAATATGATATTTGCATGTATGAACTATGATACGCAACTTTGTGAATTAGCTTTCTCTATGCCATAGAGGTCATTTCCCATTAGGCATACGCCCATTAGTCATACATCCCACTAGTCATACAGTAAATGAAGGGTTAACTAAACCAACAACGGTCAACTACCCTTTGGTCAAAATGGGGTAGCCCACTAATTAGACACATGTTTCATCTCAGTGCAAGTTGTACCTTTTATCCAACTATTTATTTACTAATGGAAGAGCTGGTACTGGGCAATACGGGTTTAATAACATGCTCAGGACATTTAATTACATCAATCCTTAAAGGCACTTCAGCACATTTTTAGCACAAAATTCTTTCTCAAATTTAGCATTATACAATATGTTGCTATGTTAGATAGTAAAACAACTACTACAATTAAAGATCAGCAGTATCAAAAGAAAACGAATTTGTAGAAAATATTGCGATAATAAAGTGACAATTTTGTGGAACTCTTCAGTGCGTGAGGTAGATATGTAGCTCTAATGCAGTTTTGAGAATTCAGATAGTGAGACGGTTGACCATTCAATCATGGTGTCATATTTAAAACTCTACTCTGATTGTTTAGGTATCACTACACCAGTCAGATCACTTGAACTAATTTCGAGCTGCCATTTTAGTGTGAACACCTTAAAATAGCCGCTCGAAAGGGAATAGACTCGCATGGCTTACCCGAACCATGTACATTCGTTTTAGAACTCATTAATGAGGAATGTTATTTAGCCATGGTAACACTTATCTTACTTTTCATGAGATCGCGTTATTCAGTAAGAACTACGTGCTCCAGTTCCTTTAACGTTTTAAATCTTGGTATAAGGCTAAAGTTTCCAAATATCAATAAGGTCATGACCTTGGTAATATAGACTCCCAAAAGGGAAGCTTACTGGAGACCCCAGACACAACATCGGGTCGACTTAGGGTTACGCCGCCTGCTGAGGACTGATACAGCAGCTTGAACTGGTCTTGTTGGATTTGTCGCGAAGAATTCTTGCTTCCAACTACCGACAACCCTGCGGAGACGTGTTCTAGCGTTCATTGATACAGAGAGTGGTCACACTTGTTCTAGCGTCTGTGTCACACTCGCTACTGAGAACATGATTGACCATCTGTAGAATTGTGTGGCCTTTTTATAAATAATGTTGTTTCGTATTTTTTTATTTTGACCCCATGACATTTTTGCACAAACTTATAATAAATGTGCAATTGATAGAACAATGTTGGCCTTAAACAGTGGATAGAACATGATTCGTGTCATTAATTTGATAATAATACGTATCATATCTGTATTTTGCCTTTTTATGAGCGATAAAAGGTGGTGATAAGTATCTTTTGCCGATGAGTTTATATGGCATGAATAACTTATAGTATAGCACACCCTGCTAGTGTTCATGATAGTGATTTTGCTGCTAAGGGTATTTATGGTAATATATAATTTTTACAGGCATTTGAGCTAGCCGAAAAGGATATTTTTTACTCCAACATTGCACCCATGAATGCCTCATAATGCAATGTCTCAAAATAATGTTTCAAGGTTATAAAAATACGATTTTATAAGCCTGTATTTGAGTTCACATTAAAATGGCCGCTCGAAGGTAGTTCAATCGTCTGACTGATGTAGGGATACTTAAACACTCAGAGTAGCATTGTAAATATGGTACAATGATGGAATTGTCAACCGTCTTCCTGTTAGAACTCTCAAATTCTCATGGGATCTACAAATCTACCTCTCACACTGAGGAGTTTCATACCACTGTCGCTTTAAACGTTGCATCATTTTCTTCGAAAACGGATAGCCTTAACCAATATCTCAAGACCTTGACCTTTGACATTTGACCTTCAAGGTCACACAATCAATAATTACTTTTCATGATTAAGTTGTGACCTCGCTGTGACCTTGACAATTGACAGATTTTAGCGAAAACCTTTTCAAACCTTGGTCTTTCTCCATATAGTTGATATATATCAAGTAAGTGCCTGAAAGCACAATCGTTTTCGTGTTCGTGTTTACAAGGATTTTTGCAGTGATTTCAGAACTCATGATCTTGACCTTTTTCCCTTGTTTTGACCTTGAATGTGAGCATGTCAAAATAATTCCCCAGTCTGATTAAAAACGACCGTTTCCCGAGGAGTACAAGTTGCAAAATAACCGGGATACGAACTCATATCGTTCGGAGGTTTCCTCGCCAAATCGCCTGATAACGGCCCGTTGGATCGCATGTTCTTACACTATTGAGGCAGCCAATCACAGAACGTCCAACAAAAGCTTTCGGTGCGAGAAGCTAGGGACAGGTAACTCCCAACAACCATCCTTTCCAGAAAGGATGTATACAGATATGCAAAACTTTCATAAAGCAATGAAGGTTGTTATTTACGTTGTCCTGGTTCTGATTTAGAAGAACGAATGAAAACATGTTTATTAGGATACATTAATTATTCAATGTTGTCAAATGGAAAGAACATTCAATTAACGCAATCATTATCAAACTGGAAATCATGCAGCGTTCAGTCAAAATGAACACAAAAGAAGTCTTACTCAGAACAATCATTGCACATTATACGCGTGACGGTGGAGCAAACCAGTTGTAGCTTGCAGTGTTTTGCAGTAGGGCAGACACACATCTCCTCCTCTTCCCTGGGTTAGAAGATTTTTCTGTCGCTTATGTTGAGGGAAGAAAAGTAGACATATGCTCTCGCAACCTACGTGCCAATCCACATTTCGACATTCTATGGATAAGTGCACTCATCAAACGTTCAGCAATAGTTTAAAGAACAGGATTGTTAATCAGTTTGTCATAACCTTTATCAAAAAGAATGTTTGCTTAAAATCCTGCATCTAACATCAGTGAGAGAACTGTTTTATTTACCGATATTGGCGCTATCTAATATTTTGATGAGACGTCAAAATTATCAACAGTTTCGATGAACAATTCATCCTTAACATTATCAATTTGATATTCAACACTGTGTGCTTTGGATCTTCTCACAGGTTTAGACATATTTTGGCAACATGATTGAATTTACCACAGTTGTTACGGCGTTTACAAAGAGCTACACATCTTCTGGAGACATTTGTTACAGGAACTTGGACCTTGAGCGTGTTGTCTGATTAGTGGAGTTTGTTACATTGCTCCATTGTTCCGTTTTGCTCTCTCTGTTTAACTGCATGGACAGGTGATACAATATCAATAATATGAAGCTCCTGATTCAGTAGTACAGCACAACATGAAAACAAGACTGAGGAGAGACATGGGTGCAGATACATGATCTGCCATGCAGACTCATGGCGTGCACTATTGTAGTGTGTTTGAGAACTGTCACCGTTAAATCCGAACATATCATTACAATTAGGTCTACCCCTCTTCATGGGGAACTGCTATAATGCATAAGCACCGTCTGACACAAGAATAGTTTTCAAAGTCTAAAAAAAACATGACTGGGCTTTCGAGGCCCACCTTGTGCCTTAGTGTAACAACAAACTATTTCTTAAAAAATAATTAACACATTTTATAAAAACAAAATTTCGAATGCTTTTTAAGAATGAAATATATTGATGTCTTTGAGGATTAGATAGAAGGAAATAAAACTTATTCCAGTAATAAAGCTTGTGAGTGCATGAGAACACACTGTCCTCCAAGACCCACCTTGCGTCCTTGAGGGTTAAAAAGTATACCGAGCACTTGACTGTGTGTAGTCAAATCAGAAGACAGTTTCTTGCTTTAATTTAAAGTTTGCATTTATTCCCTCATAGATTGTCGTCTATTCTGACAGGTTGAAAAGTCGGATTCATTAAACTGGGATTTCAAATTGACAACTGCTCTAATTTAAATTTTTGAAATCGGCCCATAAATTACTTAAATGACGTCACAGGAGGGATCTCATCATTGGCGATTTCGCAACAGTTTGGTTGTTACTTTCACAAACAAATCTTTAAAAAAAACTCATTTCCATATATCGAATGTTTAGATATCCAACTAGGTAATTCCGCAGTTGACAATTAAAAAATTATTGCATGTGTTTTTGGCGATTAACACACCTCGGTAGTGATAATCATCATTAATTAATGAGGCTCCGCGGACAAGCGGTCTAGCGGGTCCCATCTGTTGTTAATCACAGTAAACCCTCAAAGATTGTCTTCAAAGCAGATCGCCGCGCTGATTGTTGAAATGGGTAAATTAAAATCGACTTAATAATCAATTGAAAGTGTATATAGTAAAATGTGTAAAATACCGGGAAATTTCCAAAATTCTATCTCATTGAGAGATTTACACATCATTTTTCTAAGATTATTGTGACTGCAAATAAGCGGAGAAATTACAATAATAAGTAAAGGTGTCTGTTATTTTCAAGCGCAGAGTAGTGTGGTCGACTGACACACTGTAAATGAACAAACATAGAGAAATAAGTTTATGAGTATAGTCCTGGAAACTACATTAGTTTTTTTATGGCGTTTATCTTTTGATAATTAGATTCAGATGAGTAGTTCTTATAGATATTGAAATAGCCAGGGTTTTTTTGCCAATGAGGTATTTTTCATGAACCGAATAATAAAGAACAATATATACAAATATATACGTCACAGCCAGCTGGTATAATCTGAATTTACAAGATATTAGAAACATGTTAATATAACTATCGTCACGATCAGCGATCAGTGACAAAAAACTGCAGGACGAAGATTGTCAAGAAAAAGCATGTGTAAGGTGTCATGGCGATTTTGCAATTAAGAAGCTTGCGGTCTCCAAAACTCGTTTTATTATGATGGCAAAAAAATGCGAAATCGCGAAAAAGTCGAAACGAAATCGCGAAACCGCGAAACATTAATACGAAATCGCGAAGGAGCGAAACGCCCGCGAAACGAAATCGTGAAGGAACTCAGATAGGGCGGATTTCTTGTCAAGTTTGTTATTATTGTTTTGTTAGAAACAAACTTGCCTAGAAATCCGCCCTATCTGAGCAGACCCTGAAAACAAGGATCACATCATCGATTGGGAAGATACCAAAGTCCTGTCAACCAACAACAACAACTGGCGCCAAAGAAAAGTCCAAGAAGCGATTGACATTCGAAGGGAACGACCTGCAATAAACCGCGATCAAGGCATCTTCCTACCATGTGTTTGGGATTCACTTATCTAGAACTTCTATATCCTGTCGGAGGAAATATCCGAGGAGCACCAAACCAAATCCAAATCAAATCAAAAGCAGATTCAAGTATCCCTACCATCCATCCACTCCTGTCGGAACAATTATCCAAGGAGTCCCGACCAATCAACACCTATCCAATCACCATGCATCAACTTCAAAGCCACCCACGTCAACAATTGGGCTCTCTTCCGATCAACTGCAATTTTGTTTGTTTTACAATTTCAATAAAGCCATTTGATCATCTTGATAGTATTAATATTTTCGGTTTAGCAATCATTAAAATTGATGATTGAATGAGTACATAAAGAAACTGAAGAATGACATAAGTAACAGGTGTCGTTGAAAATTCATGAACTTTCGTTTTATGAACGAATAAAGTAGCCCAGATAATGCCAAATATCTTCGTCAGCCAATCAAACTCCCTTAAAGATGTTATGACACCACTTTACAAAGAGGGCTATATTGTATATACGCCAACTATAATGAAATTTATCCCAACATTTAGGGAATATTGCCAATAATGGGAAAATGTAAATTACCCCGGTAGAGCTGATTTTAAAAAGTCTGCTTAATTAAAAAGTCATACATATCAAAGGGAATTTTCAATTTTGATTGATTGTGGGTGTTCTGATAATCTTTTATCTAAAACTGCACTTATTGTAGATATGGCCAACCATAACTCTTGTGAGATATATTTTAATATGCACACTGCATGTATATTTATACAATGTTCACATTTGTCATTGTGAAGGATAATTCACATATACAGTGAGACCCCGTTTATCCGCACGATTTGGTTACAGTTGAAAATCGTCCGGTAAACTTATGGAACCCAGACTGATACCCAGAGGTGTCAAACAAAACCGTCTTCTGTCCTAGTTTCTGTGACGTAGCACATCCTAAAATAGCAACCTGCGGCTGTTTCAAACTCTGGACAACACCCTCATCAAGCATTGCGTGTTTACATCAGATTTCATATGATGGTTATATAGACAGATTTTTTATTTCGTTTCACAAAAAAATTTAAATTTTAAATCCTATTAGGTACAAATATAACATTAAGATTGGCAAAAGTTGAGTTTGTTAGTTTGCCTGGTTTTGTAGTTATTGTACGAAATAGTTGTATCCCTAGTCTATGTTTGCCTTGTTTCCTCTTTACATTTGTGTCCTCACAAAGCGCACGAATGTCTACTAAATACTATGTACGTAAGCTTTCATGCCTACAAAGAGAGCACAACAGCATGTATGTACATATCTATTTTCCTTTATAAATTCAATATGTGTTATTATCAATTCAGGAATGGACAACATATTGGTGGTTCATGTATATTACATGTAGTTTATCGTATACTTCGCATCAAACTAGGAAATTCGTCCTCTGTGACAGTATGAAATAAACAAGTAGCAAACTCAAAAGAAGAAATGTAAATAATATTCGTATACAATGCCGGTGTCAGGGTGTGAGTTTGTATGAACGTGACCTGTTTACATTTTTTCAAACTGTTAAATATTCTGGTTCACTGTTTCCATTAAGCGTTTCGACTCGTTCTCATCCAAACGGTTTCGTCAACTGCGTATTCCCTAGGATTATTTATTTATTTATTTACGCTCTAAGTTAGCAAAGTATAAATTCTAAGTTTAAAGAGGCAATAACTGCACCCCTATGACAATGTGACCTTACTAAGTGTTTCTCAGAAAACCAATCTCATTAAAATCAGACAGCATAATAAGTTCCACTATGATTCACATATATGTGTAACATAGTGGAACTTATTACACTATCTGATTTTAATGAGATTGTCAGAAAACTGGCTGCATTGGTTTGTGCTGTATGACACCGCTCATCATATGAACATACTTCAACGCCACACTTGATCTTTGGTCTGCTGCATTTAGATTGTACTGATGTTCTCTTGTCAGTAGACAGAACACCATCTCAATGTGTGACTTTATTAAAAAAAACCATACACTGAAGTCCACAGGGCCAATATTGATCAGCTCACACCACAGTTGGCCCCTCAGACTGGATAAGTTATCACCTTGCACAATAGCCTGAATTCACTGATCACATACATCAGCACACACTTCACACATAGGTATATACATGTATTGTTCAGGTCTCCTTTTTATTTCATTTCCTATCAAATATTAAAACGTAAAATATCAGTAAAACATTGTTCAGGGACTACGATATAGTGTAAGGTATACAGCATCCTCTATGGCCCGATTTGATGCTGGAACACCTGAACCAAGAACTTAGACGACCTTCCTTAATGTTTCAAATAAGTTGTCAGTCATTTCTCTTCAATAATGAAACCAGTTTGTACATACAAATAAACGTTTGACCTCCTGTGTTCTCTCTGTGGACATGCAGTGTCTCATTCATACTCATCAAGACAGTTATCAATCACCCCTGTGTATAAGAGTTCATGGCATGATCCATTTGCTCAATACATGTTAAATATAGAACTTTTAAAGGGGCCGTAGTGCGTATTTTCGCTCAAATAAGTCGATGAAATGTATTTGAAAAATAATGTCACCAAAACTAAAACACCCTTCTCTCTTCGGAAAATCAAGTTAAAAATGAGTGAACATGGTCTGGTAAAGCCATGGAAATCGTTTTGTGTTATTCTAAATAATAAAATGTGTTCACATTAAAATGGCCGCCATGCAATTTTTGCTTTATACGGAACGACGTTATTACGACTACGGATAATTGGTTTGTGTAATAAGATTTTTTACGCTCTAAAGTAAATATAAATGATATAAACTATCAGTATAATTGGAAAATTTGAAAAAAAATTAAATGTGCAAAAACGTGCTACTGCCCCTTTAAACGGTTAGTATCACTGTGTACCAAACAGTATATATCAATTTGCCATTATAATCGCTTGTTAAAGGCATTAGGAAAACTTTATGTAATCTTTTTGGATCCATCGCAGTCTATTAACTACTGCCTACTGATATGTAATAAACGGCTTATTATTTCATTAAGTTCATTTGTTTTGTTTCTGTGTGTTTGTTTTTTATTAGGATGTTTTGTAAAGAAAAAAACTTTGCCCTACATTGAATATAAACATTTATTATATTTTCAGTGGTGAAATACGGCATTTTTCGGTTAAAATAAAAGCCGTATTTTCACTGAGTGAAATAACATGTTATTCTACTGCGTGAAAGAACACTTTCGATCGTATGACGTCATCATAACAATAGGATGACGTCATAAGAAGACCGTGTTAAAGCAAGGGGAGCATGGATGCTCCTTTCATTGTAATAACGTCATTTTCGAACTATACATAACTGGTTAAATCTAATAAATAGAACATTTGACATTTCTCGTCGAATACCAAGTATATCTCATCTCGTTAAGTAGAAAAAGTATATTTACACTCGTGGCTGCGCCACTCGTGAAAATATGCTTGTCTACTTCACTCGATGAGATATACATGGTATTCGACAAGAAATGTCAAATATCCTCTATATACATCGATAATGGTTAGTATAAATTTGAGACTGTAAACACTGACCAGAAAATATCTTATTTCATTAATTTATGGTCTGTGCTGTAGTAGTTTCATCTTATTGAAAATGATTACTGTGTTATACTGTGCTGCTATTATTGTCGACATTAAAAAATCTGAGCGCTCTTCTAAACCCAGATATTCTAATTACCACACTGATAGATTCACGTCCACCGTCCCCTCATTCACGTCCACTGGTATACGCACTCTCAAGTCAGCAGACCTGGAGTCGTAAACAAATCAATCGTCAGTGCATGTTGTTGACATATTCCCTGTTTGAAGATCCATAACAACTCGACATATTAATTACACCGTGTAGTCAACGAGTCGGGTTCGTTCAGTGGCCAACTCACATATAACGTTATAACATTGACATATTAATATTGACTCAGTCCCCTTAATTAATATTTATCCATCACTTTGCCAAATCCGAGAAATGAAAATATTATGTTAAGCAAGTCTACATCTATAATTGAAAACCCTTATTACCTTAGGCTCCTTTTCATTATTCAACAAAATAACTCTGTGCTTTCTAATACTTTATTTGTAATAGGCCTACATGTATATACATTATACTGACCGTCAGTCTGATTTATAGCTGTTTACAAGCGTTCACCATTTGTTCCTTCCGATTGCGCGTTGTAAATACTGAAACGCTAACGGCTCGATATTGGTCACGTGACTTTGGTAGCAGACGACCAATGTGAATCTCGCAGGGGAAACATCAGTCCTTTTAGCAGAAGCGAAGATGGAGGGCGCCTTGTACTAAGGAATATTTCATTCTCGGAGCTGACACCATAGGGTTGGCCCTATCTACATGTATGCCCGTCCGACGTTGTCTGCGATCTATGTGTGGTGAGTACTCATCAAGTCCTTGTATGGTCTGTACTCTACACTAGGCTGACTCTGTTTACATTTACTGCCACAGATTGTAAACACGGTGCCCGTCGACCTACTTCGGTAATATGTTTCTTTGCGGGTTAGAAAGTGATTTCAACAATTATGTATCGTGTTTTGAGTGTTTGACTAGAACTGTATCGACTTGTGACGTTTAAATCGGAATTTCATTGTAATTTCCATTAGCAGAGATTCGTCCTCAGTGAAGTCATTCATCTTGATCTTCTTGCATCATGTGGGTGTATCGACTGTAACACTATAGCATGGCACGCGATGTGTACGTTAAGCTCTTATTGCATGCACATATAATGTTCATCCTCTATTACATGATGTAATATTAACATGCAATACACGTCACATTATTACATATATATCTTACATATGAACCTCGTTAGTATGTATGTACTTGCTTAAGCTCCGGACTGAATATTGTATATTCAAAATGCACATAATTGTAAAAGCCCTGATTTAATAAAATAACTCTCCATGGCACACACTGCATTCGGGAAGGCATCTTGTAAACAAAGCGGTATCTTGGGGCATCGGACGGGCGGTCATTTCCCGATGACCTTTTGAACCCAGATGCGCCGACTCTGCAATAGGCTATGTATGATTTAACAGCTGTAGCATATTATCTTGAGCCTTCGCCGAATAAATCTGTCATAAATGGATATTGTTTCCATTGCACTTAAAGAGATCGAGATCTTCCATACGTATAACGTTCTTTATCCAATGAATTATGCATGACGATCTGTGTACAGAATACACTTAGCTCTGTCTTGTCGTAAATATCGACATATTGAAGTATCATTTTGCTCTGATATTAACAAAATAGCTTTCATTTTACAGAATTTTTTAGTTGGGTGCCTAGACTAACACTAAAATATTGAAAAGGAGCCTGTTTTCTGAAAATCCCATTTCTCATATTCTTCTTTTCAATATATAATGAATTGTGATATTTTCAGAATAATTACTTTTTCAGAGTCTGACTGTACGACTAATGGTTCAGCCCGTACAGTATAAATCTGGAGTCAACTTCATGTATCGATTTAATGAACAGGTCTCTTGCAGATCATGAATAATAGCACTACACAGGATAGTTTGGGGGGTTTCACTCTTCTTGGTACAAGATTCGAGTGATGTCATTATAATTGAGATCACGTTAACACTATATACAAATATACTGGATGATTAAGACTTGAAATATATTATTCCCTATAAACATTTCACGGCTACTTGAGTGATGTTATGCGTGTTTATTCTTTATTGATGCAAATCGGATTAAGTAAGATTGCATAGGTTTACATATAATTAAAATCTTATTTTTTAAGAATTTCAAAAGTGAAAATTCTATTAAGAGAAAATCACTTTATTTATTTAACTCAACGACATTTAGCATACATGAGTATTGATATAGTAGTAGTCTTTAGAACACAGTCTGAATAAAGGTACTTATTGCCGAAAGTAGATTATCCAATTGCAAGCTGGTGTAAATGATGTCATACTTCCGGACACACATACGGGTTACCTACTACAAAACGTCGATTGTTAAATGGGCCGTAATTTGGGGCCCATTGCGCTACGTACTTTGCCATCAATTGATTATCTCCAAAAATAGCACGTATTGGTCTATGGTTACGTCCTGTTGGCAAACAAGGCCGCGCTATATTCATGCCAGATTTGACCAGCTAGAAGGTGGCAGTAGAGCTTAATGATATTTTAGTCTTGAACTGCTTACGTACAAAACCATGTAACCTGTGTTTTCCTTCGAAACGATGTATCAAGCGAAACGTTGATGCAAACATATATCAAATGGTATAGAGTGGTTGATAAACGTTAATTATAGATACTGGCCAATGTTTTCGAAATAGTATATATACTTAAGGATGCAAAGCGTACACGTTCGTTATTAGCTTTTCGTTATACAATGAAGTTCATAAATACCTTTTTGTTCACACGTGTCAATTAAAATTCACTCTAAGAAAATGTTACATTTATCGAAGCTGTCATATTGTTATTTATAATAGTGTAGTTTATAAGTTTAACATTTAATGAATTGAGTTTGTCTGTTATGGCAGTGAATGTGAATATAGTTATTATTATTTTCTAAGAATGTGTTACTTTTGTGAACTTGCTTTTAAAAAATCTAAAATGATAATAAAGGCTTCTGTAATCTGTAATCTGTCATCAAGACCCTAGACCTTAATACTCAATAGATGATAAGCCCAGTCTAGAACTTTGTAGCAAGTCTGGATTCCTCAGCATTGTTTTTTTAAAGGAAAATGTGTATGTCTGTGACTTAATGTTAGTCTAACAGGACTGTATAGGCCAAGGTTAAAAGTTTGTCTCAGTCACTTGAATCATTTCACCTTCACTCCAACCAAAACCGAAACACGAGAGTCTTCAGAAAAACGAGTCCTGATCATTCCTTGATGCAGATAGTTCCGACTTTCTGGATCAGTATATAATCAAATATCACTGTCTTAGAAACTCTTAGTGTAAAATCCATTCAGAGACAGAGTGCCAGTCTACACTAGGTAATGGGGTTCTCAGTACATATGTTCCCCTCATTAGTTTCTACTTGAAAGGTGCTCTTCTTGGTCCGCCCTCATTCACCATAACATAGACTGATTATAAGTCTCCATAACATATTAATATTTGAAATATAATAGACACTGACCTTTTTAAATTGAAAAGGAACCTCTGAAAAATGTGAATTTCAGATGCCTTTTACGGATGACATCTCGACATGTTTTCAGAACGTTAGGAAACTATCCAAGATATTCTCTGACTGAGACATGAACATTTTCATTTTAAGAACCTTTTCTCTTTAGTTTTACACTGTTTAAGTTTTGATATTGCAAATAACTGATAACTGCAAATAATATAATGTAGCGAGGAGTGTACTGATGGTATAGATGAGCCATGAAATCTGTAGCGAGGAGTGTACTGATGGTATAGATGAGCCATGAAATCTGTAGCGAGGAGTGTACTGATGGTATAGATGAGCCATGAAGTCTGTAGCGAGGAGTGCACTGTTGGTATAGATGAGCAATGAAGTCTGTAGCGAGGAGTGTACTGATGGTATAGATGAGCAATGAAGTCTGTAGCGAGGAGAGTACTGATGGTATAGATGAGCAATGAAGTCTGTAGCGAGGAGTGTACTGATGGTATAGATGAGACATGAAGTCTGTAGCGACGAGTGTACTGATGGTATAGATGAGCCATGAAATCTGTAGCGAGGAGTGTACTGATGGTATAGATGTATATTGATGCTGATATAAAGAACGAGTGATATTGCGGGGGATGCTGATGGTTAGATAAGCCAGGATGTTTGTCAGTGCGGGGGAAGGTGTGAAATGTATTTTTCTTTTCACATTTGTATTCCGTGTAATTGTGCGTGGATGCACTTTGCTTGTTCAGTTTTAATGCCAGCTCCCAGGGCATTTGATCAGACGATACGGCTGCTTTTGTTCGTTTCATTTGTAATTATCTTCTGAAACTATTTTATTTCATTGGTTTGCTATTTTGCTAAAATTGTCATTTGGTTACCTGTTAAACAAAACATTGTCTTCTATTCTTCAATCAAGACAAAAATACAAATGAATGTGTGTTTGGAAGAAAACATTTTGGTTGGTGTTTGAAATGGCTTTTGAACTATTTTAATATTTTAATATAATAATCATATTTGATATTAATGACTAGTTTATGGATTTCCTTTTTTTTTCTTTAAATAATCGATCTTAGGATATTCCTTAAACATGTATATCTTTCCGATACGTGAAGGGAGCATAAAGTGATAGTGATATCGAAAAAGAACATTCTCAATCATTGTTGTTCAATTGTGAACCAGCATATTGTAGGTGCTCATGAAGCATAACATGCAGGTAGAAGTCGACACATCACGTGTAGTTACTCTCTGTAAAGGCAAACATATAGAATATTTCTCCTTATAGAGAGTGATGACCTATAGAGATCAATACGTTGTGCTTACTAGAGACGTCTACAGTGTCTGTCCGCTTAAATTGAATGAGGTTGATGGATGGGCTATAGGTTGGAGATCGTTTGTACTTTTTATGTAGACTTACTCATCCTGCAACTACCCTGGTTGTCATTCCAAAGTATGTAAATTCTGAAAATATCAAATTGATCGTTAGTCGTTTGAACCTTACTAAAATGACGAAAGCTTGCCAGAATGAATATATAATGTATTCTGAAAATATTGCAAAGTTGTGATTACACAATCGATTTTATTGTTCTAAAGACATTTGTCAGTTCATTCAGGAACCAAAGCAACGATACTATACAAAATCCACGAGCAATATATACAACTAAAATATAATTACTAAACTCAATTTGAAATTTGAAACTTCGTCTTTTTCGAATCTCTTTTATTAGATGAGACATGGAAGTCAAAAAGGGATATTTGGCTTATTTTATGACGTCCTACAGTACTGATGCGTCAACAAATTGACGCCCAGGAAGGTACATCTTATACTTACATAATTTCCATATTACGTAAACTTTTACCCCTTTGAAATAACAATATCAGCACCCCATGGGTGTTTGAACAGATATAAAATATTAAGTATCAAACTCTCATGAATGAAACTTTGTATTTCTTTTCAAGAATATATCATCACCACAGACGTTCACAATCGACTTTATCCGACAGAAACATTTTGTGTTTGACTGTTGAAAATTTGGTATCGTTTTTTTTGCCCTTCGATGAATACTGTACTTTCCACCATACTATTTTTTCTCAAAATATACCATAAAAAATAAGGCAAGGATATTAAATCGATTAAAGTTAAGAGAACTTTTTTTAGTAAGAACGAACGTTTTACGTTCATGTTTTAAACTAACCATTGCATATATATTTCCAATTATTCATTATCATTTAAAGTTATGATTTTCAATTTATATAACACAGCCATTCTATAGTTTATACATATATATTCACTGTCTGTCTGTCTGTCTGTCTGTCTGTCTGGTTGCCAGAACAACTTATTCCTAAAATAACACCAGTCGGACGCTGTAACAGATCTTGGAAAGATCACGACTTCAAGGTAACTCATGTGCTTGAAAACTGTGAATATCTATCCTTGATACCGGGCACAGTTGAATCTCCCAGCGCCCGAACTTGGTTTATATAACATTACCGGAAGCAACGAGGTGAAATTCCTATAACATTCCTGTAGCTGAAGATGAGCTTTGGTATCATATACTGAAACCAGGCGAACCAAGATGAGGGTATGTAGCAAGGTTGCTTCTTTGATCCTTCCCTTTTCCTTATCTATTGGGATGAAACGTTTAATCACTCCATCTGTCGTGTTAACATGAATAGAGTGTCCAGCATTACGTTGGTTTCTTAGAATACCGACACATTTCTTGTACGAATGACCATTTCAAACTGGAAACGTAATGTGTATTTTAAATACGAATTATACCTTATTAAGATATCCGAGTTTTACACCAATACAATAAACGAGATTCCTGGTACTTTGTCAATGTGGATTTTTAATGTCTATTCAAATGTTGCTTGTTTCAAACTAAAATCACAAATGTCTCTTACAATTAACGCCAGGACCGAAATGGGAAGAGGATGGAACGTTGATTATTTCAAACATTTTAAACATAAAACAACTTTTAAAATGTTACTATTTCCCGGCGATGATACTCCGTTTTTGGATGCAATGCTGCTATGTTACCATGGTAACACATGTTAAGTGTTGTTTCGTGATCATGAAAAATCTAATTTCGGTCGCAACAAACTAATGTTATCTAAGGCGGATTTACTAGTTATCGTTTTCGTCGAATTTAGAACAGTTTCCATGGTGACGATGAATTAAATACTACATAATATAATTCTATAAAATCACATTCAGAAGTATTGTTTTAGTCAAGAAAACGGTAAGTGAATATTGTACACAAAATTTGATTTCATTTTATGGATAACCATATGATATAATTAGCTAAACGAAACCTAGTTTCACAATATATACAGGAACATTAAAGGATGTCGTTGAAGATCTGTCCATTTATTCGTGTTCCCACTGGTGAAACTAGTAAAACTATATGTCAACTGTCATGGTGTATTATCTCATTCTATGTATACTATGAAACAATGATTGTATCCAACTGAAGTGAATAAAACAATTTTAAAAAAACAATAAAAAGAATTATGGATATAGCGGGATATAAAATGAGATATTGGCCATGATGTCATAGCGAAGTAAACGTTGTCAACCATGTTGTGAGGAAAGTTCATAAAAAAAACCATTGTTATCTGTTCCTGACTGGTCTTCACGTTCAAAATGTATGCAACGTCATCTCAAGCTATTTGCATCGCTTTCAAGCTGTTAGTACCATGTTTCGTTGACATTGTCATTCCATATGGATGTAGCGCTTCATTTGAATGCTTTACACAATTTATTTCTCGCCCATTGAAGATACTACAGTGTAATATTTATACGTTATTATAAAACTAGTGTAATTCCTCTGCAATGGTCGTATCGCTGTCTCGATTGTGCGTGACTCATGAAAATCTTAGGTCCAGCAAACTGTCGGCAATTTCGCTTGATTAAGTTGGGCAGTTGATGAACAGAACACTAAACTTCCTTCCATACAATACCATTTTGATTAAACTCATGAATGATTTGATATCAAACTCGCTTGCGCTCGTTTAATACCAATTCATTAACACGTTTAATAAAAAATGGTATTAAAATGTTTGTCATGTATAGGGAGAAATACATTTGTTTATCAAAATTCAAATGAAAATTGTTCTAGTCTTCTTTTACGGTAATGCACCAACAGAGAAACATTTATTCAGATTCATGTATTCGTGTGTTAGCTTATTATATATGCATTCCGTATTTCTGGATTCAAGTGTATCATCAAACATTACAATTATTTTATGAATGACTTTGAAATTCACAGTTCGGGTTCCACAAAGCAAAGTGCTCTCTAACTGTCCTCTGTATAGGCTTCACGTCAAACGTATATGCTGTCCTGTGTAGGCGTTCTTCCTTTCATCACTAAGCTGCCATGAGAAAAGCAAACGCTCTCCATCAGTGTAAAAAAGTAACCAATCAATAAGTACCTACAGTGCACCACGGTGGCGAGAGATGAAGAGGACAGTAAAGGTGGCTCTTGTCGCGTAGTCAGCTCATAACTACTCGTTACCATGGAAATAAAAATAGTTCATGTTGTTTCGTGACTTGTTGTTGATTATGGAATTGACAGGAGGGTCCAACTAAACGATGCAAAACGGAATGCACTTTTGTTATCGTAGATTTGGATTGAATATTTAATGTAGGAAGCTAAAGGTTACATGTGAAGCTTTATTTGCTTTCTTACGATTGTAAATTATAAACTTACATTGTTTACTTTACTTATAATGTCCACACTTCAAAGTAATACAATTTTATTTTCTAAAATTTCTTACAGATATGAGTACGTGACCAATTACGAATGCCAATTTATTCATATAATTAGTTACGTTTTTATAATATTGTTTTGATGACTTTTTTAGCTCATCAGGCCTGAAAGGCCCGATGGGCTTATGGCATGGCATGGTGTCCGGCGTCCGTCCATCCGTCCATCCGTCCATCCGTAAACTTTTCGCTTTTTCGACTTCTTCTCCAGAACCAATGATTCCACAGAGCTGAAATTTTATGTGCAGACTCCTTGGCCAATGGGGATTCTAAATTGTAGATTTAATGACCCCATGACCCCAAATGGGGTCACAGGGGTCACATCCTTAAAAACTTATTTTCATCTTCTTCTCGAGTTCCAAAAGGTCTAGAGAGCTGAAAAGTTGTGTGCAGACTCCTTGGCCAATGGGGATTCTAAATTGTAGATTTCGTGACCCTGTGACCCCAAATGGGGTCACCGGGGTCACATCCTTAAAGACTTATTTTCATCTTCTTCTCCAGTTCCAAAAGGTCTAGAGAGCTGAAAAGTTGTGTGCAGACTCCTTGGCCAGTGGGGATTCTAAATTGTAGATTCTGTGACCCTGTGACCCCAAATGGGGTCACCGGGGTCACATCCTTAAAAACTTATTTTCATCTTCTTCTCCAGTTCCAAAAGGTCTAGAGAGCTGAAAAGTTGTGTGCAGACTCCTTGGCCAATGGGGATTCTAAATTGTAGATTTCGTGACCCTGTGACCCCAAATGGGGTCACCGGGGTCACATCCATAAAAACTTATTTTCATCTTCTTCTCCAGTTTCAAAAGGTCTAGAGAGCTGAAAAGTTGTGTGCAGACTCCTTGGCCAATGGGGATTCTAGATTGTAGATTCCGTGACCCTGTGACCCCCAAATGGGGTCACCGGGGTCACATCCTTAAAAACTTATTTTCATCTTCTTCTCCAGTTCCAAAAGGTCTAGAGAGCTGAAAAGTTGTGTGCAGACTCCTTGGCCAATGTGGATTCTAAATTGTAGATTTCGTGACCCCATGACCCCAAATGGGGTTTCATGGGTCACATCCTTAAAAACCTATTTTCAACTTCTTCTTCAGTTCCAAAAGGTCTAGAGAGCTGAAAAGTTGTGTGCAGACTCCTTGGCCAGTGGGGATTCTAAATTGTAGATTTCGTGACCCCATGACCCCAAATGGGGTTTCATGGGTCACATCCTTATAAACCTATTTTCAACTTCTTCTTCAGTTCCAAAAGGTCTAGAGAGCTGAAAAGTTGTGTGCAGACTCCTTGGCCAATGGGGATTCTAAATTGTAGATTTCGTGACCCCATAACCCCAAATGGGGTCACAGGGGTCACATCCTTAAAAACCTATTTTCATCTTCTTCTCGAGTTCCAAAAGGTCTAGAGAGCTGAAAAGTTGTGTGCAGACTCCTTGACCAATGGGGATTCTAAATTGTAGATTTCGTGACCCTGTGACCCCAAATGGGGTCACCGGGGTCACATCCTTAAAAACTTATTTTCATCTTCTTCTCCAGTTCCAAAAGGTCTAGAGAGCTGAAAAGTTGTGTGCAGACTCCTTGGCCAATGGGGATTCTAAATTGTAGATTTCGTGACCCTGTGACCCCAAATGGGGTCACCGGGGTCACATCCTTAAAAACTTATTTTCATCTTCTTCTCCAGTTCCAAAAGGTCTGGAGAGCTGAAAAGTTGTGTGCAGACTCCTTGACCAATGGGGATTCTAAATTGTAGATTCCGTGACCCCGTGACCGCAAATGGGGTCACCGGGGTCACATCCTTAAAAACCTATTTTCATCTTCTTTTCCAGTTCCAAAAGGTCTAGAGAGCTGAAAAGTTGTGTGCAGACTCCTTGGCCAATGGGGATTCTAAATTGTAGATTTCGTGACCCCGTGACCGCAAATGGGGTCACCGGAGTCACATCCTTAAAAACCTATTTTCATCTTCTTTTCCAGTTCCAAAAGGTCTAGAGAGCTGAAAAGTTGTGTGCAGACTCCTTGGCCAATGGGGATTCTTAATTGTAGATTTCGTGACCAAGTGACCCCAAATGGGGTCACAGGGGTCACAGCCTTAAAAACCTACTTTTATCTTCTTCTCCAGTTCCAAAAGGTCTAGAGAGCTGAAAAGTTGTGTGCAGACTCCTTGGCCAATGGGGATTCTAAATTGTAGATTATGTGACACTGGACCCCAAATGGGGTCACAGTGGTCATGATCTAAGAACCTATCTTTTGCTTGTTAACAATAACTTAAATAACTTAAATATTCAACTTTAGATAGTAAATCAATGAAATCCTGATGAGCTACAGAGCCCATGGCTCTATTTTTCTATATTTGTCAGTATATTCACAAACAAAATGTTGACAATGTATATATATTGTAATTTGCCTTGCACTGGATTGTCAAAAGAAACATGTATCGTGGGCGTGTGTTATGATGTTTACATCGCGGTCAGGATACATCACATGGAAGCAACGTTCTACGTTGTGTCTTATCTCTTACTGGAATGTACTCAATCACGAATACTGCAGCTGTATGTCATGTCAATGATATGTTTACCTTCCTTAAGAGGGATGTAGAAGTAGGTAATATGAAGAATTAACAAATATGTGGATTTACAACTTCATTATTGCAAAGATATGCGACGTTTCGGTGTAGATACTAACACCGTTTGTTAATTCTTCAATTATATGTTTACTTCATAGAGAGATTGCCTACGCAATATCAACTATTCCATGTCATGGTTGATGTCTTCCCAGGTTAACACATATAGAGACAGGCTTCATCAACATGGTGCTTGTAAGAATCCCAGTTCGTGTTAAGTCTTTTCTCCCTGACAGTATGTTCATTCATTATAGGGGTGAATGAAGGGTGCTGTTATCATGTTGGTAAATTCACAAATTAACGACCATAGGTGTAATCAGCGTCAAAGTATTGACATGATATTTGTCGAGTTTCTATTTTGCGTACAAGTCGACCAAAAATTATCATATTATCATATATAGTCTGTCATATAATGCCCGTGGCGTTTGTTTGACTAGATACGTTGTCTGATATTAGCTTAGTTGTTGATGCTGAATCGACCTTGCTGTCGTTATTGGCTGAACTAATGAACGATGTTAGCACTGATCTCCAACATATGCGTTTTTCTCTGCCAATACCGAACCCATTCTATACTCAACGATTGCTATGTTTGCTTGAGGCATTTGTAGAGTGGTGTAGGGCGTAAATTTGGTTAAGATGTTGCAGTCTGTGGCCGCTTCTCCATGAAACGTTATTGACCCGATGGGGCCCTCGATAAGTAGACCGGCCAGTTCTAATTCACTCAAAGTTGTTTGTCAGGGAACCAGGCCATAATGTATTGCTCCTCGACCAGGGCCGGTCTCCTCAATAGAGGCACCCTCATCGAGGCATTGTTCACTGAATTAAGGCTGGTTCCTTTATGTCCTATTTGATGTTTGGCATGAACGAGAATGTCAATCAATAGAGTGAACCTTAAAAGACCAAGCAAGAACCATAAAAGACATTCTCTGAACAATTCCATCCGATAAAGACATCTTTCATTTCTTCCTTGGAGAAATCTTATTGAAATTGATTCATTGCATATATGAAATAAATTGGTTCGACGTTGAAGTGATTGGCAAAGGCCCTTTTCGATTATCAAAAGTAATGTTATTGTTAAGCAACAAAGACATGGTCTAACAATGGAATGATAATATAATTCTGTATTGTTTTGAGTTTCGTTTACAAGTTTGTAGAACATGATAACATAGCATTCGGAAGGGGGTGGAAAATAGGAAGGGGGTTATTACATTGGGTTGGGAGATCATCCACATGTGTTTTGCTATTTAGCAATTTTAATGCCATTTAAGCCATTTTGAAAGTACTTTTAAAACTTTTGATAACATATTTTGTATCTTCAATCTTAGATAATAAATCATACAGATCGTGATGAGGTACAATGGCTTTAAAATCATTCTTAGGGGCACAACATAATACTTGACATTTTATAATCTTTAATCATGACCAGTTATTATCATCTAGCTCGGAAAAATTTACCTCAAGGATGTTTTGTTGTTAACTATGAACTTTATATGTTTTTTCAGTATCAACTATTTATTTCAGAGTTGAATGTCCAAAAAGGATATCTTTATTTATTTCTCGTATACGCTCAATGACCTTTTCATTAAAATGCTTTCTCTGTGGAGCCATATGTCAAGGCTTGTGTAGTAATTCAGTAAAACGTTAGCGTTCCATTAAAGTTAACATACCAGAATGAACTTCAACAAGGGACCATCTTCCGGGTTTAGCTTCATACAAACAACTTGTTTATGCTGACTTTAAGTACATAAGGTAAACAAGTGTCTTACACCGCATGAATAGAGTCAGTAGCGAGCGTACTTCTGCATCCAAACTGTGTTGATCTTATCTGGATTTTCATGTGCTGTCATATTTTTTTGTCAGTTGGTGTATTGATGATACGATACGGTTGATAATATTAATCATTTTGCGTACATTATTTATTCATACTGTTATTAGCATATCAAAACTTTGAAATCAAATAGAATATATTTATATTTCGAGTTTTCATGTTTCTTATGTTAAGTTATAAAACATAACATTGGGTGAAAAAAACTCGTCCGATACCTAAATGTTACGTTAAAAACGGTTTGTTTGCCGTACAAGAACACAATCTCATTAAAATCATATCTTTGATTCGTTCCCAAGGTTAAGCTTTAAAAATTTGGGTTGTCACTTGGATGAGTGACAACTCAATTATGTCTAGCCTTATAGGAACGAATAAAAGATATGATTTTAATGAGATTATACGAGAACACAATTGGATAATTCGTGTGGTGAACAAACTCTTGGGATGTAAACTCTGTAAAGCTTGTAAAGGGTGTAAACATCAACACGTACAGTTTGACCTTTTCCCGAGCGATACGATTTCATCTGTGAGTCAGCTTGTACTGCTTACAGTGGCAATGACCTCCGGTGTGGAAACAACATGCGTTTTGTCACCTTGCCCCACCTCACAGAATGCCGACCGATGGGGAAAACACACTGCGGCTTTCTTCTCAATTATAACAGTATTTATAGAACGGCCTGTCGCGCGTAAATATCTTAAGTTTATAAACAAATATTCTTTCTTGCCATTAATCTGTTGGCTGCATGTGAGGTTACTTACTATAAGAATACTTATGTTGCCTGTTTGTCACAGGCCTCAAATAATATAATATTTATATATATTTATGTATTTATATATTTAATTGCAATTTGAAAATTATTAGAAATGTCACGACGCATATTGTTTTGTCAAAAACATGTCTAAAAGTTATATAGGTCAGAACATATTATTGTTGTGAATATTATGATAGTGTCTTAATTACGAAATGAATATCCTTCTCGGCTGATATATTTACTCTGTTTGACGTAAAAACAATACGAATCCCGTGAAGAATGAATAAAATCATAATGTAATGTCCCCGATGAAGTAGGAACCTTGTCAAGACCAAGAAAACAAGTTTAGTGAAGTAGAAAATTAGATTGTGGCAAATGATGTCCAGTTACTTTGAGAACTCGGGAAAAACCCTAACTAAGAAATCTAAAATGTTTATACTCTTTCTCTAGTATTTGTTTCTAATTATCTTTCTCTATGTTGCAGTTTGGTTGAACAACGAAGAAGATATGATCACGGAAACTGTGAAACATCCAGGAATCATTTTGCCCTTCGCAGCCTCACTTTCGGATGGGCGGGAGGTGTTCGTGGACACCATGACAGAATGTCATCTTAAACAAGTATGGCGGATTATACAGGAAGCTGCGCAGAACGACGAAGGATTCGGCGCAGATGAGTACCTCTCGGAACAGGACTTCCGGAATGACATTAAAGGTGGAAGTGGGTTCGCTGTGTTGAACAAAGACAATGGTGAGCTAATCGCAGCATTCGTCCTGGCTATAAGTAAATACTACCGGGGACAGAACGTGGTCGACCCATTCCTCATAGTCCGCCGGTGTGAGAGACGCAAGGGAGTGGGCGAACTCTGCTTCCAGTTATGTGTACAATACGCCAAGACTCTCGGTTTTATGGGAATGTACGTGGACACGTTTAGTACGAACACTGCCATGATGAAGATTATAGAAAAGGCCGGTGGGTTCCAGAAAGTGGGTTATCTCCCCATGGGAGGCCGGAGTAAGGAGGGGGGTATCATCAGTTCCTTCATATACTACAGAGACCTCCGGACTCCCTCCCCACATGTGTCCCCATGTCCTTCTTGATGCTCAGTGGGGAAGTGACTCCTCCGTGTCTGAGGATTGGACCTGTTTCAAGGTTTCACTCGGGAACTTGCAGCATTCGGTGATACTTGGTGATGCGACTGTAGTGACAGTGTTGATTTACAGTGTAGTAGATGTTGTGAGAAGAGAATGAGTGGTTGGGTCGATATCAGACATTGTTATACTGTGTATGGTTTCAGTTTCAATCTATGCACTCTTTCATACTCAACAACGCAAGGACCTCAACTATTAGGACTTCTATGGTTTGCAGACGGAAACTCACTTTTATAGACCGAATGAGTTTACTTTGGTGTGAGTCGATATTCTCTACCAAATGAATGTGTCTAAACTTTGATGGAATTGTAGAAAAACAATTTGCGACTACTATTTTTGGGTTGCCTGTTGTTTATGTCATTAGTGTCTTATAGGTCGTGGTAAGATTCAATGCAGTTATCGCACGTCACTAAAAAGATGTCTACATGATTCGCAAACTGCGTCCATTAGTTATTTTGCGTATTTAAATAGCTACTGTTTTACATAATGAATTACGAGAAAAGGTTACTTTTTGAAAGTATAGACATTATTTCTGTCAAAACTTTAAAACATTACAACGGTTTAACGGGTACTGTTGGATCGATAGACTCGTATACATTAATGTTGTTTTTAATATTTCAAATCGTTTTATTCCGTTCGTTTAAAGGGAAACTTGTGTTCAATCTTAGGTATCGTTCTTATTATTTTATTATTGAATATTGATACAACAGGGCACATATCAGGTCGTAGTGTTGGTGATATAAAATGAAAATTGGACAGATTAAAGTTTTCAAACGAATAAGACTATATGTGTTTGTATCGTTATCTGTATCTGAGTACATTTGTGTGTTATAGCGTGATTAATTCCACGCTACATAACTGTGCAAACTAACATCTACCTTCAATTTTATTTTTCTGATTTTTGTAATTTTCTTTGCATCAGCAATTTAACTCATATGTAGAATTGTTACATTTGTAATCAGATTATCGGCAATAGTAGCAATACTTTTAACTTTTCAGAACGAAGCCATTGTGAGTATCGACCCTCGAATTCATACCTAGAAATCCACAAGCAGATTATAGTTTCATTGCCAACTGTTAATGTATTGTAATACTTAGACAGAATCCAGTTAATTTTCTCTTAACATTGCAATATAATAATTGTGTATGTAGCGCTCTTTCTAATGTACTGTATAGTGGGCAATTACGAAAACCTCATCTGATTAACCAAATTACACGTCCTTTGTATGTACATGGATCTCATACTGTTAAAGTCATAACAAACCCGAGCAGACTCTGCTTGATTAGTTAATAGGTTATATCAACTGCACATTCGATAAAGATAAGTCGAAGGAAACAGTTGTTGTCTCTCCGTCTGCCTCTACTTATTAGTTCGACATGTTGTGCAGCCACCAGCAGAAACATCTATGTGCTGTAGCTGGTCACTAAATATAGATGTTTTTCTCAATAACAAGAACAAAAATAGAAATTAATCTCAGTGAGTGGAGGTAAAATGATGTCCGGACTGTATGTGGGAGGCCATATTTAATCAATATGTTCTCGACAATTTGCCAGATATTACGTTTATTGATGTTATGTTTCCACCGTTTCTGTGAGAATGGTTACTTGTTTACGTCATGTCTGTACAATGAGTCGCAATATTCCTTGTTATTGTAACAATATTTGATATACATATATTCAGGATTAATTGAACTTTTAGTTCCTCAAGTATTGGGTGTATACGTTTATTTACTGATGATGCTGACATTGTAACGTTGAATAATCTGAAACAATGTTAAATTCCTTTCCAGTGGTATTAATAACAGGACATGGATCAATTACACTTCACTTTACACTAATTTTGATGTCGAAAAGACTGTAAACTTTACCAAACTCGAAAATCTCGTTTGTTCTATTTTGTTTTGAATGAAACGAGCAGTCAATGTATTTATATTTAAGAACGTTTCGTTATGTCATCCTTCATATATATCATACACATGATGTTTATCAAGAACATATGATAAGATATCAACGCATTTGGGTGTGTTCCAGAAGAACGCTAAAGTGAGCAAACACAAAATCACTCACTCAAACGCTCTCGATTAACCGTTGATTCACTATACTACGGGTCCTATATTAGGCCCCAAATCACAGGTTACAGCGAGAGATCACTGAAGTTAGAGTACAAAATGTAGACCAATTATGGATACTTAAGTTTGTTAGCTCATAAAGCAATTATGGCCAGACAGGCAGAGTGTATTTGCTATCTGCCGGCGTCCGTTCCCGTTTAAGATTTCTTCATCTGCTTCTAATTAATTTTATTAGTTTCCGGGGTACTTCTCTCCCCTTCTTTGCCCACTTTTGGTCCCTTGAGGTAAATTGTGCAAGTCATAAATAGGGGGGAAATAGGTCACATCCTTGAACAAATATCATATTTGATACTTGTTTAGAACGCAAAGGTCTACATGCTGGAATCGTGTGTTAAAATATCTTTACCCATGTCGATTAAAATTGTTAAGTTGGAGTAATTAATACCATATTAGATACCATATGGACAATTCGTTATTATTTGATATGGTTTAGTTTTCAACCTTAGAAATAATAAATCATGCAATAACTGATGAGCTACAGAGCCAATAGCTCTATTTTATGTAGATCGGATTGGTTGTTATCCAAAATAAAGATTTATTATTGTTTAAAATGTGTTTGTTTTGTTATTAAAATGTTTGAAGTTCAAAGATCCAATGGCAAAGTTTATAACTGGTCTTCTTGACATCACATAAGTAAAAGATGCATTTAAAAAAAAAAATACTGAATCTAAATATACCCAAAATCAGACAAAAACAGAAAAAGGATTTTAGCAAATTAAATGCATGGACAATTTTTATTGTTCGATATTATGATGTTTTTAAAAGTAAATACCACAAAGACATGATGTTAACTATAAAATACTTGCCATGTATGTATTGTGTGCGAATGAGACTCCATGAACGATTTTGGGTATATTTGAATTTAGTAGAATTTTTTTTCAAATGCAACTTTCACTTATTTATCATAACCGAAATGAGAACACCCCGACACTGTAACAATGTACCAATGCCAATATCTCAAGACAAAAGGAATGAACTCTTTTTACTAAATTTCATGTTTCTGATATTTCCCTTTCTTTGGTATTTTAAAGTACAAGGACACTATTCACAAAAAGACATCCAGTGGTAACATGTTTTACTCAAAAAATATTCGAACTGATACGTTACGTTGTTTATATAACATTTCATTCCTATAACTATTAGGGGGTGTCAACCATTTTTACCATGAGTATATAAAGAGGGTGACTTATTTCATCGAAAAATCTGTTAGAAAACAAGGCACGTGTTCTAACAATGTGTTTGATATGATACATTAAGATCATTCGCCGTAACAAAATAACAAAATGGGCAGATGATTTCGAAATAAGATGAGACATTCATATTCGATTTTAAAGTTGCACGTTCTCCGACACATGAACGTGGTAATATCCAAAAAGTAATAGTGTAACGGTTTAACAACTAGTTGTTTTCTTACATCAAATAGCTTAAAGAGGCTATAGCACATTTTTTCGCGCAAATAAGAAATGGATTTGAAAAATAATTTTAACTAACAATAAAAAAAACTCAGCTCTTCGGAAAACCAGGTTTAAAACAAGTATTCATGGTTTGGTTAAGCGACGGCAATCAGTTTTGTCCTTCGAACAATACAAGGTGTTCACATTAAAATGGCCGCCATGCAGTTTTTTCCTTTTACGTGACATCGTTATTAACACTGCAGATAATTGGTTTGTTTAATGCGATGTTTTACCCTCTAAAGCAACTATAAATGACATAAATTATCATTATAAATGGCTATTTTGAAAAAGTAAAAATTGAAAAAAGTGCTACAGCCCCTTTAATAGCACCAAACCGTATGCTTACAATATAGAAACATCCGATCGGCATCAGCATGCCAACTTCTAAATGCATCGTTAAGTCTCGTTCTCACACTGCGACTTGTAGAAACTACTTGTTGTAATGTGAAACTGACGTCACAGTACGTACAATTCCGTATCCATACAGGTTGATACGACAAAAAGCACCATTAGAAGTGGACTTTTTATAGGCATCTGGCCTGGAAGGCCCGATGGGCTTATGGCATGGCATGGTACCGGGCGTCCGTCCGTCCATCCGCCCGTCTGTTCGTCTGTAAACTTTTCGCTTTTTCTTGTACATACTCCTTGGCCAATGGGGATTTTGAATTGTAAATTTAGTGATCTTACGACCCCAAATATAGGTCACAGAGGTCATGACCTGAAAAGCTATTTTCATCTTGAGATTGTATGTGCTCTTCAAAGGGAGGTAATTTAAAGGCCCCTTTACACAGACATAAAGACCGTTGTGCGTCCTCTGTGCGCCCAAAAAAACATAACAGATCGCCGTTGGACGCTCAAGGGAGGCAGAATGGTTGCTTAGGTCGTGAGGAGGTGGCACAAGGGATGTTGAGACATCGCGATTGATCGCCAAGAACGCGGAGGACGCCAACAAATTTTGAACATGCTCAAAACTTCCGCAGAGGGGTCGCCGACGATTCTGGTCGCTCAAGGGTTGCTCCCATGATGCAGAAAGGTCGTACAATGGACGTTCCAAGGTCGCAAAGGACGCTCAATGATCGCCATGTAAGAAATTCGCTAACGTTGGGCGATGCCTCTGCCTCCCCTGTGCCTTCCTACTACGTCCTCTGTGCAAGCAGAGCCGTTTATATCACGACCGTTCTGCCTTCATGCAACCTTTGTGCGACCATGACGAGTGTTGTGCCTTCTTTCTGCATTCACTCAGACTTCTGTGAGCGTCCTCATAAATTCTCCAAAAATAGATGATCGATTCTCACATGTTTCCTTGTTTCTGTTGGCAAATCTTTGATAAGACTATGACACCAAAACGGAGCAAGACAACAGAAAAGTCAAGCAAATAAAAGTGTATAAACTCACTTGTAAAGAAACGCCATCACATATGTAACTATAAGAACGGAATGCCGCTGTCGGATAGAGTCGATTTTAAATGTCTTTGATAATAACAAGTTTTGTAAAGAAGTACGCACAATTTCATTCATTCGGGTTTGATACTTTTTATCATGATCTTTGTTCAAACACATAAGGGTGTTGGAATACTTTTTTTTGTCCAGAATGTTGGGTAATTTTCTTTACAAATTACGAAATACCGAAAATAGGACATCGTAAAACAAGCCCAAAATTCCCTTTTTACTCTCTTTTTACTGTTTTATCTCCCCGTTAAGAAGATTTTAAAAAGAGACAAGTTTTTACAAGGCATGATTTTCAGAAGTATGAACAGATAATGTTTCAGAAACTTAAATGTAACCCATTTGAATGATGAATCCCGTATTCATTCGTATGTTTACCAGTGGATTTAATAATTTCATGTATTTTTGTATATTTACTTCTTTATGGGTTTTTTTTATCATATTCTTCTGCAAAAAAAAAACAATTTTATTTTTATGTATTGCAGCTTCAAAAGCTGATTGGTTGGTTGTTTTTGACTGTTGGAATGGGACTGAAACAATTGAGACTAATGCAGATTATTGTAGACCATAGTCTATCCAGGTTGCCGAATGCTCCCAGGGATCACTGAAGCATTTTCAGGTATCGCAGAGGATGCAGAAGTGTTGCTGCATGGTCGGCCAACTGTCGGCATAGTCGTGAAGGGAGGCACAGCGAAGGCACATAGGAAGCACAGAGGTGGCACAGAGGTGGCACAGAGGTGGCTGACGGGTTGTACGGGGATCGCCGTTGATGCTGAAATGTTCTTAGGGTTGCACAGTGAACGCCCAGCGAAGGCAGTGTGGAGGCTCCGTAAACGTACAGGTCGTTCAAAGAAATTACCGTTATTTGCATTTTAGGTCGTACAAAGGACGCACGAAGATCGCAGGAGCATTTACACAGAAACGGGATTTCGCGAAATCAGCCGACCATTGAGCGTCCTGTCCATTTTTTTGGTCGCTCAATGGTCGTACGAAGGACGTGGCTCTGTGTAAAGGGGCCTTAAGGAAACATTAGTGATGAATTATATCTTCAAGTGTGTCTTTATTTGTAGGGGATTTTATCTCTGGTCTACAAGATAGGTCAGTGGTGTAAGTACCTTAAGACCTATTTCATCTTCTCCATTTAAAGTTCTTCCTATTTGTTGTACATCTCACCTAGAAGTTGACATTTTGAATTAGTTAATGTATATAAAGCCTGATGAACTACAGAGCCAGTGGCTCTATTTTTCAGCTTGAGAACACCTAGTTGTTACATCCTTTTTCAAAATAAAAACAACAAGCCTTTATTAGAAATATGTGAACCCAGTTAACAATATGCGTTTTTGTATAATTCTTGAGGGTTTTTTTATTACAAAATGTGAATAACATATGTCTGAGGATCTATACACGTCGTTTGGAAACGCTGACATTAATACAAATGTAATATATGTAATATATGGATGAGTTTTAGGTCATTAGAAACCGAAATTCGTTTGATTAGTTTGAAAGTTAAAATGAAGGCAAACACACGCCAAAACGCACGAACCAACCTACACACATATTGATATTTACTTCTTATGTACTATACGACCACAATAAAATGACAATATGTCAATAGAACTATATAAAAACACTCAAATGGCTTAATGCAATTATATTGCACATAAAACTATTGATGATACATGACTTCATATCGATTTCCCATAAATGATAATGAAACATCATTATTATACTGACATCAATGGATTTAGGTGACTTACAGAGTTGCTTAGAAAGTGATTGATAATTCATTGATGACTGGAAACGTGCAAAACAGACTCATAAATCATCCACTTATCATCCCTAATCTACCGAACAATGATAGATGGTGTATTTCGGTTTATAACTTGTCACTGTATGTTCCATGCGGACACATTCATTGGTTAACACAGTATGAGACTTACTTATTTAAATGAAGGCTTTTAGTATATACACAGACAACAACGTGAAGTACTGAAATTTATTAATTTAAAGAACCTTATAGAAAGATGACTTATTAGCATTATTGCAACTTCCCCACGCATAACATAACTCTACAGTCTCCATCACTGGCTAAATTTAGCGTTGCAGCATTTCTCTCAATTCTCTGTGTTTACATAGTTGAACGCAGTATCTGAAATGCATTTTGGGGTCTGATTGACTAGTACGGAAAAGTGAATAAAATGCTACAAGACTGAATTTGGCCAGATGGAGACTGGAGTGAGTTTTGTCTTGCTTAAGGAAGTTGGCATTATTGTTGAAGGTAATGCTATTGAATTAGATCACTGACTCCTGCATCTATGAGTGACAACCCCAATTAGCAAACAGGAATGGGGGACGAATAAATGATCTCATTTTAATGAGAAGGTTGCTGGTGGTAAAATGATCTAGTAAACTATGTGTGACCCCGTGACCCCAGATGTGGGTGACAGGGGTTCATGAGCTAAAAAGCTATTTTTTGCTTGTAAAAATATATTATTGAGATAACCTTAGAAAATAAATCAATGAAGACCTGGTGAGCTACAGAGCCAATGAATGACGACAAGATGTAGAGCTATAACGTTAACTCGGAATAAACACCATCAGATCAGTTTAAGGGTGATGATACGGAGAATGTCATACATGTAAATATCTTACACATATAATAATTATTATTTGACATAATGATCCACACAACCATTTGTTCTCAACGTAAAAACTAAACGTATTTTCAACAATTTTCAAGGAATTACGTCTCCAGTTAAATGTTAGTGATATGGAAAAGCTTGAATTATTCAATTTTTAGGATTTAACTAAAATAATTATAAAATGGGTGTAAAGAACCTGAAACCTGATATTCAAAGGACTATAAAGAATACATTTGATACCAGTAATAAGAAGGTACATTATGCCCTCAACATCTTTTCCAACATAAATGTCCTGTTATGTGTGTTTCCCTGTTGCTCCCTTTCCTCTTTGGTGTAGATTCATTTGAAAAACTGCAATACAACTCCCTAATTCTATGTTCATGTACTGAATGTATCCGTTCATTGCTTCTCTAATAGTGAATGATATAGCTCTGTCACATAAATCATCTGTGCTGGAAATGTCTATGGCCACTGATAATGATGTACTAACCAACAAGCTGTCACTGAGAGCTATCACCTTGCCCCCATTAAAATTGTTTCATCAGAAACTTGACGGTTCCATAACAGTCTTTATTCATGATATTCTAAAAACATTACAGACGAATATGATAAATAAAAATTTATTATTCTAAAATTCAATTTGCATATATTCTGTTCGAGGAATATAAATTACAGCTTCAGCTGTAATATATTCTCCCATACAAAAGAAACGCCTATCCCCAAAATGAAAGATATTTAATCCACAAGTTACATATATATAATTACACAATGATTTTGTTACACTCATTTCCGCGATTCTGATTGGACGAGGGCTCTCAAAAACCTCCAGCCATTTCTCGATGAATGCAGATAAAATGTGCAACCATACCTTGTGAAGTCACAATCCATTCGAACAAACAGTCGGATCTGCCGGTTCTTACCACTGAGCGAAACATGTTAATGGAAAATAAGGGGGGAAATGCGTCATATCGTCTTCACATCTACGTCGATAACTGAAATACACTGACGGGCAAAAGAAAGTATATGGCTCAGTTGTATTTATCATATTATCATTTTCAAAGTCAAATATCTCGAGGTCGTATTAAAAACGGACTAGTTTGTGAAATTAGTCCAAAACATTAAATCAGTCAACGAATACCTCTATCCGGTTTGAATTTTTTTAAATCCAAATTTAAAATTTAAATTTTGAAATTCCCCCAAATTAATTTTGATAAAACACAACTGTTCATCGACATAAACACATACTCTGTGTGAGAATCAATAAATGTGCTTCGTCCTGCACACCTTTACAACATTTGGAACATGGTAGGGGTCATGTTGGTGCCAATTTCATTTCTCATCGTTGTCTACTTTAAATAATGATATTTTAGTTAAAAAATAAAACAGTCACCAATTAAGTCATTCAAACTACTGCCGAGAGGTGTTATAATCATAATCAAATGCATCTCATTTCTTTAAAATATTGAATAAATCGAAAACAAGTGAGTGTTATACTTTCTTTTGCCCGTCAGTTTATATACATTTCTTTTCCGAATGAGACAATTAACTAACTTCACCGGGAACACTTCATTTTGATAGTTAGGTGGGTAGGTAGGTTTATTTAATTCCCCCAGATTTGGAGATACAAGTTAAGTCAAAACATTACATTGATTTCAACACTGAAATAATGATATTTATATGGGAAGGCATGTCAAGTTAATGCCTATGGCAAAGTGTCCAACAAGCAGAAGCAGCTGTGTGGTGTCGATGTCGTACGTGTGTTGACCAAGCAGGACACCAGTCAGAGTTCTCAGATCAAGATTGTCCAGAAGAACATAAGTTTCAACACCGAAGATGACAAGGATATCAGTCCACATGGTTTCACGCTACGCGATTTTATACAATTTGCTGTTATACTTCAATAGAGGCACACAACATGTAAAACAGTCCTTAATTAGCTGATATTTCAAATGTTATCATTGATTAGGTTAAATGACAAACATTCTGACCGAAAATAGTGTTTAAAAGGCGAGATTAACATACAGTGTGTGTTTGAGTACACATCAAAGTGAATGAAAGTGTGTGTAGTTATTAACAAGACAATTACTAATTAAATACACTCAAAATTCACATTATCCTTTTGTTGTATAATGAATGTATTCATTCAATGTTTCTGCCCAATAAATCATCTGTGTAGAGACAACTGGAAGCGATGAGTGTACCAATAAGCTGTCACAGGGAGATATCACGTTATTTATGTATGACTGTTTCATCAGTCGAAGGAGAGTGGTCACGTTTTTCAGACGTGAATGTTTCATAAGACTCTCACTGTATCCACGTGGAAATGTTTATAAGGTATGACCACGTTACCGGAAGGTTACACGGAAATTAACACGAATATAGACAGCATGATTGGATTTCAGCCCTACAACAGTCATCGATGTCGCTCGTAAATCATTCTGATATATCGTCATTATGGATCTGTTTATCGAACACATGGCTGAGTCGCAGAAATATTTGTCTTCTAAACCATAAAGTGTTTACGATTCTTTTGTAGCGATGTACAGAGTAAATTATGTATTGTCTGGGTGTTACAGCATCTGAAATAGATGCGTTTTCAGACATCAACATAGGATCAAGACATTTCTTGTTGCTATTTCGCGTTTGAGTCGACAGTATTAACTTACAGTGTGGAAACTGTTATTTTTGTTATACGAAATTGTGTGAATTTGAAATCACGTACACAAACACAATGTAAAAGCTATATCCAAATTGTTTCTACTATTCTGTTATACTTGTACACTTGTACACTTGTATTGGGTTTAGATATAAACAAAATTAAATAATTAAATAAATAACTTATGCCAAATGCTCACCTGAAATAGTGTTCTATTGGTATCACACAAAGCCTCAGTGCATGCTAGAGTTATTCAACATTAACCTCAGAAAAATCTTATATATACTCAGTGATATTGATATCGCCACAGCGTTTATATTAGCTACACAACGTTGCAAGTATTTCTAGCGTTGCAATAAGACAGGTAAACTACATAATCATTAAGACACTGTAACGATGCATGAAGTATAGTGCAGACAAACCTCTACATAGTTCAAGTATCAGTGTGTATAAGTATTGAAGGAGGTATATAGAGAATCTCACCCAAGTGTCTTCTGATATCAAATATATCAACACGAGTTGATAAAAGTTACAATTATTTAGGTCTTCAAGACAAAGTCATGAAGACCTATTGTTATTATCGTGGGTTTTTTTATTCATTATTTGCACCGAATTTTGTCCGCAGCATTCCCGCTTAACGGCTCAAGCTATTTACATGCAGTTCGCAGAGTTGATAGCTTGTGGCTTAAACTGGTTTTGTGTCGAGGCACTTTTTGGATTTTCGACTTCTTTCTTGACTTATCTGCCCTTGAAGTCGAAACTTCAAACCTTAATAGCTCGAAAACTATTCAAGATAATTTCATAAAACTTTCACCAAAATGTGGGCAACAACAATCCCCATCGATTGACTTATAGCAATTTTCGGCTGTAATAGTAGATCCTTTGCTTTTTTGAAAAAAACTGAAAATTTTGTGAACTTTCGCGGTTTTTAGGGTACGCATCTTCAAAAATCTTCTCCTAAAACACGGTAAAACATACAGCTATGTGTGATAGCTCATTTGAAAGCTAAATGAATTTAGAAAAATAGTACTGAAACCGAATTTTCAATTTGGACCTTGAATTTAGTATTCTGCCCTTGAATATGGACCTTTTTTAAAAGGACGTTTTTCGGCTCCATGTTCAAAGGGACATAACTCTGTAACAAATTGACTTAATTCAAAGTTATTGGAAGCCACGTCTTTCTAATAACTAGTTAAACAATTCCATAACATATCATTATGATGTAAAAATTTATAGTTTCGGCATAATTTGGACATATCCCAAAAAAGTATAATTTTGTGATTTTGAGACTTTTCGAAGGGTACTTTTTTTCAGAATTTTCGATCGTAAACCAATAAAGATAAAGCGCCATTTTCAGCAAATTTCAAAGGATCATAACTGCTTTACTAATTAAGATATTGAAATTGTATTTACACCTTCGAATGCACAAATTCAAGAACATAAACGTTTCTATTGAATCCTTACATCAAAAAGTTAATAGTTAAGCTCCGAACATCGCAAACGTTGTCTTGGGGTCCAAATTTAAGAATTTTTTAGTATTTTCTTGAATATTCAGAACAACATCACGCATTACTTATGTATGCAATCTAAATGATGATTACATCTACTTAAGTGGAAATTAAAGCACAACTTTTCTATATTACAACTAAGTATGAAAATATAAACCATTTTGTCTCAATCGTGAGAAAAATCATGTAGGGGTCGATTAATAAGCGATTGTTCCATTTTCTTTGTTTCATTGTCTTTGGAGAATTTTTGTAAAAACAACAACTGAAGATAGAGACATGTTTGATAGCTCATTTTAAAGCAGAGAAACTGATGAATAACATAGAGTCCAACATGGAGTTCAAGGTCAAGCAGAAGTCTTGAAGACCTAAGTATTGACGCGTCAATCCTAGTTACAGTTATTTTTACTTGTCTCAACGAGTGTTGATATATTTGATATCAGAAGATAGTGTTCATCTCTGAGCATATCTCTACCATTTGACTTCCAGTGCGGTGAGGTCATAGCATGGTGACGTCATCGTGAATATGACGTCATAGCATTGTGATGACATTACTGGATGATGTAAAAGCCTTGAGATGTCATGTACTTGACGGTGACAGGGCAATTTGCAAAATCTACTGCCAAAACGATATCTCATTGTAGATATCGCTTGTTATTACTCGCCCGTGTAAGATACTGCAGTGTAATATTTATATGGCAATATTAAACTAGTGTAATACCGCCGTACGTATGACGTCACAATAGTTTGCGGTTATGACGTCACAATGGGAGTACCGTCGTCACAGTGGCATCGGAGCCATGTCGGCTAATTTGCTGGATTATTGGTGAGCGAGTGATAAACAGAATACTAAACTTCCTTCTATTTAATACCATTTTTATTAAACTCGTGAATGATTTAGTATCAAACTCGCTTTCGCTCGTTTTATACAAAATCATTAACTCGTTTAATAAAAATGGTATTAAATAGAAGGTCGTTTAGTATCCTCTATATCTCACACAAGCGATATCTATGTGGAACAGAGTTTTGGGTGATAAAGCGTCGTTCTCTATTACTGCACATTTAGTTGATGTAGGTGAAATGCAAATTAACGATTCTCATAATTATCAAGCCTAATGCAAATGTCCTTAATCCCATTATCTGAACCCTCAGTGCCGTCACTATGAGATGAAAGGGAACAAAAAATTAACTTAGCAAACCAAATATCATTGCTAATGTGTTGATATGGTAGAGTGCTAAAGTTCACACAGTGCAATGTTTTCATCTCTCCTCCAGAATTAAAACAAAAGTAAAGTTAACATTCATAAAAGCACGGCGCATTTCATTTATAACAAATCCCAACGGAAATGGTCTTGACAGTAATATAAACCAAAGAACGAGAAAATGGAATTTCCCTCTTTTAATTAGCGATTAACGAGTTAGGTTGCTCATCCCTGCTGGTAATTGAGTGTAATTTAGAGAAGTGATTACGTCAAGTTCTGACTACGTGTCTAGTAGCACGTCTAGAGGAAAGGATTGGCCGAGTACCAGTACCGGTGATAATGTACCAGTCCCAGAACGATACCAGGAATACCTGATTAGACACCAGCTGAAATATTCAGGAAACAAATTGTACATAGCATAGTTAATTGTTTTAAAGTGAGTTGGACTGAACTGATATTTAAAATGATGTGTTTTTTCGAATGTTTATAGATTTACCCGTACTAAGACGATGAAATGTTGTAACAGGTCAGACAGCGTTGACATAGACTAAGTTTGTATTTTGAAGATATTGTTAGTGATAAACTATACAGAGTGTTACAGAGATGAGACTCTCTGTCTAAGTTGATAAATTGCATTAAAGCATAATGAAAGTGACTGTCTCTATTTGACAAGGTGCGTATTTATGCATGAGGGGCAGGGCTTACATCACCCATGATTCATTCTACTATATATAATAATTGCAAGAATTTCTCGACTCTCAATATTGAACTTGTCAATGTCCAACGACTTGTTTCTTTGCAAAAGTAAAACACGTGGAATTCCCATGTAATACGCTCGTGCCGATAAAATATAATTGGCAGGCTCAATGAGACATATATTTATTACACGACGAGCAATGATATGTATCTATCGTAAGTATCGGCGTGAAATAACTGTATATTCCATTTGAAATCTCCGTTGATATTGATGTTGTAAACTGTCAATATATCTCCAAAATAATTTTAAATATATTTGTCTCATACCTAATACTATTATATAAATATCATGATTTTTTGCAAAATTCAAATTTATACAATGGCGCAATCACTTGAATTATTAAAAAGTATTGTAAATACGCCGGTTCTGGACCTCTGCCATGAATCGTGATATAAAGATTAATCACTTAGTGATATGAACGAGACATTAAGATGCCTTTTAAAGATGCTAGTAATTAAAGGATCAAGTCCAATTACTGAGATAATGTTTGCAACCCTTAAACTCATTCCTGAAACTAAAGGCGGTGTATACTGTTGGAGCCTCTTCATAAAAATCAAGATTTTTGTTAAAAATCAGTTCATGTAAAAATGCGCACTTTAAACCAAAGCCAATGATACGTGCATAAACTCAGCGTGTTTGTAAAAGGAGAACACCGGTGACGTCACAAATCGCCATTGATCAGTATTCATGGACAACAAATACTATCAGCACCGCCCAGAAAGGGGCGAAAATATGAGGTAAAGGGGAGATAACTCTCCTGGGTCAGCAAATTTCAGATAAGTTTCTTCTGTCGATACAAACCACATTAGCACCAAGGCGGATTCTCGGGGAACGTTATCTTGTTAACTGTGCGGATTATCAGTAGGGTGTTTCACGAATGATTACAAGAATGACAGACTATCGCCTAGATAAAGTGTGAATTATAAATGTATCTGCTGGGGAAAAGAATGTAAGAACATATGGTGTGAAGTATGATTTAAACATTTTGCGGGTTTCAGTTGCTCAAAGTGTATTTCATTGAAGGAATAACAAGATAATCTTTATATTTTTCAATATTTCAATGTTTGAACATAGAGAGTATGAGGAAGGGCGGAATAATGTTTAGGGAACCAAATCATGAGTATATGACGGAGTTTCTTTAACACATATTCCTTCAGTTAAGCTGACATGAACATTTCCGATGTTTTCCATTCCGAACTGTATTTTTTTCATCTAGCAATATAAATTTGTTTTAAAGAAAAATGTTCTTAGCATCTGGACGAGAGAACCAAGTTAAACTGCATGGTGTTTTTGAAGATAAGGAATACATAAGGGAGTGTCTTTTCATGTTAACTACAACGATTCTTGGCAAGTGTATTTAAAGGGACTCTCAGTGTGTTATTGTAGTCGCGTATTTCAAAAGTTATAAACGGTCTAATTTTTCCGAGAGGAAATGACTGTTCGAAAATTACTGTCCCAATCTATTTAGTGGCGCAATTAGTCAAACGTATAATCTTACCCTCCTGCTCCACCATCTGCGAGGATTAAATAAACACCTACATGGAGCAGGATTAACTAATGTGTTTAACTAACTAGTATTTGTACATTTCAGAAAGTTTAAGAACCACTTTAACATTCTCAGAATCATATACTTTGTAACTTATTTTGTATTTTCCACATGTAAATGTGAAGCCATAACAAGTATACCAAATAGAAAAAGGTATCCGAAAAGATTTTCCAGAAAAAGGAAAATGAACTGTCATAAGTTCTTCTTTGTCCACATAGATTACTTAAGTCATAAGTTCCAGCATATATAATGTTATGAATAATTATATTGCCATTTGTTTAACTTGGAATATTTGGTTTAAATGCGCTGTAACACCTTTTTACATATCAATTTTTGTCAAGTTTGCCATTTATTATTTAAGTTAATGCAATATATTCTTACGTTAGAGAGTAAAGTATCTCTATGGTCCGGTAAGTCGATAGCAAACGGTGCAATGATGCCACGTCTACAGCGACAATATCTCTGCAGCGTGAGAGGTGTGTGTTCAGATAACTTCGATTTTAGATGTCAGACAGCAAGATGGTTGTTTCGCTACATCAGTCAGATCACTTGTACTACAATCGAACGGCCATTTTAATGTGATCACCTTAAATGGCGACTCAAAGGGACATGGACTCGCATGGCTTATTTAACCAAACCGTGCACATTCGTTTTAAAGCTCCGGGAGTATTATTTAGCCTTTTGTAGCACTTAGTAACCTCTTCGTGAGATCACTTTATTTCAGTATTTCCTTACAATTCAAATGCTGATACAGGTGTTGATCGTGTGAGACTTAGGACATTAATAAGCAAATAATATAAGTGTACATACTTAATGAAATACACTATTAGGGTCAGTTTAAAGGTACATCCATTGTGTTGTTGTGGGTCACATATGCAAAACTTTATAAATGATGTTAATCTTTCGAGATGTATTGACTGTTACCGAAAATTACCATTTTGATGATAGTCAATTTAGTATATTGACGATATGAAGGTAAAAGTGTCGATTTTTGATCGAAAACCGGACACTGCACCGCGTGTGGCGCGCGTCAATTGATCAAACGTAATTTTGGAAACTTATTTTCTCCATACAAACAGATAACTTTGAGTTGATAGTGTTTAACAGGTCTTATAACTGCTGTACATGTAAATGGGACGTGTAGTTTCGGTTTCTGTACATGTATAATGATGTTGCTCAATATTAATTGAAAAATAGTAATTATGATATAATTGGCTATTGGGGATGTACATGGGAGTTAAGTGAAATTATTTGAACTGATATCAGCACATATCGTATGTTGGCACGTATTTCAGCCAAATAAAATTTTATGAAACACAATGGATGGATCTTTAAGCTATATGACCATTTTACAAATTAACATATTGATATGCACTTAAACATAAATTACACATATTATACAGAAGATTGTTTTAATAATCCAAATTGAATATAACTATTTATGAAGGTTCGCTGTTCAAGTACTTGGACACATTAACACCAGATGTCATGTTTCATGAGTCAGTATCCAGGTCCTATAAGCGAAATAGTTGTGAAGTTCAGGGCTCATTTCCATAACAGCGAGCGCTTATAATCGCTCAATGTAGCGCTCAATGTAGCGCTCAATGTAGCGCATTCTATCCTGAACGACACGGTGCGATTCCTCGAGGTTTGCTCGCTTTGCTACGTAGCGCTACATTGAGCAATCGCGTTCAAAAGGATTTAAAAGTAATCGCTCATTGAGCGATTACTTTGAAACCTCTCTTGAACATGACCCGGTTTTATTCGTAATGGTGATGAGAGGTAGAAACGTTAAACATAATACATATAACCTATACTATCTATATATCACATGTTTGGAGTACCCACGGGTGGAGATCCGTCATGGGTGAAAGTATCTTCAAAAGGAATGTGAATTAAGTAAAATGAATGCGACCATAAGGTTACAAACTTTCGGACAGAAAGAAGAAATAGTGATAATCTTGTTCTAAGTAAACGCAAAGAAATATATTTTGAAATGAAATAATTGTTGATTGCCTTTATTCTGTATATTTTCGGCTTAAAAGGAAGTGTCAACTACAATTTATAATCATATTTGTGTGTCTCATCATAACAATAGTAGCTGCTATAGTAATTTGAAAAAAGCCATGGATAAAAGCAGGGTTGACGCTTTGCCTCTAAATCACTTCTAACTAAACTACTGTTGGTGCTCCGTTTACGATTGTACACGACTCAATTACATAACCCTTGGACTTTCAACAACATGGATGATACTCTCGGCAATATTGAACTTTGATTTAATAATTAACGTAGATTTGCTCAGTCCCTCGTGAGCCACGCATCTAAAGGCAATTGTATATAATCAATACATACAGTACGCTATAAGCAAAATACGTTCAAGGGAGTTGGTGTTTGCTATAGTGTTTGAAGCGGCCCTTAAATATTGAAAGTGTCTTCACTTACGGTGAACTAGTCGTGATGAGAGGAGGTTTCTATATTCAATGAGCAGTAACGATAAACTTCCTTACATCCAAATTAATATTTTTTAATAAAGAGTATTGTAATAATAACATTATACGATCATTCATGTGAATATAGACGTCAATGACGCGAGAAGAGTTTGAACGCCAGGTTGTTTTTAATCAACGTAATGCCCATATAAACTGCCAGGCAAGAGAAAATACTCATCTCATTTGATTTCTATTAATTCAATATTTAAAAGAAATCAGATGCATTTGACTATGGCACGATATAATAATACTTATATGCAGTAGTTTGAAGTAATTAGTTGATGACAGTGGTTAACTTTAGTTAAAATATCTTTGTTTAATGAAGACAGGGGTTAGAAATGAAATTTACAACAATCTAACCCCGATACCATGTTTACATGTCAATGTGTGCAGAATCAGGCACGTTTCTTAATTTTCGCATAAAATATGTCTTATATGTCGATGAACAGTTGTGTATCATCAAACATAATTTTTGAAGAAACTGAAGCCAAAAGTTAATGCTACTGCGAATATATGTCTCTATGTTTCCTGAACGACACAATTATGGTTCCTAAGACTTTGTAAGGTAAGTTCATTTGAGATGTCTCATCGTCAGCTTGCTTTCTTTGTTGTTTTCATTTGTCAAAGGAGTTTGTAACAAGTCATTTAACGTACGTATATTATCTCCTTAGCACCAACCGTAACATAAATATTTTAACAAAATGTGTGTCTGGTTGTTTTGAATTACTTGAATAAACTTTATGTTTAAAATGTATTTGCTAAAATAAGTTGTGAAAGAAGCATAAGACACTTGTTCATTAAATATTTAGTTGATGCTCATATAGAACCAGACGAGTATATTTAGATGTATCTACGTTATACAGTTGGAGAAGGAATTTCCCTGATAACATTCTGCCTTGACAAGAAATATGCTGCGATGGAGAAATAGAAGAAACTGTTAGCATTATTTAAAAACTATCACAAATGAACTGTATCTGATCAAGTAATTTAGATGACTATTCATTGTAAAGACCGACTATTGTATACATGTAGATATATTTGGTCAAAGATTTGTTTGTATCTGCCATTTTATTCTAACTTGTTGGTATTAACTTTTGCTCTGTTTGTAGTAAAACAGAACTGACAGAATCAGTGGTTTTAAAACGGTGAAGTCTCACTAAAATATATGAACGTTTTTACTGATTGATCACCTGATTTGATGTCAGTTAATATTTTATAACAACCCTTTGTAAATACCCAAATGAGTTACGCTATAGGCCTAACATGTTACACATTACTTCATTTGTTAAATAAATGTTCAGGAGACGCGATATGTTCATCGATATTGTTGCCAAGTTGCATTTCGATGGTAAACTAAAAGTTTCTTCATTCATTTTACAGGTGAAGGATACCAGAGGATATAAAATGCAGTTTGCAAAAGACCCTTTCCAAATACCTTTCCAAATCCTTAGACTTATACAGATATTTCAAAGGGAGTAAACTACAAATATTTTGTAAAATATATAACAATAACATATTTACTACAGAACAAAAGGGATTGAGCAAAAATCTTTTTTTCGAGGAAATCTAATTTCATGAAAGCTAAACACATTCCTAAACACATTCAGGTAGTTAAACGTGTTCAGGGGTATGAACGCTTAAAAAGGCAGGACAAGATATGCGTTGAGTATTATGTTTACATCGTAAACAACGTTTTTACATGTAACCACAGTATATGTATCCTTTGTTGTATATTGTCAATTGAAATAAATGCCAGAATATAATTGAATTATCATTTCAGACTGCGCATGGATTAATTTAATATACGATATAAAACGCAAGCAATACACCTGAGGTGATTGGCGCCCTATGAACCGGGCAGTGGTATAGATGGTTCTGTTTGCCATAGTTAAGGAAGCGCATTACTGTCAGTAGTGGGAAAATTATAAATAACAACTAATTAGATGATAGTTGACGCCTCAATGGCAAATGCCGCTTTTACAACAGCCCCGCTGATTTCCCAAATAACTTCCAATGCAATCAATCAATCAATCAGAATTCTCCATTACTAGCCGAATAATCAGCCTGAATATAAAAGAGGTTACGATAGAAAATATGAATGGAGTAACTCCTGTTGGAAGAGTCATCAGGTGGAATACGATGTCTCGCGGTATGTACTTAAGGAATGTTCCACTTGACGAAAGAGCAAACATCGACCCCGTAAAAGATTTTCAGAAGATCATGATTTTTGTTTTATTGTCATCATTTATTGAAGCGGACCTTAAGTCACAACGTAAGATCTTTAGGGTGAGGTAAATGATTATTGCTGTTCCTTTCTAATACTGTTGCATATCACCAATTTTGTGCTGTTAGCTTCCTGGGTTTTTTAATATGATGCAGAAAATATTTAAACATTGCAAACAACAATTTTAATTCCCTCTACAATATCGAACAGATCTTTAACGTGAGATAAGAAACATTGAAACCCTTGCATCACTACTGCAATTCTTTTCGTCTAGTCAATCGTCAGTTTTCAAAATACTGACAAAAAATGTGCGTTATTACAATACGAACACAGTATGTATCCTTTAAACTGCCAGAAATCAAAAGGAAAAGGAGCTTAATTAATAAATTTTTAAAATCACAATTATTTTAAATGATTTCCATTTTCCTCTTAGTCAAGTACATGTGTAGACGATTCTTAACTAATCGCATTCTTTCTGTTGAATAAATTAACCCGGTGATTCAAACTAACAAGCACGGACACACAGACACACAGACAAAACAAGTAGGTTGCAGCTGAGTCACTGTTTGAACCTACATTCGGTTGACACCATGAACGAATTACTTGAGATTTCGTAATAAATCACATCGATAAGAGAGTCGGACCTAGATTCGGATTTAGAATCAGGATTCAACTATAGGAAATATAACCGTACATAAAATAGATAAACGCCTGGCGCGTTTGCGTCGTGACCCAGTGGGGGATACAGAGGGGGGTTCAGGGGGATACAGAGCCCCCCCCCCCCCCCCCCCCCCCCCCCCAAACCCCTTTCAATGGGTGTACCTCCCTTTCCTAATGTTTGGATCCAGCACTGGTGACAACTCTCTATACTGTGATAAATAGTTCCTATACAGTACCAGCTGTATTCAATGACAAGCTAGTCAACCTTTATATTCCAACATAGTGAATGTAGAGTATATTTAAATTTCATCCCGTGTTACTCTACCCTTCAGGCATCATTATATATTATTTGAATCGCCCAACATCGCACACGACGCTTTTGAAATAGAATGAAAACGATCTCGCAGACGATACTCTGACGTCACAGTCCCGAGCAGACGACAAAAAGTAATCATTAGTGTGACGAGCTCTCGTTCCCGCCACGGTATGTTATAATACTTACCTCCTTACATACTTAACCGACATATAGCTGGCGGGATGTGGGCTAACGTATATATAAACAAACGTACATCGCTTACTGGTGCTGTAATGGAGATGTCAAGGACATATATATGGATATATAAACATGGTGTGGAGGGCCGATATACAATATGTGCCTGCATTGGACAAGGGATTCAAAGTCTAATAGCATAAATAATGTAGATATGAGATGTGGTAATTTTTCTTTGTTCATTTGGCGGGAACCTGAACGACCGCATACACTGGTTTAGTTGAAGCAGAACATGTTCTACTTCCTGCCAACTCCTCTATAAAATCTAATGTGACATGCACCTATGTATACAGGCTAAGAGAGTTATTATGATGACTACTTAATTGCTTTAATATACCTCATAAGAAGACAACGACTTAATTATGTAGCTCATCAGTCATGTAAGCTTGCTAGGCCCAATGGACTTTCGCCAACGTAAGATATAAACTTTATATCTAAAATAATCTAATAAATTTAAAACCCTGTTTGACTTCTTCTCCAGAACTAGGAGCCATGTAGAGCTGAATCACGTGTACGGATTCCTTGGTCAATATACATCCTGAATGGTAGCTCTGTTAATCACCTGGCCATTATTTCTGGAACCGTTTCAACTCAATATATGATGTACCATATGTAAAGTATGGCGACTTATTATGAAGGAGTCAATAGGTATAAACAGGGGAGCTTTTGGGTACATCAGGTCATTGAAGAACATTAACAAAATGAATACGGCTCGATTCCTTGATGTAAAGTTAATTGTAACACTGAGATTCAGAGAGTTAAAAATATAAGTCAAATAACCGTGTGGTGTTTTGTGTTCACTCTTTGCAATTAAGATATAGTGTGAACTATGAAATAATGATAAAATGATGTATTAATTTTGATACATTTAATTGGTTTGCAGTGTCTAATGTCATACGTTTATTTTCAAATATATCCATTACAAAACATATTCTGCTCAGTGATTTCCATTTAACTGATGTCTGTGTACTTTAATAAATACGGACCTACAACATATGGTCTGTTGTGACTCGCCTTACTGCATAGCGTGTGATGAATGCATTTGTGGTGAACCAACTGTACTACATAGGTATGTGGGTGTACAGACCGCTACAGTAAACAACACGGGACTTAACAATTGTGACTGGATATCAATATGTTTACAGGATCCTGCTTCACAAAACCTTAAAGTAAACTGAGGTCACCTATAGGTTACCATTACTGCAGTAATAAGAATGTTAGGTGAACCCATTCTGTCCTAACAGAGGTTACCGCAATCCTTTCTTAGGTAAGTATCGCGGAAATGATTCGGACAACAGTAAAGAATAAACACCCTGATGGGCTGGGTACTTTGTAAGGTTATTTCATACAATCAGACTGGTATTTTATTATTGAATATTTACACAACTATATAATTCAATTCCATTTTCTATATCATATAAAACTAAATATTAACAAATCTGTCATTCGTTCCATGGTGTTACATATTTATTGGATACTATATCATGAACCCTATACTCTAATGTATTACACAACCACAAATCTGAATCAGAAAGCATTTTCATGGACTTAAATTCGACGTCACAATAGATTACCTACATATTTACGGAGTGAGACATTATTATTCTATTCACGTGTATTGACACAACTAAATCTACGCTGTAGCAGCTGGCGTGTTCAATTAGTGAGTCACGTGGGTCAGGTATACACATACACAAGATACACCTGGAGATATGAACGCCGCACAAAACAACACACCTGACCAGCGCGTCACGTTCATGTGATTCTGTCTCTAACACAATACTACAATACACTGTATAATACACGTGTGTACACGCAATACACCCAGGGATAATCCGGGTGTCACTATAGAGATACACGTCGTTCACTGTACACAATATCAGAAGCGTGTGCAAATCACGTATGTTAGTGTGTCGCCAAGAATTCCTAGACTGGTAACAGTCTTGAAACATATCAGTTCTATTCCGTCATTACACTCTGTATAAGATAAACACATATGTTGATGAAAGATTTCGTAAAGGGTCAAGTTTTACTCTACTTGGAACCAGGGACTCAAAATAATCTAATTAGAGAGTCCCAAATGGAACAAGCCACTCCTCTTTCTTCTTGTAGTAAATTAAGAAAAGCAGTAACATGCATGTACAATTCACTTTCCATGCAAATTAAGACTTAATCATGTCTGTATATTCTTCCATTGCAAAATCATACTTTGAATCATAAGATCGAACTTGAAAGCAACAGTTTTAGATTAAGCCGTAAATCATAACCATATGCATGAACATCCTGCCAAGACTTGATTCATAATCCTGATCCATGGTTATATATAAAATAAGAGTCATCTTTCAGCTGGACATACTTATATGCATCAAATTGAAAGTCTAAAGAACAAAACACATGGATGAAACATTATAAACATTATACTAAATTGACTTGATTTCTCGACTCACTGAAACACGTACTGATTGTTGTTAGATTGACCTTTATGTTACAATGATGGTCATTGCATCAAATGTCTACCATGTCGGGATATTCTTCGATAACAAAATCATAATTTACATCATAAGATCGAGCTTGAAAGTAACAGTTAAAATTAGATTAGGCCATAAATTATAATCATGCATGAAAATCCTGCCTAGCTAGTCCTACACCATAATTGTGTATAAAATAAGAGTCTATGTCATCTTTCAGCTGGACATACTGAATATGCATGAACGTGTCTAAAAAAACAACACATGCCATGGAACATTATAATTTGATAAATTGACTTGACTTCTGAACTTGCTGAAACACGTATTGGTTCAGTGATTGTTGTTAAATTGACCTATATGTTACAATGATGGTTAATTGCATCACATGTGTACCATGGCCAGGTCAGTGTATAACTACGCAGTTATTTGTTTCTATGATCAATGTGGTGGAACAGTGTTTTCTGTCACCACACCCTACACGTGTAGTACAACACATGTCTACATCTTGTCATCATACGAAGAGAATCAGATGTTGAAAAGACCGAGTGTAACTGTATACATATAAATGGTAAGTCATTTGCTTCAAATGAAAATACTCTTTAATATATTTTAGTTGTAAAATGTCCATTATCGTAAGTTCAAAAACGTAAAAATGCCTTTAAAAAGACGTAACTTTGTGGATTCAAATATGGTTTAAATGTGAAAATGTCATGACTATATATACATTATTTATTTACGATATTTTGGATAATATCATGTTTGTGTGTATGTTAAGAGTGGTTATTTTTGCCTACATGATTTCAATGCTTACAATGATATAAACTCACGTGCAAAAGAAACATCCCCATAAGAAAATTTACAAGATATTTCAATCCACGGGCAATAAATACGACTGAAAGAACGTTACATCATGTCTTCAGAACCCAACAATATAAAATATTATTATCTTATCTGTTCATATTTCTGAGAAACTCACGGTTTAAGAAATCGTCGTTTTGGAATCTCCTTAACTATTCGAGATAGAAGCGTCAATACGCGATTTATGGCTTGTTTTGTGACGTCCTACAGTAATGATGCGTCAACAAATTTAAATCCAAGAAGGTTTGTTATGTCGACGTCATCTTTTATTTATGAAATTTATACATTTTGATTTTTTAAAACTTTAATACCAAACGTTATATGGCCAAAACAAGTGATTTTAGCAACCCATGGGTGTTTGAACAGACATATAAATAAAAGAGTCATACTCTGAAGTATGAAATTGTTAGTACTGCTTTATTAAGCATGTGTGTATAAAATACATTCAAAATCTACTTTCTCCGACATCAATATTTAATTGTATACTCTTTTAAAAATGTGGGGAAGTTTCTTTTGCACGTGAGTATAATTTTTAAGAACACGATGAGTAACAAACTCATCTCATTTGCGATCAAGATATTTCATTTTTCTCTTTATGTTGCTTTGGAAAACTGATAATGAGTATTGGAAATACTTGGCGCATTCGAAAAACGCTTACGAAATGCTCTCGAAAAACTTAAACGTGAACTAATTTCCTTGTTTGTACAGGTAAAACTTGTCCTTTACTTTCACTATTTTGCCCATGTAGCAACCAAATGTCAAGCTATTAACAGACTGTGCATGTTAGATAAGTACTTGAGTAGCTTCCTATCTGGGAGTGTGTGTCTGGTGTACATATACTTGTCAATTACCTGCATAATCAGAGGGGAGTCAACACAGGCGTACCTGGAGATACAGGTGTGTCACAAATCTCAGGTATCATGTACCACAGGAATCAACAACTGTTTTGGTTTTAGACCATCAACGTTATTATTGTAAGAAGAATATTTTTATAAACATTTCTTCATTGTATAGATACGCAACGTTTCGTATATATGCTCACTCCTTCTAACATCTAATTCAATACCTTTTTTCTTCTTTTTTGTCTTAGTTCCCATTGGTTACAGAATGAATATTTATATACACATTTGATATCTAGTGTGAGATATACAAACATAGGGCAGTATTTAGTTTGGAAATACTTGCTCCGAAGTATTCATAGATAATCAATTGTTAAGGTCTTGAATGAGTGAGTTCGACTACTTCTTGAATTGTTCAATTTCATTGTTTCTTTTTTAAATGAATTTTTCTACTAGAAATATCTGTTTCAGACTTTTTTAGTAATTACTTAATTTGGGAAGTATGTTTTTAATATTGCATATATTTATATATTTTTTCCCTGATATAATGATTTGATTCATCGAAACATTTTTATGTAATGTGACAAACCAAATCAAGCATTTCGAAAAGATAATGTTTTGTGGTAAATAGTTATTAATCCAAAGTTCAAGTTCATTTCAGAATTTTATGGTACTCAATACTGAGATCCTTTCGTAAATGTGAACGTAGTAACTTCTGTGGGAAGAGAATGTCTCGTAAATGCCTATCAAACACGTAGTTATTATTGTACAGCATACAACATATTAAATAGACTATTGAAAAGATTTCTTAACAAGTTATAATGCGATGCATCAAGTCAACATTAATATGTATATATGGGAGTGGGTCACACAATGAGGAAATTGTATATACTCCACAAAGTTCTTTCTAGTCTATAATCTTAATAAACCTTCTACAATAGTATAACAATTTATAGCATTGATAGTTACCTAACAGGGTAGTTATTGTAAAGGAAAACATTATCACTTCCTTGAAACAGATTCTTTGTCGAAATGTCGCTTACAAATATTTTGTTAAAGAGTTGAAAATCTCTTTATCCGAAACAAAATAATTAGTTTTGGCGTGAAGAGAAAATTAATGCATTTTCTTCATGCTGATGTTTACCGTCAGACCATACAAGATGTTTTTGATTATTCAGCATGTATTTTGTATTAGTTTGTCAAAGTTAAATGAAACATTTGAATCGTAAAATAGACATTTTAGTCAGTAAAATGATTGTTATGTTTCATTGACAGTGACATTTTCGAAAATAAATCAACACATTTCTGCTTCAATATCAATCGCAAGCAACTATTTATCTTATAAAGAACTCAGAATTCATAAATACACTAATATGGTCATTTCAAGAACGAGATATAAGATATCCAGTTAATCAATCCAGATACATACAGGTTTCAACAAATTTACACATTTTGTTTTATATTCTAATGACATAACCAACACTTATAATATCAATATCTCACACACAAAATATTTGAGATAATATAGGGCATCTGAAGCAACTATTATCAGAGCTACGCACTATCCATATCGATATTTACATTCACATTTTAGGATCTTAAAGTTTAAGTTCAGTAAGCAATATGATTGATTGCAGGAAGATATTCATAACCGCAACAGTCTATATTAAGAATAAGCCTGCTCGCCTCTAGCCACGCGGGTCATGAAGGGGTCATATGAACCGTCTTTTAAAATAGTTCAGGGAAAATATATGAAAACAATTTTTTATACAGCTTAACAGAATATTGCTTTTAGAAATGATACAAACGGGGATGGGAATATGTAAGACTCATAACGTAAACCGTTCGATTGTACTCATTACAAACGGCAGTACATATATGATACATTAGACTAACATGTAGTCCCTGAAAGAAAGATTTGTTACTGATATTTTACAATATATATATATATATATATTTGATAGGAAATAAAAAAGATATCTCAACAATAATTAGGTGAGGCAACTAGGCTGGCCAACAGTTTTAGACTTAAGAAGGCTCCATTTAAATGTTGCTCTAGGGTCTGGATGAAAGGCTGATGGTACATACGTACTAGTGTATAAACCATTTCAGTAACAGGCGGAAAGCGTTGATGGTCTAAGACACCAGTAGGAAATGGACAATCGAACAGAAGGAGCTATATGTCCTAAAGTTAGCTTACTGAACTTGATATACTTAGATTGTGGAACATTCATTGTTCAATTTGAAAATAAATCATACCCAATAATGAAAGAATGACTGTAAGAGTTTCTCAGTGTCAATACTGTGTATACAAATTGGCGTGAGCAATCAGTAGCGGTCGGTATTGATATAAGTATACGTATAATTATTTTTGTTAGATGGTTAGTTTTTGTTAAATCTACAACGCATATTCAAATTTGTATCTGGTAATCAATAAGAAAAGAGGAATATATCGTTAATAATGTATACAAACAGTTGTCTATCCGCATTATATTTATTTCTAAAAACTATGTTTCGTGGACAGTTTCGTGAGTGAGTGAGTGAGTTATTGTTTAACGCCGCTTCGGCAGTATCACAACAATTAGCGGCGACTTATATATCGTAAAACCACGTGTAAATGTTTTATAAAGAAATGATACACATGTATACCGGTACTGATATTCGTATTATCATTTCTATTTCGTTTTACAAAATATCAACAAAACAATTAGAAACTATCGAGGATTTTGTCGTTTGTTCGGAGGTATCTAGTTTTCTCCCGAGGAAGTTAGAAAAAAGCTGAGGGGTGTCAATTTCATCTTTATAAAAACGTCTTTATGATTCATTTAGAGTTTATTTTTCATCAGTTGTATGTATTATAAGACATAATATGCATAACGTCCTGATCCTACCAATTGTTAAGAATATTAAAATAATGTAAAGACAGACTGTGGTAAAGACTTATCGTTTCTCTTTCCTCGGGTCCATTTGCTGGGAATCTTACACTCAGACAATGAAAAAAGTATTTATTCTGAAAACAATCATTTTATTAAATATTGAAAAGGAGACTATAAGAAATGGAATTTTCAACAAAAAAAAGGCTCCTTTTCAATAATGTTTTTATAGAGTCTAAGTGTTAGACTAGGGAATCAGCTGATGTCTCATTTATCTCTAAACGTCTACGTGAGGACATGCACGTACATTAGGACTTCCTTTTTGTGTTCCAAACATACATCATCATACGCATGTATAAAAGTATATGTGATGGAAACAGTCATAGTTTATTTAGGACAACACATTTATAAGAGTTTAAAACAGTTTTAGTTTTTTTAATTTATCTTTTATCCATTTTATTATTGAATTGCCCTCTTCCCCTCAAGATAAACACGCGTATATATACACGCTGTAAACAACATTGTCATATTGTTCACAACACTATCTGAGCGTATATCTTATTCATATCACCGTAACCTTATGTATTTGACAAGGACAAGATATGAACATCTTTGATAGGTATTCTAGCAACTGATGCGATGAAGGAGAAAAAATTATGTGGACAGTCATCCCTTGCTTGTCATCACGTCGCATCTATGCAACAAAGAAGTTGACTATCCATAGAACTTGTTCTCCTTCAAGATATGATCAGTCAGTACACTCGATATAAACTGCGGCATTAACCATCTATCAACTCTCCCTGATAGAAGTTTAGATCAAGTATATATATGCACTGTAATAGTTGCCGATAAATAGGTATATGATTAGTGTGCACAAGATTTCATCTCCCTTCTTTTTTTCTTATTTTCAGCCTAATTTATCAAATGTTCTTGTAAGTTGTTGTGATTATAATTATGAGTTTATGATTATAATTGGCTAATGCAAACGTTGACATTTGATATAAGCAATGATAGTATATAATATAGCTAGAAGCTAGCCTGTCAATACAAATAGTTTGTACAGGTATAGTTGTCCTCATAATACTCCATTATTTCTAAATAATGGAGCCGATGCCAGTATAGCCGAAGCACATTATTGTTTGGAGTGACGATTGACCTTACAGAACTTTAATTACAATCATATTTTTGTTTATTTCGTAATAATTCTGAGTATAAATACAACATTTTTGATTGGCAATTCTACGGTCAAACCCATAGCTCTGTTACAGAAAGAAACATGACCGCATAGTGTCACGTTATTCTTTTAAAAGTAATACAAGAAAATAATAAATACTATTATTATACTTAAACTATTAGTTACCTTACAAATCTGGAAAATCAACGGCCAATGGTTATAGTTCATAGTTATCTTGTTACTGAACAAGTTAAAAATGGGATAACATCATTATTGTAATGACTAATTTGGAAAAAATACAACCAGCGATATTCGCATTTATTTTTTCAACAAACTTAACATCTATGATACGTCCAATGCTTTATAAGTACGTCTAGGTAGTGTCCCTATATACACCAGTTGTCATATTGTGTGTGTTTTTTACTTGAGTTGCATAATTTACCAAACCGACAATAAAACACAGTATTGATGTTTAGTAGTTTGTCAAGTCAAGTATAGAAAACAAATTCAGACATCTGACACGATTCAGTTTCACCTGTAAATCTCACCTTACTTGATACATGGACTTGTCTAGATTTCGTAATGATCTATTATTCAAACAAGTAGAAATACAGCAGTAGAACAGCTGTAGTACTGTTCTACACTGGACCTTTTCCTCTGCAATGCAGAAAAATTTGATTTAAGCAATTATATCAAAGGTTCAAGCCAGATTGGCTTGACTTCAACACATTGTATTCTTGTCATGCATAACTTGCTTGACAACGACATTACAATCTATGTTGAAACGACGACTCCAACATATAAAGATTTGATATATCATTAGATGTGTCTCCATTCTTCATCACCCCAACTTCAAGAATGCCAATCAAAGAAATAATGTGTTCAAAGGGAAGGATATGTAAACTTCTATCAAAGTTATTTAACCTTCAGTTCTGGTCTCTTAGCCACCTGACTGTGTAGAAACAATGCAATGTTATATTTAATGTTATACGGTATTGTGGCGTGCTCTGTAAAACTCGGTGACACAATTATCGGACGCTATAACCTGTATAATCCGGCCCGAGTAACTGTGATATATTGCAATGTTTCCGAGACGATAACGGGTGTGGTGTTGTATAAAACTCACGTTATTACAATCTAGTTAAAACTAGCTATAGTTATAGCTACAGCTTTAGTGGATTGGTGTTATCGTGTTCAGTTAGATATAGCATACAGACGATATACAGCATATAGGCATATTTTGTTCTTTTTTGTTTTCAACATTTGTTTTATATAACCTAAGTGATGTACAAGAAACATATTTGAGAAGGCATATTAAGATCTCGAGTGATACGGTATATACTTTACCAAAACAACAACCGGTTTTAACCAGTTTACATGATTTATTTTGTAACAGTATCTTCAACCTCCAGTAATGTGCGTCTGTTTATTGAAAATAAAATATTTAAATGAAACATTGTGTATATATATTCGTTCCAAATCGAGTACATATATTACGTTGATATCATGCCAATTGTTCTTCATACAGATTCTGAAAAAATATTTATTTTACAAATATCACCATTTCAATAAATATTGAATTTAGAGTCTCTGTTTTCAGAAAAATCCTATTTCTCATGGTTTCCTTGTCAATATTTGATGAAATGTTGATACATTGATTTCATGAATAACTATGAATAACGAGTTAAAGACTAACACATTGTAAAAGATATTGCATACATACAGTACATACATACTGTATGTATAAACTACAATCAATGTTAATGGTGCGTCATCGTCTCACATGATGTATCATTGTTGCTTTATTACAAGATGCATATACGTATTTTAATTAACATATGAAAATTGCTTAAAATGATGGCCGAATGCCATTCTCGTTCATGTAACGTAAGAAAGCACGTGTTCCCCCATGTGTGTAGTTTCATAACAAACGGGTTGACCTTGTTTCGGTAGCGAGGCTTATTCTCGACGTTATAGAGAGCTTTATCATCTGTTATGATTTATTATTATCTTAATGTTGAAACATGTTGAAATGATGTTGAAATTATGCTGACCTTGGACTACCATCAGTACGAACAGTACATATCTTTAAAATTCTAAACTCTTAAAAGCGTTGTAGCACGTTTTTTGCATATTTTGTTATCTCAAATTTACTTTTTATTATTGAGGTTTATGCAATATATTGTTAGAGGGTAAATCATCTCATTACACGAGAGATCGTGAGATCACTTATTTTCAGTAAGAAAAATGTGCTACAGCGCCTTTAAACTTTTCAAACGTGTATGTTACATATTCGCATACAATTTGAAACAAAAACAAGCATAAAGCATAGCATTTTCGATAAAAACTTGTGATAAATATTTGGAAGTGATCCGATATACGATAAACATGTTACTTCTATCTGGTATTTATAAGGTGCGGAATTAAATTTCTTTGTTGCATTGATCATCAATACGATTAAACTAGTGGATACTTTAACTTGTCACTCAAATAACCATGAACAGGATGTGAATAAAACATGTCTTCACAAAGTTTATACATGTGTGGTGTATGTCCCTGCTATGTTTTATTCTACTATAAGGCACATCAACTCTATTTCTTAAATAATAAAAGGTACCAAACCTTTCTTTTGTGCAGGCGTTGATATCTTACCAGATCAAGTAATCTACACAGTCTAGTTGTGGTATATTTGATAATAAATTATAGTTTATGAGTCAAGGTTCAATATTTATTCTGAATATAATGATAATATTCAACCTAATTACTTCGAGTAACAACTATTTAGATATTCGTGTAATCAAAACCATATCGCTATGAATTTCAACGTAGGCTATATAGTATCACATATGCCAGCTTCAACAGAAGCTCTTAGGTAGCCTTGAAAGCATTAATGTCATAGGTCAACAACCACATACTCGTGTTCTGATAACGGTGTGTTCATGTACTGTTATTGATATCACATAATTATTGCCTTTGAGGCTCGATATCGTGAATAACATCTATATCGTATTTGACAATCAAAGTTATTAACCATATTCAATTCATGTAGTGATTACCTATTTCAATCACGTTAGTCAAGTTGTAAACAGAACATGTCTTGTCCTCATACGTAAAATCAGGCCATGTGAGGTGACACACCCCCTAGTGATGCGGTACGATTAATCGACAGCGAGACCAGATCACGCCACAGTTATACTCAATATACCGCTACACTCTATAAAGGACGCATAACAGAGCGACATACGATTTGAAGCGTAAAGCTAGGTCACCATTATGTACTCAGTCTATTCATTAGTTTGTCGGTAACTAGGTTGGCGACAACTCCCCCAAATACTCGTCTCTGATTGGCTGAATAAAGTTAGCAGTTCCGAAGGTGAAGGCCGGAGTTTCAGCACATGTATTTTGTATACATACAGTAGTATTTACCTTCAGAAGGACACAAGTCAACAGTGTAAGAAGATGTAACGTAAACATCGGGACATACACGTGTAGCAAGGGATAAAGGTGAGATCTACTCACATGTCATATTCCATAATGATTATTTGCAACATTTTGCTATATTATGTAAGTTAGTATAAACCCTGACCCATTAAGACAACATTTCCATTTACTATGATACATAACGTTAGAGGATTGGGCATATTGCAGCGTTTGATATCTTTGACGTCATGTTCTTTGGTATTGTGTTTATTATTTATTTAATTACAATAACTGCACTGAATATTTATCATTATATCAATATATAATTAATTATGAATAACAACAACAGGGAAGATCAATAAAACCATCACTGAAAGACAAAGAAACACAACTTTTGAATAACATCAAACATAATTCAACGTCTTCCAATAACTTATGAATCAATATTATTGAACGAGTTATATCTATTATGAATATTTCCTTTGTATCAATATACAAACCAACCAAGCGTGAAGATGATTTATAGCTACCGATCTGTTCCAGGGGGGTGCGGGTTGTTTTTGTTTATAGATCACCTATAATATTCAGCGACTTGAATTCTTTATATAACTTACCTCAGATTGACCTGGCAGCGAGAGTTTACATCTTAGGGGTCAATAGTTGCCTTGTTGGGCCACTCTTTGTCTGCCTGTGGTTGATTTGAGTAAATAAACAACAGATGTTCAAGCCATAGATGGTGTTACCCCAGTATAGGGCGCTAGGTAATCGTTGTGTACTTATAGTGTGTACTGACATGTATACTGTGTCAATTGATGTAATGCAATAATGATAATGTCTCAATAGTAATACATGTATATCAAATAACATAACATTTTGTAGTTGAAATATTGTATTATATTTAGTTTTGTTTTTGTTTTTTTCACTTTATATATTTATCTTTTTTTACAAATTGTTTTCTTTACCTTTGGTTTCATTTCACTGTATATTGCTTTTTTACGTGTTAGAATAGATTCTAAATTTGTTTTCACGTGAATCTGTACCATAGCAGAGCCGATGTTGTAATTAAGATCCATGTCGAAATGTTCACCATGTTCCATTATTTCAGGAGTTTCATAATTAAGGTTAACTTAACACCATGTCTATGACCTCTTTCAAGGGCAACTGCATGTACTTCATATTCAAACCGAACCGTTACCCACGTTTAGATGAACATACGCCATATGCCTTGAATCGTTCTCTTTCAATGAGAGAAGTAACTTTGTTCAAATAAGTACTCAACATACGTATCAAAACTCCGTTGTCCTCGCCAAGGGCAAGTACCTAAAATAAGACACAATTTAAAAACACTTTACACTTACAAACACCAATCATTGAAAGCAGCAGTTATGCTTCACCTAGTTTCCACGTAATATTATACCATGATGGTGTTATTTTAGGAACCAAAGCTGTCTTCACTCTAACATGACGTTACTTTACGTCACAATTATTTAATATCCTCCAATCCTCCTATTACAAGCCTCCACTGACATCTGGTAACGTGTAATTAACGGAGGTAATTATATATCTACAGCAAGCACAGTACAGCCGCACTCGACACTAATATACACACTTCAGTGTAGACTCCACCAAGCACTACGTATATCAACACACATCACGGTGTGTAAGATAAATATATAGGCTGATAGGCGGAAGAAAAACACCTCAAACCAACCCTGATATTTCGGGAACAGGTGAGGAGGATCTAATTTTAGCAACAATGGGATAGTTTCATATTAGTTCAATCTGCGATCAGGATATGTTATCAAATGTTTATAAAAATCGTGCATCTAGATTAAGGATGTGGGTATGATACACCATTCTTTGAATGCGGAACATCATTTTAGATTATTTTGAATCACGTACATTTGTAATAAAAATAATTGTTTATTAAGGACGTATTTTCCAGGTGTTGGCATTGTAACAAATCACTAAATAACCCTTGAAATTAGAATGTTTAAAAAGCAGCATAAAGGCACATTGTTGCAGATCGTGCAATCATCTGCCACATTATTATGTGTTGAATTTTAAAGAAGTTCACAACAAGATGTGTAAAAATGGAATCAAGAAGTCTTTGTTCTCCCAACAAAATGTAATATACTTGTGTTCTGAAAAGCCATCTCTGGGTAACTTGATTACAAATTTCTTGAAGAAATCCCACGAGAAGTATGTTGTTCTTAATCAGTGTACCAAGTACCAGCTGTAATAGCTTCAAGACAAGGGTACACACCGATGAGTCTAAAATAGTCCCTGTCTGGCTGTAGTTATCTACTAGTCCCTCGTGATGCTACTGTTTGCTGGAGTGGTATGTCCTTGATGTCCGCGGATCAGGGCGGTTCACGATCAACAGTAGCTGCGGTTCTTCATACATGATAACCGCATTCCGAGCTAGACCTTCCAGTCACCCTGTTTAGTCCAACAGGTCTTATCTAGACTCACCGAGGCTCTTAGTGACAGTTTGTTATTAATGTATTAAGTTGGTCTTCTCTTATTGCTTCTATTGGTGTTTTATGAAGCTACTGATTTATAGAAGCAAGGGTTCCACAATGTTTGCTACTGTGTCACCAATGATTTTGCTGATGAATCGATGTGAGAGTACCATTGTATTTTAAATGAAATCTCATAAATGTATTACGAAATTGGTCAAAGCAGTAAGTTTGTTTCAGTACTAATGTCGTAATGGCAATTCGACCCTATATGTTCCGTGAAGGCATTTTCAAAGTCAATGGGATTCAAGAGAAACGAGGCGATCATTTTTGTTTAGAGAAATGTAAAGGAGATATTTGTCTAGTATAAAAGAAGGTAGTTTTCCGTGCTGTTGAAATGTATAAAAGCAAGGAAGTATTTTTCTAGTTCACTGTGACTATAGTTACTAAATATTGTAATGTTGTTGTCATTAACATTGCAATAGAATACTGTTAGATAATGCATATATAACATTTCAAAAGACAGCAAAACCCAATTGTTCAAGTAGTTCCTTATTTCAATACTAAAGTCGATGACACCTCACCGATGTTTCTAGTCTGTGGTGTAGGTTAGATAGATATCAGGAATACAGTGCAGGGGTCCTCTTGACATGATCGCTTGATAAAGAAGCACTGGCTGACGTGACTTCTACGCAGAACCTACTCTGGCATAAATGTTGGCTAATGAAACAAACATGTGTCTTAACCGCATTTCCAATAAATCTCCTTACCAACTTGAACATGTCTGGGTTTTTATAAGTACAGTTTAATATATATATTGGAATACAGATCGATACCCTTCGACATTAATCATTAAAGATTCCGCTTTTAGAACTTTGTCAAATTTACAGTTTTCTTTTATGACTATATTGTTTATTCTGAACGTCTATTTTCGTTCAATATTCATGTGAATAAAAATTAATTGATTGTTTAAACCACAAAAAGACTTTTGTATAAACACACATGTACAGAAATAATATCAACACGTGGTTGCAATATATACAAGTAGTCTTCAGCTAAATATCAACTTGTCAGGGAGATGTATACACATATATATTAGTCATATACAGAGACAGACAGACAGAGAGGGGGAGGGTGAGAGAGAGGGTCGCACAGACAGACAGTGAAAGACAGGGACAGAGACCGAGACAGACAGACATACTAGATTCAAAAGACGATGGCTCTTCTGAAATCATAGTTCTCAAAGGCTTCTTAACTATGTTTAATAATAAGATCATTAAAATATTAACAAGTCATATTTTGTGACTTAGTGTCAGTCTACAAACACATAGACATAGAAAGAAATAACAGCGTATGTCAGGGAGATTGATGTACACGCAGTAGGTGCCAAAGTGATTCGCAGATGTGCTATTTACGCACTTCTGTATGGCTGCAGTGTGTTAGTGTCTCCATTATTAGGCGCTATATGTCTCCTGCAATGCTATTTACATCTGGAGAATGAGGCTACACGCAATTGTTTTCCCGGTTCTGGATACGTACTTCCAGTAACTCTGCGGGAATGGAACTCTTATGGTTAACTTATTTCCTTTTCCTTGACTTGTCCTTGAACCCTGCCTAACAGTTCCCGGCTGAATTATACTGTATACGTGCCCTTCGTCCTTACACAGAGTGCGGTTTTATCGGTTCCCCTGCTTCGTAAGATTAGGTTTGATTGGGTGCATGGTTACTGAGGTTGTTTTGTAGTCAGTTTGTACTTATAGTTTGCTTCTTCACCTTTTGATATTTAAGGATATACAAAGGATGTTGTTCGTGTTACCAAACTTGTCTCTCTAAACCATGCATGTTATCACGGAGTTAAATTACATTAAATTGTAATTTAGGTTCGTGATGTTACTGATACTGAGAATGGACATTCTTTACGGTGCTGTCTTATCGGTTCCCCTGCTCCGTAACTAAGATTAGGTTTGATTGGGTGGTTACTGAGGTTATTTTGTAGTCAGTTTGAACTTATAGTTTGCTTCTTCACCTTTTGATATTGAAGGATATACAAAGGATGTTGTTCGTGTTACAAAACTTGTCTCTCTAAACCATGCATGTTATCACGGACTTAAATTACATTAAATTGTAATTTAGGTTCGTGATGTTACTGATACTGAGAATGGACATTATTTACGATGGTTAGTTTGCCATATTGGATCTATTGGACTCTCTGTACCGACCCTTTCCTACATCGATTTAAGCAAATACAACATATTGCAATGATAACGTTGTCATAATTCTGAGTATGTTAGACAGAGCTACAAGTTTATAGTTTCAACATCAGTTGGTTGGATTCATTAAAGAATCATAAAATATGTTACGAAATGGTTGTAAAACAACAGAATTACACATGTATATCTTATATATCAAATGCATTGGTGATCAGTTTGCTTGTTATAGAATTTAATGTTACAAGTAATGCTTTCACTTAGTGAAATTGTTGTATAAAACAGTCATTGTCCTTATAGATCGTTATATGTTGTGAAAACAAAGACGTTAGTAAAATCCGTCGGTAAGAGCATGAGCAGTGTACAATTACTGTATATAGTTACCATTTGTATTCTAGTTGTATAATCACTGATTCGTCGTTTTGTGTTATCTATAACATGTACATGTTAACGTGCCTTTAAATTTGTAAATAGATAATTTCAGATAAAAGCGCTTGTCATTGGCCAGATGCCCTTCTGTTAATACAAAGACGGAACTGTGCAAATGCTATATTGCCCAATGTTGCAAGTGCGTATGCACTCCAGGTGGCCGGAAGTCCTGTGGTGATTGTGTGTGAAACATCGTGTCTTACATGTGGAACATACATAGGGGAATTTCCATGGGGTCAGAGGATTAGTGAATTTACAATATTGACATAAATATAATAATGCCGTTATTGAAAATGTTGTGTTATTATACAATAATATAATATGGTTTCCCGATACCTAGCAATGTATCCGAAGATTGACATGTATAGCATTCTCAACAGTTCATTTAAAATTGCAAACCGCATTCATATCTTTATATTGTATATTGTATATTGTATATTGTATATTGTATATTGTATATTGTATATAACATACATGCAGTAAGAGAATATTTATAAGGCATTTGTTCATCGGCACTGATGATGACATATTGTTAATAAGAGGCCGATCTTCCAATGACATCAGCGATACATCTGCCTGCGAATTCTGCATCCAGTTTTAAATCATTTTCCACCTGTCGTCAGAGGATATTATAGAGGCCAAGAAGTTTTCAATACACAATAGTCTGTATATAAAGATACTACGTATATTCATGTGATTGACCTGTGTAATTGTTAAATGTATGATTTACTGAATATGTTAGTGCATGGATGGGCCTCTCCAAAAGTTAAAAACAAATTGTAAAAAAATATATAAAAATACAATTTAACATTTCCATTTTCAATGTCATGTTCATACGAGTGGCGGGGTTTTTCGCTTACTATATATCATCCTACATACGTTATTCTTCCGGGCGGTGACTAAAGTCTATTTACTGATACAACTAAGATGAGTCATTGTAAACTCACATGATAATCCGTCTTCTCAACCTCTCCAACATATTTCTTAAAAATCTAAATATGGTTATGACATTAATATGTGCGACACATTTCTTACAACGACAATGACGGATGTTGATATTAAGCCGTAATAAGCATGTGTTTATTGGATTAACAATATTAACCTTCCCTTGTGATCCAGATCCAACTACCTTATCCTTGAACTGCATTTCTTAACGGCAATTTACGTCACTGCAAATACCAGGCGTACATGGATTTTGTCCAGGTTCTAATTAGTGGTATGTGCAATTTGTTCCCAGTCGGTAACCCGAATAACATTACATTAAAGTAGAATACAAAGTAATCAGGCAATCAAAAGGCTTTTGGTGAATTGCCACTGGCAAACGAATTAAGTATTTATCCAAATTCAATCATAATTTCGTGTATACGCAGTAGTAATGTTTTGGTGACCTTTCCCCGTCTTACCATCAGTAACTACGTAAGGTAAGGTAAGGGAAGAGCCGACCTTTACAAATGTAGGTTTTCAGCATTATTCGAGCTTGGCTTGACGTTTCATCGTACAAAACGAAAATACATTTGTCTTATCTATATATTTATGTGTCTCAATTATCTTTTATATATGAATATTAATATAATACTATAAAACTATACGTATAAGAAATATAAACAAACAAAATTAATGGATTCGTCAGGTTCAGTACAGTAGTAATCAATAAGGTCTTTAAATGTGACTTTCTATAAAAGAGAGGCATAGAATAGTTAGAAATGTAAATGGTAGCTTTTGTGGCATTAGGCTGGATTTAATTTCGCTTTTGACTAATTAAAACCATAGTAGTTATTGAAGATGAATTTATGAAATAAGCATACAAACAAATGCAGTACTCATATTCTAAGTTTTCTTTCGATAAGTGAGGCCTGAGAAAAGGAAACTAGACGTTTGTTCAAATAAAATGGTACACACTAGCTAGAAAAGTAACTAATATAAATGTATGGAATCACACCGTATTTGATACATAGGCATATTACGTAAATATCGTGTACTATAGATGTCTTTAAACTACGCCGAAGAGGGTACGTTAGTTATAGTTCTTTATTTGGTTTAAACAATATTTTTTTTTTTTTAAAACAGCCTATCTTAATACCTCTCCCATACAAACAAATATAGTTATACAATTTGTTTTAATTCACCAATTCTTTATTTAAGTTGTATAATAAATTAGTAATGTAACTGGTTAAGTGCATGGTCGTGCGAAAACATGGGAATTACATCGCCTTCACAAAACTACAATGTTCCTTTGACACGAGAAGGTATATGGTTACTCTGTTGTTCTTTACTAGCCTCAAGAAGACAAAAACTAGTACAGACTGGTTCTATTGTGACAGCTTAGTCAAGTTAGAACTTTAAATGAAAACATTAGAATGACATCACGATGCTTCAAACTAAACAAGGGCTTATCAACAGTCTTGAACTCGACTAACGGGAACAAAACAAGAAGTGTTTCTACAGTGAAGGTGTAGGCCTACACGCCAAGGTGTGCTAGCTGGATCTGTACGTGACGTGAGAGACTCGGGGTGAAATGCAGGTACAAACAACGTCAGTTTGTCAGTACAGGGTTCTCCACATCACAGTTTAATGATACTGGGGTTTTTTTTGGCTTGATTAGAAACGTTGCCATGGTTATTGGGTAAAATGGGTGTTCCGTTCCCCACGTTGTATGAGATGTGAAAAACAAGTTTGAGAAAAACTTGAGGTTGTTCAGGTAGGTGGAATAATTTGTCTAAGGAGTTTAAGAGTATGTGGGTATTGCGCTAATCGTGTAGTCTGTGCATGTTTGTGACAATGCAGTATTTCCTCGTTGATATTTCCGATATTTTAGATAGGTTATATCCAGCTGCACATAGTAATAATTTGGTTTCATTGATGTGTCGTGTACAGAACCTACTTATTTAACATATAAAACTATTGACCTTGATGATATCATTCATGTAAAGATGCCATCTAACCTACTGTTGGCAATGAGGATACTATGGTTGTATTTAAAGACTACGAATATAAGTATATAATATGTACTGTAACAAAAGGTTGTTTCAATAAACATTGTGGTCCGAAACTTGGTCTCTGACAACTCATTTATTCTTTAAAATGACCATTTGACCAGTCTAGATTTGCTTTATAATGGGTTATGGTCGAAATAGTATGAACTTCCGTCTTTGAGTAAGAATATTCTCATTTCCTTGATTTCTGAAAACCTATACTTCTTTCTTCTGTAGTGCCTCATCAGTATTTAGACAACTCGTGTTATTACCTGTGTATTCAAGTTTAATGACATTGCACACATTCTACCTCTATGAAATTCCAAGAACAGAAATGAAAAGGGGGAACGTTATACTTTATTTACATTTAATTTAAACTAAATTCGATTCACTTCATGTGAGTCCACGTTTTGATTTAAATTATCTAGTTTAGCTGTGTATATAAGAAGACGTATGTGAATAAAGAATTGTTTAAAACGATAAGTCATCATGCACATAAAATCCGATATAGGTGTCGAAGGTCACGTAGAAAAATATATGTTACAATATGACCGTGTAATATGTTATCTCGAGTTTTTAAGCAACACTACTACATAGAACCTTTGTGAAGAAAGAAGCGGTCACACATAATCTTTATTTGACTCTGAAAGATCCAATACCACTGTCGCCTACAGCTATAGAAAAATGTCCTCTCAAGTGTTTAATCAAATACATGACAAAGCATTTTTCGATGAACAGAGAACGGACTCGGGGTATCTTAATTCAATTCTAAAAGGTAACAACTATATCGAAACTGTCATGAGTATAAAGGTATCGAAACTGCCATTATATGAGATGTATATTGTGAAAACAAATCGAACTTTCATCCCATTAAGAGGGGCTTTTTTTTAGAAAAAAAAATACATATAAAAATAGATTTAGATGAACAAAGAAGGGCACCGGTCATCTGTATTTATAAGTCTGAAGGTGTTCAGTGACAAGTAGCGTTAATCAACTGCCCAGTGTCCGTGTGAACTGGCCACTAACAAGGGTCAAGGGAGTTCACTTGGCGAGAGTGACCGACTCAAGGGGTTTCAGTGACCAGATGTGCTACAACAAAGGCTATTGTTATAGGCAAAAGTACGTAAAATAATGTACATGCGTAAGCCAACTTTATTTCCAGTTGACCATGTAATACATAAATGATGACAGGAGGTTCTGTTGCGGTTGAACGATATGATCTCAGCTAGAATCTGGTTGGTTTTAAAACGAACAGTCGGTGACTGTAAATTTTAATAGAAGATTTCCCTTCAAGAAATGATAATTAATCTATCGTTATGACTTTATAAATATCTATTGCAAGCATTAGGCTTCATAGTGCATTGTTGTTTAATTAGTGTTTACACATTAATATATATCACTTATACATTTCCTTATGTCGTTCATGTAGGCGCTCCCACCGGTAGAGTGTCATAGGCCTATATAGGTTGTTGGACTCATGTTGATTAATAGATAAAATGAAATATTAAATGTGCATGGTATAGTAGTTTTGATTCATAAAACCAGTGTTACTTTGGTTACTTCATTGAAAGGTTATCGTAACGTATCTCTCATACTGTACTGTAGTGTGTAGGCTAGCTATTTGTTTGAGCTACAGATAATGAGTCAAACTATCTGGGTAAAGTGTTTCCAATAGTTGTCTACGCCAACAGCGATCAATATAATACACGATTTTAAACACGAACTTGAGCTGCAATCATATTTAATGTGTTTTAAATTGTTTATAGCCCATAGGACCATAATTATGTTTGGCTTTATCAGAGACCATAGAATTGATAATTATAAGGTGGCGTTATGCTTTAATTTTCTGCAAAATTAAGTTTTCATAAGAGGCAATATATGCTCTTGATATTTAAAATGATATATATTTATTGATAGGCCCTAATATAGCTAACAGAACAATGAATGAATTTAACTGACCGTTACTGTATTAATAATAATAATATGTATTTCGTGTAGATACATTCATATTTTATAAAATCAATATCTTTACGAATTGAAAAATGTTTATTATGCAGTAATTCGGTAATATTTAGATCGAGCGAATGTCCGGTCCAGCCAATAAATCATGTACATCGTACGATGTCATTAGAACTGGGTCAAATGAGAGCGCTACGAACGCTGGTCGAAATCAATATAAGCAGTTCACTTATGGTTGGCGCGATATGTGAAACGTGGTATCTAAAAATAGCTCATGTAAGAACATAGATGTGTAAAGTCTAGTTTTCAACCAATCAAAAGCGACGTTAGTATCCCTTCAAGGAATGACCTCTCACCTTGGCTCCTCGACCAATCGCATGTTGGATAGAACGTCGAGCCTCTTCTATAGTCATTATCACATATCTTTTCATTTCTTCTTCCTACCTTTGTGTTAACTTTTTTAGAAATTGAAAAACTGTTTTGATAAAATTACAGACTTTTCTTGTATATGATGAAAGATTTCTCTCATTTTGCGGTAAATAAAATTATAAACTAACCTAGCGTAAGATTTTCAGAAGCAGCCTATAAATTAGCATATGACCTCTGACTTTAGTCACATGATCAGCTGATCGTCTCATTACAATATGGAGGATTCACCGGTCTGACAGTCTACGGTTGTCGGATTTACTGTATCTACTCGTTGATGTTGTGGCTCGTGTTGAGCCCTTTACTTCCGTTAGAATCATGTAACCTAGCTTCGTCTTGTTGACTCTCGTCGACTTAGGTGAGTACATAAGTCACAAGAAGTGACGCAAATCGTAGACGCCATGCATCATTTTCGCGGAATAGTCTAATCTTGAAATTTTCAATGTTGTCCTGTTGTCTGCTCGAGCTCAAAGCTGTGCTTATTACGAAATATCCTCTTCTTTTGTGTTCATGTGTCAAGTACTTGAATGAGCTTCAACTAACATTTGTATTGGTGGAATAAATTGTCATGCAAATTATTTTTATCAATCTGAAATTTATTGAATTGCTCCACATGAATGATGAACTAATGAAAGCACCTGTCAAAATATTTGGTCTGCATGTCTGATCACATGTTTCCTGAATATGTATTTATCTTTGGCAATGTCCCCTGTAGATCAGTGTTTGTATTATTAACTATTTGAAAGGAATATTCACTGCTCATAGAACGCACAAATACAGATTTTAATCTTGGTTCATAAGAATCTAGTGTTGGAATTTGTGAACAAAGAAAGTGCAAAGGTCATTTGAACTAGTTGAGTTAAATTTTGAAAGTGTTGAGCACTTTTGTTCATCCTTGATTGTTAATGTAAATTCATATGGTTACAAACATATTTCTTTATTCTTGTTGTTGTCTTATTACACATGTTAAAAAAATATAAACAAATTAACTTTACCTTGTGAGTGTTATATGTAACAAGTTACAACACACATGGATCATTTGTATTGTTACCGACTTTGCATTTTGGTTCCTTGTTTGGTTTTTGCAATAATGTAGATAAAATTCAGATAATCTACACTTTGATTAATGTGTCATAATAAAGGACATCTTACATGCCAGCTAGTCTACTTTCGATAATGCATGTTTCCTATGTGTAAGTTCTAGTTGACTGACTACACACTGTATATGATAGTGTTGGGAAGGCCTTTGGTATCGGTTGTGATTTCATAATCGATCATTGGTTACAATTGGATTGACCCAACAAAATAATAATCATTCAGTTAATAATCAGATAAATTGAATATCAAGAAAATCCTCTAAATAAATATTATAAAACAAGATCAATACAGTAGCACTCTTCCGCACCTTCCTGTGTTGTTATGCAAGAGATTGCAATAGGCGTTGCATTTAGAGGTTAACCACATTTAGTAACAGTACAGTATTTTAGTTTCTTCAACATATGACAATGGTCTTGAATTGAAAGTTTCAGTTTGAGTGTGTCGGAAGAAGAAATTGACCTCGGTGACAAAGCGAAGAGTAACAGCATGAGTCTGGGTTTTGTCGGAAGACTTTTCTCGGGTATCAAAGGCTACTACAATGAAATCAATGGTGCAACACTGACAGGTGCTATAGATGTCATCATCATAGAACAGGAAGATGGATCGTATGTGTCGTCCCCATTTCATGTCCGTTTCGGCAAGATGGGGGTTCTACGGTCTCGAGCTAAGTTGGTGAGTTTCCACTAGTTACATTTTGTGTTCTTGATATTGTGTTATTGCAAATGTTAGGAGATTTTAGTTCCATTCAACATACCGCATTGTCAGAGTAACGTTTCTAGTATGCTGTATAGTACTGTTGTTTGAAATAAGCTTTAAAAGCATCCAGTCCGAAAGTGATGTCTTGTCTATTTGAATTGCATTTGAAAGGAAAACACAGAAAAGTTGGCAGCCTGGACCAAAAGTTGGGTGTCAGACTGTTCTTATTTCATAACCTAAAATACTATATGTTTTGATAACAGTGAATCAACATTTTATCAGGTAGTGAAATGATGTCTCAAATGAGCATATAATTTTGGAATAATTCAATCACAATATTTTAGATTTACATCCTTGAATTGGAATAGGATAATTTAATTGCTAATTTCATTTCATTGTTGAAAATTAAAAATGTCTTAAATTTTCATTATTCCAGGTTGACATTGAAATCAACGGTGAGGTTGCAGATCTCCACATGAAGCTCGGAGAGGCAGGGGAAGCTTTCTTCGTACAGGAAGTCGGGGAAACGTCAGAGGTAAGGCCCAGTTATTATAGTTCAGTTTTTGAGAAAATGATTGGATATGTTTTTCCTTTAAATGGAAAGTCTACCATTGTTGTTCATAAACTTGGTGTATCTCTAAAATACTCTCAATATGACAAACATATTACAATGTCTTGTGGTAAGAAGAGTGACTCTGATGACTGAACTGCCAGAAGTATCACAATATCCTCTCTTAGTTGGTAAGATACAGAAGATGGGATAAACATAGGTACAAATGACAATTCTGTCCCTATAGCAGTTTATTTGGCTCATTTCTGTAACTTATGTATGGTATTAATTTAAAATTCTTAGTATTACTCTTATAAATTTAAACTTTCTTCAAAGGAAATCCCCGAGTACCTGGCCACATCCCCAATCCCCTCCTCCATGGATTTGATGATGAGTGGTATGGGGAGTCTGGATCTTGAAGCTCAACAATCGGATGCAGCTAAGATTGCAGAATGGCAGCAGAAATCTCTTCATGGCGTGATTCCAGAAAACACAGAGGACGAAACTTCATTGGTTCATACAATTTCTCTAAAGGACCTAAAAAGTGATGATTCACATGATGAGTCGTCGAAATCTAACACACAAAGACGTAAAGTCTACACAAAGAAGAAGCAAAAGATGGGTAAATCGTCTCCACGACCTCACATGACTGGTTCAGACCATGAAGGTGTGTTTGAAATGGACACGTCCGAGTCTTCTGAAGATGAGGAACTGAAGTTGCTGTCTGCCATGTCTAAGAGCGTGAGCATGCCTCTACCTAATAAGGACTTGGAGGAAATGCCACATTTGAAGAGATGGAGGAAAAGTTCAACCATAGAGGCATTCATGCACCCACTCAGTGAACCAGAGATGGACCCGAAAGATAGGTGAGTGCAGGATTAAAAATATAACATTCACCTTAAGTTTCTATTCTAAGATAGATTCTTGATGATATGGTGTTTCTTTTATAGTTTTGTCGAGTTTGAAGGGAACGTTCCTTATGATAAATGTGAATATCTAAATTGAATTTCTGAAATCAATTATCAGCTCACATGATGTTTATCTAAAACCACATCATTGAACAGTGACCTTTCAAATTACCAGTAGACAATGAACAATGAAATCAATCTAGACTGATAATGAACACACGTAAAGAAGCTCACTGATTTATCGGCTGATGAATGTTTCCGTAAGAATAATTTCACGTTATCAAAATGAAGCCTACATTTTCCCATTCTGTTTTCAGCTCTGTTTTATCACGCTCGCCAAGTCCAAAGAGTGACACGGAGGTAGATATTCAGCGTGTGGAGGACTCCCAGAGAAGCCTTCTGATAGAAGAGAGTGCGACATGGGAGTGGGGAGCCTTCCCCAAAACACCATCCTCAGAGTTACCTCCCCTTGAAGCTAATGCGCAGTCTACGGAGCAGCAAGGTCTGGCACTTGTGAATTGGAGAGCTCGCTAATTTATTTTCAATCATCATCTATTGCTAAGCTTTATTTGTTTTGGGAGAGGTGATATCTATTTAAATGTTACTATCATATCTTTCTAAATTTGAGAGGGCACAATGGTGTGATATAAAAGGCTATTAGAAGAAAATTGCTTTTAAAGTTTTATTTCATTTGATTGTCAGTTTTATAGGTTTTGATGAAAAATAATCTCAAAAGTTATCTCTTACCTGTAAAATTCAACAAATATACATATAAATTGTATGTTACAATGTATGCTATGAACGTATTTTCATTTTATTGAATTGATTGCATGCTGTCTACAGGTACAAAGGAGAATTCTGGAGGTATATTCAAGTTATGGAAGAAATCCTCGGAGAAGGATATCAAACGGGAAACCAAAGAAATTTATCTTGATGATCTGACGCTAGAGGACCCTGAAATGGCCAAAATCTATCTTGGAACACCAAAAGGGTAAGTGATACTGTTATAAATAGATCATATGTAAAAAGTTGGTGGTGTTTTTATCATTTTGCAGACACTGTAACACAGTCTATCAATCCTGATTTAAAACCCTATGAATCATTTATTTTGTTGTTACCACTGATTTTCAAATACACATTTCAAATTTCATTTTTGGAGTTGAATTTAGTATGCTTCAAAAGTGCTTGCCAAATATTTGAACACTGTTCACACTTTATGATTTATCCAGATTTCTAATTTCAAATTTAATTTGGTTGCATTTTCATGGTTGAGTTGCATAACTGAAATATATTTATGGTAAATATCTTTTAAACCAAAATGTGATTACTTTAGCATTTGCAGATATGCTATGGCCTTCAAATGTTTTCAGTAAATAAATTTGGAATTAAAAAAAAATTCTATCAGCAATGCAACATCTCCATTCCCAACTCTTGACCTGACACCGCTTTCCCCCTGACAGCTTTCAGAACATAAAGGAGAAGGAGGATGATGCTGAAAGTGGGCGGGGTCCCTCCCTCCCCCAGTCCCCCCATTCTGTCGAGGGAGCAATCGGGGGTCCGTCAGTCAGTTTCCTCCAGTCTGAGGTGCGTCATCTTGGCCGTGTTTCGCTCTCGCTGTGCGGTGGTCTGTCAGACTCGGAGGGAGTCAACCTGGATAAGTTCATGCAGAAAGTGGTCACCTTCGATGATCTCTCAGAGAACCCCAACATGACCGCCCACCCCGATCTTGTTATCAAGATAGATGATGGGTACGAAGAGAAAATAACTGCCATGGTTTAATGGATTAATATCTTGAAAAATAAGAAAATGTAGAGTCATTTTTATCAGTTTTAATTTACGTCAAAGATAAGCTCCGTAATAAATTTTACCAAAACATTAATAAGTAATTTTAATCTATCATACTCATAACTATTTTAGAAGAATTTATTTTTTAAACAAAGAAGATCTGTACAAAGATTTTAAATTTAAAACATTGACAGTTGAAAATGATTAATTTTTCGTGAACTCCTGATGTGAATGCCTATAATGCACTTTGAATATTTATCAATATCAGTATATATATATTTGTGTTTCAGATACTACAATTGGTCAACAGCAGCTCCTATGATTCTATCACAGATTGCCTTCCGTCAAGATCTTCCGGAGGTAAGTCGGTTTTCATTTGACTTGGCAAGAAACACATTTGAAAAAAAGGACATAAATGTATATTGATAATATAATGATAATTTTAACTCATAGTATCCGACTCTGTTCACTGGCAGTACAATATGTACAAATTACTCAGAAGGAGTTAATTTTAGTGCTGCTAATAAGCACTCTATGCGACCATATATAGGTCCGTAGTTCCATGTCTAGGTACCCATGTAAACAGACTATATTAGTGAATTGGCTGATTATCTGAATGTATACATTGTAGATGGCGAGTCAGAACCTGATCAAGGAACACATGCCAAAGAAGGAGAAGAAGAAGGGTTACTCATGGTTCTCGTGGCGGCGAGGGGACACCAATGCCCCTCCCTCTTCCAGCACCTCGGAGCTGCATGTAGATACATCTTCTACCAAGTCTGTAAGTATTCTGTTGGAAATCTCCCTGTTGTAACTAATTCTTTTCGCCAGAAGAACAATTCATAAAGTACTCATTTATAAGTAAAAAATAGGATTACCTGAGACCTACAATAAACGTTTGTGGGGAACAACTCTTGTTTTCTTGATCATTGGAAACTTCTTTCAAATGTTTAATCTCTGTCAAATTATGTTTATAAATGTATTAATTTTAATTGGCATTGATTCTGCAAGATAACTTTTTTATGTGTAGAATGCCCGATATGTATGTTGTGTATGTATATTTCAGAACCTGAGTGACATAGGCAGTCCCCCCACCAGTCCTCCCCCGAGTCTGACCAGCACCCCCCGCAAAGTCAAGAAGAGGAGACAGGACGGGTATGTATCTCTTGTTTCATGGCTTCATTAAAAAGCTCCTTCATTTTAACTCATGTATGTCATGAAACTTTGTAAATATCAAATACTGTTTGAGTGTGATTCTAAGTTGTTGCTTCTGTTTTAATAATTATGAATTGCTCCTCATAAATTGTTATGTCTTTGATATTTTATTTGTATTACATGTGAAAGTGTTCATATGTTGTGTAGACATTTCAAATTATAAAGAGAAATTCCTGTTGGTTCCGTCAAAGTATCCGTTAGTGGATCCTTATGCTGTTATCCCCACCACACACACGTTTTTAGACAGGTCGTCAAGCGCCTCACCAAATGTACATTTGAAATTATGTTCATCAGGTCTGAAAAGTTGACTAATTGAAATATTAGGTTTCAGCTAAAAAAAAAATTTTATGCAGCTTCATCAAGTAAATAATTTTATAAACAATGACTAGATTTTACAAGAGACAATTTGACTTCAGACAAGAAGAGCAGCACACATCGAGTGAAGCTGAGACAGATCACTCGGAGAAGGAGAATCTAGGCAGTCCCAAGTCGAGCAGCGCTGGTCCTAGCAGTCCCATCATGCCCAGGAACGTCGAGCCAGTCACTTCCAAGAGTCGTAGTCTGGAGCCCGGTAGTCCTAGATCAGGGAGTGTTAGTCCCAGTCCTCGCAGCGTCAAGAGTGATAGTCAGAAGAGTGACAGTGTGTCTAGCGTCAAGAGTGACGTGGTTATAGACATGGTTGCAAAAGGGGACGGAGATGTGAGAGGAAAATTGGATCAGGAGAAGGAGGAGGATTCTGTGAAGTTTAAGAAGTCTCTCAGGCTTTCATCCGAACAAATTGTAAGTATAATGTACATAACATTAGTGTGATTTTACATATGGAAGAGAGATTGAACAAAGAGTGATCTGTAGATTTCATGCAGTTGGTTCGAATGAATAAGCTGGGCCCTTATTCTCAAAATGTTCATAGCCTATGTTTTAAGGATTGGCTTAAAGTTGAATAAGTATTTACCTGGTGCTTGTCTGTTTTCAGAGCAAACTGAATCTGAAGGAAGGACAGAATGAGATAAGTTTTTCTGTGACCACCCAGTACCAGGGAACCACCCGTTGTACCTCGCATATATACATGTGGAAGTACAGTGATCGCATTGTCATCTCCGATATTGACGGTACTATCACAAAGTGAGTTAAACAGCTATACTTCTTACATATCAAACATAGGTTATTTTATATCATTGTCTTCCTGTTGAAATGTATTTTTGAAAAGAGGTTTTATTTACATGTATACTGTTTTGTTTTATCATTGATATTGATTTGATTACTAGTAAGTTTTCATGTAATATGGTAAACACAAGTATCATTGTTATAATGATTAATAACTTTTTTAAATGTTTCCATTGAATGATCAATACAATTGAGATTAACTTCATCCACACACTAGGTATTTCCTAAATTATTAGTTCAAAGCCATTTTAGCTAGCTAAATGCACCTACTTAAACATATCATTTTATAATTCAATTTATTTTTACTACAAGTCAGTCATTTTATTTTTACATTTTACTAGCCCTAGTGTATTTTCAAAACTTGAGGCAATTTAACTTAACTTATAAATGAAAATAAGTAACTCAAGTATTGTTTGTTCCAGATCGGACGTGTTGGGTCAGATCCTTCCAATCATGGGACGAGACTGGTCACAGTCGGGTGTTGCGTCTCTCTTTACTCGGATACAGAAGAACGGTTACAAACTCATCTACCTATCAGCTAGAGCTATCGGCCAGTCACGAGTTACCAAGGAGATGCTGAGGAACATCAAACAGGGGGAACTTGTTCTACCTGAGGGTCCCCTGCTTCTCAACCCTACCTCCCTCATCAGTGCTTTCCACAGGTGGCTAATTCATCACACGGAATTTGAACAAATCTGTTCAAAACCTTTTTCCATTCAGAATATACAACTAATCAGCTGATTCATTCATTTTGGTTTTGCCTCGAGTAAATGTTAATCTATAACAACATCCTTGTAACTTCAGAAATCTGTAAATTGGAAGTAAGCCTCTTCTTAAATTGGGGCGTGATAGCGCAGCATTTAGTGATTTGTAAAGGGGTACAGAGTTTGAATCCCATGAGAGGTTTGGAAAATCTGCTCAAGAGAACTATTTTACATGCAGAATAGTTTACTACATTTAATTTAAATCATGCATAACCCTCCTTGCTCGCAGGTTCACCAATTTACATAGCCATAATGCTTTTTCAAGCTTTCTCTCTGCTATAAAGTTTGCACAAAAAAATCCTGAAATCTTGCTTAGTGATTGTGAATTTTTTTTCTTGGATCTGTGGTAACAAGTCTTATTTTTTGCTTTTTACGAGAATAAAAAAAATCTACTTGTGTTTTATTGTCACATATGGTAATGAATTCAGATTTGATTTCTTGAAGAAAATATGAATTTCAAATGTGTTATGGTTGTTTTGCAGGGAGGTTGTGATCAGGAAACCAGAGGAGTTCAAGATCAGCTGTCTGAAGGACATCAACGCACTGTTCCCTACAAGTCCTTTCTATGCTGGATTTGGAAACAAAATCAATGTAAGTAGAAGGGTTTACACTGAAGGAGATTAGTAGATTTGGGGTAGGATGTTCAGATTTTACCACATAATTATTTTTGAAAATATTACTACAAAATGGTAACAAAAGTTACATGCATTCATTAATTAAATAAAAGGTTTGTTTTTTCCTATAAAAACCTAATGAATCATAAGTATGACAAAGCGAAAGATGAGTACTCATTAATGATCATCAGTTGATAACAAATGAACAATATCAGTTTAGTCTGTTCACTAAAAGACATGTTTGACGTTCCAGGATGTGTGGGCATACAGAGCTCTGAGTATACCCAACTTCAGGATCTTCACAATCAACCCTCGTGGAGAACTCAGGCACGAGTTGTCTCACACATTCCAGTCATCGTAAGTATTTTGTTTAATTTTGCTCAGTTGTACATCAGTGGGTAAAAGTTGAAAGCGTAATGTGACACATTATCCAGAATGAAATTTTATGTTGTATCTTTCTTTTTGAAAAAACATCAGTTGTAAGTATCTGAAAGGTTGCATTTGTAAGCATTTTTAACAGCTCTAATGTTGACTTGTTCGCCATATTGTGCCTTTTGATTTATAATACAATATAAACTTCTTGGCTATCCACAGTTACTTAAATAAGAGAAATTCCTCTTGTGTTTGGATCACTGATGTTTAAAATATATAGCACAGCTTGTGGCCAGTAAATGAGATTTGAGAGATTAATCACCATTCAGGCGTTACTATCACTGAGGTTTTACTTTATGATATATTTGAAACTCGATCAATTCATTAACAAAACAACTTGTGATACACAGGTACACAAAAATGAGCGATGTGGTGGACTTCTTCTTCCCTCCTGTAGAGAAAACTCTAACCGCTGGTGGAGAGTTCAATGCCGTCAGCTACTGGCGCGAACCTCTTCCAACCATCGACACTGAGCTGGAGCTTTTCAAGGACAAATCTGGCAAGGGAGACCAGCAGAAGAGGAAAGAATCCAAGAGATGACTAAACTCCTGCCATGAGTACACTGGTATCTCTGCCAATCATATGGACTCTGTGACATCTACACAAGGATTTAACCCTTGGAGACTACCATTGCCCTTTATGTCGTAGTGAGCTTGTGCTAAGAACTGCAATCACATGAAGGATCTCTACAACATCAGAACAGTCCCGGATTGTTTAAGGCTTGAGTCAATATTCACATAACAATGCAAGGAGCCAAAAATGAAAGTACCGGACTCTTTCTTGTCTCAAGACTTAACAAATCTCAGGGTGAATTTAATAAACATCTGCCGCTCTGCCATGAATGATTTAGATTGGGCAACATCGAGACAGTGTTATGTGATGAATAAGGTTTGAACACTGTCCAACAAGAATTGAGATACATCCATGTTCATATTTTATACCACAGTGAGGATGAGTGTATCGTCTTGGATCCTTGATCAAATTCATTATGTATTGGACATCTGTGTCACTTGTCAGCATTTTTAATGTCGTGTTGGGTTCAGCACTACAGTATATTTTACAAGTTCTTTCATTGGGTAGACAAACATAGATGTATTTGTAAAACTCAATTGTGATGCATCCACCAATTTGATAGCTCTCTAGAAGGCTGTGAAACATTTACCAATTCCTGTCAGATGACAATGACAAGTGAATTGCTAATCAACAACATAATTGTCCTGTCCCAAGAAGATCATGTCTTGCAAAAGATATTTATGGTTCCAAGATTTCAAGCCTAATTCTGCAAAGATAAATGACTCCACATTTGAATTACATATATAATACAACTGCATATATATATATTTATCAGTGTTTCACTTCGTGAATGAGGAATAATGTTGGCTCACAGCTCCAATGTTTCTCCTAGCTTTTATAAAACTAACATACAAATTCGAAAAGCATTCCCATGACACTACCGAGGATGAATTATCTCCCTTACACTGAAGGGGATAATCAAGATTGTTATTGACCAAGCTAAGTTCACCTCATCCATGAAGGCTAATGATTAATCTCACATTGACGGCTATGGTCCGACCAGTCTGAAGATGCCTCTACTGGATATTAAGCAGACAATGGTTTGAATATCCAGCCGTCTTGTTGGTAAACAATCTCTGACAACTCAAAGCAGGCGAACTTGGCTCAAACAGCTTATAAACCCAGACCAAACTTATTTCCAAAGATGAACCCTGTACCTCAACAGTACACAGTATATGATAGATAGAATAATATAGCTGAACTTGTGATAGATATGCAGACAAATGCGATGCTTATCGATAATGTTGACTACTAACATGCTTATACACTCTGAACAAGTGGACTGTGTTTTTGTCACATGTGAAGACTGTTGAAGTGAGAACGAAATATATTATTTCATCAGTAATTTGCTAGTATTGTTAATTAGCTCTGAAAGAGAGAAAGATGATTGACAGTTTGCAAAGTGATTTATAGAAAGCGTTCTAATGTGTTCATGCTACAATGCTTATATTATGGTCTTTCAGGGTTTGATTACACTCTGTACTCAGAAATATCAAGATATGTATTATAAGAATTATACATAGTATCAAATTATTTAAAAGACAACATTAATGTTAAGTTAGTGTAATAATGTTAATCATAACCTTATCCCAACTAACAGAGAGAGATTTATGGAAAGAAGGCTTGGATCCATTGATTCATTACCTTCACACAAACCCATTATACACTGAGAACCCATGAGACCTAAACGACTAGGTAGAATGTTGTGAGATTGAAATGCAATATGTGTCCACCATGAATTGCCCTATTGAACACGCCCCTATCAGCATTGTACTGTGCTATCTGTGATTTTCCAGTATTGTCTCACACTGCTCATATAATGTACATCAGCATTTCATCATAGTTTGCTACTGGACTAATCTTCATATGCTTCAACTGCTGTTTGGCCAAACCAAAGAATTAAATATTTATAATAACTGAGTCAGTACTGCAACTTTTTTTTGTGTATCTAATGTAGATAGAGGGATTAATAATGCATATAAATCAAATTAGTTTTAGGAAAAGTATATTTCAACCGAGTCAGCCATTTAGTGTCATAAATATTATACCAATATACAAATTGTCTCTAAGTTGTGATATTGTTGGAGTATTCTTGTTTGCTTTTAATGTTATTATTTAGTACCAATTAAATTTCAGTATAGTAAGTTGTAGACATATTGGTGGGATTATAATTATGAAGTACAGTGAGACCCCGTTTATCCACACAATTTTCTGAAAGTTGAGTGTCATCTGGAAAGTATTTCATATGGTTAAGCGAATCATCATATGCATTTAAATGCATAGAGAAGATTAAAAATACATTTGTGTGGATGACCAGGTTTCCGGATATGCGGGGCCCGGGTTAACGAGGTCTGGCTGTATAGAAGTGCTAATATTGGCAACTTACATGGTAATTAATTTATTCCATATTGTAGACTTAGGTATAATGTAATACAGTTTTGTCTTGCCAAATCAAGCCCATTTAAACCTGTCTCATATTTTGCATTACTGGGTTGTTTTCATATCATCCACTGTAATGTGCACAGCTTGGGGAACCTAGGGAGTGTACCTTGAAAGTGTTAGATCATCACTCTTTATACTTGTCACCTTATAATTTGTACATAGATTGTGTAGCAATTGTCCTGTAGATTTTTCAAACGATCTCTGTGTATTAGAATGGCTTCTTGAGATGTACGCTTCTCATCCATGTTGTTAAGACTTAAAGGACTGTCACAATGGTGAAGATGTATATTCATTGAAGTCTCAAGTCTGTGTAATGGATTCTAATATTTTAAGAAATAAACTTATAAAAAAATATATGTATATGCAATGTAAACTGTTTTGTATTTTCAATTTTGGAAGCAATATCTAAATTTGTTAACTTTTGAAAATTGAAATTAAATTGTTTGAATTTTTTTTTTTTTTCTGATAGATTTATATTTTAGTTTGAATTAAGACTATTAGTTTTGAATGTACTTAACCTTGTTTATGAACATGTTGCATTTCTAAAGGTAGGAAATATGCTTTATGAATCATGAGACATGCATTTACTAAACCAATCTACTGAGTGGAGATCCTACACAGTGAGAGGTCCTGCATAATGTGCTTACCCTAGGCATGTTTGATACAATAATTATGATTTCATCATTTCATCATGTACATGTAATCATCCAATGAATGTGTTATTCATATTTTGTTATGATGTGAGAAACTATCTGGTGAAGATACTGTTACTGTTTTGTTTCACACAATGGTGTATGTTTTATGTACCCATATGAATAAATAATCCAAGTATGACACTAATTGTTTGGATTTTGGTATTGAACTTTATTTGGTCTGAAGAGCGTTAGAGACTATCAAAACACATTCTCCACCATTCTCTTTCCACAGGGGTGGGGGGAGGATATCACACGTTCGGCTTCGGATCAAGAGGTCGGTGGTTCGAATCCCGCCAGGGGCATGGTATCTTTATCTGCGGTAGAGAACTGTTCTAACGCAGTAAGGTTTGGGTGCAATGCTACACTGAATTTCAGCTTAGTATCACCCATGGTTCGCTAGTTCCAGTCGTTGCTCGCAGGTTTCACCACAATGCATAGCCACATGGCGTTGCGGGCTTTCTCCCTGTTGTAATACTAGCAGCCCTGATGTGAAATACTTTTGAAAGCGGCGTTAAACCCCCAACTCACCTCGCCTCTTTCCACAGAATTTTACTTCCTGCAGATTAACTATCGTAACCTCTGTTAGATATACATGCAGGCGTTATTCTAGGCTAGAAAATGAGAATCCTGATTGGTTGCATCAGAAGTTAATTGTGCAGTTAATGTTGTTTCAAACTGTGTATTCCCGGTTCCGTAACTGTCTAAATGACAAGATTGCTTGAACTTTAATCCCTCACTATCTGTGAGTAGATGATGCTAGTTAACAAGCTTTCAGCAATACCTTTGATCAAAATTAACTGTTTTCATAATAAACAGCGTTGATCCCTTAATGTCTCACCAATAGCATCTTAGAAAACAGAATAAACTTTAACTAAACAAAATAGCACAACATTGTAGCTAAATCCGTACTCTACATTATCATCATTACTGGCAACTTCCAAACGCAAGGCACAACTCTTGCCAGTCTGCATTACTGGCTGATTTATCCCTTGCGGTATTTCCCTCGCTTTCTTGTGTCGAGGCAGTGAATCGCTGCACTGGAAATGCATAGCGGGCCTGGATTTCTAAACACAGATTTCTTAAGGAAATACTGCAAGGCCTAATTCAGCCAGTAATGGAGACTGGCAAGAGTTATGCCTTGCATTGGGAAGTTGCATTACTGGCTGGTCTATTCCATTCCAGTGATAGGGGTGCATACTAGGCAAACTACCACTCCGACTTTAGGCAAAGTAACATTATAAAGTGCACTGTTGGCAGAAGTAGACCTAAAAACACCACATGTGGGCTCTCAGCTGGGGTGAGGGGAAAAAAACCTGAATTTTATAACAGCTTTAAAATCTTTATCCTGAGAAACATAACGAAACTTACAAGTCTTAGTCTCTGTCATAGAAAGATGATATTCTAAAAATTTCAGCGTCTCAGCATTATTAGTTCCTACAGTGAAATTTAAGGTTTAAGTTTACCACCCTGTCACGCCCATATTTGAGAAGGGATTTTGACCAAATGAACAAACTTAATTATACATGTTATAAAGATGTTCTTCTGAAAAATTTAGCTTTCTGTATAAAAAGGTTTTGAAGAAGAAGTCGTTTAAAGATTTTGGGGTGGACCCCTGCCACACCTATATTTGAAGGGGATCAAGTTCAAATGGACCAACTTAAATCTTCACAAAACAAAGATATTATTAATGAAAATTTCAGCTTCCTATGTCAACTACTTTTGGAGAAGTTGTTTAAAAGTTTCGCTAATAATGCCACCTGTGTTCTGAAATCCACTCCTCCCACAGTTTTTGACCAATCTTTCTGAAAAATCACACATGCTTTGGATATACATCGACGATCCGCATGTGCTTTTTTGGGACCGATTGGAATAATATTTTATTTTATGTATCAAATGTCACATACTGAGGTTATAACCTTTGACCTCGACGATGTAAGATCCAATTTGTGAGAAGCTTAACCATGGCCATAAGTTATTATTGTTTGGTGTTAGGCCTTTAATATTCGATATGCTTATCTATTTTTAATATGTCCTTTAATTACCCTTACAATTAAACTGCTTATTTGGAGGTTAAGGAACCAGGGTGTTCTTGTGCTCTTGGAGCACTCTTGTGTGTGTATATATAGAAGATATGTCTTTTCTTGACAAATACCATGTTTATCTCATCGAGTGAGGTAGAAAAGTAGATATTTAACGAGCAGCGCAGCCAGGAGTGAAATAAATTAACTTTTCTACCTCACGAGATGGGATAAACATGGTATTTGTCCAGGAAAAACAGATATTCTATTTATTACCGGTATATCATTATGGGTTTTATGTTGACATGCAGTGATTTCAAAGGTAAACATAAGCCTTCGCAAGCTGATAATATGACGTCATAACATAGTCCTGATGACTCAGTAGAGTGGTGATAAAGGTTATCGACACTGTAGCTTGATAGAGGGTTCATTTCACTGATAGAATTGAGTATCTCACTCTAAATTATATAATAAATATATATACCGGTATATATAATCACAATTGACACACTCAAGATATGATTAATGCATGTAACGTCATGTGTACCATGTGCTAGGTGTGCATCTCGGTCCACTCACATAGTGATAAACTTATCATTTATCAGTCAGTGTGCCAGCTCAGTCTGACATCAGAGCTGATAACTTGGTCTTGATATCTCTTAGTGAAAAAACACCATACCAAATCATCGGAGGTGAAGTGATCTGGGGTATATCACTTATATCACGCCTGCTAGTATTATTGTCGAGTCTGCAAGCCTTAGATCGAACTGGTGAACCATGGGTGATAATGAACAGAAAATAAGTGTAACATTGTATCCAAACCTTTAAAACAAATGTAGAACAGTTGCCCAGCCCTTGGCAGGATTCGAAACTTGGCATTGGCCATCATCTGTCATCCGTAAACTTTTCACATTTTCGACTTTTCCAGAACCACATCCCCAAAGCTGAAATTTTGTAGGGAGGTGCCTTGCACCTAGAGGATCAATGTTTAGTCATTTCGGCCTCACATATGGGTGTGGCAGTTCCCGAAACCTTTAAAGGACTGCTCTGAAACCAGTTGGCATACACAGCTCAAATATTTAGAATATTTTCTTAAATAGACTTAAGTTTCCTATTTTTTAGATCTTCAATTTTAGATAATAAATCATGCTAGTGCTGATGAGCTACAGAGCCCATGGCTCTACTTCTTTATTGGTGCTTTATAAATGGCCCTTGTCGAAAGAGCATCAGTAACAACAATGTGGGTATACATTTAAGTGAGTTGTGGGTAACATAATTTGTCTGCACCAAGGAGTGGTTACTGTATGAAGCTGTGCATGGAAAAAAACTAAATGTAATGGAATAGACTAGACTTGACTCTAGTTTGAACTTGTTAGAAAACCAAAACAGGAAGACATGAATATATAAACAAATATTTTATTTACATTATTAATGATTAATATATTACAATGGTGACATTTGTTTGTACTGTATGGAGGTCAATGTATACAGACAGAAATATTTGAAGCAACACTTTTATATTTGGCCTTAAAAGTAGTAGAGATTAAACATGATCGTTCATGAAAATTGGTAAATTGTACCATGTAGTTTAGGGAGCATGAAACCAGACAGAAAGGAATCACCAACGTCAATTCTAAAATATGCATAAAGCAATGTGAATAATTTTTTTCAAATTCAATCGCATTGTTGGCAATGAAGTGTGAGTGAGACAAGTTAATAAAGAGAAACACTCAATGTGCTATACCTAGGATTGCTCTGGGTGTTAAATCATCACTGGTGTGTCTTTTATTGAAGATACTAAAGTTGACATTGAAGTGATGTATACTGTGACAGTTGTCATGAAATATTTCATAAACAAAACCAGTCCCATTCCCTTCTATTATATATAAATTTAACATGTGATTAACCAAGATGACAATGCTCACCGATATTTGAGGGTTTTTCAAAACCCATATGTAGAGATATACGTTACAATTAAATTTTAGTGGAACAGCTGTTATATGCTACTGGAAGTGGTATTTCTCAAATATACCAACCATTCAATTCTGTCATAGCTCTCAAAAACTTTAGTGTACCGGTATGGATTGGGTAGTTTCTTCCTCACCGACCTACCATAAAAGTATGTCCTCTCCATTATACAATAAATTTAAAATGATGAGAATCTGTTATGGTATTGCATTCATTGTCTAAAATTCTGAGTAAGTCTTGGTGTCATGCCTAAGGCCACAGAAATTTATTCATAGAGTTTTTGTGTTTCCCTTTTTCAAAGATTTAAATATTTTCAGGTAAAATAGTAAATGTTTTTTTGTACTTGTTTATAGCTACAGTATTATTATAAACTGTATCAGTTGCATGCTCATATTGAGGTTTACTCACTTCCAATCCTTCAGTTGGTCTTGGTTGATTCATCAGAACTAATTTCATATATATACATAAATGGTTTCCCATAACATGGGTGTTGCTTCAAATTAAACCATCAGTATACAAAATGTATATCTACAATTATATCTTGAACTCTATACATCAATATAAAATGTCTATCAACATCTCTACATTATGATTTGGTGTAATCACTGAAGAAACATACATCACAGAAAGATTTAAAAGCAAAATAGATGACTTTGATGACAAATATAAACAATTACTTTCAAAAACAATTATTTTTGCAATTACATTTTCATTTTGTTCATTTTCCTTAATTTCGTGCCTTTGTTATAAAGATTAAACTGAATGATTCTACCATGACTATTCTAAGGCCATCTATAATGTCGTCTTCCTCATTTCTTCACAGCTCCAAATTTTCCTTCAGACCATATCCCAAACGAAATGTTTTTTTAACATACTGTTCACCCAAATATTTGAAAATGTCATACAAAAAAACTTTTGTAAAATGAAAATATCTTTTATATGAATCAAAATAGAAAAATACCCTTTTGCAGTCTAAAATGTTGTTTTTGTTGGTTGTTTTTTTCAATTGTCGCCACCTTCCAAGAACTGTGAGAATAAGAAAGACGTACAAAATATGGATGTCCCAGAAGAAACTTAAAGCTTACTGGTATTTGTACCCTCGTACTTACAGTAGTATTGATAGCAGCGCAAAATACATATAGAGTAATTACCAAACAAAATAATTTGGCACATAATTCACACCATACAACTTCATATCAGCCTGGTTTCATTAATAAAAAGAAGAACATGAGTAGCTCATTCTCGTGCACATATATTCATGACAACTATATAAATATCTTCAAGAATGAAAAAAAAAAAAGTGTTTTGTAGCATATTAATTTTGAAATATGTATACTTTGCATCTTGCATCTAAGGTGTGATATGAGATACATAAAGTTTTGACAATTTCATTCTATTACCGGTAATCATATTAAAGTCAGAATGCTCATATATTCTCTTGACACAATTTACAAGCACTCGATCATGCAAACTTACTATTGCCCTCTGAATGAACATTGGAATTAAAATTCACATCAATCAGAGATGCAATTCCATGCTGTTTCTTGGTAAAGTCAATGGTTATAATGTAAGACTTTACTATCACTGACAGATGACCGTTTACAAAATTCTCAACCATGAATCAAATGTCAAATTATCATACAAAATGTTTAACATACAATTTTCAAGCATGGATTTTAATTAGATTGCTCACCAAGCATACATAATAATTGCTTTTCTAAAGAGACAAATATATTTGAACATTTCAATGGATAGTTAATGTGTCACATTCCTTGCAAATGATCTTACAATAATGATAAATATCATTCCCACACGTATCTTACATACACATTTCAACAAAAAATAAACAAAGACAATACGATCTGGTGACATATTGTGCATCAATCATGGAGTTTAGCAGGCTAGGTACATTTTAAACTTTTACTGTTGAATTAAATAGCGTCAAAACCTTCCACTCAGGGAATAATAGAGAATCACAACTTGATAAGAAAGAATAGTCAATGGCTAAAGATAGGATGTCCCACAATGTTGCAGGACCCACAGTTAAAAGGTGAAGAGAATTGTCATCTTGAAGATCTCTGGGATCTAGAACACAATGCGTTAAGTAGTTTCATTTCTTCACAAATTTGCAATTTTGAGCACTCTTTTTCATTCTCACTAACTGTGTTTCTATGATGATAAATGGAGTTTATGTGCAGCACAAGTCAACTTTTTTTCTTATTTTAAAAAACAATTCTAAAACTAGCACTACCCAATTCTTGGGTAAATAATTCAGCTAAAATATTCATCATCATACTCAAAATATTTTCATACTTAAATATGAATAAGTGATGCCCTGACATTTTATCATTCACAGAAAGTAAATAATGTCGGATCAAACTAAACATGACAGGTTTACAAATCGGGCTTTGTTATTGCAAGTCAACATCCAAAATGTTGTCTTCAAGTCCCTTTTCAATATCCATTGTTTATGTTAACTCTATCAGTTGCTGTCACTGCAACTTGCTGGCAATGCCATTAGAATGAACTAGTTCTGTTGAGTTGAGGTTTGGGCTGTCCTGTTTCTGTCGCACATCAAACACTTCTTGAATCGCTTGTCGGAAACAGTGGAAGTTGTAGTCAATCAAACCTGAGAGAAATAACAAACATCTTTATAGCAATGTAGTAAGATATCTATTGCTCTTTATTGAATGTTGACCATAATTACGTATAGACTAAATGTGCTTAATACATCATGAAGTGAGGTGAGGTGAGGTGAGTTGGGGTTTAACGCCGCTTTTAAGAGTATTTCACTTATATCGCGGCTGCTAGTATTATGGCAGGGAGAAAGCCCGCAACGCCATGTGGCTATGCATTGCGGGGAAACCTGCGAGCAGCGGCTGGAACTAGCGAACCATGGGTGGTACTACGCTGAAATTCAGTGTAGCATTGCACCCAAACCTTACTGGGTGTAGAACAGTTCTCTACTGCAGACAACATTGCCGTGCCCCTGGCGGGACTCGAACCCCGGAACTCTTGATCTGAAGCCGAACGCGCTAACCACTGCGCTATCCCGCCCCCTTAATACATCATGACGAGATAGATGCAAATATCATGGAGTATGTGTGTTTGTATATGTTCACCTTAATTTCACAGGACTATATGTATCTTAAACACCCTATCAACTAGAAAAAGTTATAAATGGTGTTATTTTTCAAGAAGTACTGACTGCTGCTGAAAATTATCACTTCTATGATAGTTGACTCAGACAATATAAAAGTAAAAGAAAACTGGAATTTGCACTGCAGTTGGAGCGCATCAATTATTGAAACATAATTAAGGAAAAGACAAATTTATGTTGATAATGTTCAGTAGGTCTTATAACTTTTGTGCATGTAAATGGGACATGTAGTTTCAGTTTCTGCACATGTAAATTGACATTGTTCGATTTTCACTTAAACCAACTCCCCAATGCAAGGCATAACTCTTGCCATTCTCCATTACTGGCTGATTTAGGCCTTGCAGTATTTCCTTAAGAAATCTGTGTTTGGAAATCCAGGCCCGCATGCATTTCTGGTGCAAGGGATAAATCAACCAGTAATGCAGACTGGCAAGAGTTATGCCTTGCGTTTGGAAGTTGCACTTAAACTAGTACCAGGTAATTAAGATATATCTGGCAACTGGGAATGAATATGCAAGTTGAGTGAAATTATTAGAAATGAAGTCAGCACATATGGAATTTTGGCATGTACTAAAGCCAAAAAAAAAAAGATGAAACACAATGGATGTCACTTTATTAAAAAAATTCATCTTTATGAAATTCTAATAAACAAATTGTGCAATACACACCCTGTTTCTCGAAGCTGTCTTCTCTTAGGATACAGACGAGCGCCAAATATCTGTTCACTTCTCGTAGGTAAAGTATGGTGTTTGTGTTCAACTTAATGATGGCAGCCGATTGGTTATCAAATGCTCCGTCATCACGGATACTGCAACAAAGCATAGCAAAATTTACACAACATTGTCTTCATGCTGAATTTTTTCAACTCATAGAAACTTCATGTTCATTTAAAAGTATTTAGTTGGGAATCATACTTTCCGAGAATTTGGACACGACAGTTTAATGTCATGATTGTATTTAAAGCAATGTTACACAAGTACTGAATAATTTTAAAATATTTTTCTTAATAAATACACAGTCAAAATGACAGGAAAGGCAATAGCATAATCAAACTTAAATGTGAATTGACAATTAAGCCTCCTTGGACACATTTGTGACATTTGAATAAATATGTTTTAGTGATGCATAAACTTCAAAGTAATAAAGGGTTGGTTTCACAAGCAGGAAGATGATTATAAACAATACAATCACCCTTTTATAGTAACTATTAAAACCCATCTTGAAACACACATTTAACAGGTAATTAGGAAATGTACTATGTTAACTTTTCTTTACATTATTTCTTTAAATTATAGACATATGTTCTTTATTACTGTTTAAGTATTTATTTTAAAACATTCTTATTCAGGAAACAAAGCATTTGTGTAGCAAATCTAGGACATTAACCAGCATTCCAAAATTCAGTGAAGACATTGATTTTTGCAGCAGAAGGAAGACAAATGCACGTTTGTAATGACGTTTGAAATATCTAAATAATTCTGATTAATCAATACTAAATATTAATATAAATATTGATATGAACCAACACCATTATAAAAGGTAGAAAACAGTATGAAAGGACATTTTTGTAACATCAACAAAGTTTTAACGTATTTGTACATTCTTGATTAGCTTTCAAAATGACTTAACTTTGTTTTAAATTATTTTCTTTAATTAAATATACATTTCTACAATTAAATGGTGCAATAAGAAAACATTTTATTAATACTAAGCTGTTAAAATATCAGAATTAAATCATTGTAAATGGCAAATGCAGGAACCACTAATCCAGGCTCCGCTAATTACTAAAAATGTCTACTTTTAATACAAGAGGACCGGCCGGCAGGTAAAGAGATACATTTCATCTATAAACTTATTGATTACCTAGCCAGTATTGCATCCGTCACACTGAAAGACACAAAATTACAAGTGTTACTGCACACCCAATTACCCCTTTTCCAAAATGCTACGATAGAGTCAATTTGAAAGTAAACATCGTCCTCAAATCATAAACACAAGCTCCAAACCATGCATTGTAAACCAAACCTCAAACAATCTTTACACATAACAAAATACAAAATAGCTTGTGAACAACTGAACAACTGAACAACTAAAATAATAATAAAATATTTATTTTATTTATATCACACTTATCATTATAATCCTAGGAAATCATAGAGTCATGCTAAACATTTTGCACTAATACAAGAAGACTATGATTATTATTTTCAAGACATCAGCCGTTAACATTCTTCACACATTGATTTTTAAAAATTTTGTTCATTCAAGTCATTCAAATTAGATTTAAAACAAAAGTATTGTCAGAAACCCACATAATGCCATTCATTGAGCAGACATTGAGCAAAAAAATATCAAAAAAACTTTGACATGCACAAATGAAGACATCACTGTACACTTACCCATAAATACACGAGATGTCAATGACGACATCGATCATATCACAACAAAGCTCGTAACACTGCATGTCTACTGGAGAGCTGTCCGTAGCGATGTAGATTTTACTCACAACATCAAACAGAAATGCCTTCTCTATTCCGGAATTCTGAAAAATATTGACAAATTTTTCAAGAATCTATAGAAAATTCAAACGTAAAATATAAATCTGTTCTGAACGTACTTGCGTACTAGCTTAGATTACTCCCTGTATACTATCCTGACACAAGTTCAGTTAGCATAAACAGAACACCCACCTATATAAAGTGTCCTCAGACCTTGTTGAGAGAAATCAATAGAAGCAGTTCATATGCCGGTAGACTCACAATTTTGCAGATTCTGTTCCTTGGAACATGGTTGATTTTAATCAGACTGAGTGGAAATTAGAATTAGTACTCCTTGGTTGACAGCAGTTTTCTTATTTTATCTTCAATCCTGATATTACTTTAAAGACAAAATGACTAAAGTGAATAAAACTAGGTACTCACTGAAATGATAATGTTGAGGAGATTTTCTAACACCGGTAACTGAGGGATAAGTTTTTGTACCACTTTGCTGAAGGCTTCAAATATCGAATGGTCATAGATACTCGTAAGGTTGAAACTGCAAAAGAAAAATAACAATGATTAAGACAATTGTCACCTTGACTGCTTTGGTTGGACTATCAGTCTTGTGTTGCCCAGTTTACTAATGCTGTGATACGCAACAAAACGAGAGAACCAGTCAGGTCGTACCATCATGTCTGTGCAGTCTGACTATCTAGTGTTAGGACGACTCATTAGTTAACAGTCATCACCAATCAATAAGGATTTAGGAGCACTTTTGGAATCCCTCAGCAAGATTGTAATCACGTGATAGATAGGTAACCATGTGCCACAATGCGTACACATGCCTCTGGTACATGTAGGAAGAGTTAACTGCTACGCAGTACATTGCGCACAAAGCATTTACATCAGGAGAACTTGTAAGTCAAGCACTCCAACCCACACAAATGCAAACTAAAAACACAACTAGTGTAATCTAGAGTGTCACTGACCTTAGATGGACACTGACAAGTCCAGACTCCTGAAGGTCGTCAGACGCCCGTTGATGGATGTCTCTCTGCGTCTCAATCTTGTGATCATCAGACAAACCATCAACCTTGTGTATGAAGACTTCAAACTTTATTTTAGGATTGATCTTGTATGCCCTGGACACAGTTGAGTGCAGCCGCGACAAGGCTTCCATGTAGTCATCCTAAAGACATATTCATAACATGAACGGGGTTCAAACTTTTTGCTTACATAAGCTTATATGGACAAATTTTAAATGGAGATGAGAAATTCAAACGCTTTTTTTAATTAACAGCTCACTTATAGATTTAATAAAGAGAACTCAATTAAAGTTATAAAACACAAGTAATGAAAGAAGCTTATTCTAAACAGCTAAATAGGGAATTTTCAAAGGGAGTATGAGAAAAGACTTTTTGAATGAACGGCTTACTAACAGATAAAATAAAGATCAAACAATTTAAATTTCCAAACTGGAAGTAGTGATTGAAGCTGACTTTGAACTGGTTACGGACAGAACTAGTTTCTTACTTGAGCATCTATGACAAATATAAGTGCACCACATCCTCCAAAAATATTTTCAGAGTCAAATGTTGGGTCAAAGAAATCAATATGTCCCGGCAGATCCCATATTTGAAACTGTACAAAGGAACTGTTAGACACATCTGGAACAAAGTAAAAGAAATAGGGAGTCAAAATTGATCAGTTGTCACAAAAAATAAATTTTCAAGTAAATCATGTTACAGTTACTATTTAAAAAGAGCCATTAACTATGTAGTTCATCAGGCCACAGAGTCACTCAATTTACAATTCATAATAAGTTCACAAAATCTACAATTTTGCAATCCTTATTAGCCTAGGTAAATGGACACAAGATTTCAGCTCTAGAGAAGTAGAAACAGAAAAATATTTCGACCATATCATATGCCTATCAAACATGGACGAACTAAAAGGCTGGCTAAAAATCCTGCAAGGCACTTAGAACATAAAGATTATTGTTAGAGATGCAACAAAACAAGAAACAAAAAGATTTTCACAACAATGAACATAGTACACATACCATCTTTCACAATTTTATTCGTGCTTTCCAAGAATAAAGTCTCATTTGGTGATACTTTGTGAAACACCACTTTCTGTATGGAAGACTTGCCACTCCTGAAAAAGCGTGAAAGAACAATTGACAGCTGCATCCAAATAATGACTTGAATGCTCCAAAATAATCCCTGATTTTGTTCTGTTTTAGAATGTGCTATTTTATCAAGCTGTCAAAGAAAAGGTCACTGAAATAAGCTTGTATAATAATTAATCTTACAAACCAATTAATCTTGTGACCTCTAGGATGAAGTTTTATCAAATATGATTTTTAAGAGGGCAAACAATTGTATAATTCTTACAGACATCGCAGTTCAAAATACCCCATTAGTACTTACTACTTAGAAATGATCATTACCCCCATTAGTACTTACTACTTAGAAATGATCATGATCATAACCTAGCTGATACTTACCTCCTCAGTCCCATTAACAAAATCCTTGGTTTTTCCTCGGCAGATGCAGATACACCATCAGTTTCATTTTCATCTGGTCCATATCCAAAACCTTTTGGAAAAGACCCAACAAAGTTCCCCCCAGAATCGTCATCACCATAAGACCCTGACTGCAAAATGATTCATATTAATTTATGTTGAGGTGATGAATGGCTGACAGAATTTAAAATTACCATTCAGTCAATTTATTTCCTTAATGGTACTTTCCTCAAACATTACTCATAATAGTATGAGGAAGGGAGTCAATCATTACCAATGTTGCAATGAAAATATTTCAAAATTGAAATTGTGATAGATGAATTTCAACTATTATATCCAGGTAACCTTTGAAAGAGTGACAAGATTATTTCAGCAACAAGGAATCGGCTGTCAACCACAGAGGCCAACAGAATTGATAAATACCTAACCTGCCAAAGTGATTGAATAGATCGCAAAGGGATAAGTAAAGAGAAAAAAATTTGTAGATAAGGAGTAGCTTATGTTTTGATTGATTGATTGACTGCAAGGGATACATTGCACTTTGAAGCCGTTCATGATTGCCTATCGTTTAATGATTATTTAATCAATCAATCCATGTCAAGACTGTTTTTAAAAATATACAATTTGATCCCTGTCGTTGATTCTTAGGGTTGTTTTGTTTTAGAGTCATGGTTTATAAGAACCCAGTAAAGTTCAAGAACTGGAACACATGAAATCAGGTCCTAACAAATGAACTTCTGGTCTCTCTTCAAATTCACCTACAAATCAGTAACACTGGCTGACATATCCCACCGTAACATGAATTGGCGTTATCATGTTTTCGGCGATTGGTAATCTTACGTTATTTTACGAGAACGGGCCGAGGGTCAAATGTCAAAATGCAAATATTTTTACATGTGGTTACCAGTCACAACAACTCGATCTTGAAGCATAGTTTTCAACTATGGAAACCAGGAAGGCGAGAGTACCAAGACATATATATTACATATAAAAAATAGCCTAATATTCTTAATACTTTTTTTCACTTCACAATAAAACTCTACAAAAAATTACAGAGTCGACTTTCAATTTTATTTTCTATCGTCTGCCAGCTGACAATGTTTGTCAACATCAATTCATGTGATGGGTCATGTGAGATGCCGCTCGGTTAAAAAACTACGACTGATTTTGTGGGTCATGCTTGTTGAATAAATAATAACATTTCATCAATTTCTGGAAAGTTTCTAGCCAAATACAGCCGTGTGCGGGTACAATTGGATGACCTTGATATCAATTTTATAATGTCTACAGAGTAACAGACATGGGATAATGTATCAGTGTTTCTCGCCATATTGAGTGTAGAGCCCATTCGAAGAAAAGTGTGAAGTGTGACTTCATAAACAGTGTAAATTTATGATTTGTTTTGATTTCTTCAACATTTCCATATTTGACAATTTTATTTAACTTTGGTTTATGCTAAGTAATGAGACAATGCCTTTTTGCCTCTTTGGGTTCCCACAAATAATGGAACACCATATTATTTGGTGTAGAACATCACTGCCGAAAACAGGTGACGTAATGCACAGGATGCCAAATATGGGTGATTCTTAATAATTTCTTATCATGGCGGACTTTCCCGGCCAATGATGCCGATAGAATCACAAATCATAATTAGTGAGTTTTCTCAAAGTTACGTACATTGACATGAATAACAAATATTTGTATTATTTGAACAGTTACACGATTAAACATTTACAGCAAATCGCTCTTATGTCACCAAAAACAGGTGAAACTTGGATACTTTAGTCGACTTTGTTACTCAAACTCTACACAAAGTCAGGAACATAATCATTTGTGAACTGATTAACATGGTTATATTCAAGAACCTAAATGTGTTTCTGTTAATTTTCATAAATGGTAATTCGGATTTAAACATATATTATGAGAACTCGTGACTGTCAAGTGTTTTTGTCAGTGCCAACTGCAGGCACTTGTCAAAGATTCCATATTATCATTGATTGAAAACATAAAACAGCAGATTTTCTAACTTGCCATATATAATCATATCACAGTTGTCAGGAATATATTAAGTAAATACAATGTACGTGTTCATAACGACCTGCAACTTGGATATATTGCTACAAGACTATCTCGATTCTTACCATCGTTCGCCATTAACAAGATCATGTGACATGACCTACTCTAGAACCACGACTAAACACTAATAATATCGCCACAACGAGTATAGTTTGAATTTATGACACTTATAGCAGACCTTTCAAACGAAACATATGACATAAATAGCAGTTTATTATTGCGTATGTGTGAAATTGGAAGCAAAGCGATGATTTAACGATATGTGTCACTTTGCGTTGAGAGTATTTCTGAAAACTGGTTTCACCTTATGAATGCGACTGCGACTGCGATGCGTACATGGTCTGCATTAAAAACAATCATACTGACTGTATACATGTCTTACAACTGATAGTTAATTAATAAAACTGTTTTTGTTTTTTTGCAAAATGAGTTTCAATGTACAAGGTAAAACATTACTAAATGTTTGATGTTTTATTGGTCCTTCCCATTCACTTATTATATAATTTGGAACAAGAACAATAAAAATATTGATTACGCTAGGACATCTAAATAAATTGAGATAAACATATTGTTACTATTTATTGTTATACCGGCGTATATTAAACAAAATCCTAAACCTCATTTTTAGTTGTAGGCCTATTATTGGTATAATATAACATTTACCATTTTTACCACTTCGTGAAATCTAAGTTTATGTTTTATCAATTGATGTATTTGCATTTCGAACCAACAGTATATGTAAGTTACCTGTAAGTTGTTACAATATGATAATTCCTCCGCCGAACCAGGGACAATAAAGAAAGACATGATAATTAGAGAGTTTCTGGCGGAACAAAGCTATAGATAGTTTAAGTAAGTGAATAAAATAAAACTAAGAATAATAAATAACTAGTATCCCAAACATATTTAAATTGTAACGTTTTTGGAGTTGTTTTCAACTATTCTCATGATTATCGCGTTTCCCTAAAATAGAATAACTGAATATTAAAATGCAATCAAGAGAGCGAAACGAGTATTTTTAAACCTTGAAACAGTGTTAGTAATAGAGGATTATGTTATTAGTTACTCATTGTAGGCTATGTTTGTTCTCTTTGCAGATCTCCAAATTTAGACTAAAACATCGTCTATAAAAAGTATCGCCTACTTATTTATGATGGAGATTGAACAAGGAAGAATCTGAGGAGCATTTAAATAAACTCAATCATGCCTGTTGCTGGATGCCCTATCCCGACATGTGACTTTGTGACTGACGACCTTGACTCTGTAGTGGTATCTACACTGTTAACAGACCATGCAACAGTCCACTCCACAGGACACGTCATTTCTGCCAAAGTGGAGAAGGTGAAACGACCCAGTATATCCCCGCCGGATCTGGCGAAGATTGGTCATACTTCACATCCAGATGGAGAGACTATGTCGAGGCAACGAACGTCACATGCAGGGAAGGACCGTGTCGTACAGCTCCTGGAATGTTGTGACGAGACACTCACACGATCAGCTGGCGATCCCTTACAGACAAATCTGAGGAAGATGTCCTGAAGGCCATACGAGTCCTTGCTGTCAGAGAGGAGGGCCATGGTAGCTCGCGTTACCCTGCACAGCATGACCCAGGATCGAGACGAGACTGTTCGCTCTTTGGTGCAAGCCTGGCGTCTGCAAATTCATCGTGCATGTCTCTTATGCAGTCAGGAGGTGAACTACACAGAGGCAATTCGTGATGTCTTAAGCCGTGGATCAATAACCTTGAAATCCAGTTAGATCTACTTGAAGAGAAGAACCAAGACATGAGTCTAGAATGTTTCAGCTTGTGGAAGCAAAGGAATCGGGCAAACGCTCAGCCTCACGACTTCTTGTCCTGAACCACAACATAGATGCGCTGCTCTCCAATCCGCTGTTTCTGCAATCAGCACCCTAGGGTCAATCACATGGCACAAAGTAAAAGTAGGGACCACTAGCGATGTATCTATGGCAAAACTTGTTGACATCATTGAGATTGGGATGCCGGAATCCCGCCTTGAACTCCCTGCTGCACTACGCGCATATCATCCATTCAGAGAACATCTACTCACAGTTGACAGTGTTATTCTATACAAGGATCGCATCGTGATCCCAACTGCACGACGTGAAGATGCCCTTACTGCCCTCCACTCCGCACATCAAGGCGTGTCGTCAATGATGTCAAGAGCTGAAGCATCAATATTCTGGCCGGGACTCACACTGGCTGTCACAACCCTCCGAACCAACTGTACCCATTGCAATCGAATGGCCCCGTCACAACCTTCAGCCCCACCAACATGTACACCACTCACATACCCGTCATACCCTTTCCAATGTGTGTGCGCGGATTTCTTTCATTTCAAGGGAGTCAACTATCTAGTGGTTGTTGACAGATACTCAAACTGGCCAATAGTTGAGAGAACTACAGGAGGTGCGCGTGGACTCATAGATTGCTTGTGGTGTACATTTGGCAAACCTGATGAACTCTCCTCTGATGGTGTACCTGAATTCACTGCCTCTGCAACCAGAGAGTTCCTTCGTACATGGTCAGTACATTATCGCCTATCTTCTGTCGCCTTTCCCCATAGCAACTGTAGAGCAGAAATTGGTGTGAAGACCGTTAAGCGCATGATCACTGACAACACTGGACCTTGCGGTGAACTTGACACTGATGCTTTCCAGCGGGCCATGCTTCAGTACAGGAACACTCCAGACAGGGACACAAGGTTATCACCATCCATGTGTGTCTTTGGCAGAGCCACAAAGGACTTCATACCCATCCTACCTGGCCGTTACAAACCTCACGAGACATGGATAGACACACTCCTTTTGAGAGAGGAGGCACTCAGAAACCGCCACATGAAGATGGCGGAACGTCTAACACGCCACACCAAAGCACCCCCACCCCTTGCAGTCGGTGACTTTGTCAGAATCCAGAATCAGACAGGGACTCAGTCTCTCAAATGGGACAAAACAGGATATGTTGTCGAAGTTCGTCAACTCGATCAGTATGTTGTGCGAGTCGATGGATCAAGGAGAGTGACCCTACGCATGAGAAACTTCTTGAGGAAGTGCATTCCTGTTTTCCAACCCCCTTCTGGACACTCGATCACGGATGATTTGCTACAGCCACAGACATCTACCCACAACTCTACCATCAACCCAACAACACGCCCACATCAGCCTCGGCCAACATCGAAAGACTTGCCCATAACCAAACTAGTTCTTACTGATGATCAACAAGTCTATCTGCATCAACAATCAATGTCACCCACGCCAGTTGTAACACCTGACGCCTCATCATCTCCTCAACCCACACCTCACGGATCCAACCAAGTAATCGGCGACCCCACTGTCCTGACTGAGTAACCAGACAACGACCATTCCCCACAGACTCTACCAGCTGACACAGGTGTGATGCATCCACGACTGTCCACACGAGATGTAGCCAAGAAGGAGCCAAATTGGTTGTCTGATTATGTACATGTCATTGGGGCAGAATAATCCCCGGGCCCGAGGGCAGTCTACCCGATGAAAGCCCAATTTTATTTTTTACATAGCCAGTTTGTTTTTTTCATCAAGTTTGTTCCAGGTTATTGAACTTTTTCTAATGGACTTGGCAACAATACGCGACGTTTTTTTATAACTCAAGCCAGAACTATATTCAATTTATTTCAGTCCTTGCCACAACTTTATCAATATCCGACAATGACTTGGGGAGGGATAGAGGATTATGCTATTAGTTACTCATTGTATGTTTGTTCTCCATCATTTGTGATAAAGAATAAAGCATCGCGTCTATAAAAAAAAATATCGCCTACTTATTTAAGTAAGGATACTGATGAGATATTTAGTATGACCACACAACTTCTTGAAATCTGAATATACTATTGTATTTCACTCTTTCAAGTTATTTTGTTCCATTTGATCGACTGTAGTGTTGTAATGTTAAAGGCCCCTGAAGCACATATAGGGATGAGTTTTCTACCATAGAAGAGATAGAGCATGGTATTGTTTAAACAAGTTACAACAAAATATGATATGGATTTCAACTTCTTTATTATGCACTTAATTACGACATTTCTAAGCTAAGTATATTGCCCTTTCATCAATGACCTTACAATATGCTGTTGGTGTGTTTATTCTGGCATCGGAGAAGCATAGTGTACAGGGGTGATTAATAAAGTTATGGCTACCATACCGTGTTCTGAGATGCTAAAGGGGCAGTTTTGGGGTCTTTTGGAGTAAAACGGCATTATCAAACCCCAAAAGTATGGCCTGGTATTGTATCATTTGGCAAATTATAGTAATAGTAACGTTAGAAGGTCCCTTGTATACTACACTTTGGCACTTCTTAACACAATTAAATGAGAATCAATCATTAATCAATTTGTTTTGCGTAAACACGTATCAACAGTGTATCTAAACGCATCACTGAGGCTTTAATGAAAGTAAATGATTAAGTTAGTTTCTCATTATATGTCTTACGCCGTGACTCACATTTAACGCTTACTGTATTTACGGACAATTAGGTCTTAACTTGTCATGTACATGCTTTTAGAATGAAACTGCTTCCCGCCTAAGGAATAGTTCGGAGGTTGTTATTGCTGTACTAAATTTCTCCTAATTGGGACGTTTACTTATAGCATATTTTAACTATTTTGATCAGATGAAAATAAAGAAGTTGACTATCCATAGAACTTGTTCTCATTCATCATAACAGCTTCTAAAATGCCTCTCAAAGAAGATGAACATAGTTTTATCTGTCATTTGATATTTGGGATGATACTGGGATATATATGTAGCGAGCCTATTGGAAATACATAATTACCTGATTAAACCATATTTCCATTTAGGCCTACTTTGTATGTTTTGTTCAGCTTCGTACGGAAAAGGATACAATTTACCTCATACTTTGATTCCTATGTAGGCCTACGCGAATGAATTTACAGAGTTACAGAGATGTAGCCTACATGGCGCGGACAAACGAAATAACAAAATACCTGTTGTCATGAAAACAAAGCTAATATCTGCCAAATACACCGCAGTAATGTGTATTTAACGTAGTATAGCCTTATTCCGATCTGATTTTAATGAGACTGCTATACAAACCCGTTTTCACATACATGTGGGTCGTGTGTATAACCGAGTAGGTGATCTTGTCGCTCATTGGCTGATTTCAGACAGCCATGTTCTAAAATGGCAGTTCGAGGCTGATTCAACACGTGCTCTGAGTTTGTAAACACACTGTATTCAGGAAGTTTTAAATACATACATAGCCTTTGACATTTTGTTATTTCCAGCTTGTATAATTCAATATGTCAGAAGCTACTTCACCTAGCCGGAGTAAATCAAAGAAACGAAAAGTTAAAAACGAAAGTTCGTCTGAAGACGATGAAGGTTTGTAATTCCCTCTCAATCGTTGTCTTAGAACTCATTCAATGAACACTTTTATCAATGTGCAAGTGCCTGTGTCATAAGTACTTCTGTCACATGAGTAATAGTAATAGAGTGCTCTATGTTTCAAAAGTTCGACGTTTTAAGTATATTCATTAGCCTGCATTCGCGACATCATTTTACACAATGTGATAGCATATGGTAGGGTGCCCTAAGTTCGTTAGTATCCTAAGTTCGTGACGTCATTTACACATGTGCGCGCTCCATTATGACTCGCGCAAAATATCTGAAACGCCCGGACTATTGTTTCAAAACACAAACAAAATTGATTTATACAACTTGCAATAGCATTTAACCAATAAAACATTTACAATGCCAATTTTGTCAACAAATTATGCTCAAAATCACTGTTTATTCTACCTCCAAAATGTCTTCATTTTCAAAAGTCGATCAATTTTTTTCAGAATTATGTATGAATTTCATTTCATGTCGTCTGCTTTCCAAAAGTAGGTCATGTGGCAGTGTGCCAACAATCAAATACTGGTCGTCACACAACTTATTTTATTAAGCCAGAGAAGTCGTCTGGTGGCTTGTCAAAATATTCATAGAGATGTTAAAAAATAATAATTTCAAAATAAGTTACTTGAGAAAAATATTTATCATTATTTAATTTCATATTCATTTATTTGAGCATTGGTTATTTCTTCACATGGTGTTGTCAGTTAATCAATGTATAAAGTTGTTTGTGAATAAAATATTCTCAAAATAAATATTAAGCAAGTTTGTCATAATTTTTCTGGAAAATAAATACATTAAGAGTTATTTTACCTCTACAAAAACAAAATATATTAAATTGTATAAATGTTGCCTTCAATTCTGAAAGAAAAATATGTCAGGTCAACAGATTACAATACTTGACTAATCACAAATAATTAGTCTTGAAGAAAACAGCATTAAATCAAAGGTCACGAACTTGTGTCCCAAGGCCACTACACTCGTTTTTTGACAGCAAATGTTTCTCCTTGGTCATAGCTTCTGCTATAATATAAAATATCCACCTGATCCTGTCAGGTAATTCATAAAATGTTATAATTTTGCTGTAAACTTTCAAACTAGGCTGACATGCATTTATTAAAGAGAAATTATTGATAGATGCTTAGGGCCACGAACTTTGGGCACTCGAGGATACGCAGAAATTCATTGACATCTAAATCATGAATAAGATCTAAATCCCGGTTTACTATACAGACACCTACGACATAAATAAGTAAAAGTTCCTTGCAGAAAACCCTTAGACTGATCGAAAACCGGACAATACGCCCACATCGATAAATAACCGATGAACACTTGTAGCCTGGTTTGTAGACAAATAACCTCTCAATCCAAGCAGAATAAATAATTAAATTAACCTTTTAATGCAGAAAAATAAAATTATCATGCCAAATACCTGCAGAATTTACTAATTTTGAAAGTAGGCAAAAGAAACATAATTTGAAAAAGTAATGTCAAAATAATTAATGGTTACAGTGCAGCTGGGTAAAGCTACGCATCTAAACGATAATGGACCATAATACCTTATGTGAAATGAAAATTTAGGCTTTTAGTAATAACATTAATGCAATAATATTTAGTGGAAATGTTGTAGTGTATTGACGATGAAAGTAATCAGATAACTACCCCTCTATTTCCAAACAAGTGTGTGCAAAAGATACACGGTCACAGTTTGACTACACACATTTCCAATTTTACAATGATTGTAAATGGTATTTCCAGAAGCTGATGAAAGGACTGGTAGATGGTTGTAGAATTATATTGTTTTCCTCTGACATTTGGTATGTGAGAGAGCAGAATGTTTTATTATGTCTTGTTCATATTATTAAAGATTTTTGTAAATTTTCTGTATTTGTCACTATTTTGAACAATAGACAACATTCTAAAAACTTTCACCTACTACAAACAATGTAATATCTTCTAAAATTTCCAAGAGAAACAATCAATTAAGTCAACACACTCTCTCCATTTGCTGATGCTGTATTTGTTGCAGTGCGTATCCTTACCGCACAAAGAAGCTGAAAGCTGCACACACAAACATTGGTTATACTGTGAATTATTTCACAACTTATGATGTTGCATTGACATAGTTATCTTTTGGATTTTGAAGTTTGATTGATATATTTTTTTAACAATATGGATTGTTATGGTTTTTTGTTATTTCATAATTGTTTCAGTTGAAGAACAGTTGCAACCAAAGAAGAAAAAGAAGAAGGAAAACAAATCCAAAACAGGTGAGCTTACTTCTTTGTTCAAACTATATTGTCTTTATTAATAATCTATTCAATGATTGTTATTATTTTCTTAGTAATGATCCATTAATAACTTCTTCTTTCCCTTATTTTGAAATATCTCTTGTTAATATCTTGTTACCAGATTATTCAGCTAGGAATTCGAATGAATTGTTAGGATACTTTATCTATAAAACAAATAAGGTTATGATAATTGTTGAACGTAATTGTTACTGAATAGAGCCTGCTCTGTGTTAATACTTTCAGATCCTGCAGATTGGCCCTATGAAGATATTCTAACTTTATTTGAGAAAGTGGAAGGTGTCCTGCCGAAAGTAGATACAATGAGGTATACCCGTCGACTTGACAAGATTAACTGGGAGAAAGTCATGTTTGGTGATTACTCGAGCATTGAGTGCTCGTCTGTCTTCAATACAATGATCAAAAGAGTAAGTACATTTGTCTTATGAAATAAATAGATACGATTACAGCATTTAGGTCAATTTATAACAAAATAACGTTATTTTATATTGCTCTTCCTAGGTTCGTTTGAGACCGACTGTTTCTGACTTGATCAGCAACATGAAGACAATGCACGAGAGGCAACCCAAGTTACTTATGGGGGTGGTAAGTGATAGAATACTGTTAACCTTTTTACCTGTGGATCCTCAATTATTCCAGGAAAGGCTTTCTTCAGTCAGTGGGCAATCCTCAATAGTTCCCTTTGTTTACTTACTGTGCATTTGTGTAAACTATATAGAGGATATTATATGAGTGTCTATGTCATACTATGTTTATGACACGAGTGCCTGAATATTAGTATTTCCCGAGCGAGAGCGAGGGATATACCGATTTTCAGGCACGAGTGTCGTAAACATAGTATAGCATAGACACTCATATAATATTCTGTTTATTACCGAAATCGTTAAATTTATGTAAACACACTAAAATCCACTTTCAACCATAGGCTGGCGACCCGCCGTCACGCATTTAGAACGCAACGTCATAGACGAAACGACGAAACGTGACGTCATATCATTCTTTCACCATGACAAAGTGATATGTTGCCCTAGGGCATCGTATGAAAAATATGAACCCCGATATAATACTTGTTATTACCTTCGAGGGCAATCATTTCAGGGTTCATATATTTCATACCATGCCCTAGGGCTTAATATCACTTTGTCATGGTGAAGTGACGTCATAAACAATGCTATGGCGTCAAGCTTTGTCGATGATATTGCGTTCCAGATGTGGTGGCAGCGACTTAATGACTTCTTTAATAAACAGAACATAATATTCATGTCTATGTTATACTATATTTCAGACATTAGAATATTGGTACATCCCTCGCTCTAATACTAATATTCAGGCACTCATGTCATTAACATAGTATGACATAGACACTCATTTAGTATCCTCTATAAATTTAAGTTCGACTTTTACAATGCCAAAGCTTGAATATTTACAAAAGTAAGTACAGGTAATTCATCATTCAGCAGAAGAAGCATGTTCTCTTTCAACTTCCTAGCAAGGCATACATCATTAGCTATATTAATCCTTGCAGCATTTTGTCACCTTTTCTGTGCCAGGTTATAAGTGTGATACACCTGGACTAAGTAGCATAATCTGAACTCTGTGACACAGTTAAGGCAACATAATGCAGCAAGGCCTAAACACTAGACGTCCTTTAATAGAGACTGGCACGAGGTATGCCTTGCAGGGTTAGTTTGTTTTCATTTGGACTGTCAGAAGATGTAATAGATTTTAGTTATGTATACACCACATTTTAGAATGATCTTAAGACGTATTGCATTGTCTCTAATTTGCATTATCCATTTCAGGAACTTAAAATCTGTTTTTATGTGAATTCTGCTTTGTTCGCTTTTGTAGTGTGGCCCGAAGAAACCTTTGACTGCTTATTTCCTTTTCGTACAAGACAAACAGAGGAAACTTAAAAGGAAGAATCCTAACTTGACACCAACAGATCTGAGCAAAGTGCTCTCGGAGAAATATAAGAATCTTTCACCAAGAAAAAAGGTACGGTTCTCGAACCATTCCAGTTGTGGTTGTCAATATTATTTCTCTATATGAAGGCAGTGTGTAAGACAAGGCCTGTTAGACTGTCTGGAAACTGCTAGCTTTAGCATGCTCCAGGCTGATTCTACCATTTAATTTCTGGACTGACATGCATGCAAGCTTATTGCAAACACTGATAGAAGTTGCAAAATGTGTTTGATGTAAAATTTAATTCAGATATGTTGAAGTAACAAAAACTTTCTGATTCACATAATTCAGGAATAAATTCATGTAGTACTTCAATGGATATTGTGTTTTTATTACTCATTTTCAATTTATGGAAAGATTAAATGTACCATTTATCTTTGCAGCAAAAGTATTTTGACAAATATCAAGCCAATGTAGACACATACAAAGCTGAAGTGGTCAAGTTCAAGTAAGTTGTTATCTTCACTTGTGCTGAAGTTTGTAGCTAATTAACAGTTAAATCAGATGATTAATATAGAGACATCAAACAATAATAGTTTTGGTTTGAAACAAACTTTCTTTGGGACTGAGTTACCATAGTCATTCTAGGTAAGAGTATTGGCATATTGTGTAAATGCGGGTTCTCATTTACTTGATCCAGTGTACAGTGTCTCATCTTACAATTTCTTTTTCACAGTGAAGATAACCCAACAATAGCTGATTTGAACAACCATGTCGGTCCTAAGTGTCCAATTCCATCGTCGCTCTTTATTAAAGGCAGAGTAACAAAACAAATGGCAGACGATCCTGAGGTGATTTTTTTTTTTTTTTTAGACAATCATGATGTATTTGTTGCTCTCATTGTTATGCATTGACCTGTTTCTTGATATGATGTCTGACTGTTGTCCTTGTTACCGTTATCTTTAGAAACTGTTGTAGATTTCGGAACATGATTTTATTTTAAAATAATTTGTTTATATACTGGCCTGGGTAAATATACCAATTCCTTGTTTCCTTTCGTTCTATGGCCAACTGTTTATCCAATTCTTTTCAAACTTTGCACAAATCTTCTATATTGCTAGTAGAGGTGCAGAGTCGAAATTCAAGCGATTTTGTGTTTTTGGAATTTCATACACATTTCTTTATGTTCATTTTCAAGCATGATTTTATTAAAAATCAATAAGAATAAGAAAAGGCCTATTTATAAGGTTTACAAAGAAGGATTTGGATTTTGACAAGTGTATGTTTCAGTACTTCTCTAATAGCGATGAACTATCTAACATGTTTCAATCTCATAAAAATCAAATAATTGATTCGTTAGCTAGGCTTATTTGCTAATTTTGGTTCTCACTCGTCTATGATCTGAAGGAATCCCCTAGCATTTCGTGTCACAGGAAGATATAATATTACCAACCACAGTCATGCTTTCAAATTTAACTGAGAATTTCCAACATGGTTTTTCTGAGCCACGCTGCGAAGAGCTTAACGGAAATTGCTGAAGTATTCTGAATGTTTGCAATATGCAGCCCTCGATAGGTTATCTTCATAAGCAGAAACACTGATTTACTATAGCGGCAAACAATTCTGACACATCGAGCTGTCGCACAAATATTATATGTGCTTTGCGGATTTTCATTTATTCAGAGGGAAACTCGATAAGCTAAAGTGACCGAGAAAGCTGGTTTCTGATTGGTCAAAAAAATGGTTGACCCTAACAGCTTATTAGCTGTCTATTTCAGGGTCATTTCCTGTAATAACTTCCTGTGGAGACGGACCTCTCTGAGATTCAGTCAGATCATAGATGAGTGATAACTCAAATTAGCAAAATATACCAAGGGTATGAGATTGAACATGTTTGTAATGTTTAGAAATTTGTATATATACAGTTTAGTATCTAATCTATTGAGTTGACTGTTTCTAACATATTTACTTCATATTGTGTGATTATGTATGGTAACGTTACTGATATTTATTTAACAGCTGACACCAAAACAAGCTCACGATCAGGCAGCGGTAAAATGGAAGAAATTGAAAGACAAGAAACGGCTCAAGTGGATCAAAAAGGCAGAAGAAGCTTTTGAAGAGTACATTGTATGTTGGTTGTATATCCACATTCATGGTTCCAAGTTAATTATGTAGCTGGAGCAAGTTTTTCTGGAATATTTTATGAAAATCAAAGCATAAACCTACACACAAGCTTTCTCTTGTTAACTCGAATTGTTTGATGTTACCAAAAGATTTCTATATATTCCCCGTCGTGGTTTAGCCTTATGAACACCTTAAAAAGACAGCTCCATGAGAATGGAGTCGCATGGCTTAACCGAAACATGTACATTTCGTTTTAAATCTCTTTTTTATCCCACCAGTATGTAATACCTTGGGATACAGTAGTCGCCCTATCTGTCTCTGTCCGTCCGTGGGTCCGTCCCTAATCATTTTGTTTCCGGAGCAGAACTCGAAACCGTTCATGATATCTTTCTGAAACTTGTCATGTGTATTACCCACTAACTGAAGAGGTAGATACACAATTATCTGTCAAAGATGTGTTTTACAAATTATGTGGGACCGGTGGGATATGTCACCTTCAGCGCCTTAAAGCTAATATATGTCATGTTTATCAATAGGTTGAAGCGGCTGAATATCAAAGGACACATCCCAATTTTGTGCCACGGGCCAGCTGTCTCAATCGTAATGAACTGAGAATAAAGGAAATATCGGAAGGAATGCCTCCCAAACCACCACAGTGAGTTTACTCAGTTTAGTCGAATTTTGGTCCTCTGATCCAGATATTTTTTCAGGAAAGAGAAAATAGCATAAAAGTATCATTCAAATGCTAAAAAATCTGACTTCAGATGAATATGTTCTCTTATATAGTTCAAATTTCCATAGTACTTATATTTACTTACAAAACATCGTTCATTTTCAAAATAATATAGTTCTTCCTATGTCTTGATATTGAATGATTGTGCCAAAGTTGATTCACATCATGAGTATTGGTTTAACAATATGGTGATACATTATTGTATCCCTACACAAGGCCAACAATGAAATATCGATTTGAAGGATATCGTGATAATACAATAATTATAAATAAATAGAACAAACTTGGAACAAAAATAAACCTCTGCAGAAACGGAAATTGTCAGTTTCCTGGTCTGTAAATAGCACAATATCCCCACCACCCAATGTTGCCATGACATACAGCACTATCCAATAATTGAGCATTGAAATATTTTCAGAATCACCCTTGCTAATTTATTCACTGATAAGAAGTAAATTGCCTGAAAATCAGAAATTGAAATATTGAATTGAAAAGTATTTTTGTCTATTGACATGTGTCTTATTGTGACATGAGGATTCTTTTTAGACCCCTACTAAGACAAATAGATATCCTTGAGGTCACAGCCGAGCATTGAATTGCATGTTAAGCTTGTCAGCATGCCTTAACATTGTTATCACATTGAGATTTAAATATATTTTTGAGTTTCAACAACGTCACTAAAATGTATCAAAGTTAAACCATATAATGTTAATCTGTTGAGATCTAATGTCTTGTCACAAACTGTATGTCCTCTACTTTGTAATTCATTAATTATGTGATAATGTAAGGCGAGGTAGTTGCTTGTTATTATGTGCTGTTCCTCCTATTAGGAATGCTCTCCAAGTGTACAGGAAGTCGCGGTACTCGGATGTGCACAAGGAAGGCAACAGTTTTGCTCACACCAACAGTCGAATCATCCAAGAGTGGCACCAACTCAGTGAGGCTCGGAGAGACGAGTACAGGCAGCATGTTAAACAGGTTGGTGCATGTTGCTGATTACCTCCCCTGTTGTTAGGGAGATAGGGATGTTCAGCTGATAACTTGCTATACACTGAACCTTCTGAATTACCAACTTGCTACTTATAACTACAAGTTTTCTGTTTATAACTGATACTGAGTCTTCTGAATGATCCAACTTTAAACTTATGATCCACCAATTTTCTCCTTATAACCACCAAGTTTCCACTTATAATCCACCAAGTTTCTACTTATAACCAACAACTTTCTCTTTAAATGGTACAGAAGGCAAGTTTTAGGTAACCCTTAACACAGCACTGTATTCTCTCCCCAGGCCAAAGAGGAGTACGCTGTTGCATTCAAGGAGTATATCAAGGCACACCCAGAAAAGGCAAAGCTAGCGGTCAAGCTTACCCCTGTGAGTGTTAAGTATACACATCCTTGAGAGAAAACAAAAGCACAACCTTGTTGACAAACACAAATCAAGGTGCATTGACAATGTTTGCAACAAATCCTACAGAATCTGTTTGTTACCCAGTTAGTGCTGGAGCGATTAATCGTAGGATCGGTTGATCGATCGATCTAAGTGAAATAAACGATTGTCGATTACTAATAAACTGCAGATCGATAATCGGAAATAATCATTATTGGGATGCATAAACAATATAACATTTTATTCTACCTTGTCGTGTTTTCTTTTACTGAACAATATCTAATCTGGTCGCTCGCCATTTGCTTATTTACTTCTAAATCGGAAGCTATTCTACTGCACGCTTCAGGTGACCAATCAGCGTCAACCCCGCGCTTTGCTTGATTCGAAAATTCTACGGCATTCGCTGCATTGTGTGGGTGCCACCTGATTAAACGTATAAGTTATATGATCAATTATTAAAACAACGTCTGTTTATGAAATCTAAATATGCCTTATCATGTCTAGTCTTATCAAAACTTATTGGAATGAAAACTATAAATTGTCATTCTATTATTCCGTTTTCAAACGAACTCCTCTGACATCGACTTTTTACAAGTTCCTTGTCGAAATAATAAATATTCATGATCAAATTGTGCGACTCTCATTGGTCATTCAAAACTACGTCACAGACTAGCTATTCTCTAATTGGCTGATAGCGGGGAATTCCTTCAGTTGATATTTGGTATTTGCATACAACCACGTGACTTGAACTGATGAGAGAGACCTATTTTCGGTTTCATAAATGCTTTTGAATTTTAGATACAATTGTTAATTATAACACTTTGAAGAATAATTTTCTATTTCAACATCTGTGTTCACGCTTCAACATCAATACAAGACAAAATTATTTTTTTAAAACGTTTATTGCTGTGTTGATCATCCAAAGACGTTGCGAAGGCAAGTTAGTCGGTAGCGTAACCATTGAAGGGCTGCATTTTACGGACAGATTAATGTTCTGCCAGTCGGAGATTTCAATCAGCATACGGTATATAAAATGACAAGAAATGACAAAATCATTCTATGATTCTACACACATATATAGTAGTCGATAATGTTTGATTTATTATCTCTAAAAAACGACAATAAAAGTGTCACACGGCAAAATGCACGTGCTATGGTTCGAGACATGATGCCACTGCTGACGATAACCCGGAAGTTGGCTCGCTAACGTAAGTTTGTGCATTTAATTGTGGAAGCAGGAATAATTGACGGTCTTTTCGATTATAATCGATCGATTATCGATCTGGCACTAGCCATTATCGATCTGAAAAAAATTAACGATAACCAGCACTATACCCAGTATAGATGTCGACCTCACCTGCACTGTCAGGAAACAGGCCACACTGGTCATACTTGTCAAAATTAATTCTATGTGTTGGAATTTATAAAAACAAACTTTCAAACCTAAACTAAGATTACTCAAGCCCTTTGCCAACACCATACACGAGTCAGTCTAAATGCTTTTCAGTTTAAATGGTGGCAATAAAGGTTTTCTTAAACTTCAATATTTATATATGGAAGAAGGATTTAAGTAAATTTTCCTAAGTAAAAGTAACTATTTATACTGTTTCAAGGCAGAATATTTCTCAACCGAAATGTCGCAACCAGTGAATGAGGAAGTTGAATGTCCATACATTCTTGGATTTTGTTAGAGCTACAATTTCTAGGATGCCACTTAAACAACTCAAAGTGTGTTACAAATTTTAATGATAGTTCCATCTAATTTGTTTGCTAATTCCAATTCCAAATGTCTTTCAGTGTTGTACTTAGCACTGGGGCGTGTATTGCTTAGAAATAGCGTTTGAAAGACATATACCGGTACCTTTATAGACCCTACCCTATTACTATATAAAAGGGTAGGGTCTATATAGGTATATGTCTTTCAAACGTTACGTCTAAGCGATACACGCCCCTTAGGTTCTTAGATATTTGTCCACCATCTCCTCTTGGTGCCTTAAAATTTTAGGAATTAGGATACTTTTACCATTGCAAAGGTGACCACCTTGGCTAGGAACTTAAGAACAACACTGTCTTATTAACTGTCTCACTATACTTACAGAAGAAAAAGAAGAAAGAAGAGGTCAATGGGTATGATGATGATGAAGAAGAAACGTCTGATACTGAGATGTCCCCGAGGCAAAATCATACGGTGGGTGTCACATATATTCTATCATTCTATATGACTTGGTGAGAGCAGAACTATGCTAGGGCTGCAATGATTCACCTAGACAAGTTCGATTTGATTTTTTTTATTTTAACAGTTCGATGACTTGGTGAGAGCAGCACTATGCTGAAGACAGTGAATTCTGGTCATCAATAATAAATAGAATCTATGTTTATAGCAGGTAGGAAATTGAGTGGGTTGCTTAACTGTATGGGTAATAAAAAAAGGATTTATTTTGAAAGTGGGGAGGAACTTGATTAGGTGGATTAGGTGTATGGGTAATAAGTAGGATCTATGTTGGAATCGGGTAGGAATTTGATTGGGTTGATTAGGTGTATGGGTAATAAGTAGGATCTATGTTGGAATCGGGTAGGAATTTGATTGGGTTGATTAGGTTTATGGGTAATGAGTAGGATCTATGTTGGAAGCAGGTAGGAATTTGATTGGGTTGATTAGGTGTATGGGTAATAAGTAGGATCTATGTTTGTAGCAGGTAGGAGATTGATTGGGTTGATTAGGTTTATGGGTAATAAGTAGGATCTATGTTGGAATCGGGTAGGAATTTGATTGGGTTGATTAGGTTTATGGGTAAAAAGTAGGATCTATGTTGGAATCGGGTAGGAATTTGATTGGGTTGATCAGGTTTATGGGTAATAAGTAGGATCTATGTTGGAATCGGGTAGGAATTTGATTGGGTTGATTAGGTGTATGGGTAATAAGTAGGATCTATGTTTGTAGCAGGTAGGAGATTGTTGGGTTGATTAGGTTTATGGGTAATAAGTAGGATCTATGTTGGAATCGGGTAGGAATTTGATTGGGTTGATTAGGTTTATGGGTAATAAGTAGGATCTATGTTGGAATCGGGTAGGAATTTGATTGGGTTGATTAGGTGTATGGGTAATAAGTAGGATCTATGTTGGATTCGGGTAGGAATTTGATTGGGTTGATTAGGTGTATGGGTAATCAGTAGGATCTATGTTTGTAGCAGGTAGGAGATTGATTGGGTTGATACGGTTTATGGGTAATAAGTAGGATCTATGTTTGTAGCAGGTAGGAGATTGATTGGGTTGATTAGGTGTATGGGTAATCAGTAGGATCTATGTTTGTAGCAGGTAGGAGATTGATTGGGTTGATTAGGTTTATGGGTAATAAGTAGGATCTATGTTTGTAGCAGGTAGGAGATTGATTGGGTTGATAAAGTTTATGGGTAATAAGTAGGATCTATGTTGGAAGCAGGTAGGAGATTGATTGGGTTGATAAGGTTTATGGGTAATAAGTAGGATCTATGTTTGTAGCAGGTAGGAGATTGATTGGGTTGATTAGGTTTATGGGTAATAAGTAGGATCTATGTTGGAAGCAGGTAGGAGATTGATTGGGTTGATAAGGTTTATGGGTAATAAGTAGGATCTATGTTGGAAGCAGGTAGGAGAGCCAGTGAGGTCGGCCCTATCCTACTATATAGAGGAACAAAGCAGGGAGCTGCTGGGGTCAGACTCAGACGCCGACACCAGTCCGTCCGATGTCACCATGGCACTTACCAAGAAGTTCAAGCAGCTTTCAGATGAAGAAAAGGTAGGTGTCATGTTAGTTTTGTTTGTATTTCATAGCGTATAGTAAACAAGATTTACTTTAAGAATAAAGATTGTTTCAGGAAGTGAGATAAGGTATTCTCGCTCCATATTTTCTTTAGCTTTCTTTTCTTTCTTTTCTAGCATTAACAAAGTCAGAAGTCAATGGTGATGAATGATACTTACCGGTATGAATATCTTAACAGAGATTTGAAATTTAGGCCCTGGCTATTACTGACAAACAAATAATGTAATATTGAAAGCCGAAATATTTTTGCCTTGGCATGTAACATTTTCCTTGCTTTTGCATTGAAGTTGATGTAATGAATAAAGTTTCATTTATTTATCTAGCAAAAATATCGGGACATGGCTTCAAGGCACAGGAATCAAAACCTTAACACTCCCTATGCGTAAGTAATTGGAGGATTTTACATAAATGCATACATCCATTTAACTTGTCTTATAAGTTTAATGAGTTAAGGATGTGATTTATAAATATTCATATATCAAACTCATACCAATTGGATGGTTTTTTACTTACATGACCAAATAGTTATGTCATTCTGATGATTACTTTTTACGGAAATAATCAACTCTTAACTGATTGATACGTACACTTTATCACTTAGTGTCCTCATTGTCTTTTTATTATTTTCTCTCAGTGAAGCCGCTCCGAAGAAAAAAGGAAAAACTTCAAGGTGAGAGAAGTTTACAGTAGCCTTGAAAATTAGTTGAAAGGTGGGAATTTCTTATGAAAATCACAGTGTTTGAGAGTTTATTCTTTTCTTTTAGGAGACAAACATGAAAGCTATTTCAGTAGTAAATTGAGCTAAAGATAACAATATCATTTAAATAAGGCATATGTTTATGAGTTTATTTGTATGTAGATTATTTCACTTGAACTCGCGTCGTTAGATTTACACATTCTTTAACTTTGTTTCAGTGTGAAAGCCAAATCAGGTCCTGGTAAAACATACCCGGGGGAACCCAAGAAACCACCGACGTAAGAAAAACTATTTTACAACTTTATCTACTTTTTCTTTTGATTGTGTGTTGAGTTTGAAATTTAGTTTCATGTGTGTGAATTCTAATTGTAGCAATCGGTAGATAATTGAATGAAACTCCTTTACCTTCTACAACTATAGAAGTACATTGTAACATGCAGGTCTCCTTTTTGACTTGCTTTGCTAAAGATGAGTAAAATTCAAAATTCACTACAATATTTACTAGCCATCTGATAAGTTTGTAAAACAATTGTATTGGAATTCTTAAATTTCACCAGCAAATTAATTCATTAGATACTTTAAACCTTGACTGTTGCCTCTTTTTTTTAGCACTAACCGCAGAGTAAGATTTTTTAGAATGTTTTGTCTCGTCAGAGTTTCACATGTATGTTTCTTCACATGATCCATAGGAGTGGATATGGCTTGTACTCACGCAAGATGCTGACTGAACTGACAAATGTACCAAGCAATCAGAGGATGTCAGCTATCGGTCGGAAGTGGAAGGCTTTGTCTGACGAAGATAGAGATTCCTACAACAGGAAGGCCAAGAAGAAGATGCGAAAGTATACTGAGGAATTGGAAGCTTTCAAAGAGGTATGATTGGATTTAAAGAATAAATGAATGAGATAAATATGAAAATATGGCTCGACTTCAAATTGAACTTCATAGTTCACCGATTTCACCTATGGTTGACATTTGGAAAGACAATAAATGAGTGAGATAAATATGAAAATATAGCTCAACTTAAAATTGAACTTCAAAGTTCACTGGTTTCCTCTATGGTTAACATTTGGAAAGACATTAATCGGAACATGAGATCAATTTCAGGTAGTGTCATCAGCTGAAACTATCTTGGCAACACTTCAATTTTCACTGTATTTGGGTCTCATATCTTAATATTCCTTCGTTTCAATATCTTTGTTCTGGAGATGTTGTTTGAGGATGGATAACTCATGGAACCTTTTTTTGGGTGTCAGTTATTAATTGACATTCCTTTGTTTCAATATCTTAGTTCTGGAGAATCTCCCTTATTGTCTTCTGTATCTGTTGTATGAGGGTTGATGACTTACGGTATCGGACCGTTATTTTGACTGTGCATCTGACTATTCCTCAGATTTATTAATGGACCAGAAAGAGTTTGAAATAAGCCAGGATTTCATCCACCAAACGCATCTCATCCAATGCTTCTCTGCTCACACCGTTTTCTTTTGGCTTTAAGATGATGGCCACTGAGAGGGGAGGTGAGCAGAGAGAGGACCCATTGGTACAAGCAGGACCCTCCAGGAAGAAAAACGCTAAGAGCTCGTCCAGAAACTCTGCTACTTCAACCTCACTTCATGAGCCAGTTGCATCAAGGATAAGGAGAGATGCTGCAAGGAATGTCTCCTCCGATGAATCGAGAAATGAACACAGTAGCATATCATCTGAATATAATGAATACTCAGAAAAACTGGAAATATTGTCAGATTTAAGCAATGAGGATGAAAATGTGGATGACAAGACAATTATCAAAAGCTCAAAACCTGACCTTGGGTCTGCTCACAGTGATGCAAGTAGAAGGGATTCTTCTGAAGCTGAACACTGGGACTATAACCTTGAGGTTGATAATGCAGAAAGTGAGGGGTCAGAAACCGGAACACACAATGATTTTGGGAATGCTGATAAAATTGATGTGAGCCCAATGATTTGGGGGAAAGAGATGAGAATTTGTCTAACACCTGTAGATTCCCTTAGAATGGACGATGATAACATTGAAACTAATAAGAATGGTGATAACTTTTCGTATGAACATAAGTCAACCACTCACACTCAAGATGACAGTTTCAGTCCCATCTATAGTTGCCAGGATGTGAAAGTGGATGTTAAGGATGTATTACAATCTGGTATTTATCAGATTCTAGATTCAACAGCAGAGAGTGAAAATGACGTTTCTAGCACCAGAGAAACTGTAAAATCTGAGACTGAATATGACATTTCTAGCACCAGAGAAACCATCAAATCTGAGAGAGAACATGACATTACGAGCTCAGCAGAAACCATCAAATCTGAGAGAGAACATGACATTACGAGCTCAGCAGAAACCATCAAATCTGAATATGCCCTAAATAATGTAATGCCTCTCAAAGATGTTGTTTTCAGTCATTCTGAATCAAATGTGTCAAGTCAAGAATATGTCTCCCAGTTTCGGCCTGGAAGTCTCGAGTTGTTCTCCAGTAGTGAAAGTGTGGGTGATAATCATATAACAGTGAGTCCTGACTGCCTAAGCTCCAGCGAGGTGTCTGTGCATCTGCCCTCTAGGGCCCCTAGTCTCCCGTCCTGTATCATTGACCAGTGCCTCAGTATATACAGAGATCTAGAAATGAAGGACTTGGATCTGGCTGCTGCCAAGGTCATGTCGTCTCTCTCCATCTCACAAGAACATGCCAAGGCAGTAGAAGCAGCGACAAGGCAGCAGAGTGCTTGTGATGCCTGGTATTACCATAGAAGGGGTAGACTAACTGCTTCAAGCTTTGCTCAAGTCTCCCTCAACAACTTTCACCAGAAAAGATCTTTGTTAAAGAAAGTTCTTGTCTCTAAGCGCTACCCAACTTCTTCCTGGGGTTTAGATCACGAAAGCGTAGCCCTGAATGCCTACAAGACTCTCCTTTCCCCTCACCACAAGAACCTGCAACTGACAGAGTGTGGTCTAGTGATCAACCCAGACTTCCCCCACCTCGGAGCTACCCCAGACTCCTGGGTGTCTTGTGAGTGTTGTGGACAGGGGGTTGTAGAAGTGAAATGTCCAACCTTCCTACCAGCCTTCAAACCAGTCCAGTCCTCAAGGTGCTCCTTTTCCTTCCTACAACAGCATGAGCGGACACGCCCCATGTGTCCCCCATCCCTCCCCCGGGACCATGGCCACCACTACCAGATACAGGGCCAGATGGGGGTGTGCGGTGTGCAGTACTGTGACCTGGTGTGCTGGACTCCCACTGACATCCATGTGGAGAGGGTTGTTCGGGATCGGCCGTTCTTCAATGAGCTTAAACGCAACCTAGATGTCTTCTATAGGACCGATGTCATTCCTGCTATACTTTCTGGAGATTATGTTGAAAGTTCATAAGTTTATTTAGAAAGAATGTTGGTTGTTTTTTAGGGTTGTATTCAGAAATAATGTTTTGTCAGATGTCTTAATCAGGACCTTCATGTAATCTGCAGATCTGAATCATTCCTACTAATTCATGAGATCATATTGACAGTTCACAAAGTTGATGTGTAATGTGGATGATGATTGTGTTTAAGCTATCTACTTACATGACCCCAATTTGACAAGCGTCTTCCATTTTGAAAGGACCACTCCAGTAGCCAATTTGCAAGTCCACAGTACAGCAATAGTAACGTAAAAGACAAATTTGTAGTGCGAAGTTTGAAAATGAGTTGGATGTTCATAATTACTGCTTTCCAAAAAGTTTGAATGAATTTGACTGCCTTTCTAGTTTCTACTGTTTGGTTATAAATAACCATTAATCTTCAAACTGTAAACCTTATAATCCAGCATGAATGTTATTATCCTCCGCCACAAAGTGGAAGGGTGATATAGGTTTGGGCTCCGTCCGTGCGTCCGAGATGAAGGGGACAGCTTTTCTCAGAAACCATTTAAGATAGGGTTACCAAATTTGATGTGTTGCTTGAGGGCAAGAATACCTGATGGAGTTCGAAAATGAGAATCGTTCAATTATTTTTCCAGAGTTATTGCCCTAGTTCCATATTTTTGGACTTTGTTCATGGTATCTCCAAAGGGGACAGCTTTTCTCAGAAACTATTTAATAAAGGATAACCAAATTTGGTGTGTTGCTTGAGGGCAGGAATACCTTGATGGAGTTAGAAAATGAGAAGCGTGCAATTATTTTCTCCAGAGTTATTGCCCTTGTTCCATATTTTTGGACTTCGTTCATCGTATCTCCAAAGGGGACAGCTTTTTTCAGAAACTATTTAAGATAAGAGAACCAAATTTGGTGTGTTGCTTGAGGGCATACATACCTTGATGGAAAGAAAATGAGTAATGCACAATTATTTCTTCTTAAATTATTGCCCTTTTTCCAATTTCATTAGTCTGGCAAGGGAAGTTGATGACGGTCTTCTTGTTCCAGTTTACTATTCCTTTATTTTTACAATCCATATATATTATATACTGTTGTTGAGATTATTTTATGCTGCTTCACTTTGACAGAATTTGCTGACATGCTATAGATCTTCAGTAAAATACTGCACTGCAGTTAGATATTTTCTATGCAATTTTAAACTTACGAAAGATTTAGTATCAAACATCCTTTTCCTCTTTTTATATCAATTATTGTATTACCTCAGTTTATTTTGTAAATAATATTACACTGTATATCATCAGTATTGCCCTTAGCTGAGGCTTTCATCTTCATTTGATTAATGTCAAATCTGCCTACCAAAGCTTCAGTGCTTTTCTTCTTAGTAATTTTCACATGAGGTGATGTTTTGTGTTTAATTATCAGCTGCATCTGTTGTCTTAAATATTGGATCTGCAAGGAATGTTTTGCATGTAAATCAGTCATTGTTTACTTTCATGAACAGAATAATACACAATAAAGAGTTGACAGTACTTAAAGAATGTCTTCACTTTTCAACTTCTTTTCAAATGCAGTTTACATTTTTATTTACATCAATTTGTTTTAATTTATGAAAAATCTCTGTTGTTTCACTTACTATGTATATTTTCCGTACACTTAAATCAAGTCAGCCTGTATCTAGGATTGTAAATTTATTGCCAACAACTAGATCGCAGTGAATTTAGTTCAAAGAAAAAGTGAAACTTTCTGATGTGTAATATAATTTGTCTTTGTCAGCACAAATAGTATGGTCCCAAATATAGCAATGTTACTGTCTTGCTGGAGTACTTTTTCGGACAGGTCCATTGTTGGATTCGAACCCACATCCTCAGAGTCAGGCACCTGTCGCCTCACTGAATGTTAACCACAGGTTAACCACAAGCCACCAAGGCTGAGATGGTTGAACATATTTGTATTACTTTCATTTACATTATTTCCAGATCACTGTTATTGGAATCAACCAATCTAATTTTTAAAAATGGGTTCTCACAAGTATTCTGTAAAATAATTGCCTTGTAAGCTGAGTTGCGTTGAACATTTCTCTTTTTACCAGTCTGAACAACCTATCTTATTATGAACATAATCATAAACACAGATCCAATTCCAAGAAGTCAATGGTAATGAATGGTACTTACACCGATCTTAGCTGTAAGAGAGCCTAAAGAATATAGACCCTGGTGCAAAGTAAATTTACTGGTAATGTACCCTCTGGGTGACCCCAATTTCAGTGTATGAACCTGCCACCTCCTCTTTCAAAACTCCTGCAACCACCTTGCAGGTTTGTCAATGACACACATGCTTATGTTGACCCTCATATGTCAAGGGAAGCAAACATTTGTTTCCAATTTTCATTAGATTTCTTATCAATTCAATTATCGCGATGATATACTTCAGTCTGATTAAAAATCATTCTCGTTCTGAGAAATAAAATTTATAAAATAATGCATCTTCCTGGATACCAAAAGATTCTGTAGATTCCTCTCCAAAATGTCGAGAACAACCCGTATAGGCGTGTGTTCTGTATCAGTTTAGTGTTTGATGTTATGTGATTGGTTACCTGAATAGAATCAGAACAAGCGAGCCTACGGGCTTATATGAGACGGTTTGCCAAGGAAACCTCCAAAAGATATGAGTTTGTATCCCGTTAGATGCACTATTTTGCAAATGTTATTCCTCGGAAAACTGTTGATTTTAATCAGACTGTAAATTTTGCTCATGAATACAGAGAGTTTGCATGTGCGAAAGACCTGTCATCAAACACTGTCAGTGCAGATAACCTGTATCAGACCTTTGTCGAGGAGTTTTAAAGAAAGGTTCTACTTTATTGTGGAAACAAAATTTAATGGGACATTCCTGTTAATACATAGGAACACAATCCAGTTAAAACATATTTCTGAGTTTAAAACTTTGGTGACATAAGATTTACATTTTGACAATGAATAGTGCATGTTCATTCAAAAATAGAAACAATGAGAAGTTATATCTCATCTGCGCCTCAAGTGTTGAACGTATATGATTGTTTATTAGTTAAATTACAAGGTATTTGTTACTTTGTACATATTCTATCAATGTATGCGGAATATTATTAAAAAGTTGTAAAATTGGTAAAAATATGGCATGTTTCTGATTTCACATAATGCAAAAAATTCTGGGATACTGCAAATAGATCTTTCCCTTTAAACTCTTGGGCTGATATTTGATCTTGGGCTGATACAGGATGTTGTGTGAAACAACCATATATTATTACAGAGATAATTAGCCCTACCTTCATCTGTACCGTCGCACACAGCAGCTGTGAATGTGAGATGTTTCCCTTTCACTGTCACACCGACCAAATAAATCTTGCCCCACTGTTAATCACTACTCTCTCCATTTTGAGATGCTTCAATACAAAGAGCAACATCATCAATATCTATTGTTATATGATGCCAATTTAGAGCGACTTACTCTAAGCGATGGTGAAGACTGTTAATTTGTAACAAGACCTGACATCAGCTTGTCTTTGCCTAGTTATTCCACTCCTATACTGATAATGGAGAACGACTGTGTTCAATGGCACGCATACAAGTTCAAGATTCATTAATAAGTTGATACGCCAATTTGCGCTTACATCAAAGAACATGTTTGTTTGCAGCATTATACACTCTTGACTGTTACACATTGTGACATAATTGACGTGAAGTGAACTATATTACTACGTGCTTCAAAAGAATGTCTAGAATGTTTCATTTGAAACTACACAAATCATGTTTATTTTTGTGTAATAAATAGAAACCAAACTTATTCCCAATGGAAACTGTATTTATTACAACTCATGACTTGTCAAATGTATTTTTATTCGCTCGTTAAATATATTTTACAAGTAACTCGTAATGAACTCGGTATATCCATAGTGAACTTGTTTGGTATTATCTATATATAGTATATATGCACCGAGTACATTTTGTCCAACCTTGCGTCAACATGCTATGATTTTATCTTGCAGTCACTAACAGACACTGAGAGAGCAGATTTTGAAGCCATGGTTGCTGACAGAGGAAAGAAGAAATAAGCACATCATCTCCATTCTTTTCATTAAAAAAAAAAATTTAAAAAATGGATTTTAACTTAAATTTTAAGGAGATGTGAATTGTACATTTAACACATTATTTAATGTCATTTACAAACCTATTTTATATGTTTACATTCAATTGAATTAGACATGATTTATCAAATATTAACATCATTTACATTTTGGATAATATGTAAGAGATATTTCATGAATTAATAAAATCCAGCTTGATATATTTGTAGTAGTGTAAGATATTTTAAGTACATGTATGTCTTTGAAAAAGGACAAATTCCTATGCTTTGAAATATTGGATAAATAAAAATCGAACTCAAATCACCAAAATAGTTGCAATAGTGAAACTCATAACATTAAAGTTTTACTATTAACTTCAAATGTGGTAAGTTTTTATGGAGTTTTTACTATATTTCTTTTATAAGGTTTTTACATGTACATTTTATAAGAATTTTCAGAACCAATTTGTTGAACAGAATAAAGGTTTCAAAAGCTATGTAACAAAGTAAGCTGATAGTGCGCTAGTCATGCTGTTCATGTAAGATTTGAAAGGTGCTAAGGTTAAGTCTTGTTAGCTGAGACTGAAATATTTGAAAGCAAGTTCTTTTAACACAGTCCTGCAGCATTTAGATGTGGGGACAGTTATAGCAATTGTTGATGGAAAGAGTCTTCTTTATTTTGCACACATTTCGGGAATCACCTTGGCTTCACTGCAGTTTACCGGGCGCACATCTTTTTAACCCTTGGATTCAAGCTAGACTGTCTTCTTTAGCCCTTGGATATCAGTAGACTATCTTTTTTAACCCTTGGATCCCTTTCGACGATCTTAGGGTTAGTTTGTCTAGTGTAAGGGTTGGTAGTTCATTGAAGTTGATAATTACTAGCGCCCGGTAAAGTGCAGTACTCCCATTACCTTATAAAAATGAGGTAAAACATTCCTTCATATATGTACACAAATAAAGAAGTTTTTGCAGCAAACAAACATAGTTATTAGGCAATTTCTTGTTCTGCAAGGAACTTTATGTATAAATGAGATTTCTACATGTTTACAAATCATTCATGAGTGTCCTACCTACCTATGTACCCTACCCATGTGTCCTACCCATCAATTCATCTTATGCATCCCTGCATCCTACCCTTGTGTCCTACCCTTACATGCATCCTACCCTTTCATGCATCCTACCCTTGTGTCCTACCCTTTCATGCATCCTACCCTTGTGTCCTACCCTTTCATGCATCCTACCCTTGTGTCCTACCCTTTCATGCATCCTACCCTTGTGTCCTACCCTTTCATGCATCCTACCCTTGTGTCCTACCCAACTAGCGTCCTACCCATCCATACATCCAATACCAATGGGTTATACCCATTCTTGCATCCTACTTAAGTGCCCTACCAATTTATTCATCCTACCCACCCATACATCCTACCCATGTGTCCTGCCCATCCATTTATCCTACAAATTCATGCATCCTACTAGTGTGTCCTACCAATCTATGCATCCCTGCATGCTACCGTTGTGTCCTACCCTTTTATGCATCCTACCCTTGTGTCCTACCCTTTCATCCATCCTACCCTTGTGTCCTACCCATCCAGCGTCCTACTCATGGGTTGTACCCATTCTTGCATTCTACTTAAGTGCCCTACCAATTTATTCATCCTACCCACCCATACATCCTACCCATGTGTCCTATCAATTCATTCATGCACCCTACCCATACATCCTTACCCATGTGTACTACCCATGTGTACTGCCCTTGTGTCCTGCCCATCCATGCATCTTATGCATGGGATATACCCATGCAATCTGGTCATGCATCTTAGCCATGTGTGAAGTACTAAACATGAACTATTCTGTGGCAGCAGGTCTTGTTTGATGATTTGTTCGCTCAGACCAGTTTGCTGAGGTTTGAAGCAATTTAATTGATTGGCATGAAGTACAAGAAACACATTTTATGATTCAATAAACAATTGGGGAATTTGATTGTCAAGAATTTTTCATAAAATTTATATTGGCAGATCTATTGACTTTGTTAAAATAGAAAATTTTATTTACTTTTGAAAAAGTATAATACATGAAAACAAATGTCCAAAATGTTTTTTCGGCATAAATTACAATGACCTATCAATCATTTAAAATATAAACTTGCTTATTTTACCACTTGATAAATTCAGTTTGCAGAGTGGAACAAGAAAGCACATTAGGTGAGGCTGAAGGAAAATTGTCAAGTGAAACAGTCATGTATAGATGTGACTTTTAGGCTTATTAACTCTTCCTGAATGCATGCCGGTTTCCATGGAAATAAATTTACAATTTGTAATTTAAAAAATAACTCTTAAACAGTAAGGATCAGCTCAATAAAACATGGGACATTTTATGACAATTTATGACCAATGAACATTATCAAACATTGTAACACAATTAATGACAAAAGGTTCGAAGATTGGTTACAAAATACAGCATAATGACGCTTCTGTGCTTGTTAATTTCATGTTGATATTCAGACAAGTGAGAAAACATTTTCCCCTATAGTTGTCGACTCTGCTAGAGGTATCCCTAGAACATGACATTACTGTTCTTGAGAAAAGAAGTTGAGTTTATATTTCCTATTAGCTTTATGTTAAAACCTTATGTATGTTTGTAAAACTTAAACATACTATGAGGACCAACAGTTTATGATTCTTGTTTTGATTTATTTAAATGATTTTAATGACCATGTATCATGTTTTATGAAGCCATTGAAGGAACATTGTTTTAAGTTGTTTGTTTGTGTTAAAACAATATATTCATGTTTTAGAAGTCATTGTTATTATGAAATTTCTTTTGATGAAATATTAGATTTCAGAACATGACTAACTTATTGAACATTGTCAACTTGTTTAACCATTTAAGCGACTAAATAAATGGTCTTAATGCCTGTCATTTTGACTTTTTAAATAAATGTGCACAAATCTCATATGAAATGACACCAAAATAACATACTAAGTGATGTTATTTGTTTCAACTGAAATTTGTTTTAGTCTTGTTTTTATGATCTGCCAACAGGAATTAGCCGCTGGAAAACAAGGATTTTACTTTCCACTAAAAAAAACCCTTCCCCAAAGTTTCAACTTTCATAGTTATTTCATTCACAATGTGTATTTTGTTATCAATTACATGCACTGCACCTTATTGTATTGTATTGATAGTATTCATTTCTTACAAAATGTTATCACATATAGGGAAATTATGACAAAGAGTTGTTACTTAACACCATGAACCATTGATGTTGATATTTGAAAACTTTTGAAATGTTGAATTATACATTAGTATCAGACCCTTGATATTGCAATAAAAGTTTGAAAGAGCATTCTTAGATTGTTTATGTAACGGAACAATAAGCCTTGGTCATTATTAAGGAAAAGAGTTGCTTTGGATATTGTTCCATTTTGCCATAGTGTTCCCTTTAGTGAGTGGGCTAGTTTAACCTCTAATTTGGAATGTTGCAGTCATTATAATTAGCTGCTATGTTCAATTGAGAAAATAAAGTAGGACACAAATAGTGCATACAAAAACTTCTAATGTTTTGAAAGAAAATCTCTGACTTGCCTTTAGAAAAGACTCTCTTACAACCACACACCAATCAGTGCAGTATTTCTTGAATATGTCTATGTAAATGTTTGGCGACCAAAAGGGACATTATGAATAATTACTAAAGACTGGTTCATAGCAATGGTAAGTTTATAACACTACAACACAAAGCTTACAATGTGTTCTCAAATGTTGACCAGATGTATACTTGTCAAGTCACCTTTACATTCTTTCCAAAAGATGTTACTCAACTTCTTATGTTCCCACGAAACATGGGAACAAGTGACTCTAGTGACCTCTGTTGAGAAACAATAGTGATTCCCAAATAGAATTATTAGAGTGTTCTTTAAAGCAGCGGACATATCTGGATCAAATCTAACGTCCATTTGGCAAGCTGTCGGATCCAAACCTCAAAAACGCCCACGGCTTTCATACTTTCCTGTGATTGGTTGATTATTAACGTTTACTGGTACATTGGTGAGCTCAGTGAGTTTGTAGGCATGGGTCATCAATACATTATGAGGCAGGAACCAAGATCTTCAAACACACAAATTCCCTTTACAGTAGTCGGTGTCCGCCCCATTACTCTGATAATGTACTTGACACATGTAATAACGATCAAGTTTCTTGTTGTATTTTGTATGTTTCGGGCATGTTCCCTCATAATTTATAAAAAATATTTTTAGATGTCCATTTAGATCCTTTTAATGGAGGCACTCATAAAATATTCCATGATCAGTGACTATGAGGAAGTTCGTATCACCCGAACTACACATTCTCTGTAATGGTCAAAATAGGTTTTTTACCAGCTTAAGTTTCCCTCTAAAGAATTAAATCTTATTTCACTTTATTTTTCATTCCAAATTAATAGTCATATTTTCCAGTTGAAGTTTCATTTTATATGTAACCTTTTTGCATAAGCTTAAGGGAAGTAACTCATGCTGAGCATGCTTGCTTGTAAGCCTGGAGTCTGTTGGGCTAGCCGAAAGCACATGGCATACAAGCCCTTGAGAATAATGAAGAAATATAGCTCCATTTAAGGTCAAAAACAATGGTGAGTCTTTGCATATACATACTTAGGTTCAATTTCATCATTGCCATTAAATATTTTCCAAGTTTTCATTCAATGTTTGCATAATTAAGGATGCATGTGGCAGGTAAACATTGCCCTTGCTTTGTCAATGAAGTAGATTTTTTCTTCAGTTTAACTTTCCTGTCTCACATCATAGCATTTTCTCATATCATATTATCACATATATTTTGGGAGTTTGTAATTTAGTAGTGTCAATTCAAGCTACATATTTCATTTGTCTTGGAGAATATCTCAAACTTAGACTGGGTTTTTCTGTTATGTTTCAGTTTATCTGTAAACCACTGTAAGCAACTGTAAGCCACTATAAGCCTTGTAATACACAAGAATGTAAGAAAAGAAAAGAAATAAGAAAGAAAGAAAGAAAGAAAGAAAAGAAAGAACAACAATAAAGAATTGAAAACACATAAAGATCTTGGTCTTTATAGCATAAACATTGTTTGACCGAGATGGATGACCAAGAAATTAGACCAAGAAGAATGAGTGAGAAGGGTTTGGAGTTTGCTAAGGAACAAAGAATAAGAAAAGTAGACAGTACATACAAGCAGCTTTTGAGAAACTTTGACAAACTTAAGCCTGTTATGGAAGAAAATCCTATGCCTAAAGATAAAGTTGAAGAGATTCGTCTGAAGTATGCGAGATGGTTAAAACTGTATGGTACTCTTTTTGAAGTTCGTGAGGATTATTCCAAGCTGTTAAACCAAGCTGAGTTGTCTCATTTTAGAGAAGTTTGCAGTACACAGGATGTTTCTTTATCAGCTCTCAAGTCAACTTTTGAGCAGTTTTTCCTTGTACATGGTTCTGTTCAAGGTTCTGGTAAAGATACTAACACTATTTCAACACTGAAAACAGTTGATTCTAAGGATTCACCTTCAACTAGGTCAAATGTGTCATCTGCTGTTTTACGCGAGCGACAGAAGCAGGCAGAGTTAGAAGCAAAGGTTAAGGCTCTTAAGGAGAGGCAAGAACTTGACAAGTCAAAGTTAGAGCTAAAGATGAAGGAAGAGGAGTTACACCTGAAAACTCAGTTAGAAATATCACAGGCTAAAAGTAGAGTTCTTCGTGAATTTGAGTATGAACAATCGGGACTGAGTGGTGACAGTGAGGAGAAATTAGCTAAGAATCCTGCTCTTGCTGTAAGTGATGTTCTGGACTATGACAGGTTCTCAAGCTTTACGCCCATACAAGATGTTTACAAGAAACACAATCAACCTCAAAGAGTAGTTTCTTTCTTGCCTTCAACTCCTCATAACCAAACTGCAGTTAGTTCTGGTAATGTAGATGTCATTCAGTCAGTTGTACAACAGTTAAGAAAGCCTTCCCCTGAAATTCAGAAGTTTTCCGGAGACCCATTAGAGTACCAGAGGTTCAAGAGACAAATCCATGTTAAAATTGTTGCCAAAATTTAGACTCTGTAGATGAACAAATGAGTTACTTAGAGCAATTCACTGTAGGAGAAGCACACAGAATAGTCAAGGGTTACAGCTATCTAGATGCTAGCACAGGTATAGAGCAGTATGGAACGAACTAGACGATAGGTATGGGGATGAAGACTCCATTGCATCTGCTCTTGTCAAGCGTGCTCTCAGTTGGCCATGCGTCAGAATACACAACCCTAAATCCTTGGATGACTATGCCATTTTCTTACAAGAATGCATGAATGCTGTTACTACAATGAATGCTGTCAAGATTCTTGAATATCCTGATAACATGAGAAAGTTGGTCATGAAGTTGCCTTACGGATATCAAGAAAAATGGAGAAATGTCATACTTCAAGTAAGAAACACAGGTAGACTTGTCGACTTTCGGGATCTTGTTGAGTTTGTGAAGCGTGAGGCTAGAAAGGTCATGGACCCTATGTTTGGTAAAGAAGCTATGAAGTTTGAGGAGAAAGGCAAACCACCAATCAAGAGGATGCAAACTGCACCCACAAGACAAGTCAACAAATCCACTTTCAGGACTGATGTTCAAGACACAAGCCATCACCATGGAGAACCAATCAAGTCATCTTTTCCATCTAAACCTCCTATGAAACACGACCAACAAAGCTATTGTATTTTCTGTAACGAGAAGTACCATTCACTAAAAGATTGCAGAAGAATAGTCATGAAGCCACATGTTGATAGATTGTCATTTCTCAGAACCAAGGGTGTCTGCTTCAGATGTTTGCAGCAAGGACATATGAGTAAGGGTTGCACACAGCTTGTTACATGTTCAATCTGTAAAGGGAACCACCAAGCAATACTGCAAATTGATCATGAGAACACAGAAGTGAAGGCTCTCAGCGCCTGTGCTGAGATCACAGAATGTAAGTTGCTCTACGGAGGCCGGGAACACAGAATGTACGCTTGCCGTCCTACCTGTTAAGGTTGCCTACAGAAACGGACTCTCCATTGAAACAACCTACGCTTTTCTCGACCCAGGAAGTACTGTGTCGTTCTGCTCTGATACACTACTGACTAGACTTGGATGCTCTGGAAAGAAGATGGAGATCACTATTGACACTATGGGAGAGCCACACACTGCGGTAGTTCAGGCAGTAAATGGTATACAAGTGTATGACCTGGAACTGAAAAACTCAATTGCCATGCCTACGGTGTACTCAAGAGAATACATTCCTGTCTCAACAAAGCACATACCTACAACACTGGATGCATCACAGTGGCCTCATCTTGCTGGCATCGAAGAACCTGAAGTAAATGCTAAAGTTGAGCTATTAATTGGAGGTAATGTACCCGATGCTTATACACCGCAAGAGATACGCACAGGTCCTAAGGGAAGTCCCCATGCCTCAAGATCTCAGTTAGGATGGATTCTGTGGAACGTCATGAGATCACCTGGTACAGAAAATGAAAACAGATTCACTTCTATGAGAACTGAAGTTGTAAGCAAGAACTTGAAAGAAGTTGAAAATCTAGAAAGAATGGTGAAGGAAAGTATGAACTTTGATTTTCCAGAACGAAGTATTGATGACCACAAGGAGATGTCACAGGAAGACAAAGAGTTCCTTGACGTTGTATCAAAATCCATTAGAAAGAATGACGATCATTACGAAATCAAACTTCCATTTAAGAAAGAAGACCTTATCATGCCTGACAACTCTGAGCAAGCTCTGAAGAGACTGGACAGTCTCAAGAAGAAACTGACTAAGAACAAGACATTCTTTGAAGACTACAAACTCTTCATGAAGTCAATCCTTGACAACGGCTATGCGGAGAAAGTTCCATTAAGTGAAATTCATGGTCAGGAAGGGAAAGTGTGGTATATTCCGCACCATGGCGTTTACCACCCACGCAAGCCAGAGAAGATCAGAGTCGTCTTCGACTGCACAGCTAGCTACAGAGGAGTATCACTGAACAGTATGTTGCTTCAAGGCCCAAATCTCACAAGCACCTTAGTGGGAGTGTTGTTGCGATTTCGACAAGACAACATTGCAGCAATGGCAGACATAGAAGCTATGTATTACCAAGTGAAGGTACACAAAGAAGACACAGACTTTCTACGGTTTTATTGGTGGCCAGACGGCGATTACTCAAAGGACCCTGAGGAGTACAGGATGCTGGTTCATCTGTTCGGGGCTGTATCTTCTGCAAGCTGCGCCACATTTGGTCTCCAACAAGTAGCTAAAGATCATCAGGAGGAACATAGTCAGCAAGTTACCAAAATGTTAAAGGATAACTTTTATGTGGATGACCTTCTCACATCACTTCCCACTGTGAATGAAGCTGTTGATGTGGTGAAACAAGTAACAGAGCTCTGTCGAAAAGGAGGATTTCGACTTACTAAATGGATAAGCAGTGATCCCAAATTGTTGAAAACTATCCCAGTGGAAGAAAGAGCTAAAGATGTGAAGCAACTCAATCTGGACTGTGAGAATCTGCCAAGTGAAAGAGCACTGGGCGTCTACTGGTTTGTACAGACAGACTGCTTGGGCTTCAAGATTCAAATTAAAGAAAAGCCCAACACGAAGCGAGGAATTCTCTCCATTGTCAGCAGCATTTATGATCCTCTAGGTCTTATCGCTCCTTTCACTCTCAAGGCAAAGCAGATCCTACAGTACCTCCACCTGAAGCAGTATGGATGGGATGATGAAATCGATGAAGTCTCACAAAAGAAATGGACACTGTGGCAACAAGATTTACCCAAGCTTGAAGACATTGAGATCAACAGATGCTACAAACCGAAAGATTTTGGTAATGTCGCATCATGCCAACTTCACCTCTTCTCAGACGCCAGTGATGTTGGATATGGTGTAGCAATCTATCTTCGTCTTGAGAACGATCAAGAAGATGTACACTGCATGCTAGTCATGGCCAAATCAAGAGTTTCCCCGTTAAAAAAAATAACCATTCCACGCATGGAACTCACAGCTGCCACTCTTGCTGTTCGACTCTCAGCCGTAATCAAGTTAGAACTCCAGTATGAGATTGATAACACCATTTTCTGGACTGACAGCATGTCTGTACTGAGGTACATTTCGAATACTACCACTCGCTTCCAAACCTTCGTTGCCAACAGGATAGCTCTTATACACGACAGCACAAGTGTGGACCAATGGAGATTTATCGACACCAAATCAAATCCTGCAGATTATGCATCAAGAGGGATAAATCTGAGCAATGCAAGACAAATGAAGCACTGGTTTGAAGGTCCAGATTTTCTGTGGAAGTCAAAAGAACACTGGCCCAATACCGACGCACGAACATCCACTATGACAGAAGATGATCCAGAAATCAAGCAGTCAGTAAGCTGTGCTGTAGTTCTACAGCAGAACATCTTCGACAAGCTGATCAGCCATTATTCCTCATGGAAGAGATTGAAGAGAGCGACAGGATGGTTAATCCTCATCATCAGAAAGTTGAAAGCTAAGATTTCAGGTCAAAACACTATGCTCAGGAAAAAGAAAGAAGTCCATCTGTTGCCACTAGACGTACTTCAAAAGGCAGAAAAGTTACTTATCGAGCATGTTCAGAAGCAACATTTCTCAAAAGACTTAGAAACCTTAGGTAAAAGTGAAACTTCACTCAAGAGGAAAACTACCACGAGGACAAGCCCCTTGTTCAAGCTCGACCCATACATCCAAGATGGAATCGTCCGTGTCGGCGGACGTCTTGACAAGGCAAGTTTGAGCGATGAATCAAAGCACCCAATAGTATTGCCAAAGAAATGTCATGTATCCATTCTACTGGTGAACGATGCTCACATTGCAGTTGGACATCTTGGGAAGAATGCTGTTCTATCCTACTTGTTGGAAAGATACTGGATAATCGGCGCAAGATCCATCATCAAATCCCAACTATCCAAGTGTGTGATTTGTCGAAAATATCAAGGCCGGCCAGGGCAGCAAAAGATGGCTGATCTTCCAGTGGAACGACTTACCCCTGATTTGCCTCCCTTCTCCAACGTAGGCGTTGACTACTTTGGTCCAATACATATAAAGCGCGGAAGGAGCAGTGTCAAGAGATACGGAGTGCTTTTTACCTGTATGGGTGTACGAGCCATTCATCTAGAAGTTTCATGCAGCTTGGACACTGACTCATGCATCAATGCTGTCCGGAGGTTCGTTGCAAGGCAAGGTCCTCCTAAAACCATACGCTCTGACAACGGTACAAATCTTGTCGGATGTGAACGCGAACTCCGTGAAGCACTTTCAGGATTGAACCAATCAAAGATGCACACCTCACTTGCAAATGAAGGGATTGAGTGGCACTTCAACCCACCGGCAGCATCGCACTATGGAGGCATATGGGAGAGAATGATACGAACTGTCAGAAAGCTCATGTATTCTCTCATGCATGAACAAGTCATAAAATTGGACGACGAGTATCTCTACACTCTCTTCTGTGAAGTTGAAAGCATTGTGAATGGAAGACCAATAACAGATATACCATCTTCCCCCAAAGACTTAAGACCTTTGACGCCAAACCACCTCCTACATCTACGATCAGCTGAAAGTATGCCTCCCGGAACTTTCAGCAAAGATGATGTCTACAGTAAACGTAGGTGGAGACAAGTTCAATACCTCGCAGATGTTTTCTGGAAGAGATGGAGTAAAGAGTACCTGCCCCTGCTACAAGAAAGACAGAAGTGGAACGTGACGAGAAGAAATCTCCAGGTAGGCGATCTGGTGCTTATCATGGACAACATGCCCCGTAACGCGTGGGCACTTGGACGTGTTACTGAACTCGTGACTGACAGAAGAAACCTGGTGCGTACTGTGAAAGTTCGTACTGCGAACACAGAGTTGACTCGACCCATTGACAAACTCTGTGTGATCCTGGAAGAGGGTTTGTAAAAGGACAAACCTGAAGAAAAACAATGACTCTGATAAGAACTTGAGAAATCAAATAATTAACATTTGTTTTGATTAACATTAATGTTTCTTGTAAAAGTTTACTCAAATTGTGGGTTTCCAATTTCAATCTATCACTTTTCATCAAAGGTAATCATTTTACTTTGCTAAGTGTTTTTCATAAAGTGTTTTATTTTTCCCATTCACTAAGTTATTTTGATGTAATTGTGTCATTTACATTCTACAATTAGAAGGCCGGTATGTAATGGTCAAAATAGGTTTTTTACCAGCTTAAGTTTCCCTCTAAAGAATTAAATCTTATTTCACTTTATTTTTCATTCCAAATTAATAGTCATATTTTCCAGTTGAAGTTTCATTTTATATGTAACCTTTTTGCATAAGCTTAAGGGAAGTAACTCATGCTGAGCATGCTTGCTTGTAAGCCTGGAGTCTGTTGGGCTAGCCGAAAGCACATGGCATACAAGCCCTTGAGAATAATGAAGAAATATAGCTCCATTTAAGGTCAAAAACAATGGTGAGTCTTTGCATATACATACTTAGGTTCAATTTCATCATTGCCATTAAATATTTTCCAAGTTTTCATTCAATGTTTGCATAATTAAGGATGTATGTGGCAGGTAAACATTGCCCTTGCTTTGTCAATGAAGTAGATTTTTTCTTCAGTTTAACTTTCCTGTCTCACATCATAGCATTTTCTCATATCATATTATCACATATATTTTGGGAGTTTGTAATTTAGTAGTGTCAATTCAAGCTACATATTTCATTTGTCTTGGAGAATATCTCAAACTTAGACTGGGTTTTTCTGTTATGTTTCAGTTTATCTGTAAACCACTGTAAGCAACTGTAAGCCACTATAAGCCTTGTAATACACAAGAATGTAAGAAAAGAAAAGAAATAAGAAAGAAAGAAAGAAAAGAAAGAACAACAATAAAGAATTGAAAACACATAAAGATCTTGGTCTTTATATTCTCGCTTCATAAATCTTGATTCAAACACTTGCCCATGATGCCCATGTGTCTGTTGTCGGTTATATCTATACACAAATAACTTAATTAAGCACCACCTAATATTTTCAGTGATACAAATATACATAGTAACTAATATGTATTGTTAGATGGTAATTGGTATGGAACTGCATTTCCTCTCAACAGTGTTCGGGTTTTCTGTGAGGTCAAACGCACAAACACACCCCACAATGCATGTGAAGCACACCACCCACGAATTCCTGAAATTACAGTTTTAAATCGTTCTTGAAATGAGTATGAATCTTTGAATTTTTCAAATGATTGTGTCATTATCTCTGGACATGGCTCGAAGGGGACTCACTGAAGCAAAAAGATGGCAAATTATTGGAATGAGTTCCACTGGAATGTCTTGTAGAGCTATTGGACGACAGTTGGAAATTCACCACACTGTGATAAGCCGTCTTGTCCAGAAATATCAGCATATGCACCAAAGAACATCCAAGCATCAGTCCCATTCGTTGGTCACAGTTGGAATTGTAATGGTCTGGGGAGGCATCTCTCACGGTTGTAAGCTCGATTTGGTGACTTCGAGAGGTAATCTTAATGGCGATTGTTACACCCGGGAAATTCTGCAGCCTGTTCTTGTGCCAAATTTTGACAATAATCCATTGGCAACTTGTCCTGTATTCATGAATGATAACGCTCGGCCTCACCGTTCTCGACTTGTGATTGATTTTCTAAAGAACAATGCAGTATCCAAACTTCCATGGCCTGCCATGAGCCCGGATATCGATCCACTGGGACAAATTTGGGATATGATTGGACGCCGAGTGCAAGCCATGGACCCACCAGTACAGGATTTAGTCGGTTTAGAAGCAGCTATACATCATGAGTGGCAGCTGTTACCTCTGCAGCGAATAAAGAGACTCACCACAATGACGTGGAGGATGGTTGAAGCAATCATCCGGGCACGTGGCGGATAAACCCGTTATTGATAACGTGATGGTCATTTGTTTCCTTAAGACAACAAAGAACATTGTCCAACTGCTTAACAAACATTTTCATCGTTTTTGAAGTTCACCGAGCAATAGTTGTACAGGAGTGAGTTTTCAAGTAAAACCACTGTTCATGTTCATGTTCATCTGGCAATATAATGAGATACATGTTACACATTGTATTCAGTGTTGTCTTTTTGTTTAGCTAAGATGATGCACTTTCATAAAATAACAGCATTTCTTCCGTTTAATTTCACACGATTTTCACAGTGGTTGGGCATCGTCACATAAATCTGAAAATATGAGGTGGTGCTTGATTAAGTTCTTAGTGTACAATGTATATATTTAAATTTTAGCGTAATAGACCTGATGACATGGTATTCGTCCGTCTGGTGACTTGTGTTATGTCTTACCATTTACATATAGATTAGGAATATTGTCCGTAATGAGCTACATAGACAATGGCTCTATGTTTTACGCATGATATTTACCTTTAAATTCTTGTTATGTGACTTGTCAGAATAATCAAATGATAGGAAATTTTGATTTGACAGACATGTACATAAATAACGAAAAACAAAAGTACACAAATATTTAAAAAAGAAACGTGTACATTTAAGAGGTTGAACATACTTGTTATTTATGCTTGGTAAATTAGGTCATTTGTTGCTATTTGTTGTTTGTCCTTGTTACAAACGTTCAAAATAATGGTCAGCGTAAAGAAAGGTGTGTTTAGTTGAATGGAGGAGCTTTATATGTTATCTGTAAAAAAATGGACACAGCACAGCCCCTTGTCTTTGGCCCAACGTTTTCAAATCTCTCGATTCAAAGCTCGATTAAAATATAACGTTGAGACAACATAGTCAGCTCTCTTCACATTGATATCAAGGTCATTAACTGACGATGTGAAAACATTACGATTCGAATGTAGCAATACCTACATGTTGTTGATCTCGCACAAGCCATATCTGATTTACCATGGAAACCTGTATGGGATGATATATGTTGCCCAAAACTGATTTATACATCATCTATTTGCGTATTCTTATACCCAAGCAAGTAAAACATATATTATAGTGAAATAGCTAACCTTAATGTTGATAGTTTAAGTCTTTGAAAATAATTTGCAAATGAATGGTCGCTCTGGCTAACGATTGTTATATATGTTATCGTTGATGCTCAAATAATTTTGTCGAAGACGTTAATTTCCATACAAAATATATTGTAAAATGGATAGTACCCGATCCATTAAACATATATAACAATATAATTAGGGTATTAGACATTTCATATCCCTAATCTGTCTATTACATAAGTAAATTTCATAATAGGAGTGAATTATTGCATTGTAAATATGGTGATTAGTGGCGAAATGGTACAAGTCAAACACGAACAGGGTTAGTTGAAATCAACCAGCCGTGGAGCAAGTCTATACGACTGAGTGTAAATACAACCAGTCCGGGGAACAGGCCTGTCCTAAGACTAAAATTTAATTTTAAATTTAATTTATAATTACTGTACCTTCATCATTTTGATTTCATATTTTGTATACTTCCAGTTCCAAGGTGTATTCAGTTTATCTTGACTTGCTAATAAAAATCTAGACTGTATTAAAGTCTCTTAATAATACACAGTCATGGAGCAGGACTAGCCTGTCCTAGATACTGCCTAACATACTTCTGCGATAAGGTGTGAATACTGATACATCGCAACAGCGACACGGACGGATATACTACTCATGTCGACAGTCTCGTTGTGTCAGTGGTAGAAGGATAGAGAATTAGATTGACAAAATGTCAGTGCGAACACTCTCTTCTCTACGACATGGATATCTAAGGTCAACTTTCTCTGTTCTGTATCGGAGCAAAGCTACAGCACATGCCGCTAGAACAGCGGATGAACCGAGAAATGTGAAACCTTACTCTGAGATACCCGGTCCTAAAGGACTGCCTGTTGTGGGCACCATGTTTGAAACTATGAAACACCTGGACAAATTTTATGAACTTATTAATCAGCGACATAATAAATACGGCCCTATCTACAAAGAGAAGCTGGGTCCCCTTGACATGGTGTTTCTGACGGACGTGGAGGCAGTGGAGCAGTTATTGAGACAGGATGGAAAATATCCTGCTCGACTACAGATCGACCACTGGACTGAGTACAGGAAGGAAAAGGATATAAATATGGGACTTCTCATGTCGTAAGTAATACTATATATAGTTTGTAAAACCTACGTTATAAAGCACAGTCGGTGATACTTATGTTTGAACAATTTTTTAAGAAAATTTGAAACACAAAACAACAAGTAATATAGTGGGTAGGTATTTTTACCTACGTTTTACCAACGTTTTAATTACGATATCGAGTTCCCGTTGATACTAAGTGATACAGACAAAGTAGGTGTGAGTTAAGTTACGTATCCGATTGGATAAGAAACCTTGGGTTCCTTTCACAAAGCAACCTTTACTAAGGTTAACCTTAACTACCATCCTTTAACATTGCACCTTTGTGATTTGTGAAAGGGGACCCTAAACCGTAGTTTTGTGTCACTAGGCTGTGCATATAACTACTGACAGCATGGGTATTGTCTACCCGCTCATTATCTTACGATCCTACTGTTGCAATAATGAAAGTCGTGTTCTATCCTCAGGAGAAAAATATTAACTCTAAATTTGGAGAAAATTATGTAATACCGGTGTCTCATTTGTGACCACAGCTAAAAAAATGTTATGTAGAACGCTTTGCACCAGATGCTTGTCAAATGTAGGGGCTTCAAATTCAACTAACTTGAAATTTGATTGTAATGTGGTTGATTTTGTCATTGGTTTCCTTTGAGACTATCATTGCAAAGTATCCACTGGCCTCACTCATCACTAGTTTTTATCTAAAACCTCTATTCATTTGACCAATTCAAACAACTGAAAAATCCCATGTTCCCAATACGGTTCGACTGAGTGTCCTTGAGCAAATTATACCGCTATACAAATATGAACATTATTCATTTCTTATTTATTCACCCAATATCAATAATCCTTTTTGTACAACCTTTTAAAGCATTCGTCCCACCATCTACACATACATAGTCAGATATTTGCATTGTGACTGTGACATTGTATACAGCTTAAATTTCATGATCTTAAGGTATATCATAGTGAAACGTAAATTAAGTCTTTTATGCTGATTGCTCGAAGTGATAATCATAAGTGCCATATCTTTTCTTCTGTGACACCTACCTTTGTTCTCCTTTGGTTTATGTTTTAGAGAAAAATACATGATCGCTAATTAAACCGGATCAAATACGTGTTAACCTAGCAATTGAAGACATCTAACATTTTCTAGGGACGGAGAACAGTGGCACACTCTGAGACGAGTTGTGGACAAACATATGATGAAGATAAAAACTGTGGAGTCTTATACTGGAGAGTTCAACAAGGTTGTGGCAGATTTCTTAAAGAGACTTGGCAGGATTCGAAGTCCAGATAATGAAATTCCAGAACTGAATAATGAGTTGTTCAACTGGTCGCTCGAATGTAAGTTTTAGTGTTTCATGGGGTAAAAATGTTAGCCAATTAAACACGATAAAAAATTGCATTGAAATGCTATATTTTGCGATGGCTCAGTAATGCAATATTCGGTAATAATATTGATTAACATTATTAAGTTCATGTTAAGCAATGGTTAAAATGATTGAAGCTAATGACCACTTGCTTAAAGTCTGATGCATTGTCAACTAAAATACAAATATATTTTGCAAGCAGAAGTCTTTTCGATTCAACAACTCACCATGCCTGAAAGCGATGAGCGATAAGGCTGACATGGCATGGCGTCCATCAAATCGACCTGTAAACATGTTTCGTCTTCTCAAGAACCAGTGGCTCTAGAGAGCTGAAATCTTGTGTACATAATCCGTGGCCAATGGCAAAAAATTGTAAAAAGCTGAAATCTTGTGTATAGTCTCATTTTCCAATGGGTATTAGAAATTGTAGATTTGGTGATCTTGTGACCTCAAATAAGATCACAGGGGCCATGACCTAAACCTACTTTTGTCTTCTTCTCTTGAACGAATAGTCCCTGAATGCTGAAATATTATGTACAAATTCGTTAGCCTGTTTTGGTTTTCTTATCAAGTACTAAACAGCTGATGTTGCCTTTGTTGTTTCAATTTTAGATTGAGATTAGCTGATAAATAAAGCCTGATGAGCTATATTTTTTTGCAAAGACCACTGTGTCTTTGTACAGTACAGAGTACAGTTACATGTTCAATCACTTTCCAGCCATTGGAAGTATTCTCTACGAGAAACGACTCGGGTGTCTGGAGGACAACAGAAATCAGGACACAAATGACTTCATACAAAGTTCACATGACATCTTCGAAACAACACGGCAGATCGTATTCTTACCACGAGCTCTTGCCAAACTGCTGAAGCCTGGAGTATGCAGGGAACACGATAAAGCTTGGGACCGGGTGTTTAAAGTTGGTGAGATACTTTTATATTGTTGTAGATAGACATTTTTCTGCATTTTCTAAACAATGCCATCAATGATAGCGAACCCAGGTGGTTGTTTCAGTCATTAAACCAGATACTTTTCAAACATAAACTCTTTTTTTTGGAAGCCCACAAGACAATAGACGAGAGGATCCGAGACATCAAGGAGAAGGCGAGTGAAGGAGAACACGTGGGCTTCATCACTCACTTCCTGAAGGAAGACAACATGAGTCTCAAGGACGTGTACGCCAACATCTCGGAGCTGATGGGTGCAGCCATTGACACGGTGAGGCGTTGCAATTGATCACAATCTCCTTGAGCATGAATTTCATGTTTCGTCTTTTTTATGTACTGTTTGTTTTCATGACCAATTTTAAGCAACCTATTTCATTTCCTTCTTTCATGACAATCACTATTATTTGCAGACTTCAAACACGACTGTAATGGCGCTGTACGAGATATCTCGCAATCCACAAATACAGGAAACCCTTGTGGAAGAGGTAAACAGAGTTGTCCCCCCTGGACAACAACCGGAAGCTGAACATCTACGTGAGATGCATTACACCAAAGCTATCATCAAGGAAACGCTCAGGTTAACATTTTTTAACCATTTGATTTTCAACAGAATTAGCATCATACTTCAATGTGTCTCTCTCGAAAAGGTTCACTGAAAGATGCTCGTTGTATTTTTCATGTTCAATCTTTTCATTCATTATCGATAATTGACATAACATGTGTATTCCTATGAAAGCAGTTGAAAGTCTGTTACTCAATGTACATAATAACATATATAAAAAAAGTTTACATGGCAGAATGTACCCCATCTCGACTGGACTTAGCCGGAAAGTTCAGCAGGATGTAACTCTGTTGGGATACAACGTACCAGACCAGGTGAGGTCAGGACCATCATGTCCTAAGAATGTCATGTTTAGAGGTGAATGTGAAGGTTATCTGAACGACTTGGCCACTGTGGGCTGATTCTTACAACTTGGTTGAGGCCTGAAAATGTGGTTTCTGACTAAATGCCTGAATTACACTTCTAGATCATTTTCATAACAGGAATATTTCAAAAGCATCCTTTAATCTGTGACTTAGTCATTGATCGTCTATCTTAAGAAAATATATTGTCCAACCTTGTTCTTCTGTGATATCTTGTTGCAGACACATGTGTTTATAGACCTGATGGGTATGGGTCGACTGAAGCGACATTATGAAGAACCGGACACCTTCCGTCCAGAACGCTGGTTGAGAGACCAAAGAACCACCAAACCTCACGCATTCGCCTGGCTTCCGTTCGGGTTCGGGCCTAGGATGTGTGTTGGTGAGTTTGTTTCTGCCTCCTTTCATGTTATAGGGCAACATACATTATAGGTTGTGACAACCAAATGTTTGTCCTTAAACTCTTGAACGTGTGAAGTCATGGGTTGTACCGTGATATACATCACAACTTATTTGAATCAAACAAATAAGCATATTTCGCCATTGGAAACAATAAAAAGCTGCCTTCATACTCATGTCGACATTTACAGATCTTGCCCGTGTACCCGTAGTTTTAATGGGAGGATGAACTATCACTAGAGAACCATGAACGTGATACATAAACTTCATGTTTGTCTACTCTGAGTTTCCATGTTACAGGACGTCGTGTTGCTGAGTTGGAGATGCAGCTGCTGATAACTCAGGTGAATGGTCACTATGGAAACGTTATTTTTAAAACCTTCTCAGGTGAAGTTAAGTCAGAGATGATGCTTTGTATCCAAATGATACTTCCAGGCTCTCACTGCCATAAGGGGAACTAGGCATAAACATGCAAAACAATCGTTATCATCCTCACTTCATGTCATAACAAAGTTTCAAGGAAATCATAAATCTTACATGATTTGTTATTTTCTGTTCTAAAAATAAAATCTTTCATCGTAAAATCTACAATATGGATGTATTCAGAAGTATATCTTGACCCGATGAAGGAGTAAAGTTACACATCGGTCACATGGAAATGGATTACCATTTTGTACTTAGTCTTTATTTCGTCTTCATTTGAAACATGTTTCAATCTCTTGCAGCTTGTGCGCCAGTTCCGACTAGAACCTGTTTCCATGGAGCCAGTCGAGATGATGACTAATCTTCTTCTCTTACCAAAGGATCCAATCAGAGTGCGAGCTCACGATAGATCGTAGCTGATTGGTTGGATGAATAATTAACCAATCTTCCTCGGACTCCCCATATAATATGACCATGAACTGATGATAACAAATCAGCTACTCGTACCCGGGGATTCAATCAGCCTGTGTGATAATTGGTCAATAAATGAGGTTGATTTCTCTCATTTCTGTACATGACTTGAATAGGACCACAATTTGAGGCGATGTAAGTTTCAGACAGACAGGCATTTTATTCAGTATGTAAGGCCATGGCCCATATTACAATGGGTCTCATTTGCTTTGAATCTGGAAACCAAAGAATTAATTTATGACTGGTTGCATGTACATACGTGATCGATATATATAAATAAGTCAATAAATTTTGTGAATAAAACATCATACTGTGACAGTTGTATGTAAATATGAACTTGGAGCGTTTTGACAAGGGTGACATTTCTCACTGCTTCATTGTGCCTATCACCACGCACGGGAAGGAACGAATACTACATAATTCCACGTGTTGGTAAATCAGGGGATGTGCCTTGTATTTGATGCTTCTGATAAGCTTGTGAATATTCTAGATCTTTCTTTGTAGATATTTGCAACAGCCGTTTGTCTTCTGTTAGATGTTTAGCCTGTTTTAGTTCCTGGTTATGCAGCGCATGTCTTCCTGTTAAGTAGGTCAATGATGATATTCCCTATAGTAACCTAATATAGTTTTTCAAATGTTCTTGAAAGTGAACTTGAAATGAACAAGCAACGGTCAACCAGGAGATTCATTTGAAGGGGCACTGTCAATCTAATTCGCCGTGATGGTATTTCACCACTTCAGGTTTACTTCTACTTTCTAATTCTTGTAATGACTCAGTAGATTTCTTAAATGTTCATTAGTAGATATAGTCTGTTTCAATTTCAAAAACGTTTTTCGTGGTCATCTTGTAACCCTTTTCTCTCCTTAGGGTTTTGCTCCCGAATCTCTTTACCAGACTTTCTGATAATGATGAACGATGTCAAAGTAGTCTGATTAAAATCGACCTTGTTCCGAGGAATAAAATTTGCAAAATAATATATCTACTGGGATACGAACAGGTTCTGTAGATTTGGCGTGGAAACCTCCGAACGATATGAGTTTGTATCCCGGTAGATGCACTATTTTGCACATTTTTTCCCGCGGAATACGGTCGGTTTTAATCAGACTGTCAAAGTATCATTCAAATTTCGTTGATTTTCCACAGCAAACACACAAATTTACATTCAAGCATTAAACTTCAACTTCAAAATAGTTTATATTGGTATGTGTTTTATATAGAAGAAAGAGAATACTCTCGATTGCATCAAGGCAACACAAAAGTTCATAATCATGTCGATTATCAACATATTGAGCAACAAGTAAATATAATCAATCACTTGCGTATTAACAAATCAGTGGCGTAACTAGGAAAATTTTAGTTTTTAAAGTTTTGCTGAGTGATTACGGCAATATGACTTAAACATCAGGCTAACCAAACAAGGTTCCAGCAAACGTTATCTGAACTATTAATTAACGTAATGGAACCATTTGTTACAATAATAACAAATATAACAATTTCTAATAAGGATGACAAAAGTAAATTATATTAGCAATTGTTGTACGATTATATGTTTACTAAAACACAAGGTGTCCTATTGACGTATCGACATATCCCGAATATTGACAAGTAATCTTTGAAGCAATAAATGGACGAGTGTTAATCTCTTAACGGGAATCATTACAAAGTATGATAATAATCTCATGTTGACCTAATGGTAAGAGCACATACATACATAAGGTTATAAGGAAACAAAGAAGACTTTCGGCAAGTCTAAGCTATATTGATAGAAATACAAGGTCGGGGAACTGTTTACAAAGAAGGCATGACCTTCATACAGCACGACACCGAGCACTGTGGTAAGGTTAGTACAGGGCTCCGTTCCATAACAGCGAGCGCTTATAATCGCTCATTGATCGCTCAATGTAGCGCTCAATGTAGCGCATTCTCTCCTGAACGACACAGTGCGATTCATCGAGGTTTGCTCACTTTGCAACCTAATATTTCATATTTAGTCTTATGTATTAATAAACCATGCACAGACTGACGAACATGTGGAGGAAGGTTGACTGATATTTATTTTTTTAAACCCACAAAACATCTGAAATATATATGAATATATATGATAAATATTCATATATCTAAGACAAGACCTACACAGACCATGATGCTATAAGACATGAATTGCATGAATTGCATGATTCACACAGCAAGTTCCTAAAACGATACACCTCTGTGATACCATGATAAAACAATCACGTATCAAAAGACAATAGGCCTATAACTCACATATATCGTTATACATGAATTATTTTTTAAATAATGCAACCCTACCAAACAGTTGTCTGAGTAAATGACTCCGAAATGACAGTTATAACAACGAAATGATAATTTAAAGCTTCTATTGAGAAATAATCATCAGCAAAAGATCGGCGAAATGAACATAAATAGATGGACTTTGACTTTGACTTTGAGCTGAAAGTAGTCACACACGCTTAGTCGTTGACGTAAATATTGGGTAGTGACAGTATATCACAGCATATCTTACAGGGTAACATACCAGGCTAGATAAGAGCAGATTGCGAAACGGAAAACGTCTAATCAGGCTAGATATATGATCAGATTGCACAAGAGTACACGTTTGAAACTGAAGGTTTTGTATAAGTATTCATTTTGGAAAGGTAAATACAGACTACACTGTGTCGACAATAGTTGTACAAAATATCGGTGCGAGGTTTCACTGGTCTGTAAAAGGAAACCAACTTTCTCTGTTCAGTGTCGGCACAATGCTATATCAACTAGCTTGTATTATATTGTAATGTGTCCGGATGAATAGATAAGACCTCTGATTCGTCTTGTAAACATAAAAGGGGTTAGCTGAAAGAGACTGAGATTGAGTCTATAACAGTGAGTGGCTATTGAGATAAAACTAGTGCGGTGAGTTGGCCTGTCCTATATACTGCCCAACATACATGCTACAGCGATAAGGTGTTGCAACATAGAGGGAATATACAACTCATGTTGACAGCCTCGTACTGTCAGTTGCAGAAGGATAGAGAATTAGATTACCAATATGTCGGTGCAAACACTCTCTTCTCTACGACATGGATATCTAAGGTCAACTTTCTCTGTTGTGTACCGATACAAGGCTACAGCGCCGGCAAGTCAAACAGGGAATGAACCGAGAAATGTGAAACCTTACTCTGAGATACCCGGTCCTAAAGGACTGCCTGTTGTGGGCACCATGTTTGAAACTATGAAACACATGGACAAGTTTTATGAATATACCACCCGTCAATTTGAGAAATACGGACCTATCTACAAAGAGAAGCTGGGTCCCATTAACATGGTGTTTCTGACAGATGTTGAAAGTGTTGAACAATTCTTCAGACAGGATAGCAAGTACCCTATCAGAATGCCGGTCGACCATTGGATTGAATACAGGAAGGAAAGGGACATGAACCTGGGACTTTTCTTGTCGTAGGTTTGCCTGACATTAGAGCCGTTTAACACCGTTACTATGCTGTACTATTTCACATTCTAATATGCCATTAATATCATACTGATTTAAAAATTTCACTTTATGTTCTTCATAAGATGTTATACATATTGTACTAGCTTGAGTTTTAATTAATGTAATGTCGTAAAAAAAATTCTAAACCTCTTTAATTAAACATTGCAATAAACCAAAACATAAAGACATATTCTGATTAATACAACCATTTCATTAAGGGACGGAGAACGATGGCAGGCTCTGAGGCGAATTACGGACAAACAAATGATGAAGATCAAGACAGTCGAATCTTATGCAGGAGAGTTTAACTCGATTGTAGCAGATTTCTTACAGAGACTTGGGAGGATTCGAAACCCGGACAATGAAATTCCAGAACTGGAAAATGAATTGTTCAATTGGTCACTCGAAGGCAAGTTAGCACGTTTCAAATAAATCAAAGACAGTTTCAGATTGAGAAATGATATAATTGAATGGTTTTTGATAACACCAATAAAGGTGATATTATGAATATGATATATGAAGATTATTTAAAGACCATTGAATGTCTGATGCCATACCAAAGAGCAAATCAACTGATGAGGAATGTCCGACTCCTAACGGACAGAAGAAGCCCGGTATTCGTTCATGAGATGCTTTAATATATACTGAACCGCTAAAGAAACGCAAGTCCACTGTACATATTTCATAATTACTGATAACGCTGTATTCAGCAAATTAATAATTTCAGAGCATTCAAATTTTGTTGACATGATGTTGATAACGTGTTGAACAGCATGCAGAAATAACAAAAAGTAAATACCGGTGAAGCATTATGTTGTTCAAAAGTCTTCTCTGGGAAAACATACACAGTCCTGTTCAGATGGTGAGGGCCTGTGTGCTTTAATATGCAATTGGATCGTGTGCAAACACTCCAATGAATTTGTTTGATGCAAAACCCCTGTCTTTGATGTTGATTTGACGTTATGTCGTCATTTTGAGTTTCATTCAGAAATGTTCTATGGGTCTCATTTTGGTAAAACTTCAAGCTATTGCATTCTTTTTCGGTACCAAAGTGTTCCCTGAACACATTTACAGTCCTTGCAAACTGTTCAGCATGCAATCGGCCAATATACCAGTTTCTGGAAATTTAACGTGTGTTTTGCCAAGCATTAACTTCTTAAACATTGAGGCTAGAGTCACAATTTGAGGTCCTTTTTACAGAGCATGTCTCGGATTACGGCACGAGGAATTTGAATTTTACCAGGCTCATCCATATCATGTTACCATGACAACAATTAACGTCCATTTTCGCGAACTGATATCATTTGACTTTGCAATGGTAAACATCTGTACTCTACAGTAGCAATAGCTCCACATGTTCTAATTAATCATTGACTAATGCTATGACAAACCATGGGCTGATATGCAAACAGAAACTATACTAATTAAAACTCGCGTTTCTTTTGCGGCTCAGTATATATTGTTGGTACAACATGATGTTCAATCACTTTCCAGCCATTGGAAGTATTCTGTTTGAGAAACGACTTGGATGTCTGGAGGACAACAGAAGTCAGGACACAAATGACTTCATACAGAGTGCACATGACATCTTCGAAACAACACGAGAGATTGTGTTTTTTCCACGACCTCTTGCTAAAGTGTTGAAACCAAGGGCATGCAAGGAACATGATAAAGCATTTGACCGTCTGTATAAAGTTGGTGAGAGAAAACACGATAAGAATTATTTGCAAATGTTCTTAGACTGGCGTGCTTATTCTTCAGATGCTGTTTTTTTTTGTAAACTGAAGATCCACTTTCTCTTAGTCGTGCTTTCCACACTTTCACTGTCGTTAACTTGTATTAACTTAAACTGTCATAGAGGTAAAGTAGATGCAATATATCCAAATGCTTGACTATGACATTCTACAACTTTATCAACTAGGAATTGGTGCAGAAGATAATATGGGTTATGTCCTGATCCTTCTGAATGTTCAGCATTGTAATGTTCCTCAGCCCACAAGACAATAGACGAGAGGATCCGAGACATCAAGGAGAAGGGAAATGAAGAACACGTGGGCTTCATCACTCACTTCCTGAAGGAAGAGTTCATGAGCGTCAAGGATGTGTATGCCAACATTTCAGATCTCATGGCAGCATCCATAGACACGGTGAGGTATTTACGAGAGAGAGAGAGAGAGAGAGAGAGAGAGAGAGAGAGAGAGAGAGAGAGAGAGAGAGAGAGAGAGAGAGAGAGAGAGAGAGAGAGAGAGAGAGAGAGAGAGAGAGAGAGAGAGAGAGAGAGAGAGAGAGAGAGAGAGAGAGAGAGAGAGAGAGAGAGAGAGAGAGAGAGAGAGAGATTTCTCTAATATTTATCATCATGCAAAAAAACATTTCTGGTATACTTTTAGTTTATTTATTCAATTAGTTTACTGAATTACATATAGATCTTGGTGTAATGAACATGAAATAACAAAAGAGTAGGCATTTTAGGCTAAATGGCATGCAACTCCTCAACTGCCCTGATTGTCAACTGCCCAACTCCTATCGCTACCAGCTGGTTACTCGTCACGATTTATGGCTTTATTTTGTCAGCTAATGAAATGTGTCATTTGAAATTTGATGGTAGCTCATAGATCACTGCCAATATTGCTAAATTTTAAGTAATTGCATTGGCTGTTTATATAAAACGATATAAGGCAAATGCTGAGAAGGCTGTGATGGGTTGTTTTTTTTTGATAAAATGTTTTTACCCCGATCGAGCAGGATTCAATATGGCTGTCTGTACTCATGAATTATAAATTATTTCTTCATGTCATTATTTCATGTGTTTAATCCATTTTCTCTCAGAACTAGCTTGGTGTTTTCAAAGCTTGTAAGGTATATTAATTGGTTATTTTGGCTGATTGACAGGGAATTAAATAATATCTTAATATTTAGTGATCTTTTCAGACATCAAACACTACCCTTATGGCCCTCTACGAAATTGCCCGTAATCCGCAAGTACAGGATGCCATTTTGGAAGAGGTGAACAGTATTGTCCCCCCTGGGCAACAACCGGAACCTGAACACCTGCGTGAAATGCATTACATAAAAGCTGTCATCAAGGAAACGCTCAGGTAAGCATTCGATATGAAAATATGTACTGTCCGACAAACCAAACCTAAAATGATAACTATCCTGTTTACAAGTCCTCTATATTTATGAAGAGGCCCTGAGTCAGAATAGTTATCATTTTATATTTGTTTTAAATTTTGTCGGGCAGTAAATGTATGATTTAGAAGACATGTGTGTTTGACCATGCGCATTTCCTCCAATCAAAATCACTGTTATCCATTCGTCAATGAAGTTAAGTACATATTGACAATATGTCTTTTCCATGGTGATCATGAGTGCACTGCAATTATACATATATTTACCATGGCAATCCGTCGCAAAAAAGTTAACCAAATATGCTTTTTTTGGTGACCTGGTATTAATGCTTTCATTAGTAGACTGACGTAAATGAGTGCTTTCATTGGTATATGGACGTTAATGCTTTCATGATAGTTTCACTTGAATGATTTCATTAGTAGACTGGCATAAATGATTTCATTGGGAGACTGGCATGAATGTTCCCATAATATTGGTTAACTTGTATGAATGCTTTCAATGGTAAACTGACATGAATTGTTTCATTCCTAGATTGGTATGGATACTGTCATTGGTTGACTTACATGAACGTTGTTGATCTTCATAAATGTTTTCATTGGTAGTCTGGTAGACTGATATTAATATTTTCATTTGTAACCTAGCCGCCAATGCTCTCATTAGTAGAGCGACTTGAACGGCATTAAGAAAGTAGGATTACATCTTACATGTATGGTACACTGAGATAATATTAGATCTATGTTTTATTTATTTTAAACTGAATCAAACTAAATAAGAAGAATCACGAAAGCTGATATTTATATTATTCATTTGGATATTCATATTTCTGATTTATTTTAACGAGAAGGAATCATCTATAGAATATGTGTTTGTGTTACAGAATGCATCCTATTATTAGTGCCCTGTCACGCAAAGTGCAGCAGGATCTAGTTTTGTTGGGATACAAAATACCAGAGCAGGTGAGCATCATTTTCTAGTGATAATAATTAATAATTATAATTTATTTATAAAGCGCCTAAAATCTATCTGAAAGGTGCTCTGTGGCGCACGGGTAAGAGTTACTGATAGGCTTAAAGAAGAAAACAGTTTTTTAAAACAGATTTGAACTGTGTAGTGTGCTGTCACCCATTCCTGTTTTGCTCTAGTATGAATGCAATACAATTTTCAGCAACGATTGGAATATTTCAATAACATTTTAGTGAAATTTCATTGAAGCAATTTAAACTCCTTGTCTGTTTTATCTCCTTGATTTCCTGTTGCAGACCATTGTTGTCTTTGACCTGAGATTCCTGGGTCGACTAAAGCGACACTACGAGGATCCAGACACATTCCGTCCAGAACGCTGGTTGAGAGACCAGAGAACCACCAAACCTCATCCATTCTCCTGGCTTCCGTTCGGGTTCGGGCCTAGGATGTGTGTTGGTGAGTTGGAGTTGGATTAAGTGATGGACACATTATTCCATTTATCAAACTGTAACTCATTGTTCTCGACAATGCAATTTTTATTTTGGCGAGCATATGTATATAACTAGTCTAACATTTAGACTCTGAAATGAATATTTTGTAAAATTTCAAAATTTGAAAGAAAAAAATATAATAAAAAGGAGCCTTTGAGATGTGTTCATTTTGTAAACTGAGCTCAGAGTCTTGTTGTAGACTTGCATAGGCGCTTAAACAATTAAGGGATCTGGATGACAGACTAGTATATAACGTAATGGTACATTTTCCCATTATTATTTCAATCTTGCTTTGAAAGTTGACATGTTTCATCTATCATAAATTAAGTTCTAGTTTTTCATAACATAGTTGACGGATGCTTTCAAAACCTTTTTCATCGAATATCAATGAATATGAAACACAATCTATTCTGAGTTCCACGTTACAGGACGTCGTGTTGCTGAGATGGAGATGCAGCTGCTGATAACTCAGGTTAGATCTGATGCATACTTCTACCTGGTATTGCTGGATACTCGACTTTCATTGCCAATTTTCGGATCAATTTGAAATTGAAAACCGTCTACGTAAATGCTAGAGAAATATCCTCATACATGAATACAAACCAGACATGGCTATATCGTCATTTTGAGGAAGATATGCTCTTTTGTTTTAGATAAAAAAATGTTTAATGTCATCAATGTTTTCTCAGATATGTCTACATGGAAATATGAGACTGTTCAGTGCAGTAGTCAATATTTTTAAGATTCAAACTCTTTATTGCTAATTAAATGTTGGCTGAGAGTAAAATTAGAGGCACTGCAGTAAAGGTTTAAAATGAAGACATATTTAGCTTATTACCATTTTTCGCCTTGCATAGAAAATTATGTATAAGTAATATCTGATTTAATTTTGTAAAATACGTACTATGATGAAAAACACAGCACATTCGAGTTCAGTTGTTTTGCTGGGCAGTTTACAAAATGCAATTCAGAACTCAAAATTAGATCACCATTGTAGGAGATAAAACTAGTGAAATAATACACTGAATGTATATTGAGTATAAACGACTGGTCTAGCTTCGTTACTGTTACTGTTACTGTCACTGTTACTGTTACTGTTAATGTTACAGAAGACCATATCTAATGATACAACCTGTAATGCAATCTGGAATACATAAACTTCAGATATGCCGTTTTATCTCACAACGTTTCTGGATATGTTCCTACTCCCTCATCAGGTCAATAAACTCAACGTTTTATCGTTATGTAGTAGGTCTTATTATACCCCCTACCAACGGTCCGGGGGTAAATAGTAATACAAAGGATTTGTTCGTCCGTCTGTCCGAGGTCATTTTTATCCAACCGATTACAGATTCTTTTCAAAATGTGTACACATCTTCTAGTCTACCAAGAGAGGTGCAGTGCCAAATTACAAGCGATTTTGTGATTTATTTTTTTTACGAAGTACTTAGTGATTTTCGGAGACCTTAATTTATCCGACCAATTGCAGAAAATATATATATACGTTTCAATCTTTGCACAAACCTTCTGCTAGGAGAGGTGCAGTGGAGAATAATTATAGATTTTGTAATTATTTCTTTTAACGAATGTCTGTATCTTGTACTTAGTCTGAAATCAAAATGTGTCTGACCATTTGAAGTAAAAAACTGTTCGTTTAATTCGTTTCAAACTTTGCAAAAACCTTCTGCACTATTATGAGAGGCGCAGTGCAGATTTACAACCGTTTTTGATAGTTTTTCTCAATTCAGTTAATTTTCTTAGCCCTTATTGTTTCTGAAATTCGTTGTTTCTTCTATATGACGGAGAGACAAATCTGTTTTAGATTGGAAACTGATAATAACATAATACCTATCCCAAATGTGTTAATCTGACGAATCGTATTTTGCAATGAGTTTAACGTGTTCACCTATGTTTAATCTTTGCAGTTTGTGCGCCAGTTCCGACTAGAACCAGTTTCCATGGAGCCAGTTGAGATGATTACAAAACTGATTCTCTTACCAAAGGATCCAATCAGAGTGCGAGCTGTCGACAGATCCAACTGATTCCCTTACCAAAGGATCCAATCAGAATGCGAGCTGTCGACAGATCCAACTGATTCTCTTACCAAAGAATCCGATCAGAGTGCGAGCTGTCGAAAAATCCATTGTTATCTACAATAGTTATTTTAGCAGCCAGAAGGAATTGTTTGAATATTTAGTCTTACTAGTACATCTATCTTCTGTGAAAAATTCCTGAAATTCCTGGTCAGTAACCTGTTTTAATAAAAATTATTGAGTGATAATCTAAAGTAGAAACATCATTTTTTACCATACGTATTTTAAAAATTATATACGGCATTTTTTTAACACTTTTACATTTAATACATTTATGTTTCCATCTTACGATGTGTCATTAATGTTCGATACTTGAAAATAGAAACACGACAATGGGTCGAATGACTGGTTGGACACTAAACTTACAACGCTTAGAAGACGAAAACGCCAAGATTTATTAAAATTTAGATTCACAATTCTAAGATCGTGAAATGAACAGACGAAACCATCTAAAACATATTATACAAATTCATTATGAAGAAGGAAAACAAGAACAACATCCAGTAAACAAACTTGCCTTACTCAAATATATACAACACAACTTTCAGAGAGTATACAATGTTATTTCTAACACGAACTTCAACACTCCAATATATGTTAATTAACAGATTTAAAGGCTAAGTCCATGTGTGTTAGTCTTTGCAAAGAATCAAATGCCTATGAGAAATCAACAAACGATACATATAATATTCAAACTCTGTAAATCTGTGTTTTCAAATAAGATTGCATTTTGAATTTTTGTTATCATTTAAAAATACAATGCTATGATATATTTTACCTATATTTATTAATAAATTTATCTCTCTTCATATCTCGTCATTGATTAACCTTTAAATATGTTAAAGCAACAATCATAAACATATTTAGATAAATAGCAATTGCTTTGCGTGGATCTGATTTGCTGAACACTGTCACAGGGATTCAGTTCATACCTGCATAAACTTAATTTCGTGACGTCACATCACATTTAGCCACGCCCCCATGACGTGAGGTTCATGGTGCGTTGCGTCGTGGATTTTCATTGGCTGATGAACGCGTTGTAGGCGGGGCTAATAATCCAATGACGTTTTGATTTGACATCTTCTGTCTTCATACGCGTAAATAGTACAGCTGTTATTGTTACAAATTTGTGTATTGTGAGAATTGAAACCTTTTCAAAACATCGGGTATGAGTATATTTATTTATAAGAATTTACTTCAAAATTTATTAAGTTCATGGAGGTGGAAACTTAAAAAAACACTGTGCATCCTTGGCGTACACAATTTACACAGTTTGCACAGCGTTTTTTAAGTTTAAAGTTTAAATTTTGAAGTCAATTCTTAAATATTTCAAACAAATCTTTATCGTATATTTCCCATACCATACTTTCCAGCATTCATAACTTATTTGGCACCTTAATCATAAGAGTTTGTTATACATTTGTGTGTGTGTAATATATGTCAGAAAAGTAACCCTGCAGGTCGATTGAAGTTTGCATGTTCTGTTTAAAATCATCTCAACTTTTATCCTGAGAAAACTTACATCATTTCAAAATTGAAATCCGGTAGTTGGACGTCCCAATCTGAAATCATCGAATGGTAGAGTGAATCACTGTTTATTTCGAGTTTAATGGATCATTGATGATATAGACGTTCTATAAATCGCGGTTGAGAGTGATGAAATAATATTTGAGGGACTAGAAAAAAGTCTAATTTGTAGGAACGTCGAACGCAAGTTGTTTTCATATACATCATACCAAATTGGGGAGGGGAGGTCACAGCTAGCAGTACCAGACCACATGTGAGGTCAGATGAAGGAACGATGGTCCGTGTCACTGTCACAATAAACGAATGTGCCCCGAGCAGTACGTACAGGGAAAGTAAACATACATCAAATATCTGTATGCAATTTACGCTTTACATTATTAATCCCTCACATTGTGTACGGTCCATCGATGCATAATATACATTAGCTATCGCAATCAATCCGATATTTTGCAACTGAAAGTACCCCATGTAGTTATATAAGTTGACATTTTCTTTCTGATATAAAACAGTGGTTTACAAAGCAGTATTTGTGACAGTCTATATTCTCAATAACGCTGAGTAAATGTCGTATATTTTGTGTATGGTAAGGAGGGGTGACCTCTATCAGCATATTCGACCTGCTCCCGGTCCGTGAACGGTTCTATTTCGGTCACAGGGAAAGTAAACAACCGGGAAAGTGTTCAGCTGTGCAAAATGGCAGCGAGAGCTACACAGCTCCTGCGTTTTAACAATGGCAGACCAACTTTCTCCATTTTGTGTCGATACAAGGCTACAGCGCCGGCAAGTCAAACAGTGAATGAACCGAGAAATGTGAAACCCTACTCTGAGATACCCGGTCCTAAAGGACTGCCTGTTGTGGGCACCATGTTTGAAACCATGAAACACTTAGACAAGTTTTATCAACTCATCAGTCAGCGACATGATAAATACGGGCCTATCTATAAAGAAAAGTTGGGTAACATTGACATAGTGTTTCTGACGGACGTTGAAGCAGTGGAACAGTTACTGAGACAGGATGGGAAATATCCTGCTCGACTGCAGATAGAACACTGGACTGAATACAGGAAGGAAAGGGGGCTAAACACTGGTCTTCTCATGTCGTGAGTTGGCTTAATGGCTTCTTTTACTTTACATTGATATATATGATATCGGTATATGTGTGCATATATAAATATATATATATATATATATATATATATATATATATATATATATATATATATATATATATAGAGAGAGAGAGAGAGAGAGAGAGAGAGAGAAACAGAGACACACAGAGAGACGCAGAGACAGACAGACAGACACAGAGAGAGAGACAGACAGACAGAGAGAGACAGACAGAGACAGAGATGGAGAGAGAGAGAGAGAGAGAGAGAGAGAGAGAGAGAGAGAGAGAGAGAGAGAGAGAGAGAGAGAGAGAGAGAGAGAGAGAGAGATCAATCACTTTGTTTAAATGTCCTTTTCTAGCCTTCCAAAAAGGTACATGGGCATGTCGAGAAGGAGGGAGAGAGACAGAGACAGAGAGACAGAGACAGAGAGACAGCGACACACAAAGGAATAATATCATATGTTCTAGTTTGTATGGATGGTCTGATGATCTCGACTATACACACCTGTTCTAATAATACTTTCTCAGCAAAGTGTTCCGAGAAAGGTAAGGTAAACAGCACTCGTGAATGAACAGTGTATTGGTATATATCAGTTTGTTATTCCCTTCTAATTCAGGTATTCATGGTGCAGTCTACACTGTAAAAATGGTGTTTAGCATATAAACATAATACTAAGCGCGTATCTTGTCCTGTTTTTTTTACGCGTTTAGACCCCTAAACACGTTTAGCTACCTGAATGTGTTCAGGAATGTGTTTAGCAACTAATCACGTTTAGCTACATAAACACATTTATTAATGTGCTAAGCAACTAAACACATTCCTAAACACATTTAGGTATCTAAACGTGTTTATGGGTCTAAACGTGTAAAAAAAACAGGACAAGATACGCGCTTAGTATTATGTTTAGCTTTTCAACACAAAACCACACTCTCCAGCACGCCTGAAAATAAAAGCATTGCAACTATACAAAATATTTAAATCAATAAAGACCAATGTTATATCTTGTAATTCAATCTTACACACCGCCATCACCAAAAAATTCATGGCGCTTAATAAAAATTATATAAGTACACATAATATATAAGTGTATGATACAAGAAATAAATTTGGTCTGCATCACCCCTTTTTTAGGGGTGATTAATAATGACTCAAAATCAGGAATTTCTCGAAAAGATTTATTAAAAATTATTGATAAAATAACCATATACACCAATCAACTCATCGATTTCACAAATATTAAATTTATAAGACAACCATTATTCTCACAATATACATGGATAAGAAGGTATCTACATATAATATATATGCTTATATATGCTTGAACAATGTTCATTTGGCAGTTAAATTTTCAGACACAAATATTTAAAAAGTGGTTTTAGAATCAAGGCAATTTAGCAACATTCTAATCCTTATTACCTAATGTTTAACATTAATGAGTGTCTGCATATGAATTAATAATTAAATAAATCCTTTAAAATAAGTTTGGGTGTTTTCAACATAATATTTTCACACCATCAGAATCATTTTTTAAAAAAAAGGGTTAATGCTCAATCCCTTTGTTCTGGAGAAAACATGTTATAGTAATATATGTTTACAAAGCTTTTGTAGTTTACTCCCTTAAAAGATCTGTATAAGTCAAAGGATTTGGAAAGGTAGTTGAGATTCGGGATGGTCTTTTGTAAACTGCATTATATCTTCTTTGGCATCCTTCACCTGAAACATGAATGAAGAAACTTTTAGTTTACCATCGAAATGCAACATGACAAAAATAACACAATAGATGAACATATCAAGTCTCCTGAAAACATTTTAACAAATGTAGTAAAGTGTAACATGTTATGGAATAACTCAATTGGGTATATACAAATGGTTGTTGTGAAAAATTAACTGACATCAAATCAAGTGATCAATCAGTAAAAACTGTCATTATTTTAGTGGGACTTCAACGTTCTGTAATCACTGATCCTGTCAGTTCTGGTTTCCTACAAAAAGGGCAAAAATAAGTCACAAAAGAGTCAAAAATAAAATGGCAGTTACAACATTGTTTTTACCAAAATATATCCACACAATTGTTATGTATTTGTGATAGTCTTTAAATATAAAGGAATTTGGTTCAATATTTACTCACCACAGCTGAGTCAATGCTAACAGTTTCTTGTATTTCTTCATCACATCATCTTTCTTGTCAAGGCAGACTGTCATCAGGAAAATTCCTTCTCCAACTGCATAACATAGATACATCTAAATATACTGGTCTGGTCCTAAATGAGCTATATGAGCATCAACCAAGTATTTAATGATGAACATATTGTCATATGCTTCTTTCAGAACTTATTTTAGCAAATACAATTGTTAAACATCTACACCCTTATTACACATCTTAATTCAAGTAATTAAACACAACCAGTTACACTAGTCAAACCTCACTACAATGGAATTCGATAGTAACATGTGGTTTATGGATATTACTTCATGTTAGATATATAAACATTATCAGAACTCTCATATATATCATTTATATAAATAACAAATATTACTAAAATATATATGTACTGTTGGTGCTAAGCATATAATAAACGTACGTTAAATGACTCATTACAAACTTCTTTGACAAATGAAAACAACATAGAAAGCAACCGGACGACGTTGTGAAATCTCAAATCAACCTACCTTTCAAAGTCTTGATTGGAACCATAAGTGTGTCGTTCAGGGAACATAGAGACATATATTCACAGTAACATCTACTTTTGGCTTCATGTGCACTTCGAATGACCAGAAACGTGTGCATCAACAACGTGTAAATAGACAAGAGGATGCTGGAGAAATATGGCGGCCACAGGGATACACATCTGTTCTTAATTAACTCTCCCGCCCAAACTGACCAATGTAACCCGACCCATTGGGGAAATTCTCAAACATGTTTAGGAAAGTGTTTAGCCAATGGTGTAATGTATGTCTAAACACGTTTAGAAATGTGTTTAAAAGCTCTTCATGTTTAAATAACAGATGTAATATCATTCTTGTGCTTAGCCATTAAGCACTATCCTAAACATGTGGAGCATTAAACATGTAACGGTGGTGTTTAATTGCTAAACGCGATTTTTACAGTGTACTTATGCAAAATTGATTTGCTAATGTCAATATCTTTTCTTTGATTTTATTAAATCTGACAAATTTTGGCAAGATGGTCTGAGTTCTAAGTATTCTAAGTTCTTAGTATTTTAATGTCATATGAAATGTTAACAAGTACAATTCCGTGATACATTTCTTTGAGGAATTACATGTTCGACACTGTCTCCAGTTAATGGAAATATTATTATCTAACCTATAAAATAAGGTGCAAATATCCTACATTGATTACATTGTATAAGTTGAAATTTATATTGATATATATATATCGTTTTGATATTTTATTGATACAAAATGACGTAACAAATTAAAATGTCTAAAGGAATGTCAAAAATTCAATGTGTTAAATTATTATATAAACAAAATATGATAATTGAAAAATGATACAACTGTATTGCCCTTGCTGTGGACCTGCGCTCATCAACAATCCAATGGATTATATATGTATATACATACGTTTATGCTAATCATGGCAGGGACGGGGAACAATGGCACACTCTGAGACGAGTTGTGGACAAACACATGATGAAGATAAAGACAGTCGAGTCTTATACTGGAGAGTTCAACAAGGTTGTGGCAGATTTCTTACAGAGACTTGGGAGGATTCGAACTCAAGATAATGAAATTCCAGAACTGAATAATGAGTTGTTCAACTGGTCGCTGGAATGTAAGTTGGAATTAGTACATAGCAGTGTAAACACTGCAAAACGAAAGCGAAATTGAACAGTGAAATTTGAGGAACATCGGAACATCCTTATCACCTTAAATATAACATAACATGAATGACTCGAAGCTTATTCTAAACTGGATAAAGCGAAATACTCTTTTTAAATTATTCAAGTATTTCTTGTTAGGTTATTTAACTTAACACCATCTATAAATCATTATCCCTATTTATTTGTTTCAACGAATTGTCTTGCAGCCATTGCTAGTATTCTGTACGAGAAACGACTCGGATGTCTGGAAGACAACAGAAGCCAGGATACAAATGATTTTATTCAGAGTGAACATGAGATATTCGAAACTTCAAGAAAGATTATATTTTTTCCAAGAAAACTTGCTAAAGTGTTGATGCCTGGAACATATAAGAAACACAACAACGCATGGGACGTCGGCTTCAGAGTTGGTAAGAATTCAATCAAACGAAATTGTTAAAATAATAAACATGATCATTATATTTTTAGCTCATCAGGCCTGAAAGGCCCGATGGGCTTATGGCATGGCATGGTGTCCGGCGTCCGTCCATCCGTCCGTCCATCCGTCCATCCGTCCATCCGTAAACTTTATGCTTTTTCGACTTCTTCTCCAGAACCAATGACTCCACAGAGCTGAAATTTTATGTGCAGACTCCTTCGCCAATGGGGATTCTAAATTGTAGATTTCGTGACCCCATGACCCCAAATGGGGTCACAGGGGTCACATCCTTAAAAACCTATTTTCATCTTCTTCTCCAGTTCCAAAAGGTCTAGAGAGCTGAAAAGTTGTGTGCAGACTCCTTGGCCGATGGGGATTCTAAATTGTAGATTATGTGACCCCGTGACCCCAAATGGGGTCACCGGGGTCACATCCTTAAAAACCTATGTTCATCTTCTTCTCCAGTTCCAAAAGGTCTAGACAGCTGAAAAGTTATGTGCAGACTCCTTAGCCAATGGGGATTCTAAATTGTAGATTTCGTGACCCCATGACCCCAAATGGGGTCACAGGGGTCACATCCTTAAAAACCTATTTTCATCTTCTTCTTCAGTTCCAAAAGGTCTTGAGAGCTGAAATGTTGTGTGCAGACTCCTTGGCCAATGGGGATTCTTAATTGTAAATTTCGTGACCCCGTGACCCCAAATTGGGTCACCGGGGTCACATCCTTAAAAACTTATTTTCATCTTCTTCTCCAGTTCCAAAAGGTCTAGAGAGCTGAAAAGTTGTGTGCAGACTCCTTGGCCAATGGGGATTCTAAATTGTAGATTATGTGACCCGTGACCCCAAATGGGGTCACCGGGGTCACATCCTTAAATACTTATTTTCATCTTCTTCTCCAGTTCCAAAAGGTCTAGAGAGCTGAAAAGTTGTGTGCAGACTCCTTAGTCAATGGGGATTCTAAATTGTAGATTATTTTTTTTTAAAATGACTTGAGAACTTAATTGTATAGGTAAAAGTGAAGGTAACGGTCAGTATGCATTTAGAAAATGGAATACTTATTAAAGTCAGTGACAATTTATGTTTCTTATACAAAATAAGAATATCAATTGAAATATGTTCATCATATCAAATTCCTGAATGACTTTGTACATAGAGAAATACAAATATCGTTGGTATTGAAAACATTTGTAATAGTATGAGATTCAACGTTTTGGCGTGCTAGATTCCAAATGTCATGGTCAATGATCAATGATCAATGATAAAGGTCACTTGATCATCTCTTTCAGTCCTTAAATGACAAGAATATTTAGGAATAGAATTGGAAGTTTGACAAATGGGCTGATTCCGATGTATATCATCTTGCAACATGAATGAATATTATGTTTCTATAACATTTTATCAGACATTTTACTGAAGATTAGACTCGATATATGTCAGGAAGGGCTATTCATGGATTCTCGATAAAATGACACAAATGCTTCTGTTCCAAATGTGTGACTCCAACAAAAACATCTATGTCACTAAAATGAAAATGGTTTCACATATAAGTTATTATCCACTCGTTGAAGATATTGGTATTTATAAGTTTTCAATAATATCAAACATTGTGTAATTATGGTGCATGCTTCAAAGTGACGTGACGTTTTAATCATTAACAAATAACATCACACTATAAACGTTGCTGCCTTAATGGCTTGTGATCTGCTTAGAGTAAGTGTCAAATATAAGCAATATTCTTGCAATTTAATTACTTTATAACGCACAATAGATACTAAACTTTTTCATAATTTAACATTTAAAAATTCATGAAACTCATAAATGGGGTTTCAAATTCACTCGTTTCATGGCATTTAATGTCTCTTAATAATCTCCAAATTGCCTTGATGTACCACTCTCAATTATATTCAGAAGTTCTTGTAGGTCTCCCACATCATTTCGTTTGCCGCAGCACCAATATTTTTTTTACTTTCAAAGATACTATGGTAAACTGTGATGACTTTGGTGACAATTGTTAAGTATACCAGAAATTCATATTCTTTTACAATTCAGCCCACAAGACAATAGACGAGAGAATCCGGGAAATCAAGGAGAAGGGAAGTGAAGGAGAACACGTGGGCTTCATCACTCACTTCCTGAAGGAAGACAACATGAGTCTCAAGGACGTGTACGCCAACATCTCGGAGCTGATGGCCGCAGCCATTGACACGGTGAGAGGGCCTTTCTCAGTCTCGTTGATGTTCACTTCCGCTTTCACGACAATATGAAACACTCATGGCATGTCTTACCTGCATGGAATTTCAACAGCTAATTATCGTGACTAACTTTTTAAATTTAAGCAATAGTTGAAAGTGTTTTGATGTATCTGTATCATTTTCAACTTCGGAAATACTTTTTGAAGAAGCAGTATAAGTATTACTCATGTACATATTTTCCAATCAGTTTAAATGTCAAAGTCTAATTAAAAAAACCCATTGGGTTTACTTTATAATTACTTATTCATCAGTGAACAACCAAATATGTAATTTATTATGTAAGTTGTATATGTGACAAGCAATCATTGACGAGGAGTGAATGAAGTTGATGGTTTGTGTATGCCATTTACTGTAAATACTGTTTATGTTGATCCAATTCAATAACATCTACTTCAGACTTCAAACACCACTGTAATGGCCCTCTATGAGATATCCCGAAGTCCTCGAGTGCAGGAAGCCATATTGGAGGAGGTAAACAGAGTTGTCCCCCCTGGGCAACAACCGGAAGCTGAACACCTGCGTGAGATGCATTACATCAAAGCTGTCATCAAGGAAACACTCAGGTAAATTATCTTAATAAAATTTAAAAAAAAACAATTTAAAGGGTACGATATATCCTATTTTAATGGACATGGAAGTTGTAACTACCTCGGACGGGTACATAACCAAGAAAACCTACTTCAACACAAGCAGATAACCGAGGTTAGAGTTGGTTAAAAAGTTGGTGAAAAAAGACTCGTCAGAACAAAGGCAATAACTTGACCTAGTGGTGTAATATGCCATAACCGCTCGGCACCGGGTCATTATTTACTAATTACCTTTGTCCTATGTTCAGTTATTATAAGTTTAGCTATACCTGTCTAGCTGCTTATCCTGGATTGATTACACGTCATACTAAAATAGTATAGGTGTATCTTTTGGAAGTATTGTGTGCTGACCATTTATAAAAGTCCGGTCTTAGTCCTTTGGAAACTAACGCCTGATCAGTTAGCAGTCATTATAATCAGAGTTTGTCTCAAGCTGTATGAACGGAATAATTGCTTGGAATGTGCTTTTGATTGTTGATCTTCTGTCTTAGTTTTGCTTTGAGTATCATATATATTCGAGAGATCATACCATGTAAATAACCCTTTTTATTCACTTTTATGGCTTACTTACTCTGTCTTTATTGTGGTTTTTAAACACCTCTGTCAGGGATTGCTTATCTCACAAAATAAAGAGAGCGTCCCCGTGACAGTTGGTTTGGTAGTGGAGTAGGCGAATCATATAATGGAGTGATGTTAGTTGTTGGGTATCTCAGTCGATTTAAACACTTGAATGATATGTTCACCATGTTCAGGTTTGATTATCTAAGTGTCATGCTATATATTATTTACAGACTATGAGATAATCTCTGTTATGGTTTTAACATTTAATGTTTTGTATTCAAGATCAAGATCTGTAAAAATTTTACATATCATGCTTCAGAATGTACCCTATCGGCAGTGCGGTTGTCCGTAAAGTGCAACATGAGCTCAATTTACTTGGATACAACATACCAGAAGGGGTGAGTTTATCTTTATGGTCATCGCTTTATGTTTCCCTTTGCTAATTCTGTAACTCTGCCTACTTATGTTTTCCCCAGGTATCCACGTGAAAGATTTATGATAAACCAATCACATACAGACTTCTACCCATATAAACTCACGTGCTAAAGAAACGTCCCCATTCAAAATTCAAGATATTTCAATCGACGGGCGATAAATGCGACTCAAACACAAGTTTTAAGAAATGGTAGTTTTGGAATCTCCTTAACTAGACGAGATAGAAGCCTCAAAAAGCCAGTTTTGGCTTGTTTTGTGCCGTCCTACAGTAATGAAGCGTCAACAAATTTAAATCAAAGAAGGTTAATTATGTCGAGGATATCTTTAATTAATTAAATTTCTACTTTTTCAATGTTTTAAACTTAAAAACCAAATATTGTGGGCCAAAAACATCTTTAAAAAACGATTTTAGCACCCCATGTCTGTTTGAACAGATAAAAGTAGCATACTCTGATATATGAAGTTCTGAACATGTTGCTACCAAATACATTCAAAATCTACTTTCTCCGACATCAATATTTCATTTTATACTGTTTTCAAAATGAGGGGACGTTTCTTTTGTGCGTGAGTTTATTTGAACCTGTAACATGGTTCACTATTTTGCTCTATGCTTTTATTGTGTCTGCATGTGTTCATGCTAGACAATTCAAAACAAACTGTTATTATGTCGAATGTGCATTCATTGTTCGATCTTTCATTGAGCATAATGCAAGGATCTTTTAAAGTAAATTTAATTAAAAAATCAAAATATTCACATCGGATGATAGGACGTTTTTTTAAAAAGGTTTGTCTTTAATTGAATTCCATGCTTTCACTTTTCTTAAGGTTCCAGTAATGGCATTTTTGCTGATACGATGACTCAGAGAAATATATACTCAATTTTCCTTCTTTCTGTATTCTTTTCCACTTTCAGAAAGTGATTTGGGTTGATCAGCGAGGTTTGGGTCGACTGAAGAGACACTACGAAGATCCAGACACATTCCGTCCAGAACGCTGGTTGAGAGACCAAAGAACAACGAAACCTCACCCATTCGCCTGGCTTCCGTTTGGCTTCGGACCGAGGATGTGTGTTGGTGAGTTTATTTCCTCGTCCAAACATATAAAATTACATGTGGATATATGTTAACGGTTTTGAATATAAAATTTCTACCTTGAAATCCTGTAAATCCTGTAAATCCTGAAATCCGACATTATGAACAGGTTTGCCACCATGAGCTGTATCTGGGTATACCTTATATTTGTTTGAATATAACTTTCAATCGTCATGAATGCAGCATTGGAATCAATGAAAAGCTGCCATTAATATTCATGTCAACATTTAAAACTTTGAAATCTTTCCAATATACGTAGTTCAGCTTTGAACTCATTAATCATTTGTCCTCAATCGCTCATTGGTCACTTTTTTAACATTATTAGTAGTCATTGGTGCAATACGCAGTGTGTATTTGTCTATTGAATGCTACCCTGAATGCTCACGTCAACAAATGTTTCCCGTAATCCAAATGATATATCGATGAATTATAGGAAAACTTGATAGATGACAGATGAACTTCATGATTGTCTACTCTGACTTTCCATGTTACAGGACGTCGTGTTGCTGAGTTGGAGATACAACTTCTGATAACTCAGGTTAGTGGTCGTGTGTTGGATACATTCAAGTTGACATTGTCATGTTGAGGAGAACTACCCAAATACAATGCAAAATAATCGTACGAAGTCTATATCTGTATAAGGGTATTCTCACTTTTTTAATGTTACATGTTACCGAAGTTGCAAGAAAAGTAATATGCCTACGTGCTGTGATGTTTTGTATTTATAATAAAAGGCTTTATTGTAGAAACTCTGTGTTATGAAGACGGAAGTATTTCTGAATATATTCGTCTCCTTCTTCGTGTAACCATTCACTTGATGACGGAGTAAACATTTAGGCCACATGAAAATGTAATAAGATGTTATGTATTTGGATTACAATTTTGTATTTTGTATATGTACATGTATCTAACCCATGTGACTTTTACAGGAACTGAAACTATACTTTTACAAATTATGCTGAAATATGACCTTGCTTCATGTTCATCTAAATTAGGTGTTTAATCATTTGCAGCTCATACGCCAGTTCCGACTTGAACCTGTTTCAATGGAGCCAGTTGAGATGATGACCAATCTTCTTCTCTTACCAAAGGATCCAATCAGAGTACGAGCTCACGATAGATCGTAGCTGATAGGTTGGATGAATTAACCAATCATTCCTTGGACTCCCCATAAAATAAGTTCAAGACAACATACTGTGACGAATATGAACAAATGCACATAATTTCTGCATTTCGTGCCATGTAATGCTTCGTGCAGAATTGCCAAACGAGCATATACATAGCAAATACTGACAATTGTTACATCATTGTAAAAACCGCAATTAGCTCTTTGTGTATATAATCTCATCTTTGTTATCATAATCCTTCTTATATGAACATTTATAGTTAAATATGTAATATGTGAAAACGATCACTATTTGCTCGTTAAAATTTAAGTGTAGGTCATTTAAATATATTTGTTATTATATTATATAACATTATTTACGGTGCTGTGATAATGATATAAGATCAATGTGATGTCAATATTTTATATGAAAGAATCTCTATAAGACGCATCAAAGCTATTCAATATATTTAATTAAAATTAATGTAAGTCATGTTTCTATGTGTTTATATGATTATATATTATACCAATTCTGTGTCTATGTGTTAATTTTTCTGTCTCCACTATCTAAACGTTTGAATTTTTATAATTCTTCTACCACCGTGGCGATTTAGAACAATAAAGTGATGATGATGATGATCATGATGATGATGATGATATATTGGCTCAGATGGCGATATTTAGGAGGGTGCTTGAAACTGAAACATATTGATTTGCCATTGACAAAGGAAGTTTAAAGTATTTGCATAAAGGTAACATACAATATTATACACATAGGCAAATGTTAAGCACAAAGAAATAAAACAATTTGTCAGTAAAAGTAACCTGTGGTATAAGAGAATCATAATCTAGCAGTTTAAGGAGAGATGGGACAAGTAAACAAAATATTTTAGAATTCGTTTATTTTTCAAAAAAGCAGGTTTATTGTGTCTTTTATCCAAAAATGTAAGAAAATGTGGGGGTAACCGAACGATTTAAAGAGTTATCAGCATTAATAATAATACTCCCGTCGGCAAATTACGCCATTTTTGGCTGATTTGATGTATTTAGATGAAGTGCTCGCTTTCAATGATTAAGCTCAGAATCCTTTCAATAACATTTCAGTTACATACGGGGATGTATAGCAAGTCTATACTTTGAAAATTAATGACACTGGAAAGAGAAACAAAATTAAATTAAGCACTTTTTAATTAAAAACGGCATTTTTCTCATCGTTTTTCGCATATTGAACAGGATTTCTCACTGACATACATATTTTAGTTATTGCTAAAAATGCAATATAATGTCCACATTTGAATAAACAAACGAATTCAGAAATAAAAATAGGGGGTCACCGCAGGTTTTTTTATCACTTTAATGCATTTTAAATTACCTTCATAAACGTAAAAACCTAACGTCACAGCAATTTTGATGGTTTCAAGTGTGACGGCATACTGTGTAATCATTATTAAACATACTATTAATCTAGGAGTGCATGATGGAAGAATAACTATCAGTTGATTATACTTGGCGATTTAAATTCGTCAGTAACTAAAGATACGTATGTAATTCGAATAAAACACACAGTAACATATTTACCACGAATATAGGTTACGATAACGTTATGCAGCAGTCGTAAAATGACCGTTAAAATGGCGTTACGGAAAATTTAAGCACTTTCCGTTAGTGTATAGATAAGTGTATGCCCCAAACAATGTACTCCATATATTTTTCGACTTATTCGCTACAATAAACCATGTTACTTTTACTGAGAAATCAAAGTGAATATTGGGTGCTGTAATGTGAGTAAGCCCATTCTTTAAAGTCCACTGGTTAATCTTAAGTATCTGCCATTTACTCAAAAGTCACTAAATACAGCACTATGAATCTTCAAAATCACATATTTTGGAAAATACAGGTTTCAAGACTGACGAAAGCTGATCAGTGTTTACTGTAATGACCCCTCTTATACAAACAAAAATTATATAAGATGGAATTCGTAAATCTCGTTAAACGTAAATATTTTACGGACGACCCTTTGATTTTTTTAAAGAAGGCTTGGCAAGCCATTTATAAAATGAATATATGTGATGTTCTGCTGTGTATAATATACAAAAATACTTCTCCCTCAGGTTTTCTGTCGAAAGAAAGTCTTTGGGATCAGCCTTCTCTTTTTGCAGATACATGTCAATGGTCTTTCTTTCAACGGCTAAGCCTCATGATCGGTATTTATCCCATACAAAAATCCTTATATAGAATATATTCAAGCTGATATCTATAGACCAGCCTTTGAGCGAGTCTATACCACTTAATGTAAATACAACCAGCCCGGTGAGTGGGCCTGCACTACATACTGTCCTACATACTTCTGTGATAAGGCCTCAATACAGATAATACTGATTGCAACACAGAGGGAATATACAACTCATGTTGACAGCCTCGTACTGTCAGTTGCTGAAGGATAGAGAATTAGATTACCAAAATGTCGGCACAAACACTCTCGTCTCTACGACATGGTTATCTAAGGTCAACTTTCTCTGTCCTGTGTCGATACAAGGCTACAGCGCCGGCAAGTCAAACAGTGAATGAACCGAGAAATGTGAAACCTTACTCTGAGATACCCGGTCCTAAAGGACTGCCTGTTGTGGGCACCATGTTTGAAACTATGAAACACTTAGACAAGTTTTATCAACTCATCAGCCAGCGACATGATAAATACGGACCTATCTACAAAGAGAAGTTGGGTAACATTGACATGGTGTTTCTGACGGACGTGGAGGCAGTGGAACAGTTACTGAGACAGGATGTAAAATATCCTGCTCGACTGCAGATCGACCACTGGACTGAGTACAGGAAGGAAAGGGGGCTAAACACTGGTCTTCTCATGTCGTGAGTTGGCTTAATTCTTTTTACTGTGCATTATACATTTTGTTTGCTATCACGATGTGAACATCCCCCACCACATATATGTTATTGAATGAATTTTAATCCTGGTATCTTGATAACAACTGAAAGCAAGAAACACAAATACCACATAAACTCATAACCTCTAACGTGACATCAAAGACAGAGGTAATCATTGTAAAACCGAACTGTAATGTTATCTAATTTACTGATCCCGCAATAAGTCTCTTGTTTATTGGCTACATGTAGGTAGGGTATGTCCAGATACGAGAGCAAAGGGGGGCATGCTAGAACATGTTAAGTAAAAGATTATCTTATTTCATACGAAACGTTAAAAAGTAAATTTCAGTATAATTGTTTTTATCAACTACAAGTTAGTATATATTCCAGACTGCCTTCCGGTTTATGATACATAATTCTTTCGTCTATAAGTTGGAGTCCTACATCAATAAATTACAATAATTGATCGTTGTCATTTGACAACAAAAGTACTTAATACTTAAAACAAAATGTTACAAATTTAAATTACTTTTATGAAATTAGATTACTGAAAAAGACCCCTGTTAAATCGTTGTTATGTCATCAATAATACAATGAATTGTATACGTTTATGCTGATCATGGCAGGGACGGAGAACAATGGCAGTCTCTGAGACGAGTTGTGGACAAACACATGATGAAGATAAAGACAGTCGAGTCTTATACTGGAGAATTCAACAAGGTTGTGGCAGATTTCTTAAAGAGACTTGGGAGGATTCGAACTCCAGACAATGAAATTCCAGAACTAAGTAATGAATTGTTCAACTGGTCGCTCGAATGTAAGTTGGAAATAAATGTGATTTCGATAGTTAACAAAATTAAAGATGTTATATGTTGGATCACACTTTCTGCAATAGTAACAATTATTTTACTGATTTTGAACCCCAACCCTCAAAGTATAGGCGAATGGTGCCCGACTCTGAGGGTGTTGGATCGGATCCCGCAAGGGACTCGCCCCGAAAAGCGTTCAAGAAATTGTACTTTTGCAGATTTCATGGTCCCAAATATAACATTGTTACATACTGGTATACAGCGTAAAATTTAAGATAAATAAAACATTAAATTAGAATTACAACAGCCTTAAAATATATAATATAATATGACTGACTTACTTATTATGGACTGAATATGGCGAAATTTTCTTTCACACAGTATTCAATTATTTCTTTCTTTGGTCATTTAACTCCTTAAAACTCGTATTACTCTTCACTTAATTGTCTTGCAGCCATTGCTAGTATTCTGTACGAGAAACGACTCGGATGTCTGGAGGACAACAGGAGCCAGGATACAAATGACTTTATTCAGAGTTCTCATGACATATTCGAAACTACAAGGAAGATTGTATTTTTCCCAACAAAACTTGCTAAAGTGTTGATGCCTGGAACGTATAAGAAACATGACAAAGCATGGGACGTCGGTTTCAGAGTTGGTAAGAATTCAATTAAACGAATGTGTTAAAATAATAAACTTGTGCTTTTTATATTTAAAGAATTGGTCAACAGTAAATATTTCTCTATAAACTAACATCCTGCATAACTTTTGACACATGTGACCAACTAGATTTAGACACACTTAACTTTCAATAATATTAAAGGTGCATCCATTGTATTTCATAAAATTTCATTTGGCTTTAATACGTTCCAACTCACCACTTGTGCTGTCTACAATACAAATAAATTCACTCAACTTCCATATTTATCACCAATCGTCAAATAAAGCGTAATTACTAGTTTCCAATTAAAATTGAGTAACATCATTATGCATGTGCAGAAATCGAAAGTGCACGTCCCATTTACATGCACAGTAGTTATGTGACCTATTTAACATTATCAACTCAAATTTGTCTTTTTGTCTGTTATAATTAAGATTCCAAAATTACGTTTGACTCATTGACGCGCGCCACATGCTGTGCATTGTCCGGTTTTCGATCAGAAATCACTACTTTAACCTTCATAACGTCAATATGCTAAGTCTATTATCATCAAAATGGTAGTTTTTTGTAACAGTCGGTACTTCTCGATAAAGTAACATCATTTATAACGTTTGCGACATGTGACCCCCAACAACACAATGGATGTACCTTTGGTTAATAGTACTGCATGCTTCCACGTAATTTGATGTTACCAGATAACATCACAATACAAGACATTGTGGTCCAACTCGTCTGTGACTTTTTTGGAGTAATATTCTTGCAATTGAGATGCATTAATAAATGCTGAAATTGGACCCATATGATACCATTTTTAGAAAACATAAATTCTATTTATCCTTCCCTCGTTTAAAAAAATGTCTAAAATGACATTATTATCTCTAAATTTTCTTGATGTCATTATTGAACATACATTTCTTTTACTTTCAGAGATGAAAAATGTGATGACTTTGTTGACAACGTCAAAGTTTCCCTTATCATTATAGTTTAAGAAAATATATTCTTTAAAATTTCAGCCCACAATACAATTGATGAAAGAATCCGTGAAATCAAGGAGAAGGGAAGTGAAGGAGAACACGTGGGCTTCATCACTCACTTTCTGAAGGAAGACAACATGAGTCTCAAGGACGTGTACGCCAACATCTCGGAGCTGATGGGTGCAGCTGTTGATACGGTGAGAAACTAATAAGGCCTTTGAGTCTCTTTATTTTACCACGATTACATGTCCTTATAATAATTTTGTTGAGAGTCGGGGAAAGAAAGAGGTTGACACATACTCCTGACATGACTTACATGCCTGAATTTCAGCATTTGACCATCATGGCTGACTTTTGGAATTTAATCAATATTTTGAAAGTGTCGTTTGTTATGCTGATTTAGTTTCATTTTGAAAAATCTGAAATACGATTTGATGAAACAGTATATATACTAGTCCTGTACATATTTTCCAACAGTGTGTTTTACGAAATTTATTTATTCGTCAGGGGGAAAAATAAGTACTGTATTTTGATTCCCAAAATATGTGTATGTGGAAAGCCATCTCTTACGAGTGTGAATGAAGTTGTTGGTGAGTGTAATCTATTTAGGGTAAATACTGAACATGTTTTTGCAATGGAATATGTATATAAACTGAACGCCAAAAGAAATGTTACACCTCTTTGAATTTGAATAGCAAACAAAATTTGCATTCATTATCAAAGAAGACGAATTTAGTTTGGTTAATTTTCCAACCATTTTTACAATTTTCCCTTCAATTATTGCATGATCGGAAATAGGACAATCGAGCCCACCCATGAAGAACTGGCGATTACTTATTTACCATTAAGTTACAGGTCTGCTATTTTAGCACAATACACTAATCTGATGAAGTGTTACAACACAACAAAGCAAATTCATCTGAACACGTAATGTTTTATGATATTAAAATTCAAAGAAGTGTAACATTTCGTTTGGCGTTCAGTTTATATCTCAAAGCCAGGGCGGCTTTGTGCCCATACTGCCAGTCATCCTTAACATTTTGAATATTTGTCTGCAATAAAAGTGTGACAATATTGACTCATTGTTGTCACAATTTTGCAGTACATCATTCACCATTAAAAAACATTAACCAAAAAATATATCGACCATTGAACAACATCATCAATTCAATAACATCTACTTCAGACATCAAACACCACTGTAATGGCCCTCTATGAGATATCCCGAAGTCCTCGAGTGCAGAAAGCCATATTGGAGGAGATAAACAGAGTTGTCCCCCCTTGGCAACAACCGGAAGCTGAACACGTGCGTGAAATGCATTACATCAAAGCTGTCATCAAAGAAACACTCAGGTAAAACACCTGAATAAAGTGAGGGTTCTCTCCTTACAACATTTAATCAACCTACCAGCCATATAACGTGATACTTGAAACGACCTTTCTAAACCGTATCACCCGGTACGAGGGACTTACAACCTTGTAATTCCCTCACGGAGGGTTTACACATACACTTGTAAACCCTGTTAGAAGGAATTATAATGATTGTAAACCCTGATATATTTGTTTAGATGACGGCTTGAAAGTAAAGATCTGAAGAAACTAACTAAGACTAATTTTGAAAAATTTCCTAAGTTTACGACAGAATATGTACAGCAAATGTTTTGCAGAAAGTGCGTCTCGAACCCGTATCCACTATCACCTACAGTTACTGAGTCAGCGCCTCTGACTACTGCGCTAAGGGGGCAGACGAGATATCACGGTACAAAAGAAACTCATATAGCGCGGCTGACATCACCCAGGGATCCTCAATATAACGCCAGGGATCCTCAATATAATGCGATACTAGTAAAAAGCCTGTTTTACACTTAAAAACGGTTGATAATATTGATAATCCATTCTACCTCGGATATGGTAAGGTTGTAGACCCTGATAGTCAGGAAAAACTCTCGGATGCTTCGCATCCTCGGGTTTTTCCTTCCTATCAGGGTCCACAGCCGTACCATATCCTCGGTATCATGGATTATCCATATAGTAATTCCCTCCTGGAGGGTTTACAAAGACAGTTGTAAACCCTGTTTGAAGGAATTATAATGATTGTAAACCCTGATATAATTGCTAAGATGACGGCTCGAGAAGTAAAGATCTGAAGAAACTATCTTTAACTATTTTGAAAGAATTCTGAAATAGAGCACATTATGAAACGCAAATGTTTTGACGAAAGTGCGTCTCGAACCCGTACCCAGTAACACCAGTCTTTCATAATCAAACGCCCTAGACTGCTGCGCCACGAAGGCACATGGAAGACAATGGTCAAGAAGGACCTTACATAGAAATCTTTGCCGTACTGGGATTAAGACAGTGAACAAGGATTTTATGAACGACTCTTTATAGAATCTGGGGTTTTCGATAACGGGATAAGAAAGCGTCTTTTATTCTTAAAAATTGTTGATAATATAGATAAGCCATTCTACCTCGGATATGGTAAGGTTGTAGACCCTAATAGTCCTTCCTATCAGGGTCCACAACCTTACCATCTCCTCGGTATTATGGCTTATCCTTATATTAATACATGACTATAACACAAGTCAGTCAACCAGTATTAATTACGGAGGGTAATGTTTCGATAACTTGTTATTTCACAATTTAATTACAACTAGCATACATTCATTAAAAGATAATATAAAAAAAACAATGAGATGTTAAACCTTTCATCAGCTCTAAGACTGGGAAGTTTTGCCACGACATGGAGATTAAAATACATGAGTAAGCTATACAATAGGTAATAAAAAGCATGAGTGGGCTACACAAACATAAGCACGGATAAATATTTGAGTAATAAAATAAAGCAACACTGGTTGACTATCATAGCTTTGCACCATGTATTCTTTGCATGCCATGAAATCACATCCGTATGGTTTAAACATTTAACGTTTTGTATTTGACACCGGTACATTTGTTGCCATATTGTGCTTCAGAATGTACCCTATCGGAAGCGCGATTATCCGTAAAGTGCAACATGAGCTCAATTTACTTGGATACAACATACCAGAAGGGGTGAGTTTATCTTTATGGTCATCGTTTTATGTTTTCACTTTGCTATGTCCTTTTCATATTGTTAACATCCAAGGGGGAAAACTTCTTATGTTTTTAAAAGGTACCAATGTGAAAGCTTCATGACAACCCAATCACAAATACAATATACATATATATGTGGATCTCCAACATTATACAATTATAGACTAGAGATGAGGTCAATACCTGTTTTTATGGGCCTAGAAAACAATATTGACCAGTTCATAATTGTTTTGTTATGTATTTAATACAGAAACGAAGAAAAACAGTAAAAAATGTAATTTTTTTGATGACTGCAATGCAACAATCGTTTGTCGTCAATACAGCTTTTGGTCGGACTCTGGTTTGAGTCAATATGCTTTTCTGTTGACGGTCATGTAATCACCTTCGACTAATCAGATTGCTGAAAAAATATGCTTACATAATAATGTCAAATATTTTGCACTTTGCTTTTATTGTAACAAGGTGTTTATACTACCACCATTCAAAACAAGTTGGCATTATGTCAAATCTGCATTCATTGTACCATCTTTCTTTCATATTGTCAGGAGACCTTTCTAAATATTTTTTTATAAAGAATGAAACTATTCAGGTCATTTTTGTCTTTACTTGAATTCCAACCTTTCTCATTTCCACAAGGTTCTAGTAATGGCATTTCCGCTTATATGATAGTTCAGGGAGATCTATAGGGCCTTCACAGTATTTCTCACTTTTCCTTATTGTATTCCTTTCCCCTACAGAAAGTGATCTGGGTTGATCAGCGAGGTATGGGTCGACTGAAGAGACACTACGAGGATCCAGACACGTTTCGTCCAGAACGCTGGTTGAGAGACCAAAGAACCACCAAACCTCACCCATTCGCCTGGCTTCCGTTCGGGTTTGGCCCAAGGATGTGTGTTGGTGAGTTTGTTTCTTCCACATTACATGTTAAAGTACTTGGATATGTAAACTGCCAGGCAAAAGAAAAATTAATCACCGCAGTTGATTTTATCATATGTATGATTTTCAATTGCAAATATCTCACGTTTTCGATGTCATAATCTAAAACTGAAAACTACAGGTGTTAAGTCAGCAGTCAAAGAATATTTCTACATGTTTTACAGTTTTTGTTTTTTTTAATTTTAAATTTTAAATTTTAAATTTCTTCAAAAATCATTTTTGATGATACACAACTGTTCATCGACATATCAGACATGTTCTATGTGAAAATTAATAAATGTGCCGATTCTGCACACATTCACAACATTTTAAACATGGTATGGGTCATGTTAGTGTAAATTTCATTTCTTACCTCTGTCTTCATTAAACAAAGGTATTTTAACTAAAATTTAACCACAGTCACAAACATTTCATTCAAACTACTGAAGATAAGTATTATTGTATCGTGTCATATTCAAATGCATCTGATTTCTTTGAAATATTGAATTAATCGAAACAAACTTAGATGAGTACTTTCTTTTGCCTGGCAGTTTACATACACAATTTCGCTCTGGAACTCTCAAACTTCTGTTATATCATCCGATATTTTGTAGATCTGGGCTGTATCGTGATGTACATTATAAATATCCTACAACCTATTTGAATCAAATTTCTGTATCTAAAGAGTATCTCTCATGAATTGAACAAAAACAATAAAAGGTTGTCTTGAATGATCAAGTCAAAATTTGAAATCTTCTCTGTGTACACTTAGTCGTCAGTTGAGGATGAATTTAAAATCACAAATGTCATAAGTGATGAGACATGAAGGTCATGCTTGTCTACTCCGAGTTTCCATGTTTCAGGACGTCGTGTTGCTGAGTTGGAGATACAGCTTCTGATAACTCAGGTTAGTGGTCACGTGGTGTATTAAAAGGATACATTCAAGTTGTCATTGCCATGTTGAGGGGAACTACCCAGATACAATGCGAAATAATCATACGTAGTCTATTTCTATATTAATCTATCCTCACTGTATATTAGTTTTCAATATCTGGACTCCACATTATTCCAACATTTCACGAAAAACATCTTCATAATTTATTAGTTGGTGTTCTAAAAATAAAAGCTTTCTGGGTAGAATCTTTAATTTATAAAGAAGTACTTCTGAGTATATTCTTCTCCTTTTTAGTTTATCTGGGCTTAAAGGCTTCTCCTGAACCATTGACTCTAGATAACTTAAATTTTGTGTACAGACTCCTTGGCCAATTCAGATTATAAATTATTGTTAGTGATCCTGTGCCACTAAATAAGGGAATTGTAGGCCAGGCCCCACAAGCCTATTTTCGTCTTCTCCAGAACGAAGACATAGAAGGCTGAATTGTTGTACATTTGTTAACCCTCTGACTAGTAAGGGTTGATGACCCTCAGAGCGAATGGCTCTAATTTTCTTCATGTGATGAAGGAGTAAACGTATGCAATGGTCACATGAGAACTTTTTTTTTTAAAGATTTTAGGTATTTGGATTACAATATTGTATCTTGTATACATTCTGAATTTCCATATGTATCTAACAAATGCTACTTTCCTTTAACAAAAGCTGATACTCATGTTAATACAAATGACGTTGACTAACAAAACGTCGTCTTCATTTGAAACATGTTACATTTATTGCAGCTTGTGCGCCAGTTCCGACTTGAACCTGTTTCCATGGAGCCAGTTGAGATGATAACTAATCTGCTTCTGTTACCAAAGGATCCAATCAGAGTGCGAGCTTATGATAGATCGTAGCTGATTGGTTGGATGAATTAACCAATCCTTCCTTGGACACACCATATAATAAGATCAAGACGACATACTGGTATGAGATTGCAGTGGCAATCTGAACAAATGCACATACTTTTCGTCTTCCGGGTCTATCTTGCCATTTTTGTTAACTTGGTTTGACTTAAGACAATCATTGTCCTCCTCATCAGTCATGTATGTGATGACAATCATTATCTGCTCGTTATGTTCTCGTTGCAGCAGTGTAGCTCCTGGAAAGATGTTGGGTGACAAAATGAATGACAATCGAACAAAATGTCATCATCCTCTTAAATGACTAATTCAAACTGTGAAGCATTTTCTGACAATTTGAAAGCCGCTAATGTAAACATGATGAAATATATTTTTCAGTTGAAATACAACAGTGAAGTTGTTGGAATAAAAATGTACATAGCGGACATTAAACCAACCAAACACCATAGTGGACGGCATGGGTTATACATGTGTAGATGACGGCATGTGTTTGTAGATATACAACTTCTGAAAGGAGAAGTTGAAGGTTACCACAACATCGGATAAATGAAACCTGTTGAGTTGTCATTGACCACTGAACTATAGTATTTGCAAGAAGATTACATATTGATGTGATGAATTAACTTGATGAAATAATATTGAAATGATGTTAAACAATAACCCACTGCTAATTAAGGTTAATACTTAGGTTATCATCCAAAACCCTGTTCCAGAGGAGATACACTGTTGGCCAAAAGAAGCACTACTCGATTTTCCTATAAATGAAAGATGAAATAATTTCTGAAATATAATTAATGATGGTCTCCACGTTATGCTGAAACAATAATTAATATGAGAGTGATAAATATGATTCGAGTCAATAACGTTCATGAAACTCACGCCCAATGAAGACGGCTATTTCCGGTTGAATCACTTGCACGCCGTAATCACGTACGTCTGTGGCGTCATCATCACTTTAATGCTAATACGTGCCTGTATTGTTGCTCGTGGTTGTAAAGAAATCTGTTTTAAAAAAAAATTCTGATCAAGCACTGATCGAAAACTGAACAATTTCTGTTGTCTCATTTCAACAATCGCCATTCTTTTGCGACATGACAACTTCTGAAATTTGTTTATATTATGCAGAAATGGTGCAACGTCATAATGCTATAATATTGCTAAACTGGTTATTATAGTTTTTACGAAATCTGATAAGATATCTGATAGGCGTTTCTTTTGTATTGCTTCTGTGAGATCCAGCGATATCTCTTATTGTTTTAGCAGTAGATTTTGCCCAAGGCCCTGTCATCGTTAACTACATGGCATCAAAATGCTTTTACATCACCGAGTAATGACATCACAAAGTAATGACGTCATAAACATGATGACGTCACAATGCCATGACAGTACCGCATTGGAAGTCAAATGGCAACTTTGTGTTCAGAGGTGTACACTATTTTCATTGAAACGTAATATGAGTGATTTTGGATGATGAATAGAATCCCAGCCGAGTGTCTTTTGATATCAAATATATCAACAATCGTTGATAAAAGTAAAAAAATTCTCGGCATGCCTCGGATATTTGTAACTTTAATAACTGTTGTTGAATATGATATTAAAAGACACTCAGGTGAGATTCTCTATCTAAAATATCCAGTTTTCTGACAAGAATCTCAAGAAAACATATGCCGTTGGCAGGTCACTGAAACAACATATATATTTGGACAGAGGCTATTAGTATTATTAATTATTCATTCTCCAATGAAATATACAGAAAGAGTGTTCATAAATTACCTCACCATTCCCTCCATGATCATTGTTGCAAATTTACATGGAATATTACACTGAACTGATAGGTAAATACAACACGATTAGTGTGTAGCAAGAGCATCTCGGATAACAACAAAAACACTTTCCAAAAGGTCGAGTGAGTGACTTTGTGGTTGAAACGAAGTTAGACATTAGATCCAAACTCTCAAGACCTCGACATCTTGTGTTGGTCAAAAGCATTTATAGGAATGTTTGCCTCCTCTGAGCTCACTTTGGTTAGTCTAATTACATACTTCGCTAATGATGCAACATTTGCATGTTTATGTCCCTTACAATGATATTTATATGTAGATATATTTAAGGTCTTTCATAACGAAGTGGTCTTTGATGCAACATCCACGTTTAAAGGTAGAAAATCATGTTTCTACTTGCATTATTGCAATAAAAATGTGCTGATTTATTTACTATTAATGTTTCCAAGAAAATGGATGTGTTAATGTTTCAACATAAAATGAACGCAGCATGACATTCTACATATAGTTTGATACAAAGAGGGGCGATTTTACTGTTAGTTTCATAATGTTTGTCCAGTAAATGCCAATATGCAAACTAACTTATATCCGTGTAGAACCCTTTCTTGTTTTTTAAAGCAAGACTAACAACTGTCCTTGGTAATTTGCCTTCAAATGGAAATGCTTTCAATCTGTGCTATGAGTTTGTAAGGTGTCCTTAGCTACAAGCGCAGCATGATGTTATTGGCCAACAGTGATAACATCATAAGCTAAGCAGCAGTAGTACTATGAAAACAGGTTGGTTGGTTATTGCTGACTTCATGCCACATGAAGACACATGAATGGAGTCAGCTGAAATCAACCAGCCGTGGAGCAAGTCTATACCATTGAGCGTAAACACAACGAGCCCGGCGAGTGGCCTGCCCCACATACTCTATACAGTGATGCAGCATTAATACAAATAACGCTGATTGCGACATAGAAGGACTATACAACTCATTTCAACAGCCTCGTAGTGTATGTGGCAGGAATAGAGAATTAGATTACCAAAATGTCGGTGCGAACACTCTCTTCAATACGACATGGTTATCTAAGGTCAACTTTCTCTGTTCTGTGTCGATTCAAGGCTACAGATCCTGCGAGTCAAACAGTGAATGAACCGAGAAATGTGAAACCCTACTCTGAGATACCCGGTCCTAAAGGACTGCCTGTTGTGGGCACCATGTTTGAAACTATGAAACACCTGGACAAGTTTTATCAACTTATCAGTCAGCGACATGATAAATACGGACCTATCTACAAAGAAAAGTTGGGTAACATCGACATGGTGTTTCTGACGGACGTGGAGGCAGTGGAACAGTTACTGAGACAGGATGGAAAATATCCTGCTCGACTGCAGATCGACCACTGGACTGAGTACAGGAAGGAGAGGGGGCTAAACACTGGTCTTCTCATCTCGTGAGTTGGCTTAATTCTTTCTACAAAGCACCATATACATGTATAGTGTTTGCTATCACGATTGTGAGCACATGTGCCTAACACACTTACACATAATTTGTTAACATATTTATAATAAAATATCTATTTCATTGAATAAAAAATGGGAATTTCTCAGCCCAAGCTCTAGATTTGTTTTTCAGAACGACATGAATTGTAGGTGTAAAGTAGATGTTAACATTTGGTCTAGTTTGTATGGTGACCCCCCCCCCCCCCTATTTTTTTTTTAGAAGAAGGACAACTGGTCAATTCTCTTCTATATCATCGATCTGACATGATAAATATCTACTTGTTTGACTTTATGTCATTGAAATGAGGAATATATTTTTCAAATGTAAATTTAACGAGTGCTATGAAGCTGGCATGGGAATCATCGATCTATTGTTTAACTGGTCATATAAACTGAAGCACAAAAGAGTCAAATTTCTCGAGTTTTAGACGTCGTATTCCAAAACTGAATAGTTTTGCAAATTAGTCCAAAATATTAAATCAGTCAAAGAATTGTTATACGTATTATTTTTTTTAATAATTAAAAAACAAAATTTTGAAATTTAAAATTCCCAAAAATTAATTTTGATAAAACACAACTGTTGATCAACATATAACACATAGTCTGTGTGAAAATCAGTAAATATACCCCGTCCTGCACACATTTACAACATTTTAAACATGGTAGGGGTCATGTTGGTGTAAATTTCATTTCTTACCCCTGTCTAGTTTAAAAAATGATATTGTAATAAAAAAAAATAAAAACAGTCACCAATTAAGTCATTAAAATTACTGCCAAAAGGTGTTATTGCATCGTGCCATAATCAAATGCATCGCATGTCTTTAAAATATTGAATTAATCGAAACCAATTGAGGTGTGACGTTTCTTTTGTGCTTCAGTTTAGTATGGGAAGTACGTCGTGTATCATACTTAAAAGGCAAAACTACTAGTCGCTGTATATGTTGCTTAAATCCGTTTATGATATAATCAATACATTAATACTTCCACTGTACTCTGAATCCCAAAAGTAATGGAGTAGGCCTATCAGAGTTTCGACAAATGTACGTGGTCATGGGAAAGGTTGAACTCGGATCAACCTCGAAAAAGGAAAATAAAACATGATATTTTTCATAGTCAGATACATAGTTAGTTATAATTCAAAATGAACCTCAAGCTATTTCCAGTAACTCGTCCAGACGTTTGAACTTAATCTAATAGATAAACAATGTATGATAAATTAACAATTAAAATGACAATAGGATTTAAATTCAAGACATTTCATTCTTATTTTTCTATTTTATAATCAACCCTTACGTTATGAAATGAGTTTGATTTCTTTAAATATAAACTATTTATCATTTCTTTTACTTCAAAGAAGTTTAAAACGTACATCAATATTCATAATGTGAGAGGTAAATGTTTAATATTTTCAATTTAAAAGGAGGTAAGTGAAGAAAGTTGGAAATTATGATTTTTATAAGGTTGTTGATTTTGTAATATATGTACTGCGGGAGATAAGATCATGTCAAATTGTTGATTTCTTTTTTTTATTAGCTTGTAAAATTTGTTTTCAAATAAATTATTTGAGATATCAAAATAAATAACTCACCTATGGCTACTGATAAATCATATGCAATGTACAAGCAAACATAATTAGATTGATATAGTTAAAGTACAAAAGCAAATATATCTACTGAATTAATTTTAGTCCTGATATCTTAATGATGACTTAAAACGATATACCAAGACTGCCTAAATGGTGACATCAAAGACAGAAGTTAACATTGTAATACGAAACTATTAGCAGTATAGTATACTGATCCCACAATAAGAAGGGAAGTCTGTCGTCTATTAGCAAGGTTGGGTATATCCAGTTTCCATATCCAGATTCGAGAGCAAGACAGGAGCTTTCTTAGAACATGTTGTTAAGTATAAGATTACCTTAGTTGAAGGGACCTGACATTTTCCATTGATCTTTGTTTATCTTATTTCATACGAAAAGTGAAAAAGTAACATTTCAGCATAATTGTTTTTAGGGACAACATGTTAGTATATATTCTAGACTGCCTTCCGGTTTATGATGATAGCATATAGATAATAAAGTGCCCTACATAATGATTAGATTATAATACTTACTCATCGTCATTTGATTAAAACAACAGTACTTAATACTTAATATTACCCATACAGGTAAGGCTACACAGGTGATTATTTGTGATTTGCACATGGGCTCGTTAGTGATTCTCAACGTTGATGAATCATTACACAGAGAACCAGGGCGTCCCTTTCTACTCAGTGTATTTATATTCAGAATCTATTCTGATAAATGTTTCGCCAGATACACAATTCTTTGATCCAATGTTTCGTTGTTTTAATCGCTTATACTTTATCGCCAGTAGACGTTCGATTAGAGTTATCTTTCTTTGTATATGTCTATATAGAAATATGTAATGTTGTGTAGATACTCGTTGGTCGTTTTAATTGTTACCAATGTAGTACTTGGGATAACTTAGATATTCAACCTTAGATAATAAATCACTGAAGTCCTGATGGGCTACAGAGCCCATGGCTCTATTTTCATTTCACATCATTTCGACTCCTGCCTATTTACCCTAATCACTTGTACCTCGTTGGTTATTCTCTAAATATAAAATGATGCAAAGGTTAAAGTACTTTTATAACAATGAGATTATTGAAAAACACCCTGCGCAATATTTGCTATGCCATCAACAATCCACTGTATTGTAATCCTCTGTGTGGATCATGACAGGGACGGAGAACAGTGGCACACTCTGAGACGAGTTGTGGACAAACACATGATGAAGATAAAGACTGTCGAGACCTATACTGGAGAGTTCAACAAGGTTGTGGCAGATTTCTTACAGAGACTTGGGAGGATTCGAACACCAGATAATGAAATTCCAGAACTTAGTAATGAATTGTTCAACTGGTCTCTCGAATGTAAGTTGGAAATAAATGCCATTTAGATAGTAATGTTTCAATGGTTAATTTGTACACACTTTCTGCAATACTGTTCGTTTACTGATAACGAAGCCCATCCCTCAAAGTATAGGCGAATTGTGCCTTACTCTGAGGGCATGGGTTCTCACCCCGAAAACAATGTGTACTCTTGCAGATTATGTGGTCCCTAATAATGTAAGATTGTTACATATTGGTATACAGTGTAAAATGTAAGATAAATACGCATTATTGATTGGAAATGGCAAACAAAAATTCACACATTAGTCAATAATTTCTTTCTTTGGCCATTTAACTCCTAAACAATTGCTATTTATTACTCTTCAATGAATATCACTTTTTATTTGTTTTTAACGAATTGTCTTGCAGCCATTGCTAGTATTCTGTACGAGAAACGACTCGGATGTCTGGAGGACAACAGAAGCCAGGATACAAATGACTTTATTCAGAGTTCTCATGACGTCCTAGAAGCTACAAGAAAGATTATATTTTTTCCACGAAAACTTGCTAAAGTGTTGATGCCTGGGACGTACAAGAAACATGACAAAGCATGGGACACCGCTTTCAGAGTTGGTAAGAATTTAATTAAACGAATATGAATAATAAACTTATAAAATAAATTCACTATTTCTCGATAAACTAACATCGTTGATAACGTTTGATACGTGAGTCCATCTAGATATATGACCCACTAAATTTTCAATAAAATTAAACATTGGTTCATAGTTCTGCATGTTTCCAAGTAAATGATGTTATCAGATGACATAACAATATAGAAGTTGAGGTCAAAATTGTTCGTAACTTACTGAGAATAATATTTTTGCAACTGAGTTCCATAAATAAATGCTAAACTTGGTCCCATACGATACCATTTTTATAAAACACATAAATGCTATTTAAAATCATTCCTTCGTTTCATAAAACATCTCTTATCGTCTAAAATGGCATCGTAATCTCCAAAATGTTGAATAATAAGACACGATTATCTTGACAATGTCAAAACTCCCCTCATCATTATAGTTTAAGATACCTATATTCTTTAAAATGTCAGCCCACAAGACAATAGACGAGAGAATCCGGGAAATCAAGGAGAAGGGAAGTGAAGGAGAACACGTGGGCTTCATCACTCACTTCCTGAAGGAAGACAACATGAGTCTCAAGGACGTGTACGCCAACATCTCGGAGCTGATGGGTGCAGCTGTTGATACGGTGAGAAACTAATAAGGCCTTTACGTCTTGTTTATGTTATTTTACCACGAATACGTGTCCATATAATAACTGTGTTGAGAGTCGTGGAGGAAAGAGGCTCACACGCACTCGTGACATGACTTACATTGTACATACTTTAATTTCAGCATTTGTCCATCATGGCTAATTATTGGAATTTAATCAATATTTGAAAGTGTTGTTTGTGAGGCTGACTAAGTGTCATTTCGAAAATCTTAAATGAGTTTTGATAAAGCAGTATAAGAACATATTTTCAAATCAATTCCCATGTCAATGTCTCATAAAACATTGCATTTTTAAAATTGTATTTATTTGTCAGGGGATATAACTAGATAAGTAGGCCTACTGTATTATTATTCCCGAAATATGTGTATACGGCAATCAATCATTTATGAGGGGTGAATAAAGTTGTTGGCTTGTATGTGGCAGTTGGTGTTTATGCAATGGAATACGTATCTATAACTCAAAGCTATAGCCATTTGTGCCGAAACTGGCATTCAACCTCTACAATCTCTATCTGTCTGCAATAAAAGTGTGACAATGTGGACTCATTATTGTTACACTTTTACCAATCAAAATATTACGAAAAAATATATCGACCATTGAACAGCATCATCAATTCAATAACATCTACTTCAGACTTCAAACACCACTGTAATGGCCCTCTATGAGATATCCCGAAGTCCTCGAGTGCAGGAGGCCATATTGGAGGAGGTAAACAGAGTTGTCCCCCCTGGGCAACAACCGGAAGCTGAACACGTGCGTGAAATGCATTACATCAAAGCTGTCATCAAAGAAACACTCAGGTAAAACCCTTGAACAATTTAAAGGGATGGTTCTCTCCGAGAAGTTGTTATGGAAATGAAAGCCTAAGGGACATTTCTGTTGACAAATATATGTTATTAATACATGACTATAACACAACACAGTCGAACGTTGATATATTTCTAAGATGACGGTGTGAAAGTAAAGATTTTAAGAAACTATCTTGAAAAAAATCTCAAATATGTCAGAATATAAACAAATGCAAATGTATTTACGAAAGTGCGTCACGAAGCCGTATACACTAACACCTGTAGTACATGAGTTAACACTTTAGCCTACTGCGCCACTGAGGCACATGGATATAATCTGTATAAAATCAACATGTATAGGGTGGCTGTATAGTGATTTCAGGCTGTAAACAAGGATTTAATGAACGACTTTATTTACCAGATATCCTCACTCAGTGCCATTACAAAGTGTTGTTTAGACTTAATCATTCAACTTCTGATACGGTAAGATTTTAGACCAATGTAGTCAGTCAGTTTTCCTTCTTATCAAGCATACAATGTCCTCAGTATCATGGTTTCTCATATTAATACCTGTCTATGACACAACTTAGTCGAAATATATATTAATCACTGAGGGTATAATAGTTTTGATAACTTTTGATTTCGACTAGCCTACATTTATTAAAACCAATGAGAAGTCAAACCTTCCATCAGAGCCAATGTTGTAGGAAGCATGCTTAGACATGGAGATTAAAAATATGTTTTACATTGAGGATTAAAAATCATGAGTGGGCTATACAATGAGTATTGGCAATACAAACATTAGAGAGGGCAAATACTTGATTGAAAAAGCAACAGTGGCTAGTAATCTTTATTGAATTGTTGGATATGCAGATCAAAGGCCAATGGCTTTAAATATGTGTGAGGCGAAGCAGGAGGGTGGTTTGGTGATGGGGTGGGGAAATCATTTTGGGGTGATGTGTTAGATGTCGGGTAGCTCAATCATTTAAAACATTTTATTTGATTATCATAGCTTTGTGTTATATATCCTTTGCATGCTATGAGATAACATCGGTATGGTTTAAATATTTACGTTTTGTATTCGACACCTGTTCATTTGTTGACATATTGTGCTTCAGAATGTACCCTGTCGCAAGCACGATTCTCCGTAAAGTGCAACATGAGCTCAATTTACTAGGATACAACATACCAGAAGGGGTGAGTTTATCTTTATGGTCATCGTTTTATGTTTTCACTTTGCTTCTTTCTGTAACTCTGCATTGCAGGACGTGGTCATACTGTCAACATCCGAGGGGAAATACTACTTATGTTTTATGTAAATGTATTGCACTATGCTTTTCTTGTGACTAGGTGTCTGCATGTGTTCACACGACCACCATTCAAAACAAACTGTTATTATGTCAAATGTACATTCATTGTATGACCTTTCATTGAACATATTGTTAGGATACCTTTTTAATAAATTTTGATAAAGAATGAAAGTAAATCGGATGATTAACTGAATTCCTCATTTTCTCAAGGTTCCAGTAATGGCGTTTCCGCTGATATGATGGCTCATAGAGATCTATAGGGCAGAAGTTTTCACTTTTCCTTCTTTTTTATTACTTTCCCCCTTTAGAAAGTGATTTGGGTTGATCAGAGAGGTTTGGGTCGACTAAAGAGACATTATGAAGATCCAGACACATTCCGTCCAGAACGCTGGTTGAGAGACCAGAGAACAACCAAACCTCACCCATTCTCCTGGATTCCGTTCGGTTTTGGCCCTAGGATGTGTGTCGGTGAGTTGATTTTTCTAACATGTAAAAGTACTTAGATATGTATGTTTGAGGTTGGGCATTCAAATGTTTGCTCTTGAACTCTTAAGCTTCTGTTTACTGAAACCAGACATGTTGTAGCCATGGGCCGTATCATGGTACACATTGTACATAGCCTTCAACTTATTTGAATCAAACTTATATTAAGATTATCTTTCATGAATGCAGCAATGAAAATGTCTTCAAAGTTCGAGTCAACATTTGCAAATTTGAAATCTTCTCCGTGTACATATATTTGACAAGTGATGATGAATTTTCTCTTTAAACCATTGACTCTTTAAGATGACATATGCCACTTAATGTCTACTCTGAGTATCCATGTTACAGGACGTCGTGTTGCTGAGTTGGAGATACAACTTCTGTTAACTCAGGTGGGTGGTCATGTGTTAAATTAAAAGGATACCTTTCCAAGCTTTCAGTATCATGAGGAAAACTAGTCTGTTTCTATATAAGTATATCCTCACTTTATATTAGTTTTCAATGTTTGACCTACACATTGTACCAAAGTTTCACATAAATCATTAATCTTGATAATTTGTTATTTAATATTCTAAAACTAAAAGCAAGCCACCTGGATATAATCTTTATATTATGAAGAAGTATATTCGTCTGTCTGTCTGTCTGTCTGTCTGTCTGTCCGTAAACTTTTCCAATTTCTCCAGAACCTTTGTTTCTGGGGAACTTAATTTTTGTACACAGATTCTTTGGCCAGTGGAGATTATAAATTGTAGATTTGGTGACCGTGTGGCCCCAAATTAAGACCTCACAGGCCATGACCTAAAAACTTCTGTCATCTTCTCCAGAATGAAAAGACATGAAAGGATAAACATGTTTGTATATAGACTCTTTAGTGGGGATTATAAAGTGTGGGTTTGGTGACATGTGGCCCAAAATGAACCAATTCTTCAAAAACGAAAATTATTCAATAACGAAAAGACCTAGAAGGCTGAAATATGTACATACTACTTAGCCAAAGACAAAGGAACAATAGTGTAGTCTGTATACATTCTGTATAACTGTATGTATTTAACCAATGCTACTTTACTGTAACAAAAGCTGATGCTCATGTTAAAACAAATGATGTTGAATATAACAATATGTCGTCTTCTCTTGCAGCTCATACGCCAGTTCCGACTTGAACCTGTTTCCATGGAACCAGTTGAGATGATAACTAATGTGTTTCTCTTACCAAAGGATCCAATCAGAGTACGAGCTCACGATAGATCGTAGCTGATTGGTGGGATGAATTAACCAATCATTCCTTCGACACCATATAATTAGTTGAAGACAGCATACCCTTACGAGATAGCAGTGGCAATTGCACATACTTTTCGCCTTCCATGATTGTAATTTTTTGTTTATATTAGCTTCAAATCATTTCCCTCTTCATCAGCCATTTATGTGATTACGATCATTATCTGCTCATTCATGTAAGATGAATTAATTATGATAATTAAACCGTTGTCCTTTTTCTCAGTATACCATTACAATGCTTACAGTATTTAATATTACTAGTTGTAAGCTAACCGTTGAGGATGGGTGACAACAAAATCATCCTCCTCTTAAATTAAGAATTGAAACTGTAAAGCATTTTCTGACAAATTGAAAACCGCTAATGTGAATATGCTGAAATATATTTGTAATGTTTAAATAAAACAGTGAAGTTGTTGGAATAAAAAGCACATAGTGGACATTAAACCAACCAAACACACTGGACTGCATGCGTTATAAATGTGAAGATAACGTCATGTGTTTGTAGAGATACAACTTCTCAATGGAGAATTTGAAGATTACCTTGGCAACACGTAATATATTCCCAAAAAGAAATCTCAGGAGGATGAACTGACCCTTGTTGGATTGTTGTTGACCAGTGAACTAAAGAATGAACATAAAGGTTGCATAACATATTATATCCATGTTGATGAATTAATTTTCATTGACCTATGTTATTTCGCCGGTAATATCTGCAATATTGCCGAAATGATGTTAAGCAATAACGCTCTCATTCTATTCAATATTTTATTTGTTTAAAGTGCCACGTCAATATTTAATTTCAAAGGTTTCTATACCACAAAACTGTGAGTAAATAATGTTTTCGTTCACACAACATGGGTAGAATGTAGAATATCCTGAATGTAGGACACATGGTGAAATTGTGTTGATGTAGATCGTAGCTATAATGAGCTGTAGCCAAATGACACCCCAAGCTGGATATAGGAATAGCCTGAGTGCTTTTGGATTCTATCTGATAGAGGCATGTTTGTATTATATATATATATATATTTATATATAGACAAAAAATTTAAAAGTTTGACAAGTATACAGTTACAAATATTCAAAAGTCAAAAAAACACAGAGCCAATTTTTTCTCCAACTAGTTTCATTGGTATCATCAGGGAGAATGAAATGTTATATATATTCATTATCAAATCAAAATGATTTAACAGCGGATATATGAACTAGGGTTAGTTTTGTCTGACACTGCAAAGACCCTACATATCGTTGCATTGCAAAGATCCTGTCTAATTATTACATTGCAAAGATCCTATCTATGTTGTTTTGCGTGTACAGAAAGAGTGTACATCACGCGGGAAATGTTGTGAGTGCTGAACATTGGTAACATACAAGTGAATGATTGGCACTCTTATGAAGTGTTCACTCGCCAAAAAGTCATTAAAGGATGGATGAAATGACATATGGTCCAAATCGGATTCATTAAAATGGGATGTCAATTTGACAATTGCTCGATTTTAAATTTCTGAAATCGGTCCATAAATTACTTATATACGGCTTTTTAAAAAGCCGCCTGATTTAGCCCCGGCGACCAGAATGAAAGTCTGCGGGGGTGTGACCCGTGAAGGGATGACTTCTGTGACGTATGTGGAGGAATTTGATTTTCAGCCATAGTCACAATTCAACGTAATTTCGCAACATTTTGATTGTTAATTTCACAAAGATATCTTCAATAAACCAACTTAAATTTCCCATATATCGAATGTTTAGATATCCAACTAGGTAATGCCGCAGATGACAATTACACAATTATTACATAAACATGTCTTTTTGGCGATGTAATACACCTCATAAATTCATTTAGCGGCAGTGATAATTATCATTAATTAATTAACGAGACATCGGCGGAGAAGCTATCTAGCCGCCCCGTCTATCGCTTATCACAGTCACGCCTCAGTGAGCATTTTCAAAAGGTTTCGCCGAACAAATTGCGATAGTGTTAAAATGGGTGAATTAAAATCGTCTTAATTATCAATTGCAAGTGTATATTGTCTCGATTTTATGCTCAATTGATTCCGATATACAATATACGTAGAGGTAGTCATCTGTCATTCTTGAGAAAAATGCATTTCATCTATTTAAGTGACTTTAAAATCAAGAGTGAATCCTGTTCCCAAAGGCATCTTACATATGATAGTTTTTGACAGCCACATCAGGCACAAATCATTTGCTGCAGTTGTAGACCTTGACACTGTAATACCTACCTTTCACCCTCAATTTATTTTAAACACACACCTAACATATTTCAAAACTTCGTACAGTCACACCTGTATGATTTCTTAATCATTTAGACACCTCACCGTCTATGATGAACATAACTATGATTGCTACAAAATAATTCTTGGACTTTAATTTAACATTCTGAATTTATGTTAAACTTTTGAACATTTCAAGCTAACACATTAACTATTGACAACCCAACAGGTCCCTTAACTGATTATTATCAAAACGTTGATTGGGTAGATATGTCTAGGGGTTTAACAGTATGTATCTTTAAATAGTTTCATGAAAATTCAGAGGACTTCATAACTAAATCTACATGTTTTGGAATTCAAGTAAAGCATACATGTATGTTATCTTACACGTTATTATTTAAAGTCCCAAAAAGTCCTGAAATGAAACAAGTCGTGGAGAGGTCTGTGTAGGTTGATGCTACTGTAATGTTGTGAAAACGTTTACATCTCAATTTACAATATCTTTATACAATATAGTGTTATTAAAATATAAACCAATATATTGTAACTTGAAAATAAAATACTCTTTTCGGTGGAAGCCAGTTTTAGATGATGAATTCTCCTGCACCGATTTATACATCGTACATATTCTTATGTTCAAGCAAGAAAACATATATTCTCGTGAAATGTTTAATCATATGTATTGACACCTTTAGCTTTCGGAAAACAATTAATTTTGAAATAGCCACCCTAGGTTGATGATAGTTATGTTTTCGTTTATGATCATGTAATGCTGATAAAGTATGATTTGTTACCTTAAACATTACCAGTATCATGAAAGATAGAAGGATTGTGGGTATGAAAGGATTAATAAATTTATATTGGATAAGGGATAAAAACTTTCATACCAATCACAAAACGTAACTTAATAATCAGAGGTAATTACTGCACTGAATATCAAGATTAACAAAGCGCAAAATGCTTCAGCAGTTTTAAAACCAATAATTAATCAGTCTCCGAATTGAGGACTTAAACTTTATCATTATAAAAGCTTTTGTCCGGATCAAATAAGACCCCTGAATATGACTCTATAAAAATGTGTTGGTTGATTATTGCTGATGTCATGCCACATGTAGACACATGAATGGGATTCGCTGACATTGACAAGCCGTTGCGCAAGTCTATACAATTGAGTGTAAATACAACAAGCCCGGGAAGTGGGTCTGACCTACATACAAGATACTGCGATAATGTGTCGACACAAATAAATGCGGGTTATAGAATACACAAGGACAGAGAAGAAATATGCAACTCATGTCGACAGTCTCGTAGTGCTAGTGACAGAAGGATAAAGAAATAGATTACCAAAATGTCGGTGAGATCACTCTCATCCATACGGCATTGTTCTGTCAGGTCAACTTTCTCTGTTCTGTACCGAAACAAGGCTACAGCACCTGCAACCAAAACATCGGATGAACAGATCAATGTGAAACCTTACTCTGAGATACCCGGTCCTAAAGGACTGCCTGTTGTGGGCACCATGTTTGAAACTATGAAGCACCTGGACAAGTTTTATGAACTTATTAATCAGCGACATGATAAATACGGACCTATCTACAAAGAGAAGTTGGGTCCCCTTGACATGGTGTTTCTGACGGACGTGGAGGCAGTGGAACAGTTACTGAGACAGGATGGGAAATATCCTGCTAGAATGCAGGTCGATCACTGGATTGAATATAAGAAGGAGAGAGGCATTAATATGGGACTTCTCATGTCGTAAGTTTGCTTTAACAACACGTCTCCTGGGACTATAGATTTTTGAAGCTCTCGTTTTTCTAACATTGCCGTTATAGTACCATTTCCTGACACTGACTTGGGACTGCCTTCCTTGCTTCGAAAATCTAGGCCTCATCTACTGTCTAACACCTATCACTAATCGTTCAAGTACATATTTAATTTAAATTGTAATGTCACAGATGCAATTTACATTCAAACGTGTGGTTTTAAACTGGTTTTCATGTCTTCATTGTTTTATTACCTGATAACTGATATTGATATGAGATGACCATTTTTTCTCAAAAAAAAGACATTTAACATTAAAATTTTGCATTTGCAAGTGCATTTAACGTATTAATACAATCCTTCATTCAAGGGACGGAGAACAGTGGCAGTCTCTGAGACGAGTTGTGGACAAACACATGATGAAGATAAAGACTGTGGAGTCTTATACTGGAGAGTTCAACAAGGTTGTAGCAGATTTCTTACAGAGACTTGGGAGGATTCGAACTCCAGATAATGAAATTCCAGAATTGACTGACGAACTATTCAACTGGTCACTCGAATGTAAGTTAAAATGTACCCTTAATACTTTTATTTGCAAGAGAAATTTAAGGTTCAAATATGCAATAATGCAAATTTATAATACCAACAAAAATAATAAATTGAAGATAGAAATCATGTTTGAATTTTTAGACTGATAACAATGGGCAATATTTATAGATGAAAATAAGTGACCAGATATTCTTGATACTACTTAAACCAAAACATACTGGTCGACGTAAAGAATTCTGGAATCTAGATACATGCATAAACTAGTAAACATCAAACGACAGATGTTAGAGGATCCAGGGAATCCAAGTAATTTTGGATTGGCCCTTGGACAAGTGACATGGGTTTTTGGGCATTTCGGGACACATTACCAATAGTATATATATATATATATATATATATATATATATATATATATATATATATATATATATATATATATATATATATTATGTCTTTTTTACCGTATATAATTTCATTACAGTATCAAATTGACAAACTATTCTCTATCATTCAGTAATCACCACTCTATTTAAAAGGGATATTGCTGTGAGGTGTTGACAGTATGTATTGTTATAATGTGACGTTGTATCACTTTCCAGCCATTGGAAGTATTCTCTATGAGAAACGACTCGGGTGTCTGGAGGACAACAGAAATCATGAGACAAACGATTTCATACAAAGTGCACATGACATCTTCGAAACAACCAGGCAGATTGTATTCTTACCAATACCTCTTGCCAAGCTACTGAAGCCTGGAGTATACAAGGAACACAATAAAGCTTGGGATCGTTTGTTTAGATTTGGTGAGAGCAAGCACTAAATGAATTGATGAAGTAGATGATGATTTGTTGACTTTTGCTTCTTTCAGACTCATTATAATTATGTTTTACTTTTATTTACTCCCAAGATTTCGTGTAAGTTCAGAAACAACTTGTTTCATTGACATTTAATCCAGCACGCTGGTCTGTCACCTTAACTATAACAAAGCAATTATTACAATTTAGGTCCTCATTTAGGTTTAGACTAAACATTATGTACTTATAAAACATAAAATCAATTAAGGAAAGCGGTGAATTATTTTTTAAAAGGAGTAATACCTTTTATAATCATTCTTAATGGACACCTTTTGCCGTATCGAACCTTTATGTTTAATTTTTTTCATTAACGTAGGATTGGTTTTCTTTAGAACTGTCCAAACCCAGCGTTATTTCATGAAATAAAAATCTAAATTAATTATTTTAATATATACTACTAATGAAAATGTTCAAACTTTTCCCACATTCCTCAGCCTACAAGACAATAGACGAGAGGATCCGAGACATCAAGGAGAAGGCGAGTGAAGGAGAACACGTGGGCTTCATCACTCACTTCCTGAAGGAAGACACCATGAGTCTCAAGGACGTGTACGCCAACATCTCTGAGCTGATGGGTGCAGCTGTCGATACGGTGAGAAACAAATAAGGCCTTTACGTCTTGTTTATGGTTTTTTTTACGGTGAGATACTATGACTGAAGATTATGGGAAGACTCAGAGTCAATGTCATTGTACATTACAAATCGTTTGGAATTAATGCATATTTTAGATTTGTCCACAATGATAATGGTTGACTTGATTTTATGCCCTTTCACTTCACGAACGATCAATGTGGCGACCTTTTATAACCGTTATACGTATCTGTTAGGGTAATTTTAAGTGGATTTCGAAATGGTATGGTCCTGACCTTTCATTGCGGTTTTATGATCAGGCTATTAAACTAGGTATTGAGCGTATAACCTTATTTAAAATTTTACTTTTGAACACTGAACACATTCAAAGGGAAATTTCTTATGGTTGCGTATCTTGTGCATACAACAAGTTGGCAACAGGCATGAGGTTCCACAAGGATAATGTTTGGGTCCTATTCTATTCACTCTATGCAAAGAACGCTCAACTGGTAGAGATGTTCTGCTCTCCGTATTATAAATGAATGAACTAAACTATGAACTTAACATGCTCCAGTTGAATGACAGAAGACAGAAGCTTCCCTTGTTGGAACACTTATCTTGCCAAAGTGAAGGAAGTGTTAGGAAGTGTTCCATTGTCAGACAAAGTCAAGAAACTTAGTGTAGTATTTGAGCGTTACTCTTTATTGAAACTAACACCAGTCAAACGCCACTAGCTATACATTATCGGGGCTTTCAGACATCTTCTTCCAGCAAATGCGGCCAACAACCATTGGCTAACATATCAGAGGAATAACGAAGAGGTTCAAAACAAACCTAATCAAGCTTCATTGGCTCCCGGTTCAAGCCGGAATTCTGTCCACAGCTTCTCATTGCTATTACCGTTTTGTTCGCACCTTTGGAGCGCCACAGCAACTTCGATCTGCAGACATATGTCCCTTCTTTGTGCCGTAATCTAAATTTAAACGTTTCTTTCAATGCAGTAACATTATGGAATGAACTGTCTTTTGATCTGAAACTAAATTTTAAATCTCTACAGTCTTTACAACTAATAAGACCTTCTTGTTTACAACATAACCAACCCTGTTGACAAAGACAAGCATGTTAAATACCAGTGCATGATCCTGTGTTAGCGCTCTGAGCAGTTACATAGTAAATGTGTCTCAGTACATTGAAATACACTTATTATTATAAGCAATCCCATTTGAAGGAAACAGTAGGTTGACTTTTGTATACCCGATTTTGACTCAATCATGTATCAAGTAGAAAATGAATATTACATTTATGACAACTTTCCATTAAAATCATTCAGTTGACATGTTTTTGGAAAAATAGTCGTCCATCTTAAAGGTGCATCCATTGTGTTGTTGGGGTCAAATATGGCAAACGTTATAAATTGTCTTATTTCATCGAGAAGTACCAACTGTAACCGAAAACTACCATTTTAATGATACTCGACTTAGTATATTGACGATATGAAGGTAAAAGTATCGATTTCTGATCGAAAACCGGACAATGCACAGCGTGTGGCGCGCGCCAATGAGTCAAACGTAATTTTGGAATTTTATTTAAACCAGACAAAATAACAAATTTGGGTTGAAAATGTTCAATAGGTCATATAACTACTGTGCATGTAAATAGGACGTTCTCTTTCGGTTTATGCACATGCATAATGATGACATTCGATTTTAATTGAAAACTAGTAATTATGATACATTAGGCGATTGGAGATGAATATGCAATCTGAGTGAATTTGTTTGTATTGTAAACAGCACATATGATGTATTGGGACGTATTAAAGCCAATAAAAAAAATTTAAAACACAATGGATGCACCTTTAACAACCTAGCGTTATGAATTCAATACATTATTACAGACCTCAACCACCAGTGTTATGGCCCTCTACGAGATATCCCGTAATCCGCACGTACAGGATGCCATATTGGAAGAGGTAAACAGAGTTGTCCCCCCTGGGCAACAACCGGAAGTTGAACATCTGCGTGAGATGCATTACATCAAAGCTGTCATCAAGGAAACACTCAGGTATGATAATTTAACAATCTAATCATTAACTTAGTGTTGTTCGAAGATAAAAGATTAGATTCCTGTTATTCTGCTGACAAGAACCGAGTAATACAGAAGTACAGATTATAGAATGTGGAACTGCGACCGGAAAGTATTCTGCCATCCAGAACTAAATATCAAGGATTATACAGACAATTAGGGAAAATCCAGATATTCAGCTCTACAAATTGGAAATTCTTCATTTCAATTTAATCCTAATTATTATGGCTCTGTCAGCGAAATTATCAGAGGTTCAGATATAATTTACCTCTCAGTTTACCAGCAGTGCAGGGGCCGGTGAGGATGGTAATTTGTAGATTTGTTGAGTCAAAGGGGTCAGGACCTAAAACATAGTTTCGTCTTCTTCTCAGTAACGAAGGCCTTTGGAAGCAGAAATGTACTTGTAAATGTCAATTATAGGCCTATACAGTATATATGGTAAATTTGGTGACACGGTGGTCCCTAAAAAATCGAAAAAAAACAAGTGTGTTAAACTCGTTGGCCAATGTTTATTATGAATCATATATTTGTTAACCATATGACAACTTCTTCCAGAAAATTTAAAACGTTCAACCGTGTTTAATGTATAATTGAAGACGAGATGGGCTACAGAGCCAGTGGCACTATTTTAGCTCATCAAACCAATAAGACAAAATGAGATCATGGCATGGATGATCGTCCGACGTTCAATCGACCTGTTTTCGACTTTCGTAGGGTTTGGTACCTGTTGGATCAAAGTTTGTTCATGTGTTTCTGACCCCCCTCTCTTGTCAGGCAGTACTAACATAAAGCCATTGTAAACCTCACTTTTGTTACACGCACAACCAATGCAAGCATTGCATCCAAGAGGCATTCACTTGAAATCCGCACTCATAAAGCCTCTTAAAAAACACCCCCATTATCCAACTTTAGCTTGGTTTCCGAGATTTAAGCTTGTAGGGCGTTTAGCTTGCACTCATCTATCAGAACGTATCCCGCGATATATCTCCAAGACCATTTTCAGTCTGCATAATGTCACACCAGCAAGATAACGTTGCTGAAAGTTATCAGTGATAAAAAATTTAAATAATATCATCATAATATTAGTAACCATTTCGGTGACTACTCACAAATTTACAAATTCTTCAACCGAACCTCTCCACATGTCAATACTGTAGCCCGTTTCACAAAGACCTCTTACCGGTACGACCTCGTAAACAAGGTCGTATGTGCTACGACCTCCTAAAGTTAGGAGGTCTTTGTGAAATGGGAACAGGACGGGAACTCGGTCACTGCAGTGAGGACTTCAACACTTTATGTACGACAACATACCAATGTCAAACAGCACCACGACTAAGTTATCCTTTTTGGCGCACACCCCTGGATTGTGACTGTTTTGAATTTTACAATGCGTTCGTTTTTTTCTCGGGTACCATTAAAGATGTTGGTGTTGTGTGGACTCTGTTCATTGAGTGACAGATACATCAATGGGCACGAGGTTAGACAAGCATCGGTAACATTCGCAATAATTACTTCGGCTTCTTTTAAGAAACGATAGATGCTTAGAAGACCAAATGTTTAGCATATCATTTTTCTTGGAAAGAGACGATTGAAAAATGTCACTGTGTAAAAAATCTAGCAAGGCGTGATACATAATCCCTGGCTATGCGAAATGTTCAATATAATCATGTTTTCCTTGTACATTTTTTCATACGAGCCAAATTACATATTCCTCACATTCACCACAACATTATATTCTAGTCTTTTCCAAGTCTGAGCTCTCTTACTCAGGATTGTCCGTGCAGCAGCTACGAGTATAACATTTGAGTATTTATTTGTGAGCAAGAATGTGGTTTCAACTGTTTGACAGGCAATCTAGAAGTTTGTGTTATGTAAAAGACAAGGATAGTTTAGGGATGATCAACTTCTTTATTTTTCAATGGCATCATCTATTAGGAGCCACTTGTTTTTCAGAAAGATATCATGATGGCAAGTTATTCAAGTTTACATTAGAAATGGCAGGATATGCAGCAAACAACTTGATAGATTTTGTTTCCAAATGTATTGTAAAGTCATATCGATCTGAATCACCAATCTTGGTTCCAGTGACCTTGGAGTTATGTTCAAGGTCACATGCTGGTTCTTACGATAACAAAAATTAATAAAATGTATCTAAATTTAAAACTTCAACTACAACCATGCAAAGACTCCTGAATGATGATTTTGTAAGTACCCAAAGCAAAAATAATGAAATCTTGTAAACTCTTGATGATAATTTAATCCATTATCCAGGCCGCATATACAATGTCCTAAACCTTTTATATATTCAAATGTTAGTTTTCAAACTGATATAATGCATCATGCAAAGCCTGACGATCTAAAGAGGCAATGCCTCGTTATTTCTTTGTTCATAATCCTATCAGATTTTCAGAGTTCTCAAATATTCGTTGATGTTTTATCTTTAAGAATGTACCCTATCGTCACGGCGGTTATCCGTAAAGCACAGCACGATCTGAGTCTTCTTGGATACAACATACCAGAAGGGGTGAGTTCATCATCATATATTAATGAATGGCTTGTGTATGGGTTTAATCACCACAATTGGATTCAGTGCGTTTTGTACATTGAACATTATTGCCCTGACGGAATTGTACTTTCGGAGCCTACACGATCCATGTATCATCATTATGATCAATTACTTTTCCCTTGGACAAAAGTTGTAAATGTTCACAGCCGCCTTAATCTCCATGGGCATATTTACAGAAAGTGATCTGGGTTGAACTGAGAATAATGGGCAGACTGAAACAACACTACGAGGATCCAGACACATTCCGTCCAGAACGCTGGTTGAGAGACCAAAGAACCACCAAACCTCATCCATTCTCCTGGCTTCCGTTCGGGTTCGGGCCTAGGATGTGTGTTGGTGAGTTTATTCTTCGTCCAAACATCCATTAATTCGGTAAACACTTTAACAGCTGAGAGTTGGACTCTTTAATCACTGGTACTTGTCACTCTTATTTGACTGAAATGTTGAACATTGTGGTCGTGTCCAAGCTGTCCAAGTCAACGTTTGTAAACTGAAATCTTATCTGTGTATGCATAGTTGACAGGACTGGGGAGGATGAATAACTATAGAACCATAAACGTGACACATAAACCTCACACTTGTCTACTCCTTGTTCCATGTTACAGGACGTCGTGTTGCTGAGTTGGAGATGCAGCTGCTGATAACTCAGGTGGGTGGTCACGTGTTGAAATAAAGGATATATTCAGGCTTCCGGTGTAATATTGAGGAGATATGCACATAAACAAATAGAAGATTTAAAAAGCATATAATATTTGAATCATTTTTTAAATATTTTTTGGGGAAAATGTATCCTAAACAGTTTATCCAAGAAAGAGGAATACAATAGTGTTACAATAAGATAAACACTTCAAGATGTCAAGTACTTGGTCTAGCTCCGTACAAATTACATGTCTCAATTTCTTGCAGCTTGTGCGCCAGTTCCGACTAGAGCCGGTTACAATGGAGCCAGTTGAAATGGTTACAAATCTGATTCTCTTACCAAAGGATCCAATAAGAGTGCGAGCTTACGATAGATCCAGCTGATTGGAAAGAGGAATCAACCATTCTCTTGGTTCCATGGACACACTTTAGAAATAGATCATGACATTGTACCGGGAGAAGGTAAACATTTTATGCCAGATCACATGGAGTGATGTAACACTCGCCCTTCATAATTGGATCGAAAATGTTTTAGAAACTTTCAATTAATTAATAACCATTTCGTGTATAATTTCAGGGGGAACTATAACTTCATTGGTCAGTGACAAATAACACTTGTCTGCGTCCTCCTAAATATGAGTATATATTATTACATCACTAAAAGCATAGTATCAATTCAATTTCTTTATTCAGTATAAAGGCCATAGACCCAAGTACAAATGATACACTTGCTATGATCGATTGATTCTAACAGTTCTCAAATAAAGTGCTTCTCGAAGAAACTTTGCAATATTTAACAAAATATTTTCCATATTAAATGCTAATAGCGTATTGAACTTATTCATATTACGTGTGATACAATTATAATTTGGTATATATTTGAGTCTGAGGTGTGTATATAATGTATGTATAATAGTATGTATGTACATGTATATTTACGGTTTTTGTAAATCAGAAACATCATATGGATGTAGTTTGTCATTTATGTTGACATTAACAATATGTCACATTTCAATGCGTGTTGTAAGTTTACATCTCATTCAGTTATCCATAAAAAGAGATTATTACTCGAGGAAGTGTGCCATATGACTTTTGCGAAACGAGTGCGAATGTGTATATTGTCCGAGCGAGAGCGAGGGTTATAAATAAATTTGCAGGAGTTTCGTAAAAGTCATATGGCACACTTTCGAGTGTAATAATTTATTTATTACCCATTCTGTTCAATTTGATTCGCGTAAAAATGGTCAGGAATCGACCCACTTCTCTTCCTACGGTAAGCTACAGTGATGTCACGAACAATCGTTTATGGCGTCACAGACGACAAAATGTACACATGTGCTCATATCAATAATATTAACTCGGTTGTTTTCAACCATGGGTAATAATCTCTATATATGATGCCTCAGTAAAGTTTAATTTAGCACGATGTTATTGAATGATACACAATAGTACAACCTCATAAACCATAGCTGATTTGTTTTGAATTTGGTGACGAACCATTTGACGGAGCGCTGTTGCACCTGACATTGACATAATTGACAATATTCATCATTATATAATGAAATCTGATCGTTTTGATATTTCATGAGCACTTTTCTAGTGACTGCTTACCAAAAGAATGTAGTATCATGCATTGCCACCATCTGTGATGCTTACTACATATGTATAATATGACATGTCAGTTTCATAATAATCTGTATTTATTAGCTGCAATCAGTTTTTGCGCAGTTTACATCGCCGCCGCCGCCACCGACGCCGCCCGCGCGTTTTGTATTGGCTATAACTGTTTTCCTAGAAGGTTTTGAGAACTCATATACATAACTTCGTACTTATACCCCCGGGAATTTATTTGACATGTTCACATTCAAGGTCAAAGTTCAAGGTCACGAGTTCTGAAATCGCTCAAAATATCCTTGTAAACACGATAACTTGAAAAAATACTTGTGCTATCAGGCTCTTCTTTGGTGTATATCAACTACGGAGAAAGGCTAAGATTTGAAACGGTTTTCGCTAACATCCGTCAAAGGTCAAGGTCATAGCGAGGTCACAACCTAAGCTTGCTTTTGCGAAAATGTCTTATTTCAACTATTAACACTTTGAATCATTACATGATTGTGATACACAATGAAAAGTGATACACACTGAGTGTGTTACCTTGAATTATAAAGGTCAAGGTCACTAGATATGGTCATGCTGACCAGTTCTGAAATCACTGATTAACTTTTTTCCATAAAGATATTAACACCTCATATAAATAGCTTAATTTCTTTCTTATACACCTGGTGAATGATTTTGACATGTTCACATTCAAGGTCAAAGGTCAAGGTCATGATTTCTGAAATCACTACAACAATCCTTGTAAAAAGATAACTTCAAACTTTATTTGTGCTATTAGGCTCTTATTTGGTATATATGAACTATGGAGAAAGACCAAGATTTGAAAATGTTTTCGCTAAAATCTGTCAAAGGTCAAGGTCACAGTGAGGTCAAAACTTAAGCATGCTTTTGTGAAAATGCCGTATTTTAACTATGAACACTGAGTCATTGCATAATTGTTATACGCGATGAAAAGTGATCATTGATGGTGTGACCTTGAAGGTCAAAGGTCAAGGTCATGAGATATTGGTCAAGGCCACGTTAATCCTTTGATCAAATTTTGAAAGAAGAAATAGGTTTTAAGAACAAACTTGTGAAAAGTTACCCCAGTGATGATTAGTAATAACTCGAATAATGAAAAAGAATTCCCAATTCATTGATGCTGACGAGAAGGCGGAACAGGGAAAGGCGAGACCCTAAGTTTCGGAGCTGCTCTGCTTTTGCGGTGTCCCGCAAAAGCTCATAGGAGCTTGTTGGCCTATCCATTCATGAAATGTGTCTTTTTCATGACTAAAAATATTTAAAACATTGAACATAACATAAAACATAAAACATTAAAATTGACATACAAACAAAAGCGTGGAGGTAGACAAATCCAAAAGGGCTGATGTCCACAACGTACACGTGTAGCGTGACTTCTAACATGCGCTTGTCGATTTTCTGTCATTTGGGCTTTTGAGTTGAACGGATGAGATGTGTCTCGTCTTGAGAGGAGTCTTGTTTGTGTATACACTGAATTGTGGGGTGAGGATCACAAAGAATAACAATTATAGTATAGTGTTTGATACTAATCTTCTTCCATGTGTGTAGTGTTCATTACCATCGATCGTGAAGTTTTATTGTAATTTAAAAACGGTGCTAGCGGGATGGCAATCAATATACAATATACGAGATATGTGGCGTAATTCCCAAATGTCAATGTTAAATACTGAATTATCAAATGTCTCTTAAAGAAACATTACGAAAATGTCGACGATGTATTTGAAGATGTGATGATTTCAAGGTTGATTTTTAGTTTACTGGGCACTTGTGTAACAGATGGAGAACTTTTACTTTCTTTTGACGAGTTTAGTGCATAACACATCAAATTACAATTTAGCGGAAACGAGGTCCAAACAGAGGTACCCCTTCAAATTTCGAGAAACCCAAATCTGAATGATAAAATCATCGAGAATGTCGCTATTGAGAATTAAACGTTTGTTCCTATAATTCGTTTTGACGTGTTAGTATATAATCGAGAGGGTACTTAGAAAATGTTAAGAAATTGATTTTTGACTTTTTTTAAAAATTTAATCGCTGATATTAGCCACGAAATTTATTAACATTATAAACAAAATCTTTTAACCTGCAAGTTGTTGGGGGCATGGCCGATAATGATCGTAGCTTTTATGTAATATGCATGGTCTTTCACTGTATCTTAAACATCAATCATTTCTTTGATTGACGTATATTTCTAGGGAAAACAACTCTTCTCCAATCTGTTGTAAAAGACAACAGTCAACTCATGTACAATGTATATAATTCAACATGTATTCCATGTGTATCACTTGCGTGACAGCGACCTTACAATCCACCTGATGAGGGAGTGAGCATATACTTCGGGACGTCGTGTATTTTCACATTAAAGAAGTTAGAAATACTTGCCATTTAGATAGTGAAGAAATATAACATGGTTATATTTGGGATAACACTACTTGTTAAAGAAGTTGTTATCCAGAAAATGTTCCTAGATATTGTTCATTAACATGGTCATGTGTTTTTTCTGTCATTCGATGATAACTAACTCTGTGTTGTTTTTTTACATCTTAGGAAATTTATTTGTGATCCATTAGCACCATTTATTTTATGTGATGGGCTTAGAGGAAGTTGATGCTTGTTTAAGGCAATAAAACAGACACCTTCCTCTGTAGAAATAGCAAAATGATACCACCGTACTGTTATCTACTACACACTCACTAGCGCGTCGCCCTGCAGTAAAAAGTTTCAGTGGGTGGATGATAAGACATAAACTAAGTAGAGCTACTAAAGTCTGAAAAATATGTAACGTAGTTCCGCCTCCTGTCGAAATACTGAAAATGTGACAAAACAAAATAGCTGTGGTCTAAACATGATATAATGCACACAAACCAGTAACAACTGAATATACACCCAACGTTTTGTGCGTATACCAAAAGGATGTACATCAGAAGCATTCGTAAAATATCAATGGTCTGTTCTGTTTGACACCAGACACATGTTAATTATCGCCTACATCTATGATTCATGTTGTAACTGGGCTTGTGGTCACATGTGAAACGATTTGGTACTAGTCGAATAAAACTACCCAGTCCAATAAGAAGAATGTTACATGTCATTTCCTGTCAACCTTAAAAGGATAGGACAGGACATGTAACATTCTTCAATATCCAATATTAATTACCTCCAAAATTAAGAAACTTCGATATTAAAGTTATTTCACTTTGAAACATTTAATAATTTCGCCTTTCGTAACCAGTTGAAGAATTTTAAGTTTAGCCAAAATCTGCAACCATTTCGACTTGCGCCTTTTCTAGAAATTGTATTGTCCATTTTGTGTATAGCTGACTGGCACACTGTGTCGGAAGTTCAAGATTTCGACAACAAGAAAAACAATGTTTATTATTACGTATACATGAACATGTATGAACAATCTAAAGTGAATCTTGTGGCAAAGAAAGCTCATCATAACATCAAGGGGAAGATTTTTATTTTTATTTTTTATTTATCTAGTAGAAACATATAACTGGAGATAATATTATTACCATGTTTTATTTGAAAATTTGACAAAGAATATCATTCAGTAAATCCATTCAATATTTTAAAAAGTCATTCATCGGCACTAAGAGTGTGGAAAGCTTTGCTACGGCGTAACAAGCCAATGCTGATTAGGCTTGGCCTAATGATAAATTAAACTTTTTACGGAAATTCTATCAATTTGTTGTATTATTTTTCAAAATGTAAAAACACAGTGTTTATGACATTTTACGTAATGCACAAAACCAAAATGGCGGATATTCCGATAAAACCCTCTCTTTAACCAGTAATCATTAATGTTATCATATCCTCGTTTAACCAGGCACTCTATGGAAAAGCAGGCATTCCATTCCAGTCCGCTTCAACCAGATAAAATGCATGTAGCCTACGTAAAGATGATGAGACACGTTTTAATATCTTAACCTATCAAATGAATGGGGTGACGAAAATGTGAAGTTTCCTGTAAGATGAAACATCCGTATCCATGGCAACATGACGAAAATGTTGAACAAGCTTAGACACCTTGCACTGGTGTAATCTTCAACAGGTCGAGATAAGACAGGTTCTCTAGATATATCCGAATGAATCACTTGATAGCTCTTGGACGGGGACCTGTTGGTAAACTTAGAACCTGTTCCTTTACACGTTTAACATAGCGGTCGTCCTCTGTGTCTTTTATATGGATCGCCTACTCTCCCTTGTATCAACTTATTAGTCTAATTTAGACTGTGCAAAAATGTTGAAAAACTATTTAAAAGGAGACTCTTTTTATTGAAAATCCTATGTCTCATAAAAACTACATGCCATTTAGATAGTGAACAAATATAACAAGGTTACATTTGGGATAACATTACCTTCAATAGTACAAATTCTTGAACTTTTTCGGGCCGAGTCCCATGCGGGATTCGAACCCACACCCTCAGTAGTAACTATCGCCAGCACTGACCGTTACCAACAGCTTACCACACGACCATTTCGCCTCGAAAAAGTACAAGAATTTGTACTATTGAAGGTAGTGTTATCCCAAATGTAACCTTGTTATATTTCCCATAGTCTCCTTTTCATTGTTTAATAAAATATATAATTTCAGATTCTGAGTGTAAGATAGACTAAAATTTTGTCTATGGAATTTTTAAAATTATTGTATCTCCATCCTTATGATTATATATTTTTCAATACTACCAGTTCATTTTCAGTTTATCTAGATCTGCTGAATAAAGATCTAGACTGTATTAAAGGCTCTTAATTTTACACAGTCATGGAGCAGGACTAAGTGTAAGACTATCGACTTGCTTAGGTCCCTGTTTATAGTCGATATTTCTAGCTTTCAGAATCCATAAAATAGTTATCCATAGAAAATATCGTAAAGCATTTGTCAAAATTAGTAGATAAAGTAAATGTACAATTTTCACATTTACGATGTCTATTTCTGTGGCACAGGGTCGAATATCAAAGCTAGTCTATGACACGATACCGTTCTATCAGTACAATCTGACACGTTGCCAGTGCCAGATATCTACTCTCCTCTCATACTGCATTCAGCGGAATGAACTTATAATTTTATTATCTGGCACAAAATTACATCAGCAGCTTGTTACGCGTGACCGTGGAATGGCGTTTGTTTAAAAATGGCAAGTGCATCAATGCAAAAATAATGAAATATGATAATGAGAAAACATCGTTTTAAGCGCAAGATTTTTTAACATGGCGATCATTTTGCCATTTTGATTGGTGTCAGGTAACCTCTGTACGGTACGTTAAATGAGTACTACATCAGCTGTTTTCAGTCTATCATTTCTTCCTTGCTGTCAATAACACAATGACACATTAGCATCTTTCCTATTTTTGCATTGAATAGCATACTCTGACCACAGATGTTACCCCCTTTAAATCGTTCTAACGACAGAAGATCTGACGGAATTAACCCCTATGAGAAGAGAATGTTGAAATAGATGCATGACATAAAATAGTTCAATCCACAGTGTGAGTTTAGTTTGCAGTTACCATTAAACGTATATAGATCTATGGGTAATCTATCTGATCACGGTTATCTTCACTGCTTGTTCGTTATCAGAATGTATCGAAATTCATCCTATTGGATACAGTTTTGATACTCTTCTCTAATAGAAAAATATGCAACAGATTTAATCGATGCAACATATTTAATCGGAGAGACACATCTAAATTAGTTTAAGTATCGAAAGAGCAAAATATGTACACTACACTCTATATTGAAACATGCAATATGTGTATAATTGGTTTTTTAAAATACTTGGTAATCCTAAGGCGTGCTACGAAATGTTAAAATTGCAGGATAGTAACGGTAAAGTAAATTGGGTGACAGGAGTTCGTATGTTATTGTTTTCGGTGGGTTTCTCTTTTATTTGGATCTCCCAGGATTTTGATAACTATGATTTATTTATGCATACATTTTCGACACGCTGTAGGGATATTCAGTTTCAGGATTGGCACGGTAGATTATCGGGAAGAAGTGATCTCTCTTATTCTAGCTTTAAATCTCTGTTAAATACGGAAAGATATGTCATAGAAATGTTTAGTCAAAAGGATCTTCTACGAATATTTTGTAAATTTAGATTTCAGTCACACAAATTGAAGATTTGTAAATTACGGTACGATAGCGCTGTTGATACTGACCAACTTTTATGCTCTAATTGTACTATGCGCGCTATAGAAGATGAGTATCACTTTTTACTAGTTTGTCCATATTATAAGCATAAATACGAGAATTACTTATTCCTGAATACTATTTTATATCCCCTTCAAGGGAGAAATTGTATCAAATATTGACTTCTAACAATCCTGAATATATAAAAAATATGTCCATATATTTGAAAAGAAATCTCCCAGCGTAAATTGTCATGCGCTATATTGAGCTGTATTGTATGTGCTTTTGGCCACGAGGCCTCTTCACAGTATAAACTTGTCACTTGTCACTTGTCACTTGTCACTTGTCACTTGGTTTGCAATCATAATTTCTTTCTTGCAACATATTATCTAACACATAAATAAATAGAGATGAAGGAATTAATTGAAGACGACGTTGAAACATGTTTTAATTTTTTTTTTTTAAATACTTGGTATGGTAATCATATTGTTTTAACATACTATGTAGAAATTGAATGGTGATCAATCACTTAACTGAAGATGACGTTGAAACATATTCCAATGTTTAACATCACCATACCAAATAATATATATATATAGACCATCCTTTTAGCATCTATGCCTAGTATCTATTCCATCACACGCTGATCTACTCGAGTAGAGCAGTGAATAGATACCACCCGAAGGCCAGTACCAGTAGCTACCTTATCACCCGGGGAGGGGGTAGGGGAGGAGGGGAAGGGTCACGCCCCTCCTTAGGCCTGTTCGTTTCTGGGGGACCGGATTCTTTAGATTCCCAATGTCAGCTGATGTGGAGAGATATACTGTGGAGGAATGATAGAGCTGTCATGAGTGCTAAACGGCGCCGAGAGAAATCTGCCGACTCCTCGGGAGAAAAGTAGCTGAGCCTAAGTGGCAGAGATAAACTTTCCTCGCTAAACAGTAATAATACCGGGCCAATTTAACGCATGTTGCCGAGAGTAAGAAGATCTATTTGTTTGTTATAGTTTCAAAGCATGCCAGCCAGGTCAATTACTGTTGAAGTTATACATGAAAATAGTTATTTTTACAGTAACGAGCAAAACTGTTGAACTCATTAGAATATCTATGCATAGAATCTAATAAAGACCTCATTGGAATTTAAATGACTCAATCCTTCCGGATACCGTTAAATTGTGAAACTCTTTACCAACTGAACAGAGAGTATCGCCATCTTTGCAGAGTTTCAAAACTGCTATTTTCCACGATTCCAACCATACAGCCATTTTGACTTGACTTTTGGCTATGTCAAATAATATATTCTCGCCTCCGACTTGAATGCAGTGACCAAACTGCACATACTTGAGTCTGAAAGATCTATTTCTCAAACACAAGTCTGTTCTTGTGACTATAATTATGAAGATTCAATGCACTATTTCTTTTCATGTATATAATGAACTTTTAATTACAGTACACTATTTTATAAATTTAACAGATTTGACAACTAACTTACTAATACGACATGCCTGGTATATTCTGATGAACATTGATGGCATTAGCTGAAGTTTCTTCAGAAACTTTGTAATCTGATTAAGTATTATGATTCATCATTACTTGTATATTTGTTGTTGATTTCTGAAAATGTATTATGTATTGTAAATTCACCATGACACGTGTTTCTTTTTTCTTTATATTGGAGCTGCATTCAGATAAGCAACTACTGCTTGTTTTCAAACCCACTTCTTAAATAAAAGAACTATAGTTAAAACAAATGACTCAATCTTTAAAAAGTACAATTAACTAAATAAAATAAATGGAAGATCAAAGGACTATACTTTTTATCCTGGAAAACATAAAGCGTGGACATATATTAATCATGTACTTTCACTCATTAAAATTGCTAATTTCACCAAATTAATTTGATTTTTCTTATATCTTTATTGGGAATATTCATATGAAATATGTGATGCATTTTAAGATAAATTACAGTGAAGATCACGTTAATATTCCGCATGCTGTTTCAAATCGTATGTTTGGAAGCAGTAGTAAATCACATATTCAACGAGAGCAATTTGCTGGGTTTCGCAGTGGGAGTGTTAAGTTATTGACATGATTTTCTCAGTGTGAGCTCCTAGAGGCTAATAGAGTACATATGTGCAGGGCATTTAATTGTTCACAATCACGAAGAACGCTAAACACACATGTTACAAAGGTTACGGTACAGTTCAGAGCTGATACTTGCACGATTATATAAATATATTCAGATGCCATTGTCAACATTACACAAATAAATGAAACGTAACGTCACTGGTCTGAAATATTCAACGGCCATATTGAATGTGGCATAAAACGGATTTGTGAGTAAGTGAGAAGAGTTACTGTAATAAGATTTATTTGTTTAAAGGCAAAATTCTGAAAGTATACTAATGGAAAAGGAATTCTTTGAGAAAATAAATAACCTTACTCGTGTAGAAACATGGGCGCTGTCTGATTGGCAACGACAGGGCTGTTTTAATGAAGATTGAACAGCGCATCCCTTGAAACTTCAGATAGAAACGTTGGCGAACACAGGCACTTCAGCCATAAGCGCCTGTTATGAAGCAATTTGATGGGTCATATACGACTCGTACGAGTATAAAGAAGTTGGTTTCGTTCTACAAATGAGTCGTAAATGGCGCATCATTTTTGCTACAGGCGCTTGTGACTTTGACGTCAAATGCTATTATGTTTTTATCTTAGCATTGGCGTTGATAATGACGTTTCTCCTATATACCCTTTACATTCTTATATTCCATTTAATGTGTAGTTCATGAGAATATTCTTCCATAAGTAAGACTATACACCCGAAGGCAAAAGAAAGTTAAGAAAAGATACCATACAAAATACAAAATATTTCAATCCACCAGATATACATACGACTGAAATATGATGTTATATGATGTCTTCAGAAATATAACTAAACTAAATTTGAAATTTCAAAACATCATCTTTTCATATTTCTGAGAAACACACGTTTTAAGAAATCGTCGTTTTCAAATTCAAATAGGAGAATCACAAAGGGCTTTATGGCTTGTTTCATGACATCCTACAGTAATCATGCGTCAACACATTTACATCCAAAAAGGCGTATTTGTGCTGACAACATCTAATACTATCATAGTTTCCATATTTCATAAAATTGTATCGTAAATACCAAAATATGTTCAGAAAACCCATTTGAAATAGCAATTTCAGCATCCCATTTATATTTGAACAGATATTGAAGTATCACACTCTCATGAATTAAATTGTGTATATCTTTACGAGCTATATCCTCATCACAGACATGCAAAATCGACTTCATTCGGCAGAAACAGTTTTTTCAGAGCAAAGAACTCAGAATTTGTATCTACCTAATTGACTTCATAATTATCATCATAAGTAAGTTTCCCAGTCTCTGACTTCATTACAGTTGTAAGGAAGAGACATTACTTTTTAGACTTTAAACCTGCTGAAGGACAAATACCAGACTATATAGTTTGCCTCAAAGTTTGCTGCCTCCTAGACTTACTTAAAGACGGTAATTCTGCTAGTTCATAGCTCGAATGATACACTCTCGAATAGCAAGTTTAGATCTTTGCCTGCTTCCAACTTCAATTTCTCAGAGGCTCCTGTGCAATATCTAATGAAATATAATAATAAGAGACTAAGTCTCAGTCTAATTGTCATTATTTTCTCTTCACCACATTCTTAAAAACTTGCTCATCTGGAAAACAAGGCTAAAATTTCCCAATTATCCTGAACATAGATAGACGCACAGTCCCTGAACAACTGTGAATCTATATTCAATACAGAAAGGGAGCCTTTAGTCTTACACTCAGACTCTGGAAAAGTATTTATTCTGAAAATATCACTTTTTTATTTAATATTGAAAAGGAGACTGTAAAAAATGGAATTTCATCTGTAAAAAGAAGGCTCATTTTCAATATTTTTTTCAATATTTTTTTCAGACATAAAGTGGTTTTTTTTTCAGAGTCTAAGTGTAAGACTAGATCTCGAGCGCCTTAAGAAAAAGGAATTGCCTGTCAACTCAACTCTAGACCTTTTTCAGGCGGATACCATATTTCTATTTATGATAGACGTATAACTGACTCACACTACACACTCGTATATCACCACTCCATATGTAATTCAAGAGTTTTTCGGGACTTCTCAACAGTCTAGAAACTCAGAGAAGAATTGAAACACAGACAAAGCACGATCATCCGTTACTTGCAGATCACCCTGATTTACTAGGCAATCTAGTTAATGCATATGAGACAGGCATACGATTGATTAGAAATCATCCCCGGAGTCAGTGGTTGCAATGTGGTTCATCATTACATGGAGGCGTTGATATCTCTATATGGAATTATTCATCATAAATATCAGATTACATGCTTGATCTAGACATAAACTGAGGGGCTCGTGGATGCAGAATTTACGACATAGAAAAGTCTATTTTCTTATGATTTATAAACCAAATGAAATAATTAAATCTCATTTACATGACAATGGTCAAGATGATAGTTACATTCTTGGACCACGATGCAACTTCCCCCACAAGGCACTCTCACAGTCTCTATCACTGGCTAATTTAAATCTGTTGTATTTCATCGATTGTTGCCTGAGATTGCTGATTGACACAGTTGCAGCACACTGACATGCTAGAACAGAAAATGTAACGAAATGCAGCAAGCTTTAAACTGGTTAGTGATAAAGACTGACGCAAGTTGTACTTTGAGGGAGAAGTTTGGTACGTTGTGGACCATTCTCCTCCACAGGAACCTTTTGGAATGCATGTTCAGCCATGTTCACCGTTCTCCGTCTAGAAAGATTAGTGACTAGGCAATACAATTTCACACACTTCCCCTTAAAATATAAACTTGTAATTAAACTAACGTTCAAAAGAAACTACACACTGTGTAATTTTCAATGAAATGTGATGCATTTCATGTTGGCATGATTACAATCACACATATCTGTAGTAGTTTGAATGAATTAATTGGTATCTGGTTAATAGTTATAGTTTAAATATCTTTGTTGATTGAATTCAGGGGTTAGAAATGAAATGAACGCCAACATGAATCCTACCATGTTTAAAATACTGTAAATATGTGATGAAAAAGTCACATTTATTGGTATTCGCATCAATTATATCTACATGTATATGTCGATGAACAGAAACAATTATAGATTTAAAAGTAATCTTTGACTAGTCGTTTAAGGCCTGCATTATTTAGTTTTAGAGAACAACGTCAAAAACTTCAAATATTTGTTAGTGAGAACCACACATATGATAAAACCAACTGAGGAGTGTACTTCATTGTGTACTTTAATTTATGTCATACATAATATAAACTAATCATCAGTTAAGCTATCATACCAGGACATTACTTAAAAGTACAATTCTTAAAAATCGTCTTGATTTTTCTGACAATCCAATTACTGTGTATCATGACAAAGGGTCGATTTTCTCTGTCATTGACAGCTTTCTACAATAAATCATTTTAAAATCACATATTTAAGAAATATGTTTAAGGTTTGGTACCACTAACTTACCAGACATATAGTCAAGTCAGACGGGCGTCGAGCTCATCTCCTGTTATAGCAATTTATGTAAAGCACGGTGGAAATCTTGTGTCATGATATGTATGGAAGACATACTGGACTGTAAACTGATTAATAAGTCAATAAAATGAAACGTATTAAAGCAAATAATTTCAGTAAATACAACGATAGCTAAACCTGTTCGTAAACCTATAATATTGCACATTATGTACTCTTCTGGCAACCGATCAAAAGGTTCTAAACTTATCCTAAAAAAATGACACTACAGTTATGAACCTTACACACATAACGATGTATCATGTAAAGAAACATCATAAAGATTGATTATCACCTTGATATGAAGTTAAAACCATAAATGTGCACTCTTACCTGCAATCATTAAAAATGCTTGATATCAAACTCTATAAACAGCATCTTACATCAAAGACACCTGACATAAATCGTGTAGATGTGCATGATTCTGTACAATCCCCAATCAACAGTGAAACAAGATCAAAGATGGCAAGCCTAATCAAGAACCATGTATATATGTGTTATACTAAGACGAAGTACCAGTGGTCTTCTGTTGAGAAATTTAATTATGTTTACCTCGATTAAAATTGAGTTATTCTAAAAGAAACATTCTAAACTGTGCACTATTACACCTAAAAGTATAGATCCCATAACATATAAATATATTATGCGCCCTCTGAAGTATTTGTTGTCCATGTAAACCTCTTACCAAGAACCAGACTCGTTATCAAATTGCATAAAGAGCACCTTGCATCAAAGAGACCCAACCCAAAACCCATCCTTGTCTGACTCCAGCCCAACTTCACCATCGTTGCCTGCTCTACTTCAACAATGACACAAGATCAAAGTGGACCGTATCCCAGATCATGATCAACTGGTTTCCCAAGACAGAGTAGAAAGTCCTCAAGGGCACTAGACATTCAACATGTGGGGCCTGCTCGTTTATAGAGACGAAACATGTCAACAATGATGTAAGATCAAACAGTCGGCATCTTATCCAGCATCATTTCAAAACAGGTTTTTTTCATTTGCGCTTCTCCAAATTTACTAGAAATAAACAAACTCCCAACTTGTTTTTCTTTCTTTGTTGTTTGGTTGATTGAGCATCTTTGGTTTCAGGTTTGACTCATTTTTATAGAAATCAAAATCGTTCTTGAGAACACTTCGTTATGCAGAGAAAACGTTTAAAGGCAAAGGGGAGATAAGTCGTAATGGATTGATAAATCGTACAGACTAGATAAAAGCTGAGATCATCAATCAAATCTACAAATGGTCTCTGTATTGAGAAGACAGCCTAAAACGTTACTCGAATGGTCGGCGCAGATCAAGGCACTATACACGCGCCCACTCAGAAGCGAACACGCCGGTCTCAGCTTTAAACAGATCCAGTGCCAGTGGTCGCACAGCCAGGCAGTCTCACTCACTCGCATCATTCACCCACTGCATGTAGTGTGTTTGTGTGTCCATCCAACCCGCTTCATCACAGGATGGTATCGCCTCTAGCTCATCACTGACAGGACCAATGTAAGTACTTTTTATACCTGTATCTATATTTACCTGTAAATTCAAATACAAGTAGTTGCCAAGGCAACCTGATGTTTCCGGATCATCAACCGTAGAGAATGTTGACGAAGCTGTTCTGACAGTGACATGTTGCTGTGAGAATCAATCGGTGGACGCAGTGAGGAGTCTATATTGATTGCTTTAAGATTTGCGGTATTGTATCACTGACATCGCTAGGAGAAGCTGTGTAATATATCGATTGGACTATTTCTAGTGGCAAGTTCTAAACCTCGTTTATTGACCCCACGCCTCCGCTCTTTAACAGTCTCTGCATGTGCCTCCTGTAACCACAACACGCTGTGTTCACAGGGAAGCAGGAGCAAAAACAGCATGTTTATACAAATGTTATTTGTGCAGATGTTTTTGATGATTATTTCATCGCACACCTCTCCCCTGTATAATCAAGTTTAAGATGAAAGAGGACCTAATCACTGTACATGAAGTACATGTGGTTCCTGTTGACCAGGCTGTATACGCCTGTATTGGTCTCAGTGTATGTTTTCCTTCCTCCCAGGGTGCCAATCTCGATATGCCAGCTCTTATCCTATCCCCAAATATTTTCTTGCTCATATTATCAGACCAAACACGAGACTCTCAAATTCGCCATGAAACCACGTCGCTCGCCTAGATATCGGGAGCCTGACGTTACACCGAAGAATGTACCATTGAACCATTCGTCCAACTAGTAATGCATTTACTAAGAACTACAAGTGTCAAGTTCCGTGCAAACCTCCCTACCCTTATACATAATGCAGGTATCATCGGTGCCTTTACAAGTAACCGACACCGTGCTTGAACTCGCTTTCAACACATGTAAGCGTTTAACTTTCAACAATGAGAAACTTGCCTAATTTTGAGAAGAAAGATAAACAACTTCTTATATAATACACATGAGGTAAACAGTTTGAAATATGGTTTTTGCGTTATGCCGCATGTACAGAGCGTGTATCCTTTGGGGATAGAGTTGATTTTTAGTTTCCACCAGCTCCCTTCCATCGTTCAGCAGACGGTGATAACGCTTCCCGCTTGTGGGTGAATCTTGCCGGCTGGGAGACGATATCCTAGACGTTCCGGTATTTATAGAAATGTACAGATAGCTACACCGCTCATCACGAGTCCATCGCAGCTGTCATAGAGCTCGTGCATGACGTATCATCTGTATCACGTGACCACGCACCTGCAAACATCACGTGACCTACATCTGGAACAGGAAGGAAGTGTTTACCTTGTTTACACAGAAGAAATCACAGATTCACAGCCAGTTGTACTTGGAAAGAAATGACGATTAACAAGTCAATAGCCTGTTGTCGTTTGTTTTAAGTGGTTAGCAATATTTACATTTGTTGATAAACAGGCACGAACCCCAGATGTACCATTATGTTTCATTTTCTAATTTTGGTTAAAAAGATTAAAGGGGCAGTAGCACGTTTTTTGCAAAATTTATTTTTTCAAATTTACCATTTATAATGATAGTTTATGTCATTTAAATTAACTTTAGAGTGTAAAACATCTTATTACACAAACCAAGTATCTGTAGTGGTAAAAACTATGTTGCGTATAAAGCAAAAATTGCATGGCGGCCATTTTATTGTGAACACAATTTATTATTTTGTATTACAAAAACGATTCCCATGGCTTAACCAAAACATGTACACTCATTTTATACTTTATTTTCCGAAGAGAGAAGGATGTTTTACTGTTGGTGAAATTATTTTTCAAATACATTTCATCAACTTATTTGAGCGAAAAAACGTGCTACTGCTCCTTTAAAATAATTTCAGCGAATAAAATAACGAGGTGAAGACAGCAACTTTAATCAATATTTGCAAATTACACACTTGTCAGGTGGTTGAAATGACAAAGGGGGACATTGACCGAGAGATTACTGTACGTATGACAACCCTGTCGAAAAAATCTAACTAAGAAAAAGTAAAGCTACTATATAATTTCGTTTGTTTCTTGAAATGAAAGTCGTTTCCTATTTGGTCTCATTAAATTCAGGTCTTACTTAGTTGAACTATGTTACACAATATACGTATGTTGTTTAAGTGCAACTAATTAAGGTATGATTTGAGAGACTGTTGTCGATTATATTTATAATGACAATCACTTACAACCACCTCGCCAATAAGTATTATTATTTCATTGTTTAATGATTCGTGGTCCGCTTATGACAATTTCTATAGATGAAATAAATGGTTACTTAAAATCATACAAAAGTATAGAAATTGGCTGATACAGATGATAAATGACAGCAACTCCTGAGTCACCATCCACGACTATGGTGTTGGCTATGTGTTCACTGTGGGGTTACTATAATAGAAAGATACCTACTTCTCGAGTGACATGCCAACTACCGCGAGATTAGATAACATGACAGTTTATCAGTGTTTTACCACCTGGGCGGTGTTGGTATTGATGCAGAACGCTAATTAACTGTCTCGTGGCTACATGACCATACATCGCCGATACTATCAGGCATGTGTCCGATCTACTATCTTACTTACTACGTCTCCTGTAAAAGTTGTTCGACATGATAATTTTAGCCATTCTCTTATCGTAACCAAGGTTATAATAGAAAATTTGAAGGGAGTTACCTCAGTACGAAGAGAACGCGTTTTATTCAAGAACCAAGTATTTCTTTTAGGATGAAAAGCGCAAGTTCTACATAAGAATACATTTCTTAAACTGTACAATCAGTTTCTTGAACTGGTGATAAAGCGCATGCTAACTCACAACCATGTAATTCCAAAGGAACTTAATATATATCGAGAGAAGGTTGATTAAGTATAAGAATCATGTAAAAGATATTTTTAAAATAACCATTAAGTTGAAAATAGTAAGAACGTTTTAGTAGTTCGTGGGCCTCCCAGCAGATCCTTCAAATACCAATACTAGTAAATCGAAAAATAAGAAAGATGCAATATATTTTTACAACAAATGATCATCTATAGATTTATGGGATTCTAATCAGTAACATATAAATATCTTGGATACGTAAAGAAAATGTCGGATTCCATGTAGGCTACTTTATCTGAATTAAACTCCAGGGTTTTTCAGTAAATTTCAGGCTTACAGAAACAAAATCGTTTTGTATTCAAATCAAAGGAGAGTATTCCACCGTATTGCAACATATTCCAGAGTTTCGGTTTATGCTAAAATCTGCCTTGGTCTGTACAGGGTCACAATACAGGATATAGTCTACTACACACCGTCTATTCGGGTATAGTGTAATTATGTTGGATCCTCCGAATTTATTTGATTTTATGGGACCGATTAGTGTCCAAACCGTCTTTCGCTCTGCTCATTTTAAACATGTTGTTCTAACTGCTTTTTTTTTATCTTGCATTGCAATGGTATTCTACGAATGTTCGACATAGACCTATGTAATAATGTTCTAATGCATCTCTAAGTTTCGTTTTTAACCTTTGGGAGTAATAATCCTTCTAGAACTAATATATGTTGGTGACTTGTGATCTTTCTAATGTCCTTCTCGTTCTGTTCTCCCCCCAGATGGCGCTGCTGACCATGGGTAGGATCCTGCTGGAGTTGGGCCACAACCTGGTCCTCTTCATGCTGTGTGACGTCATTGTCGTCCTCCTCAACCTTCTCGTCATCTTCGTCATCCTGCTGTCAGAGCGACTGCGGACCTCTACCAAGCACATGTTAATCCTCAACCTGGCTGTGGCGGATCTGTTGTTCGCACTCACAGTCCTGCCCTTGTATGCTGACCATAACGCCCAGTGGACCAAGTGGAACTATCCCTGTGAGGTGATAAACACCCTGCAGCTTCTACAGAAGAACCTCTTTCCTTCCATAACGACGTTGTGCGTGTTTGTCATCAATATGGATTACGTGTTGAGGATGGGCTGCTACTTCTATACGAATGGTAAAACTAAGTATGTGATGTCAGGTACTATGGGTCTCCTGCCTTGGGTGATATCTGGCGTTCTTTTGATTCCCCTGTACTTTATTTCCACAACGCCGGGTCGTCCTTACGACGACTACCCATGTTTAAGACGTTACAAGGAAGATGTAACGGCACTACTTCATATGTTCTTCTCCTTCTTCCCTCAAAGCTTCGTCGTCATGGTGACAGGGATCGCGGCTGTGATTGGCTATTTGATGAAGAGACGTTCCACGGGTCTGGACATGTTCGGGGAGAGAATGCACTCGCCAGTAGACATAAGTCTGGTCAGTTTTGTGACAATACTGTTCTACACGCCGTATTTCTGCCTGGAGGTGCCAGTAAACCGTATCAGCTGCAGCACCAAGTCCGAGTGTGACGCCGTGCACGTGTTGGAGATCATGGCTAGCTGGCTCTTCATCATCAAGTCCTTCGTGGTGCCCTTGTGCTGGTTCTGTGGAAGGGACTTCAGGTCCGCCTTCAGGAACATCTGCTGTTGCTGCTGTGACTACTGCTAAGTGTTCAGGGTTCCAGTGTCGCTGTGTTCCTCTGTGTGTCTGTGTGGTTGTGTCTAATAACTGAATCATAGGTATATCTAATCCCTGACAGTCAGAAGTGTTTCTCATACACCACGAACAGGTTGACAATGTGCGCCTGTGTATCAATTCGTTACCTATCTGAATTATAGTTTTTCTTTTCTTATTTTTGTCTTTTATCCGTTATACAAACCGGATTGGGTGGTAAGCTTACTGCACTTAGTCTCTGAAAAATAAACTTCGAGGTATTTATTCTTAAAACGATTCAAAGGTATTAAATGTTGAAAGGGAGCCTAACTGAAGTGGGAATTTCAGACCAAAATCTGTACATGCTATGCAAGATGTTAAACTATTATGGACAGTCATGACTACATGATATGGGTTAGTGCAGGGTTACAGTAGGTTAGCTTAAACCAAAAGATGTGATTTAACAAAAAAAGGTGATACAATAATTCAAAAACACTAAAATGCTTCGCTATGCAAGGTAACTACTTCTACATGACTGCAACTTCAGGAGTTGTCAGCAGTGGTTGTCTGAAGCGACGTGGAATGTCATGCAAGTGTATAATATCACGGTAGTGATCCATACGACAACTGTGGGATATGTTCATATATATAGGCGGCTTATCACTCTGCAGTACGGACCTCATATATAGGCAGGTTTATAATGATATCATGTATATGCATGATTTGATTCGAGAACCACTAAGTTTATGCATTTGCATATTCTGTATTGCAATGAATGCACCGTTTTGTGTTAATGGTATATTTAATACTATTTACTTGGGAACGTCGCTTCTACACTCATTTATCATAAGCAATGTAATGAAGATATGGTAAACCTAAACACTGAATCAGCACCTTTTTAAACTCCAACACTACTATACCTCTCAATGAAGTTGTTCTTCGGTTGCCTTGACTCTAAAAACAGCTCATCTGTGGCTGTGTTCATCTGTGACTGTGGTCATGAGATATCATATTCGATATCATGTCCCCCAACCCTTGACATTTCCTGGATCCGCCGATAGGGCTAGATATCATGTATGATGTGGGAGTGTCACCCTACTGTACTATACGATGTCAGCATATAATATAGTGTGTTATATATTGGTAGGGGCCTATCGTTATATCATGTCATATACTCAATGTGTAAATAACCACAGGTCAAATCAACGCAAAGAAGTCAGTTTTGATTCATGATCACCCGTGAATGGGTAACCTGCAACGAATGATAACCTCAGAAGGTTTACTGACGTTTTAGATAATTGTTGTTTATTAACTGCTATGTTCAGATCAACTCATAACAATTACTATCAATGTCAACATTTGACCGTGTGTGTATACTGTTTTAGATTGTTCATGCAAAACGTACATCATTTACAAGTTGGTGCAATTTTCATTTTGAGAAGAAATACTTATTCAAGCTACCTGTGAAGGAAGCCTAACATTTTTGTGGACCAGGATACGAGATGGCATTTAATTTGTATCTATATTGTACATAAATGTATATCTTTGTTGCATACTTTGTAAATGTATATCTTATTTGTAAAGTATGGTGTGTTCAATGAATTGTTCCAGAATCGAATGTTATAGAACCACTTTCATGTCATCTTTGGGATGCCTCATATCCACGTTATCATTATCTTTGTCATTAGCGTCTCTTGCAAACAGTTAACTTATATAAAAGCGGAACTCGAATCTTGTTAGCTCTGAATTTCTAATACTGTCTTCTTTTGGATGTCTCATACTCACTCTTTCACAACTTGTCATCAGTACCTCTTTGCAACAGTTAACTAATATGATAGCGTGTTAACTGTACTGTAACTGTAACTGCAGAATCGAATGTTACAGTACATGTTGAATCTTGTGAACTCTGAATTTCCCATACTGTCAACTTTGGGGTGTCTCATATCCACCCTATCACATCTTGACATATGAATCATGTGTATTGCGTTGTCCTTGACATCTTGACGTGTCTTGGAATATTTGGGTGTTGTGTAAAAACACGTTAAATGTGGGCGCTGAGACTGAAGTGTTTAATTGATTATTTAATGCTGTAATGGGTATCATCACAGTGCCTATACTGTTAAAATGCGCTATGTCTGAATGAAACATTGTCTTTTCTTGATATATTGTATACTTTTGAAATTAAATCAGGGATAACTGCATGAGATCTTCATAATCAAACATGCTGATAAAATAACTTCATGACGTCTTCTTGTTTTATCTCGAGTATTTGTTTGTAAGGAACTTAAACTTAGTGTTACTCACTTCAAATGTTTGTTTTACTTTACAGCTTTACATAGTTGTTTGGGCTTTTTTGTTTGGTTTTATAAATGACTCATCAATAAGGATTCATTTATCTAAAATCTCTCATGAAATATATATATGATCACATATATGTCTTCACTTTGCTTGAATTATTTAAAAATATAGAGAATACTTTGCAGCTGAGAAATAAACATCTTCACATGTTTACGTATGTAAACTTTATTTGATGAATTAGGCTTTTAATGTAAGGTCATCGCAGGTGCTCGGTTTTTCTAAACAAAGTGTATATATTCGTGCAGTCGGGTTTGATGTTACCATTTAACGTGTATTTACATGCATCCCTCACATGTGCAGTTCGTGATAGAAACAGACTGGGCGTCGTTAGTCACTTCTACCTTATCTTCCCGTAAATGTTTGGATTGTTGAACTTGAATGTCACGACACCTACAGAAAACCTGCATCTAGAAAGGCCATATTCCGTCTGGTTTATGCAATGACCTTAAACATGCCTAGCCATTACGTTCAAAGTTTCGTTATGTTTGTGGAATTTACGCCGTTTTCAGAAAGTGTAATATTCTCACACTACTCAGGCTGACTTTATTTTAACATGGAAAGACGAGAAAAAAAAACTTGTAGATTTCCTCTGATAAATATTTATTTTGCTAAACCATGTTTGTTTCAAGGCGCTTGGCCTACATATCTGTACTCTGCTGGTAATTAAGTGAGAGACATTGAGTTGAAATGGGCACTGTATGCGATCTGTGCACGACATTTTCCGGGCTCCGGCGTTCTCATTACTTGAAACATATGACATGTTTTCCTTGGAATGATTTGTGCATTGGAAGAGCATATTATCTTTGACATAAAGTCACAGAGTGTAAATAAATCTAATTTTGTTGTTGCAGTAACGTATTTTATGTAAAGAATAGTTATTTGAGCGTTATGCTTGTAACGGTAAACACACGGATCATGGGCAACTTCAAATGGGATCATAGCGTTGTTATCATACATTGATGAGAGTTCCTCTTTTGATCAGGTTCATCACTTGTAATGATATATTAATCTTAATAGTTTAAAAGGATCTTGATGTGGTGTATTGTTGCAACTTCCAATTCGTTATATTACTCGAATTTATTCATTTCATCCATTGTTTGACTACAATATCCTCAGTGATTGTATTTCTTCAGCTCAGGATGGTCCACGGCAATACTTCATATATGTACATGTAAACGACAAGCAACAACGTTCCTTGTTCTTTACAATTCTAACATGCACGTATCTTATCCTTCACCCAAGTACATTTAACCGTGTATATTCTTTACATGCATCTTTAAAACTTTAATTTCAGAATGGATACAAAATTATTCTGCTCAATTCCACATCAATTACACCGATTAATCAAGTTATCAAGTATATCAAGTTCAACATCGTCAATATCAGTCATACTCAATAAGCATATGGACATCCATTTAAATCAACTTAACAAAATCAATAGATAACGCCCGTGAAAGTCTATGTTATATTCAAGGTTCAGACATGAGCATTTTATTTAGCATCGATAGTTTACGTAAAGGAACAACTTTCTAAAAGTTCAATTATAAAAGTTTGTAATCTTGAAATTTATATATTCTCATGTGTGAAGACCAAAAACAGTCTAGTTATATTCCGGTGCAAACATTTTATCAAGAGATTCCACATGTGCACGGGCTTATCTGTAACCCAGAAACCAGGAGCAGTTTATGTGTGATATAGATGTGATATATAAGGCTTCCCTGCAAGGTGCTCGCTAATACAAATACCAAACACATAAATTATATCCTCAAGCTGTTATAAACATTACAAAGGTCAATCATGTTTGCATGATAATCGGGCCTTGGTTTATTGCCGAGGATATAAGGTCTGATTAATAATTTCAACAGCATTAAAGCTAGTTTATACTTTATAAGCACCAAAATGTGGAACTACATTAGATTGTAGTATTTAGATGTCCTGTTACATTTATTTAATGAAAACTTCTTGACCCTATGAATTGGATAATTTTAAAGAGCATTTATTTTGATCATAATTAGGCAAGAAAGTATTTATAGTAATTGAAATAATTACTTTTCTATTCCTGTTGATGAATTATTTTATTAGAACACAACTAACAGCTAGGCATGTATATCCATTCATTATGACTTCATAAACATTAGGTAGTGGTCGACAAATCCATTCTATCACCATTATCGGAGAAGATTGTATCAAAGTTTTAGGAGGTCATCCATTTCACGTTATATCTTTCATCCCTTTGTGCCATAACATACTGATTTAATGATATAATAAATCTGGGCTTATAACTTACACATTTGATCAACATATTTAATTGATCTTGTATATTTCCAAAACTAATATTTATTAAAATCACATGTATTCCATTGTTTGTTTTGATTCATATTTAATGCCAATATTCAACACCTTGACCGATGCCGATACTTGTCTGGATGCATCTTGCATCAGGATACATTTCACTGCAACCAGTTGATGGTGTTTCCCGCTTCTGAAGATGGTTGAAGAGAGTTTTGTGGTTTAATATAATTTTGATAGTATGATATATTATTTCACAAATAATAAGCTTTTAGCAACCTTGGAGGTAGAACATTCACAACATCTGGTTATGTAATACAGTGAAACCTGCATGCACCAGCTTGATTTCCACACCATTTGTGCTACTGCACCAAGTTACCAGTTACTCAAATCTTTACTGCACATAGAACAGTTATTTTTTAGCTGATCTCAATGTGGTTGAATATGTGTTTGTATCACAGACAGTGTTTGAAATAGCTGTCTACCAACTACCTATTTGCTGGATGATTTCAGAATTTTCAATAATCTAACTGACAACATCGCCTGTCAAATTTTCAGGTCTGGTTGCTTTTTAAAACCACAAACCCCACTGAAAGGAAAAACTAAAGTATTTTGTACACTGCAGATAGACATATATTGGTATAGTGACCAGAGTAGACAATAACAATTGTTTGTATTAATATCTTTAGATCAATGGCAAGGAATACTTGTAGTAAATGGGATACAGAGTATCTTCAAAACAATTGACAATATATCTGTAAAAATAGAGCCATGGGCTCTGTAGCTCATCAGCATTTCATTGATTTACTATCTAAAGTTGAATATTTAAGTTATTTAAGTTATTGTTTACAAGCAAAAGATAGGTTCTTAGATCATGACCCCTGTGACCCCATTTGGACCGGTGACCACATAATCTACAATTTAGAATCCCCATTGGCCAAGGAGTCTGCACACAACTTTTCAGCTCTCTAGACCTTTTGGAACTGGAGAAGAAGATGAACATAGGTTTTTAAGGATGTGACCCCTGTGACCCCATTTGGGGTCAAGGGGTCACGAAATCTACAATTTAGAATCCACATTGGCCAAGGAGTCTGCACACAACTTTTCAGCTCTTAGACCTTTTGGAACTGGAGAAGTAGATGAAAATAAGTTTTTAAGGATGTGACCCGGGTGACCCCATTTGGGGTCACGGGGTCACCTAATCTACAATTTAGAATACCCATTGGCCAAGGAGTCTGCACACAACTTTTCAGCTCTCTAGACCTTTTGGAACTGGAAAAGAAGATGAAAATAAGTTTTTAAGGATGTGACCCCGGTGACCCCTTTTGGGGTCACGGTGTCATGAAATCTACAATTTAGAATCCCCATTGGCCAAGGAGTCTGCACACAACTTTTCAGCTCTCTAGACCTTTTGGAACTGGAGAAGAAGATGAAAATAAGTTTTTAAGGATGTGACCCGGGTGACCCCATTTGGGGTCATGGGGTCACGAAATCTACAATTTAGAATCCCCATTGGCCAAGGAGTCTGCACACAACTTTTCAGCTCTCTAGACCTTTTGGAACTGAAGAAGAAGATGAAAATAGGTTTTTAAGGATGTGACCCCTGTGACCCCATTTGGGGTCATGGGGTCACCTAATCTACAATTTAGAATCCCCATTGGCCAAGGAGTCTGCACACAACTTTTCAGGTCACTAGACCTTTTGGAACTGGAGAAGAAGATGAAAATAAGTTTTTCAGGATGTGACCCCGGTGACCCAATTTGGGGTCATGGGGTCACGAAATCTACAATTTAGAATCCCCATTGGCCAAGGAGTCTGCACACAACTTTTCAGCTCTCTAGACCTTTTGGAACTGAAGAAGAAGATGAAAATAGGTTTTTAAGGATGTGACCCCTGTGACCCCATTTGGGGTCATGGGGTCACGAAATCTACAATTTAGAATCCCCATTGACGAAGGAGTCTGCACACAATTTTTCAGCTCTCTAGACCTTTTGGAACTGAAGAAGAAGATGAAAATAGGTTTTTAAGGATGTGACCCCTGTGACCCCATTTGGGGTCATGGGGTCACGAAATCTACAATTTAGAATCCCCATTGACGAAGGAGTCTGCACACAACTTTTCAGCTCTCTAGACCTTTTGGAACTGAAGAAGAAGATGAAAATAGGTTTTTAAGGTTGTGACCCCTGTGACCCAATTTGGGGTCATGGGGTCACGAAATCTACAATTTAGAATCCCTATTGGCCAAGGAGTCTGCACACAACTTTTCAGCTCTCTAGACCTTTTGGAACTAAAGAAGAAGATGAAAATAGGTTTTTAAGGATGTGACCCCTGTGACCCCATTTGGGGTCATGGGGTCACGAAATCTACTATTTAGAATCCCCATTGGCCAAGGAGTCTGCACATAAAATTTCAGCTCTGTGGAATCATTGGTTCTGCAGAAGAAGTCGAAAAAGCGAAAAGTTTACGGATGGACGGATGGACGGATGGACGGATGGACGGACGCCGGACACCATGCCATGCCATAAGCCCATCGGGCCTTTCAGGCCTGATGAGCTAAAAATCCATAAATTCATAATAAATTCAGAAAGTTATGTATGTACATAATTAATAAAAACAAATACATTGGATGAATACAGCAAGTTATTTATTTATACATTTTCACAATTGTTCACATAATGTTCTTAAGATAAAATAATGGTTTCTTCAATAATACAACATAGACAATGTCTCTGTATATTCCCTTCTTTCTTATCTCTCGGAAATGCCCAGTATTCCTTAATGATGCAGTGAAGGCATATTTTAACAGACAGGAATCCTTTGACAACAAGAAGTGGTTCATTTTTATCAATTTTTCGTTTTAATTTAAGTGTTGATAAAGTACTAATGGCAGGTCACTTTGTGGTATGTTAACATGATGTCATTGCACATTATCCCTTCTAGTAGATTGAAGTAGTCAATAAACTCAACGTGTTTGATTTGATTTAAACATATTTATTCAATTGAAAGGATTTGGTACAAGTTATCCAGCTTAGTGAAACCCTCACCTAACTCAAAGATTCTGAGCAAGATTACCGGGTATAAGTCGAGAATTTGATACTAGAAATTAGGTTGCCTTATACTTGGGGTCTGAGCTCTTTAACAAAATGAGTTCTTAATTAGAATTTTATAACTTAATAAGGCTTGTGTCATAATTATAAGCAGTTCTAGAGATGTCGATAATGTGAAATGCTTACAGACGCCTGATGGACACCATCTGGCTATGTAGACCTGAAGAGGTTAAAACTACATGCATCTATGCTATGAAGAAGTTTCAAATCAGTATTATTTGTTTAAACATGCCTTTCAAGGAACTTGTTTGACCTTTAATTTATTGGAATACTCATATTTTCATATGCCATACAAATATACAGAAATGATGATACCTTTCATAAGGTATTACCCTTTATAAACTTACTTTCTATTTAATTGATCTTTGAAGTGACATTGACTGAATATCTGGTTTGATCTAACATTTAAACTGAATGAAGAAAAGATAAGATTCCCTTCATAGGCGCCACTATTTTAAACCAACAAAAGGGCCTGGAGTACTACAAGTGTGCAGTCCGATTAAATTAAATCATATTAAATGAAAGTGTGTAATTGTAATTAATTTTGCTAAAATAATTCATTTGATTAGTGGAGATCACAATTTGGAAATAAAACTTTCAAGAACAAGGTATCATTTCACTAAGCATTGTCAGCTGATCAATCATAACCCTCTATTTTAACCCTTCATCAGCCCAATAACCTTGTGTCACATCTTGTGAGGGAAATGAGTCAGAATGAGCCAGGGGCTCTGTATATATGCATAGCCATTATATACATGACTGCATCAGCTGATGATGGGTTAACATTGATTAACCCATTACCAGTTGAATAAATAAGTCCAAACCATTTCACAACGGCTGACTTTCAGGTATGTTCCACAGGAGATAACGCATGTGTGAGATCAAGCAAAATTTCCTTGGAGATATCGTTTTGGCAATAGATTTTGGACAATGCCCTGTCACAGTCAACTACATGACATCACAGTGCTATGACGTCATAACATGATGATGTTACAATACTATGACATCACCCCATTGGAAGTCAACTGGCATAGTTGTGCTAAGAAATGTATTCTTTCTCATTGAAATGTAAAGAAGAATGATTTTGGATGATAAATAGAATCTGACCCTTGTATCTTCTGATATCAAATATATTAACACTCATTGATAAGAGTAAAAATATCTTCAGATATGAATATTTGTAACTTTTATCAACTCGTGTTGATATATTTGATCAAAAGACACTTGGGTGAGAATCTCTATATACTCGGCATGTGACAAAATCAGCTGGTAAAGGGTTAAGATTGACTACAACTGATCACAGCATCTTCCATGCTTACTGAAGGAGCACCTGAAGATAGAACATTTACAGCTTTTCATAATTTAGCGTGATTCAGCAATCATAATAAAATGAAATTCATAAATATACATATATTTGATCTTCTCTATCCCACGTCAGCCTGCTACTTCTTCCCCAGCGAGGTCTTTATATCTTTGAGCAGCATGGTGCCGATAACCATTTTCTCACAGTTGACGGTTATAGCTGCTTTAGTGTCCTTCAATTTCACACTGACAAGTACGAGAGCCCCACCAGCAAGAGTTCGAGCAGCAAAGCGAAATATATTCTCGTCTGACGAGGACACCTGCAGCACGTTGGCCGCTGTATGAACACACAAACACAACTCTCTGGGCGCCAGGTTGGAACTGTTCACCTCCACACTGCCAGTGTTCTCATTCATCCCTCCCAGCTTACCTGCAGAAGAAATCATCATCAACAGTTAACAAACCTTCTTTCTTAGGCTGCATAAGATAAGTTAAAATTTCTTGGCAGATTTTTTTTCTAAAATGACAAAGATGGTAGGATCTTCTTTTCATTTCATGTTGGAAAAATTACGATGAGGAAGAAGGAGTATATTTTATTATTTCCATTAGAATAAAACTTGGAAATGGTTGAAGTATACAAAACAGAACCATATTTTGGGTCACAGGGTCACCAAATTTACAAATAAGAATCCTCTTGGCCAATAAGGAACCTGTACATAAAATTTCAGTTCTCTAGAGTAACTGGCTTTGAAAGATGTTGACAAAGTGAAAAGTTTACAGATGGATTGATGGATCGATGGACGCCGGACACCATGCCATGCCTAAAGCCCATCAGGCCTTTCAGGCTAGATGAGCTAAATAAGAAAATGAACGTAACATTTCTGTGAAGGAGCTAATACTATAATGATCATCCCAAAAAGATTTACCTTGCTGATTCTTAAACTCTCCCTCACTCATAGTATGAGGTTGAAGCAGTTCACCCACAGGCGCTGATATAGACATGTTAAACTTCTGCTCACTCGTACACAGGTCAAAGGAAGCAGGCTGGGTTGTGTCGTTGTAGTTGATTCCAAAGAGTACTGATGTAGATGAACCAACACCCAGAGTGGCTACAAGTATAAGTATAGAAAAGTCAGATGAATTATCTCCCTTCTTACTGAATGTTGAGACAAACAATATCATGTTATCATCAATATTATGTCTTTTAATCATCATTTACAAATCTAATTCTACTAATAAAATAATTGTTAATCTCACCTATTTCAGGAAATTCTTGTATTTCCATTCCTGATTGCAATTTCTGTAAAAAATATATTCAGTCATGAAAGTTAACCATCCTTTGACTTTATGAAGCTTAAATTAATACTTAAATTGATACTGAATACTTTTGCTATTGTAATACATTTCAAATGTTCCAAATTGACAAGTTTGAAATTCTCACATGGTCCGTTTTTTCAATCAATCTTTCATACAGTAGAAAGACCTCACGCCCATCATTCAAACTTAACATAGGAAATTAATTACAGAGTTGGTAGTGGTTACACACATGACTTGAGCTAAAAACATGCTCAGTGAGGTACAACAATGTGTCATTAATGATGACTATTTAACAATTTTGTTGTTTTTCATTTTCTAAGCTACTGAACAGGGGCTCCTTTAAAAAAACAACCTTTACTAAGGTTAACCCTAACTCCCATTCTTTAACATTGCACAAAAGTAACCTTAGAGACTGACGATCACCTTAGTGCTTTGTGAAAGGAGGTCCAGGTATGTATAATGTACACTACAAAGCAAAGAAAATGAACCTTGTCTCCCAATGAAATGTATTAGTGTGAGTGGCTTTGCGTGATGACTCATGCGTAGTCTGCGTCAGTGAGACATTGGGCTTGTCTTCCCTCAATCATCATCTCATGTGAATAAAGTATGAGTCCTGGGAACCCTTCTTCTGAGATTTGTTACCAACAGTCCCTCTTTAACATTGAACAGGTCTGCTAGAGCAGTATAATGTACACTACAAGGCAAAGAAAAGTACCTTGTCTCCCATGCTGATGCTGTTGACAGGTGCCTCCCCGTTGTTGGTGAAGGTGAGTTCTAGAGATACCATCTTGGGAGAGAAGATGGAGACGGTGCGGGTGAACTTGTAGGCCACACTCACACCGTTACCCTTGTGCCGGTTCAACAACTCATACGACCTCGACTGAACCATCACTGGCTGGACCTGCAAGAATCGTAGAGTTGTTTTAAACAGCTACATTCTTAGTTGATGCAGAGTTTAAGATTGACTTTGTTCATTAATATCAGTGACAAAGTATGTCTTCAATATGGCTGCATAAATGTTATGTTGACACTAAATTCAATGGAAACAGATTTAATTCTTTTAATTTCTTGGAAAAGTTCAATAAGAGTAAACACTTCCATTAACCCATTAGTCATGGGCCTTTTCCTTATATTCCTATCTTAAGCTATTCTGTCAACTTGATGTGATTCCTGTAAATTGAAAATCCAGAATGGTTTGGCACTTATTAGTCAAAAGGTATTAACTATGTTCATCGTAACTGCATGCTGAATTTATGGAAATATACCTGAAGTACTAATCACTTGAAATTCGTCAAGGACAACAACTAAGTCATCCTAAACTATTCAAGCACCTGCAGTTTTAAAATTTTACTGAGGACTGCTTTGCAATTGATAATATTTTTTTCTTTTTCTTTATTTCCATTAGAAAACGTGCTACAGCACCTTAAAGAGTTCTATATTTCCCTTCTCTAGTCAAGACATACATAGACGTGCACTCACCACCTGTACGGGAGAAGACCGGTCACTGAGGGAGAGGTTACTCATGCTGGAAGCCATGGTGGGGGTCAACATGTCCCCCGGGGTAACGGGCTGACTCCCCCCTCCTACCGATCCCACTGCAATGTACATAGAGGTTATCATGAGAGTGTGTTTTGGTCAATATCCTGTATTACAAATAAACGTTATATTTCATGAACCTCTGTGATCCAACAATGTACATTTTATTGAAATCAAACAAAGCGATTTACGAGAGAGAGTAATAATGAATTGTTTTCATATTCTGCTGTGGTAAATGAACGACTGCCACAATTCAAATGGAATTACAGAGAATAACACTTTCAGAGTCCAAGTCATTTCAATTATTAACCATCTAGATTTGTTGTTACAGTGTAATACTTACAATCATCCAGGTCAAGTAGTAAAGATGCTTCTTGTTTGGCTGTAGGTGTATCTTTGGTCTTTGATTTTTCTGGCTTTGTTTCCTGTAACAAAGAAATTGAACAGATTTTTTTCAAATTGAGGTGAGGGGAGGTGAGTTTGGGTTTAAGGCCGTTTTCAAGACTATTTCACTTATATCACGGCTGCTAGAATTAATGCAGGGAGAACGCTTGCAAAGCCATAGTGGCTATGTATTGCGGTGATATCTGTAAGCATCCGCTAGAACTAGTGAACCATGGGTGGTACTGCACCCAAACCTTACTGAATGTAGAACAGTCCACATCAGACACAGTTGCGGAGCCCCTGGCGGGATGTTCAAATTGCAGAATGTTTATCAACATGTAGACACATAGAGAGTGGTAACATAGTGTTTTACTTCAAGGAAAACACTGATATGAGAATTTTCATTACGATCTAATGCAAAAAGGCAGGAAGCGTCTGGCTGGTCTATTGAAAACCTAAAGAAGAAATAAGACTATAGATATCCATCAAGACTGAGTGAGTGAGTTATTGGCAATATTGCAGGCATTATCAGTGAGTATCCATCAAGAGATTTGATTTTTACCTTTTTAGTCGGTTTCTTCTTGACGATGACTTCTTCCTCCGAAGATTCTTCTTCGCTCTCTTCCTCCTCCGACTCCTCCTCCTCACTGGACTCTTCTTCATCCTCACTCTCCTCATCCTCATCACTCTCTTCTTCATCCTCCTCATCCGACTCCTCCCCCTCCTCAGATTCCTCCTCCTCATCTTCATCTTCATCCTCCGAGTCTCGCTCCCCACTCTCGTCCGAGTCCTCTTCAGATTCATCTGGGGATCAAGGTGATTTATACATACTCGTATTTAACAAAAAATTTAATATCTAATTTTTTAATACTTCATATTATGCTCCATTTTGAAGTTGGACTTTTTTGTTGAGAATAGTATGAATTAATATAATATGTTAAACGTCTTCTCTTTAGATCTTATTTACTACAGAACAACCACAACCACGGTGAAGATACACTTCACAGTGTATACCTAGAGTGTCTAAAGCTACTAAACTATTCTATTATGTGTCTCTCAGACTAAATGTACCATATGAAAAAAAAAATTTTAAACTTCAACGGATCAACTTCAAAAGATCATTCCAATATTCAAAATACTGACCATCCTCGCTGGACTCAGTTTCAGAGTAGAAAGACTTGAGATCAGTGACTTGCTTCTTCTTCTTCTTGCCCGTCGTCTTCTCCGTCCACACCACCGGTACTTCAACGTTACGCACCGTCGGGTCTGGAGCATCTTCTGGCCACTCTGGGAGTTCCTGGTAACCATGCGCCCGAGCATTCAGGAGGTGAGACAGGGTGCCAAGCTGGTACTGGTCCCGGTCTGACGACAATTACAATTACAATTGACGGGACTAAGTCAGAATAATAAAAAGCCAAGCTGATTGTTAAATATTAAACTGAATTAAATATCAAGTATAAAATATTTTCTAACAGTACAGGCTTGTGAAGATACCAACTCTCCTCAATATGTTAATTGTAACTTCTGCAAAATGAGTCACAAGGTTTTGAGGTCTTCTTTTGCATCTGGTCCTTCTTTAATTAACCAGCGACTGATTAGTGGGCAAGCATCTACTGGAAACCTACAGTTCGATATTCACAATTATTTCTCATATTTCTCAGAACATGCAACACGCCTTCATATGGTACCATCTCGAGTGAATTTGAAATATGAAAATATCAAGGAATCAGCATGAATTGGACGATGTGTTTTCAATGATAAAAGGAAGGTAACAAACACTAGTCAATTACTCTTATTCCAGCAAGGGTTTACTTGCATACCTTGGAACTTTGAAGCCAATACTGGAGCAGGTTTTGTGGCCAGGAAGATTTTCTTGGCGTACTTGGAAAGTGCAGTCCCCTTCTCGCCCGGCAGGACAAGTTGCCGCAGAAAGCGAGATCGGTCACGTATGTCATAGTTCTGATCGTATTTGGCGAGGTTGAGGACGTACTGACACAGCAGCTTGGTCTGTTTCTGGTTGGTGATGCACAGCTTGGCGGCCAGGTTCAGCACTTGCAGTTTTACTATGTCCTCCTGGTCAGTCAAACACGGAGAATGTTGTAAAGGTTTTATTTACTGAACCCACTTGCACAATGTTACCCTCCCATAGTGATGAATGAGAGTTACAGAAAGTCCAAATTTGACAGCTTACAGCAGAGGTAATTATAGAAAATATGTGACAAGAATGAATGAATATAATTTACGGATGAGTATTGTATTGATGAAGAATAAGAGGGCAATTCTTTAAATCTTTGAAATATTCCAAAATCTAATTTTCTAACTGATTATTTTGGTAACCTTTAATTACCACTACAACCTTCAATTCAGAAGATATCAATCATTATTAATATTTTAATAGGATCTAACTATAAAATGGTGAACTATTCCATCATACACTTCTTGATAAATGAATATGATAAAGCTGTGTTTGAAGTGACTTGGCAGCTTGGCTTATAGTCAGCTTGGGTAATAAGTTATAACGTAGGTAACGCCTTGAGTATGCATTGTTGGATGGAAAAGTGTGCATTATAAATGCCCATACTATCAAATCATTATATTGAACACACCTCTTGAATAAAGCTCTTGGCAAACTTTCTGAGCACATCAGGAGCTATTTTGGGGACTCGTTCACTGTACTCCCCGATGAGCCATAAAATGCTGGCTCTGGCCATCGGGACCATGATCTGGTCCACCATCTTAGCCATGTGGCTGATGATCCCCTTGTGTTCAGAGGGCTGTAAATGTATGTGCATTACAGATCATGTATCAATGCAATCTTCAAATATACAAAAGTAAGTGTGATCAAGAAAAGAAAATTTCTTTTCCTAACTATCTGACAAGGATAAAAACATTTAAAACGTAAATTAATAGAATAGTTGCACATTAAATTTCTTGGAAATAATAGTATCTGTCACTATAGATGACACAAATATACAAGACAGTCAGTTTATTAAAACAAAGTAACTGAACTGCACTGATCCTGGGTGCCATTTCTAAAAACACTAAATTAATTGTAACCTATGTTAAAGGCGATGTAGCACGTTCTGCTTACTGATATAAAGTGATCTCACGAAAAGGCAAATAAGTGTTACCACTGACTATATCAATCTCCTTAATCACTAAAAGGAGTTATAAAACGAATGTACACGGTTCGGTTAAGCTATGTGAGTCGTTTTCGCATGGAGCGACCATTTTAATGTGTTCACATTAAAATGGCAGTTCGAGGTAGTTTAGGTAATTTGACTGATGTAGCGATACCTAAACACTCAAGAGTAGACTTTTAAATGTGGTTCAATGATGGAATGGTAAACCATCTTGCTGTCTGAACCTTCAACTTCACATGAAACCTACAAATCTACCTCTAACACTGAAGAGTTCCACTGTCGCTTTATACGTCGCACCATTGTCTTTGAATATGGATAACGGTTTCCATGGATTAGGCTTATGATCGTGTAATGGAAAGTTTTACCCATTAATGTACCACTACTTTGTATAAACTTTAATAATAAATGGCAAATTTGAGAAAACATAATATGCAAAAAAATGTGCTGCAGCTCCTTTAAAAGAATTGGCTACAATTGATTGTAACTATACGATAATTTATTTCAAACTGGGCCCTGAATGACAAGTTTGTAAACAATGATCCAGTACCTCAACAATCACCAGTAATATCAAGTGATCAGAAGAAGATATTTGGGTACATCCACGTACACTGTCACCTTCTAAACCACAACCTCTTCTCAAACTCACACCATGTTATCATGTGCTCTAACTGACAGATCTACATCAAACCATCACAAGTGCAGATTCTCTATGTTAAACTCATGTGCCAGGAAATAAAAATTTGCTGTAATAAGTAAGTTATTCTGGACTTGAAGTATCTGTCAGATTAATGAAGTCTAACTTTAACTTTTTCTCTCCTGTGACAGATACGTTAACATAAATTTGTAAAAGACTCATTTTTAGCGACTTCTAAAAGAATTAAATGAAATGATTTTTCACTGGCATATGAAAAGCAAATAAAATCTTCCACTTAACCCAGGAAGTGTAACCATAACCCAATCTTAATACCATTTTGTTCTCGCTTGTAGCAGGCTAGAAATGAAAGAAATATTATGCCTGGAATAGTAGCTGATTTGCAAGTTGCAAGGTCTATATTCACATCTACAAAATTCCTTACATAAACATCATTTTAAAAAAGAATTTCTTGTAGCACAACAATGAAACATTAAATTCATACAGGTAAAATAAATATGTTGAAAATGAAATGAAAACCAATGCAATTAGACCAAAAAATGCAATATTTTCTTTCACAACATCAAGACCTGGACCAACAAATCACATTTATTCACAAAGCTCTTCAGTCAAGAAAGTGAAAATATATAATATTCAAATTTTGCCAAAGAAAAAACACAAATGATACTGTAGGGAATCAAACTTTTATGAAGTCACAGAAAAGTTGTCATTAAAGAGCCATTGAGTATCTTTCATAATATCCTCTTTGGCTTTTATATGTGCTGAAATACCACATGTGCTGTTTCGAGTTCAAATAATTGCACTCGACTTGCATATTCATATCCTATCGACAAATAAACCAAATGTTTTCGATGAAATCGAGCAACAGCATTATATATGTGCAGAAACCGAAACTACACCTCCCAATTAGATGCACAGTAGTTATATGCCTTATTTAACATTACCAACCCAAATTTGTCTTTTTGTTGTTGTAAATAAGTTTCCAAAATTAAGGTTGACAAATTGACCAGCAGCAATTCATTGTTAAGTTTTCGATCACTTCTGTCAACTTTATATCATTATTATCCTGAGTCGATTATCATTCAAACGTTAGTTTTTGGCAACAGTGAGTACTTCGATAAAATAACACCATTTATAATGTTTTGGCAACTGTCCCTTCAACAACATATTCAATAGCTCTTTTGGCATATGTGACATACACAATGGCTCTTTAAGGCAAAAAGAGAAGAGGTACTGCAAGAGAATGGAATGAAGGTAACGATGTGTGAAAGTTGACTAACCCTCATCTGGAGCAGTTTCTTGATCACCACCACACTCTCGGCAACAACACTCTCTGTAAAGAGATACTTATCATTACCACAATATTCTCGGCAACAACACTCTCTGTAAAGAGATACTTATCATTAACACCATATTCTCGGCAACAACACTCTCTGTAAAGAGATACTTATCATTACCACCATATTCTCGGCAACAACACTCTCTGTAAACAGATAGACAACATTTCATAGATTTGAACCTTGATAGTATTGTACTGAATTTTGCCCAAAATCATTCATTTACATTGCAAATTAGTCTTGTACCCAACATTTTCCTAGAAGATTGACATGCGATGTCCCCATCACGTGGTATCGCAATAATATTGTAAAATCATGGTACTTCTTTGTAACAAAAGATTTGTGAGAAAAAAGAAAAAAAAGTATTGTACTGAAAATAGGAGCTGAATAGAATTTACTCTTTGAAAATTCAGCTGCAAATTTTTACATCTGAGTACAATAAGAATGCTTCCTTATCACGAATATGCACACAAATAGAATATGCGCCAAGTCTTCAAACACATCCCCTTCATTTGGAGGTCCTGGAAAAATTGCAGGTAACTTATCTTCAGAATTTGTTCAGTCCATGATATTTTACTGTTAATGATTTGTGATTCCTATGAATTGCCTACTCCATATGGTTAGGCACTAATTAGTCCAACCATTAGTGTGAAAGCATGAAAGAGTTTATCAAAAGAAATTTTCACTCGGTCAACAATTCTAATAAGAGATGCTGTACTCGGCAAACTGAAAACATATCATGTGAAAGATGGTAGGCTTTCACAGAAATCTTCAAGAAAATATTTTGAAGTAAACTTCAACCGACCGTCTCTGTTGGACATGAGATGTACGAGCCCGTTGAGACAGGTGTCGGTGATCTCCAATATGTTGCTGGCACATCGTCCAATAGCCTGGATCGTAGCAGCTGCAAACTCCTTGTCTGGACTCAACACGTACGTCTGGTAGTGAACAAATACATGATGACATTATAATAAGTTATTAATAAGACTCAAATTTCAAATTTATTTTTATAAAAGTTATCAAGTGTTTTACATAACATGATAACTGAAGATAGCAAGAAAGAGCTTGATTGGATACTTTATGCACACATACACATTTCATTCCCAAATACTGAGTATACTAAGACAATGATCAATGAAGTGTCTCACCTGCAACTCTCTCAGAATTGTAGAAATATTTGTTTCAGTTGCCAAGTTTGTTAGGATCTCCAGCTACAAGAAGAACAAAGACAACTATTACCGTACACCTAGAGGGACACAAACACCTCGGTAAGGTAACGAAAGGTATCTCATGATTAATGTTAAATGAGTATAAACATTCCATTTTCACAACTTATTTGTGATAAAACATGTGACAAGCCGATTCTCTGCTAATTATTATTTTCAAGTTGTCATATCTAAAACCATCAAATAACATCTCAAGCAATTAATTTCTGTGTTTCAATCATCCCTTAAATCATATATGCAAAAACAGGATTATTCCGTTAAATTTTTGTCTCCACAATAAACACCTAGACTGTAGTGTCCTCTAAAAGTATTAAAGAAAATTTTACATCCAACTTTATAAGTCTGTTTGATCTAGTACTCTCAGGAAAATATAACCCAAACCTAACAAAGACAATAAGACATGCTTGCTTTTCTCTTACTTAGAAAGAAGAAAATGTAAACAGTTCTGTAGACATACCTTGAGCAGCTTGATGTGGAGAGGATCACTAGATCTCACATAGAAGCTTTTGAGGAATGGCTCGAACATACCCTGTGTAGAGACATTATTAGTTGATGTATATTTCCTTATCTTCATATATAGCAATGCATAGTGTTCATTGTATCGTTTTCACGGTATATCAGTCACTGAAGTTAGTGCAAATTTCAGCTCTCTATAAAAAATATGCAGCTTAAAATATAACATGTTTCGGAGAGGGTTTCACTAAGTTGGATAACTTGCACCCAATCCATTCTTTTGAATAAATATGTTCAATCAGGTCTTTGAAGGGCATTTAGAAGTGGTATACATAAGAACAGGAAGATTTTCTGGATAACAACTTCTTTAATGTGAAAATACACGACGTTTCGGAGTACATACTCACTCCTTCATCAGGTGGAATGTAAGGAATCCTTACATTCCACCTGATGAAGGAGTGAGTATGTACTCCGAAACGTCGTGTATTTTCACATTAAAGAAGTTGTTATCCAGAAAATCTTCCTGGTCTTAAATATGTTCAAATCAAAATCATGTTTGAAACTGCACATTCAACTATTTTCAATGTGTAAGTTACATGAATGTCTGATATGATTAATAACAATGATATAATGAAATGATTTTGATATTTGTATTCTTACATACCTTCCTCTTTATAGTCATCGTAGCAATGTTGCTCAACACAACATACTGGATTTCTCTGAAACAGTCAGTTTTATATGGTTACACAGTTCCTATAGTTAAGTTATAACACATGACAATAGGACATTGAATATACGTATTTCCTCTAAAACAACCAATCGATAAATAACTGCCGGGTCTCCAATAAGTGTCAGATGTTCCACATGTTTACAATACAGCTTTAAGTAAAATAACAATAGCAAATCTACATATGTTTCCATTGTAGCTTTAAGTGCCAAGGACTAGATTTTCAAAGCTCTCTTAGTGCTCAGGTAGTCATAAATACTGTTCGTTAACATTGGCTTATGTCTGTCTTATACAGTCAAGTCGCGATAGTCCGGCCACCGATAATCCGAATCTCACAGTGTCCGAACGGTAGCAAGCTGTAACCAAACTTATCTCTATATAGACTCATTAAATGTTGATTCATTAATCTGTTGATTCCGTTTCCGAATCCGAACGCCAATTATCCGTAACTGATTAGTTAATTACAACTATTTCTGCTTCATTAATCCGGTGACAAGCGATCAACACACTGATTGGATCGGTAAACTTTAGTGACAGTGGATTGACACGAGGTGTTGAGCGTGTCAGTAGTTTGTGATCTTAATAAATTGTAATGATTTACATTGTGTGTCAGTAGTTTGTGATTGTAATATATTGAAATTTATCATTTTGTGTGATGGTTATAAATATCCAGCGTGTCAAAGTCATTTGATATTCTAAATACGTTCTCGTCTATCTGTAGATTCAAAGGGGATCAACTTCATCTTGTTTGGTTCATTTCAGTAGTCCGAACATTTCACTATCCGAACATTTTTTATGAAAAACGGAAGCGTTCGGATTATCGAGGCCTGACTGTACTTGATTATGTCAACTTTTCTTATAGCAAGTATAATGAACTCTAACAATTCCTTTCAGGAGAAAATGTCATTTACAAGGTAATTATGTGTTCCTTACTTGTGACTTCTGAGCAGTCTTATGAGAGCTTTAGCGACAGTTCCGACTTCTGCCTTGGGAGCACAGTGATGGTACAGCTGGGCAACTGCCATTACAACCTGGGGGAGGAACAATATTCGGTTATTATTGACTGGTTTGTTTTAAAAATAGAGCCATGGGGTCCGAAGATCATCAGGCATTGTACTGTTTGATGTTGAAGGCTAAAATAAATAGTTTTCCAGATCAAATCCAATTTATTATCTTAACCTTTAGAAGCCAAAGTCACAAAAATAGAGCCATGGGCTCTGTAGCTCATTAGGATTTCATGATTTACTATCTAAAGTTGAATATTTAAGTTATTTAAGTTATTGTTTACAAGCAAAAGATAGGTTCTTAGATCATGACCACTGTGACCCCATTTGGGGTCTCGGGGTCACACAATCTACAATTTAGAATCCCCATTGGCCAAGGAGTCTGCACGCAACTTTTCAGCTCTCAAGACCTTTTGGAACTGGAGAAAAATAGAGCCAGTGGCTCTGTAGCTCATCAGGCTTTATACATTAACTAATTCAAAATGTCAACTTCAAGGTGAGAGGTACAACAAATAGGAAGCATTTTAAATGGAGGAGATGAAATAGGTCCTAACCCATCTGACCTATCTCTGAGGCCAGATATAAAATCCCCTTCAAATAAAAACACACTTGAACATTTAATTCATCACTGTTGTTTAATTACCTCCCTTTGAAGAGCACATAAAATCTCAAGATGAAAATAGCGTTTGCAGTCATGACCTCTGTGACCCCCATTTGGGGTCATGGGGTCATACAATTTACACTTTAGAATCCCCATTGGCCAAGGAGTCTGCACACAACTTTTCAGCTCATTAGACCTATTGGAACTGGAGAAGAAGATGAAAATAGGTTTTAAAGGATGTGACCTCTGTGACCCCATTTGGGGTCACGGGGTCACGAAATCTACAATTTAGAATCCCCATTAGCCAAGGAGTCTGCACACAACTTTTCAGCTCTCTAGACCTTTTGGAACTTGAGAAGATGATGAAAATAGGTTTTAAGGATGTGACCCCTGTGACCCCATTTGGGGTCACGAGGTCATGAAATCTACAATTTAGAATCCTCATTGGCCAAGGAGTCTGCACACAACTTTACAGTTCTCTCGACCTTTTGGAACTGGAGAAGAAGATGAAAATAGGTTTTAAAGGATGTGACCCCTGTGACCCAATTTCAGCTCCCTAGACCAAGTGGTTCTGGAGAAGAAGATGAAAATGCAAAAAGTTTACAGACGGACGGCCGGATGGACGGCCGGACACCATGCCATGCCATAAGCCCATCAGGCCTTTCAGGCCAGATGAGCTAAAAAGATGAAAATAGGTTTTTAAGGATGGGGTCACGAAATCTACAATTTAGAATCCCCATTGGCTTTTGGCACATAAAATTTCAGCTCTGTGGAGTCATTGGTTCTGGAGAAGTCGAAAAAGCAAAAAGTTTATGGACGGATGGACGGACAGACGACGCCGGACACCATGCCATGCCATAAGCCCATCGGGCCTTTCAGGCCTGATGAGCTAAAAATTGTAAGGTGTCATCAGACTGTGAGAAAATAACTATAAGTTAATAAGTTATCATAATTGATAACAATTATTCCTGCTTTATTGAGTGCTGGTTACATGTAGAGAAGGAATTCAATGAAATCCAAAACACAAAACACAAACTCTGTCCATCCCACTTCCCCAAATCCTCATTTCCTTTTCTGTTTGATATTCTAGTGATGAATATTGAAGATTAATTTGGTGATAGTTGACAATATGAACTTTCATCTTATATTAAAATATGTGATTTGAACATATTTTTATCAATGAGGATGAACATAAGGTAGGATAGTACTCACTGCTGAATTTCGGCTATTGAGCAATGGTTTGGCTTGTCGGAGGAGAAGGCGATGGTCAGAGTCCATCATGTAAGGTTTTTTCTTTGGTTCTGTCGACTTCTCCTCCTCCTCCTCTTCCTCAGAGGACTTCTCGGAATCCTCGTAGAAAGGCTTGTCTGTGTCATCTAGGGTGTCCTGTAAAGAGTGTCAGTGAGGGAGTGTTCACTTGAGTTTCTTCAAACCATTTGAAGAGCATCTACATCATAAACGTGGCACTCGTGCAATAAAGAAATAATTTTTCCTTTATCTAAACAACTACTTCCCTTATCAAAGAATCACGGTTCTCATCCTTCTTTACCAATATATGTTTGTCACCAAATACTTTCAAAATAATAGATGTTTGATCTCCCTTTGCTGTAAGTTAAGAGAAGTTTCCCAGTATAATCCTCGATCTGGCCACTCAAGAGATTATGGCACGACCTGATTCAGCAGTGAAGGACCCACTCTGTACTTTAACAATGTTGTTACAAATCATGACATCAACCCCATCACATGTAAAATTATAATCATCACCGTGCTGAAATATGATATGTATCATTTGATTAATAACGGTGCATCTATTGCAATAAAGAAGTTGACTATCAATAGAACTTGTTCTCCTTCATCGCATCAGCTTGTAAGATGCCTATCAAAGAAGTAGCTAGTGTTTACAGACCATGAATAACCAGATACCTGAGATAAACACTACCATAATGGCATTACATCAGTACAATAAAGTCCTAATGCCAGAAGTTTGAAGCACTAATAATGAACAAAATGAGCATACCGACTGATTGGGGTTGAGAAACTGCGTGCGCGTGTATCGTGTGAGCATGTTGATGATGACAACTTGACCCCATTCCTCCACATCCACCAGCAAGTTACACATTTTGCGGTAGTTCTTGTGGATCAGGTCAATCCTCTCTGGGCACACCTCCTCGAACGCCTGTATAGCACTTCCTGCCACTAGCTGCAAACAGAGTCGGTGGATTTTGGTTTCAAACATTCAGAAAAATACCCTTGATAAAGGATCAATGCTTATTGATCCTAAATGAATGAAGCACATTTTATCTAATGATTACTTTAACACGTTCACTGCTCACCACAAGGATACTGGTCTTATCCAAATCAAAATGCGCCACTATAACTAATCCTGTTGTTACGCCAGTGTTAAATGAATTTCACATGTTGACAAATTTGCTACAACAAATAATAGCCACCTTGTGGTACCAAAGAACCACAAATTGGCCAAAAAATAGTTTATGAACAGGCCGTGTAATGAAGAAAATAATTTGGGAGTAGTCAATACGTTAATGATCAAGATGTACCACATCAAAGAAGTTATAAGTTTATCTTTGAATTATACTCACAGTTGTTTTGTCACCAAGTAGCTTCTCAATCACCTCAATCAGCTGTTCCTTTGTTTCAGGGTCCATACTAAAATACAAGATACATGGTCAAGTTTCCTGTTGTTGTTAGTGTGTGCCTCTCAAGGGACATAACTCTGCATTCAACACTGTACAACATTGGGACTATTCTTTGAGACAATATCCCTGAATACAAATTTGGGACATCAACTGAATAAAAGTCAAAACTTTAAGTAACGGTAATGAAATAATGCATTTCTCCAAGAATATTGTTCACTAAACCCAAAATTAAAATTATGTCTTATGTCTGATTCACTGAAAATTCAAATTAGGCTTTCATTTGACAGACTGATTAATGAGTAACCTGGAAATATGTTCACAGAGTATGTATGTGTGCTTTTATCAATTTCAATTAGGGGAGGCATAAAACAAACTATCTGCATATGTCACTACATCACAATTGCCAATAAACCAATGCCTACCTGTAGAGTTTAGGAATAGCGTGGGCTGCAGTCTTCCTAACGTAGGGCGACATGTCCATGACAGCCTCCTTAATGGCCAGCATCATGATGGGGGTAATGACAGTGACTCGGATACTTGACAGCACTCGCAGGGCACTAGCTCGGATCAGCTGATTCGGATCCTGGTCATAAATGTGGTTATTGTAGACAATACAGTTAACATCCTTTTATACAAGCAGAGAATCATTAGTATCTAGTTTTGAAGTCAGACAAAACAGAAGTACCTGTTAAGAAAAGCATCTTTTAGTAATCAAATGAAGAAATAAATGAATGACAAGGGAAATATGATATTGCATCTGAAGGTGAGGTGAGGTGAGTTAGGGTTTAACGCCGCTTTTAAGAGTATTTCACTTACATCGCGGCTGCTAGTATAATGGCAAGGAGAAAGCCAGCAACGTCATGCATTGTTGTGAAACCTGCGAGCATCGGCTGGAACTAGCGAACCATAGGTGGAAAATTCAGTGTAGCATTGCCCCCAAACCTAACTGCGTGTAGAACAGTTCTCTACTGCAGACAAAGTTGCCATGCCCCTGGCGGGATTGGAACCCCGGACCTCTTGATCCGAAGCCGAACGCATCAACCACTGCGCTATCCCGCCCCTATTTCTTCTGAAAGCATCACTTCTAAATTGATGTCATGTCTTTATTGATGATCCCAGGTCATCAGTGGCGATAGTGATGTCATGCCATAAAAGATGTCTAGTCTATACTGATGACAGTAATGTTATGTCAATGTGACATTTTACATATTACTATTTCAGATCTCTCAAATAATCATTTGTTACAGAACATAAACCTGAATACTATAAAAACGGTAAGTGATGGTTTGGTAGGCTGGTTACCTTGAGAGCTCTCTGGAAGGTACTGATGGAGAGGAGAGCCAGGTCCTGCTGTTCCTCTGCGTAGCGTGTCAGGTACACATAAACCAACTTCTTCACCTGTAATACCATTATTAACAAATGTTAACATGAAGGTTGTTATATCAATTGTACTAAACATTTTCACTACTAGGATAATGGTTTGAGGATAGGTGATTTCGAGTTTAATGCCTTCAACAGTATTTCAATTATATCATAGCTGCTTGTATGATTGCAGGTAAGCCTGCAACATCATTGTGGCAATGCATTGCAGTGAAACATGTAAGCACTAGCTGGAGCTAGCAAATCCAGGAGTAGTACTACCCTGAAAATGAGTGTAGCACAGCACCAATACCGTACTGCATATAGAACAGTTATCTACAGCATCCAAAGTTGCAGGAATAGTGACCTTTCTCTTTGATTATTCTTTCAAATTGTTTTGATGACATTTAGGATTACTTTGATGAATTAACAGAATATTATCTCTGAGAAGAATGATCATAATGAACACATTTAATTTTGATGATGTCTTATATCCACAGAAATTTAATTGTTATTTGAATTTACCTCCAAGTTTTTGGAAACCACATTTTTTACCACGGCTGGAAATAGTTCAGAGGCATCCTTTCCCTTGGCTACCATCTGAAAATCATCAAATTAGAATTTTAGCAGTATCTTCCTTGAATAGAACAAAATACTATGTAGCTCATCTGGTTTTGTATGGTTGAGATCAGATCAGATAAAAACAATCCAAATATTCCACAAATCAAACTCAAACTTTTATTGTCATTAAGTATGTTAGGTTAATTGTCAGTTCTTAATTGTAAATGCACTCAACAATTATCTGAATGATTATGTTTGATGATTATGATTCACATATCAAAAGAAACATTATTTACCCCAACTATTCTTTTCATTGCCTCCAGTTTCAGGTTATCCTTGTTGCTGTCCAGCATCGACTTGAGATCTTCATGTCTGAAATTCATGTATTTGATAGTCAATTGTCACTTGGATTTTAGTTTCCTTTCAAAAGTCATAACACATTAAAACATTAGGGGAAAATATACAAATATTTCAAAATAAATATATCCTGTTTTACTAAAGGGTTTAAACTTACTAAGTTGCTTGAAGTTGAATTTATGATAAATTAAAACACCTAGTCAGTCAGCATATATTGAACTTGGATATACAACAATTAAATACTTAATTCAAATTGGATATAAATATATGATAATTCAATTTTAGCCATATTGACAAAAACATAAAATTGATCAGGCAGAGATGAAATGTACACAAGTGATGATGTCAACAATAACCAGACAGCTGACCAAGTTATCAACCCACCTCTTGAAGTCTGTGGTGAAGAACCCACTGCTTGCTGGGTCAGTTGCCAAATCGGCATCCGCACTGCCAGTTGAAGATGGTGGCTTTTCGTTAGCATAACTTGCCGTCAGCTGGAGACCGTTCCCAGACATTTTTGTTTCTTATTATATTGATCCAAATGGAAACATCCCACAGACTTCCTCCGGCTTCGTCTCAAAACCGGAAGTCATGTGGCAGGTATTTACGAAATTTAGTAAACTATTTTAAAACGAAATAGGATTTTTAACTATCAAAGTCAACAAACTACAATAATTCAAGCAGTTGATGACAATATCATATTTTGGTTTTCAGATTAACTCATTCATTTGTGTTTGTATGCATTTGTACTCATATGCTGAGTGATAACCAAATATACATTTAGAAATATAAGTGTCATTTAGATATTTGTTTGAGGGATAGGCCTACAGATAGTGTATAGATAAAATATGACAATGTACTGGAAATGTACTAGTCTATTATGAGTCAATATTTTGCAATAATGGTGAATTAATAATTGTAATTATAGTGGGAATGTGCATACGAAAGTATATAATTTATCTTGGCATATCTATCTTCAGAAAGACTCAATACCAGTAAGAAAAAGATGCCTTTATAAGATGTCTTTATAAGGTGTATTTGAACATACTTACAATGACTTGAATGAATTAACAAGAGTCATCAGAAGATGACATATCCCACCGGTTCCACAAAATTTGTAAAACACATCTTTTACAGATACTTGTGTATCTACTACCGTACTTCAGTTAGTGGGTATTACAGAGTTTCAGGAATGTTAAGGGTTTTAGACTTCTGCTCCAGAAGCAGTCAAAATCAACAACAACCAACATCCCTCTCATGTTTCTATGGAAACAGAAAGAAAAAAAAAATTCAGAAAAAATCTGATAATATCAAAAGGCACCACTTCAGTCAGTGGGTAATACACATGCAAAGTTTTCAGGAAGATATGATGAACGGTTTTCGAGCTGTGCTCCGGAAATGAACCTGTCTCTGAACAAAGTCAAACTTCAACATGTTTCTATGGAAACGAAAAAAAAATAAATTTTCAGAAATCTGAAAATATCAAAAGGCACCACTTCAGTCAGTGGGTAATACACATGCAAAGTTTCAGGAAGATATGATGAACGGTTTTGGAGCTGTGTTCCGGAAACGAACCTGTCTCTGAACAAAGTCCAACTTCAACATGTTTCTATTGAAACGAAAAATTATTTTTTTTCAGAAATCTGAAAATATCAAAAGGCACCACTTCAGTTAGTGGGTAATACACATGCAAAGTTTCAGGAAGATATGATGAACGATTTTGGAGCTGTGCTCCGGAAACGAACCTATCTCTTAACAAAGTCCAACTTCAACATGTTTCTATGGAAACGAGAAAAAAAATTTGTTCAGAAATCTGAAAATATCAAAAGGCACCACTTCAGTTGGTGGGTAATACACATGCAAAGTTTCAGAAAGATATCATGAATGGTTTTCGAGTTCTGCTCCGGAAACGAAATGATTACGGACGGACGGACAGACGGACGGACAGACGGACGGGGCGATGACTATATCCCACGGTATTACATACCGGTGGGATAACAAATGTTGTTACTGACTACATACATTTTTGTGTGGAAAGTATTGTACCCACTAAAATTATTAAGATTTATCCTAATAATAAGCCATGGGTGACAAAAGCAATTTAAGTCTGTTTTGAATGATAAGAAAAGGGCGTTTCGTGAAGGGGATAAAGTTAAAGTAAAGGAAATGCAAAAGGAAATTGTTCATCTGACAAGAAAGTGTAAAGATGATTATAAATCCCAAATAGAAAACAAATTTTCAGAAAATAACATACGCAGTGTATGGAGTAGACTCAAAACTATCATAGGATCTGTGAAAAAGCCTCAGGACATTGAATGTACCGATAACAGCACCTTCTCAAATGAACTTAATACCTTTTATTCAAGATTTGATTCTGTTGACTTCTCAGATAATAGGACATTGGTTCTCGACCCTCTTCCTCCAGGTGATGATATACTTATTTCGATTGGTGATGTCGTCAATTCTTTTTCCCGAATCAACATACGAAAAGCGTGTTGTCCAGATAATTTGTGTGGAATTGTACTGAAAGAATGCAGAGAACAATTGTCTAAAATATTCCATAAAATATTTCAATATTCCTTAAATACACACACGGTACCCATCCTTTGGAAAACCTCTAAGATTGTCCCCGTTCCCAAGAAAACAAAACCATTGGCCAATAATGATTATAGACCTGTTGCGTTGACTTCAATTGCCATGAAATGTTTTGAACGTCTGATAGAAGTTATATTATTGAATCAAATAAATCCACTCTTAGATCCGTTACAATTTGCTTACAGGCCTAGTAGAGGAGTTGAGGATATGCTACTATTACCCTTTTGAACAAAATATATCAACATTTAGAGAATTGTGGTTCATATGTAAGGGTATTATTTGTAGACATCAGCTCAGCATTTAATACCATTCAACCTCATGTATTAATGAAGAAACTCTTAGACATGGATGTCAACTCAAATTTGATTAGATGGATAAATTCCTTTCTGGTCAACAGATCACAGTTTGTTTGTGTAAATAGTACTGACTCATCATGCGTTTGTACAGCCACAGGTGCGCCACAAGGCTGCGTTATTTCACCCATACTGTTCATACTCTATACAAATAACTGTAGATGTAACACTAACACAACATTTACTGTTAAATTCGCAGATGATGCAGCATTAGTTGGACTTATTAGAGAATCTGAAATGTGTTACAGAAATGAAATTAATAATTTCGTAGAATGGCGTAGTTCAAATTTTCTATTTTTAAATGTTAATAAAACAAAAGAAATGATAATCGATTTCAGAAGAGGTAAGCCATCTCACTCAAAAGTAAGCATAGATGACAAGGATATCGAGGTTGTTGAAGAATACAAATATCTCGGCACTATTTTAGACTCCAAGTTATAATGGAATTCTAACACTGATCATATGATATACAAAAAATGCAAGCAGCGATTACATTTTTTATGGAAATTAAAACACTTCAAGTTAGTCCAAAACATCATGATGCTATTTTATAAAAGTTTTATCCGAAGTGTTCTTACTTTCAACTTTCTATGTTGGTATGGGAATCTGTCAGTTCAAAACAAAAATAAAATTTTCAGAATTCTAAATACTTCTTCAAAAACTATCGGATTACCTATTGGCTATTTCTATGAACAGCAAATTATTAAAAAGACAAACAAACTTTTAAGTGACTCATCTCATGTTCTTTTTTTTGGGGGGGGGGGGGGGGGGTTGGGTGTGTGTGTGTGTGTGTGTGTGTGACTTGATTTAACTGTGATTTAATTGTGAATTATGTATCTTGGTTTATACGTGTGTGTATTGTATATACCGGTATATTTATCTCTATGTGATATATAAATTTTATGTATTTTTGTTTTGCCTGAAAACAGTGTACAACAAATTTATCTTATCTTATCTTATCTTATCTTATCTTATCTTATCTTATCTTATCTTATCTTATCTTATCTTATCTTATCTTATCTTATCTTATCTTAAACATACGTCTTTGACAGCTTGGACTAACTGGACATAACCGATTTGTTACGACTTGTTACATTTTTAAAATAACACAAAAAAACATCCACAAAATTAAATGACCAAAGGCAACTATTTTACACACTTACATTATCAGTCCAGCTTAACTTTCACCAAAATGCTAATAGTGATGATGATACTATTTCAATAGTAACAGCCTACCACGCACGTTTTCAAACTGAAAGTTAAACAGAAATTTCAAAATTTGTAGAATGGTGCAAATTTAACTTTTTATTTTTGAAAGTGTTAAAGACCAAAGAAATGCCTCATAGATTTCAGGAAAACTAGGTCTAAATTAAGTCCTGTGACTATTGTGATAATGAAATATAAAATATAAAGAGTAACGGAATATAAATATGTGGGTACTGTCTTAGATTCGAAACTTTCTTTGAATGCAAACACTGACAAAACTAATAGGAAAGGACAGCCTCGATTGCATTTGAAGTTGAAACATTTAAAAATAGAAAAATATATCAAACTATTTTGAGGTTATTTCACCAAACGTTTATTCAAAGTGTGGTAACATTTAATTTTTTGAGTTGGTACGGAAACCTGTCTGTTCAAAATAATAAAAAAAAAACTCACGGCTTCAAAACGTATTGGAGTTCCTATTGAAAGTATCAACAGTTTTTATGAGCAGCATCTTCCCCGTGGAGGGACCCAGTTTTTGTCTGATGGGACTCACAGTAGCTTGTGGTAGTGAGTCCCTGGACTCTGTATGTCATATTTGTAAATTTATCACTGCTTAATATTGAGTTTATAAGTTTATAATCTTAAATATATTTTTTGGAATTTTACCATTTGAAATGCTGGCATAATTGTATTTTAGCTGTATAGCTCAAAGCTGAGTTCACAACATGGTCAATAAGCCGGGATAGCCATACATATGTACCCAATTTCTCTTATTGTTTGTAGGAAATCGTTTGGTTACTTGTTTAACCTTTAACATCGATAAACTGTAATGGTTGTACAGTATTTCGGTAGCGACTTTAAGTGGATGTAACAAATTTAACTACAAACACCAAAAGCATTTTTTTTTAAACAACACTATTACGTTGAATAAACCAGTGATAACATAGAAAAGAAATTTGATTATTCACATTGCCAAATAAAACAAAAACAAATATAAATCAATTGAAATCGTGACATTATACGTTGATCAAATCGTTTGTCCAAGGCAGGGATATCTCATATAGGGTGCTTGATTTTAGCGTAGACCACAATCATAGATAAACCCAGATAAAAAGATACTAATAACACATAGTAGAAGATAGTTACCAATGTTAGTGCTGACATAATGCCAACAAGTGACCATGTGATATTACAATATATAAACATAGTGAATTCTGAACAGCACCCCTTATACCAATGCGTAAAAGACTATTTTTAGCAGACGACGCGATTTCGTTTTCCCGTTCTACTTTTTGAATAAACCAAATGAATATTTATAGATGGCCACATATACGAATTATAATACACCTAAAGTTGAAATAAGAGTATCTTAGTAAATGGTTCAATTCGTTAAAACTATTAATTACTTTCTATCTTGATGGTAAACACCAACAAAAGAGCTCATTACCGGTTGTAATGACGTAATTTCATGTGACATTGACCAGTGCGCATGCGCTGTCTGTAGTCTGCCATATTACAGGAACACCTCACGAAATACTGGCAGATTTAGCTAAACACCTGTAGTAAATGAAAAGTAATAACGATATAAACGTGTATGGTCGGAAGTTAATTCATTGAAAGAGACGCTGAACAGAAAAGAAAATGTCTGGTTTTGATAGTAACCCGTTTGCAGATCCTGAAGGAAGCAACCCCTTCACCGTAAGCATCAATTTGTCACATTTACATGTATGAAACAGGAAGTGGGCTGGAGATTTTTCATAATTAGTTTCAAGGAAAATACTAAGATGTAAATAACGATGTAAATAAATCAACATCATGTAGGCCTAATTGTTTCTTAGTAAGGACTTTCAGCTTGATACACACTAGTATGTGTCTTGTGTCTTGTGTTGACAACATTGACACCTAATCATCAAAGCTTGATCAGGAATGAACAAGGCTTGTTTGTGGTGACATGGATCATGTTGACATTACATTCATGGTTTTTGTATTCTTACATTTTTAATGTACAAAAGTATTAGTTTTACCATTAGGAATTGTTAAACTTAGTGAATACTGGTTACATTATTATCCAAAAATATTAATTTGTAGCGCCACTGATAAAGTACAGCCGTGTTGGGTAAAGATACGCACTGCCACAAATAGAACGTAGAGAGTGTATTGACTTCAATTATTGTTTGTTTTGGAAACTTGAGAAGATGTTGCATTGTTTATAGCAGGTGAAAGTTTTTAGAATGATGTTTATTGACCAAAACAGTGATAAATTATTGAAAATTGAAATAAATTACAACAAATAAGATATCATAAAACATTTTGCTCTCTCACATACCAAATGTCAGAGGAAACCAAAATACCTCTCAGTGATCGAAATTAACCTTTTCAATCCAGTAGCCTTTCGGACTTGTGCATTTCTAAAAGTACTAGTCCAGATTTATTCCAGCTAGCCAAATACACATCTCCATGATCATTTCTAATCATTTCACCTCAAATTTTAACTAGTCTTTCAGACTACCAGTTTTTACACTCTACTAGCCAAGCTTCTTTTTCACTAGCCATGGGCTACCGGACTAGTGCTAATTTCGAACCCTGCCTCTACTACCATCTACTAGTCCTTTCATCAGCTTCTGGAAATTCTTTAAACATTTATAATTATTGTAAAATTGGAAGTGTATGATGTAATCAAACTCTGACTGCGTATCTTTAGCCTGCACTTGTTGACCTATGGAAATATGGGGGAAGTCATCTGATTACTTTCAATGTCATAGATAGATTTTCCAAATGTGAAATATTTTACTGGTATAAATGGGCCGTTATTTCTTAGGTGCGTAGCTTTACCCGGCAGCACTGTAGATGATCATGTTCACCTCTGTCCAGCTCCCCTACGCTGGGCTATGCTCCGTTGTTACCGAACGAGATTTACCAGAGATAGTCATGGCAAGCGTTACATGATCTTATGATAATTAGAAATTGGTTTTACAATTATTATTTAAACAGAACTATTTGTTATAGTTATACATGAATACTTGTTCACGGTTGCAAATATGTGTCTTAAACTTTAAGATTTTAAATTAGGATAACTATGCAGAGACCAACAAGAAACATTTATCATTATCTCTTTTATCAGTGTTCTACAATAAAGCTTCATGTTTGTTCAACCAAATCAGTAATGATTCACAAATTGGACATAGAATCAGCTATAAAACTGTTTTACTTAATGTTTGCATGACATCACATTGGATATTCACACATTTTCAATTGGGTAGGTGAATTAAATGTATGAAATATTTCAAAATTCTGTTTAGTTATGATAAAGTGTAAAATTTAGATTATGAACTTTCGTATTCAGTCACAAAACATTACCAGCATAAAGGACATGTACATTTGATTTATATTTTGTTTTAAGAAGACTGCACAATAAGGAAGTATTTGAAAGCATCATTTGACACAGTCAAGTCCATTGATGTCATGCAGAAACTGACAATCTACAAAACAAGAATGTAATCAATACAAGAATCTAATTAAAGTTTGTTATGCGAGATATGCCAGTCTCGAAGCCCTAGTCATTCATGGAATATTCCTTTTGTTTTGAGTTTTGACTCCTGTAGGTAAGCCATTCAGAATGTTGAACCAATATTTGAATTATTCAGGCGTTAGTTTGTTCTAACGTAAGAACCCATACTGCATTGATAACAGTTATTTCATTACTACATGAATCTGAACTTTCACAGTATAAGGCTGAATGTTGGACCACATTCATTAATGAGGAAATAGTTTATAAAACAGTTTGCATATTTGATGTTAACACATTTTTTCACGAATGCTGTTCCACATGTTTGACATAAACTTAAAACCAAACTTTGTCACAGCTTGTATATTGAATGATAGTAGTAAGTCATGTATGACATTCACCTTGACCTGTTCTATGCATATTCATTATCTATCGGAAATTCTCTCCATGAAATCCTCCAGGTAATTTGTTGCGGTCATGTGTAGTTTAAAATAAACAATGTTCAATCCTGTAATAGATCAATTGTCTATTGGGGTGACAGTAATGCCGGTTGGGTGTTTATTTTTTTTTGCTCCCCTTGACCCCCTGCTCATTGGAGACCCAGCGTTTATATCTTTAACTGAAAATTGAATTTTCGGTTAAGCCATCATTTACGATGAAAATTGGGCGAGAAAACTTTTGAATTGCAACATTTGATCGCAATCAACCTCATTTCTATTCCATAACACATCTAAGAAGTACAACATCTTAACGGCGAAATGATAATATATCTATAAGGTAGTGAATCATAATATTGAACAGAAAATGAGTTTATTATAAAAGAAACAACACTTTTGTTAGCATACATGTAACATTGACATAAAACGGAAGTGCGGGATCATTCATTCATAAAATCAATGTTTATTAAGGGAACATTACTTTATTTAATGGTTTAATCCCGTCGCTAACTAGAGACCCGGGCTTGTTAGACGCTTATTTTCTGAACTACCCTAGACCCTAACGCTTAGTAGAAACCCAGCGCTTATTAAAGGAAATACTGTATGCTTTCCCTTTTTACTGGTGAAATGTAGGAATAATTAGGATGTCATTGCTTATTTCATGTAATGGAAAGAATAACTAAGTCATTATTTTAATTAATCTGTTTGAATAAAAATATTTTGCAAAATTTTCATTGTGTAAATAATTATTGTGAGGATACCCCCTATAAATGTTAGAATGCCACATTGTTCTCACTAATGTGGTGATATGATATTCTGTAATTATACCTCCGCTATAACTGTGTCAAAGACACATTACCATCCCATATGTATGTCTGTCTGCGTCAAAGATCGTTCTGGAGCATAACTTAAAAACTATAGGAATTAAAAACTTCAAATTTGATATGAAACTTACCCATGTTAAGCGATGTGCTTTTTACAGATTTCAAACGGCCAAATTTGGGCTGGCTGTTTATGCATTTTACATTTGCAACCAGACTAGTGGTTGTTTTAAACCCAACTTTCTATTAAATATGATGTTTGTGTAATCTTGATGATAATGTAAATGCTAAACAATAATTGCACATTAAGAGAGATTGAACCTACAGCAGTTCCATTAAATGTCAGGTTAGATGTAACCCAAGCTGATGTTACACTGACACTACAAGATGCGTAGGACTGGCTTAATTAGCTGTAGTTGGCCCGGCCAATAAAGCAATCAATAATCCGCTCATTGAAACTGAATGCCTTGATATAATGGACCATTTTAGTTGCTACACTGCATATCATAATGTCGGGGGAAATAGGGCAGCTAATCAATCATATTATTTAGGGAAACTCTGGTTCAGTTTGCTTTATAGTTACTCTTAACTCTTTGATTTCGGAAGCAGTATATCTCAGTCCTTAATATGGTCGACTTCTGATCTGCCAGGGCTTTTGCAACTTGTCTGCTGCAGAGAACTTTTCTACATATAGTTTTATTTCGGCGTCATGTTAAATTGAAATTCAGTTCAGTACAACACATGGTTTGCTAGTTCCAGCAGATGATGGCTGGTTTCACCCAAATGTATAGACACAATGGTGTTGCAGGCTTTTTTTGTGCAATAATATTAGCAGCGATGATAATAGTGATGCTTTTAAAAGAGATGTTAAACCCCAAATCACCTCGCCCAATTAGTACTAGCCAATACTCGCAGCTTTCCTCACACTGGCATTGTGATGTTTTTCACTTCATGCAATGATCCTGCCCATGGTACATGTACTATCACTATAGCATAAAATCCTCTTTGATATCTAACACTTTTAGTTGGGATTCCTGTAATTTCACCAATCAGGATGGTTTAGCACTGTTTAACCCGTCAAGGTTTAAATCAAACATGTAGCAGCATGTTACTGACAGTTGGGAAGGGCTATTCACTATTCAGTATGTACTATGGCCATGATCAATATTGCAGTCAAGAAGGTTGACATCCATTATAATGTAAACTATTTATCAGAGCCTCAATACAGTCTAGATTTAAACTAGCTATCTCTTTATATATACAGCAGTCACAAGTGCAACAACCAAGTGTACAGTACACATGTGCTCCTGTATAGAAAAAGGTTTGCAGCTTTGAAATTGGAAGTCGATAATTCTAATCCCCTAATGTTGACCATTTCTTTCTACCTTATTCAGCCAAATCAAAGTAACTTAGAGGACCATAGGACTAGGAGAAACAATTTTATGTTTTGAATGCATGATGTAAATAAGGGTCCATTTAAAATTCAGTGCTTAGAATGTAACTCGGATGAGCAGGGGAATCCCCTTGAACTTCATAAAGAATACCTATTTACAAGTATTTTGTACCATAACACCATCTTCTCTTCATTGTCAACTTCCCCTGTGCTAGCGTAACGGTGCGCTGCATCTGAATGTCACGGCGACCTCTGCTACACTAGCACATGAAAGTAAAGGGAATGCGGAAAAACTTAAATTAGCCACTGATCGAGAGGGGGAAGTAGTTGCTTCATTGTAGGATGGATGCTTCTATAGCAGGAATGCTGCATCACCGTTACGCATAACTGCTATATGACCATAGTTTAGTGATGATTTCAACGCAAATGCACATAGTGTTAATGAATGCCCCTTTACATGACCTGTGTATATTGCAGGACCCGTCAGTGCAGCAAGCTGCAGGCAAGGGTGGACAGAAGCCAGGAGGGGGGCTCGATGACTACAATCCATTCGCTGAGGGAAACCAAACCAGGCCTGCATCTGGGGTGAGGAAAACTGGAATATTAAGTTCACTTAACCACTGAAATAACTGTTTTGTTTGTTGTACTTTGTTTCCTTTTTTAGTTAAATTTAAGTTTTGTTTAACCTGCTCATAAAGGATGTTTTAAAAGAATTGTGAATTTGATTTGATAGAACTGTATACTTATTCTGGTATTGCAATATCTAATAAATCAAATTATTATCCTATGTACTATCATAAATTGTTAGGATTTCTTTTTCATAACAGTAATGATTTTCTTAATTTTATAGTGCTTTTAATTAAGATAATGTTTCATTTAGTCAACCGCGTCAAACTCGCCGCTGGTCCCCCCACCGCAGCCAGCCCAGTCACAGCCAGCCATCATGACCCCATCTGAGGAACCCCCACCCCCATACACCCAGTCCTCCGCTCAGAAGATTGACACCAGCGAACTACAGAGGAGACAAGAGGTATGACGTCGAAATATTCTATCAGGATTGTGGAAAAATTGGATGCATGTATCATCCAAATGATTTTAGACTTTATATCATATACATCATAACAAAAGGAAGATAGACAATGAGTTTGAACCTCTTCAATATTTCTTGATGAACCAAATGCTGAGACTTTTACTCACTACAAACTTTTAATCTCAATCAGCCCATGAATGAAAGTAGTGTTGGCCAAAGGTATTTCCAGGTGCTGATTATCATGTGATCAGACATACAATGTTTCACCATGTTTTACAGGAATTAGAAAAGAAAGCTGCAGAACTTCAGAGGAAAGAACAAGAAATGAAGAACATGCAATATAAAGGTGAATATTATTTATCATTGAGACATTTACCAGTATTATTGATTTAAAAGACCACTATGGACTTTTAAATAGAATGGTATTTCAATGTGACTGAACTGAATCTTAAAAACAGTGCAGTATGTGTTTGTGAGCTTAGTATAAAGCCAAGCATATTCAACTAAAAATGTTTATATAAATTGGTTTAATGATTGTTATTCACTGACTGAATATAAGCAATAGTTTTCAAAAGCACACAACTCGAGAGCAAGTAGAATTGCTTTATAAAATTAAAAGCAAGCAATCAACACTTTCATTGTGAATAATTTTCTAAGTTGGAGTTATCCTGTCATAGAAGTATTATAGATAACAGCTCATTCATTCTAATGGTGTGTCAGGTTGATTCAGATTCTTGTCCATACTTGAAAAGAATACTAGAATCTGTATTGAAATATTGTACCCTCAGAATAAAAAAAGTTGTTTACCATAATAACTGACTTTGTATGACTCACTTTCGAGTGTAATAATTTCTTTATTACCCGTTCTATTCCATGTGATTCGCATAAAAATAGTCAGAAAGCAGTCCACTTCTCTGGCAACAGCAAGCAACAGTGACGTCACGAACAATCGTTTTATGACGTCACAGATGACAAAATATGGGACGCTGCGGTGAAACAATCGTTGCTAGGCAAACGTGATATGTGCACATGTGCTCATATCAATAATATTAACTCTGTTATTTTCAACCATATGGGTAATAAATATGGATATAGACATTGTGGTATATAGGTTACTAATTTGTCAGTATATTGATGGTGATGTGAATGTTTCAGATCGTCAGAACAACTGGCCTCCCCTTCCCTCCTGGTTCCCCGTGGGTCCCTGCTTCTACCAAGACTTCAGTGTCGATATACCGTTAGACTTCCAGAGGATTGTCAAGTTTGTCTACTATCTCTGGATGTGTGAGTATACCCTCTGCATTTATATAATGTTATTTTTAGTTAGAAGATGCAATTTCTTGTTTTATGTAAGTTGCAGCAAAAGTTCGCTCAATATGGCAAGAAACATTTAAGCTTTCCTAACTGTAATTGTGATTTTACCGCTCTTCATTCATCACATCCCTATCATGTTCTGTGTGACCGGCCCCTTTATAAACAGTTTAACTTGCAGCAGTAAAATTTATGGTATTTTCAACTGAGTCATTTTAAAATTGCAGCACTGATACTGTGTTTTCTTTCATTTACTTATTTTCAAAGTTCCTCTTTATTTATGTGTTTGAAATATGCAATGTCCCCTTGTTACTGTTTAAATGATGCATAATTTGATAATATTCTTGTGATGTCATGTTTCATTTCATTCTTTCAGTCCACGTATTTGTGTTGTTCCTGAATGTGCTGGCCAGCTTGGCGTACTTCATTGTTGACAAGGAAGGTGGAACGACATTTGGATTGTCAATTCTCTGGTTCATCGTCTTTTCCCCATGTTCTTTCATATGCTGGTACCGACCTCTCTACAAAGCTTTCAGGTAAGGGGACTCTGAAATGTTTGTAATTGAGTAGCCGAGGTGTTTATATCCCAAACAATTATTTATTGACTTCATGCCATAATCATCGGCAACAATTAATCATGTAACAGTGATGTGCCATGAACATGGCCAGGCCTTACAGGATTCAAATAATGCACAGTATTTCTTTAATTTCAGTGGCTCCTTGAGCTTTTTTCAAGAAATAAATATTGGTTTATTGAAATAACATGCTTTGATTCCAATTGAAATGATATGTTACATGGCCACATTAGTTGCATGATTTCTAGATCCATCAGATTACTATAGTTTTACAGTGAATGGTGACCAATGACGAATTATCAAAGCATGGGATACAATAAATTAGCACAGTAAAAGAAAGAAAAAGAAAACAATATATTTGTAACATATGTTTCCAAGTATTAAATTTTATCAGAACTGAAAGTTTCTTGTGTCACTTGCAATGATACACATATATGCATCTTAAAGATTTTCATTTTGAAAAAATGTATGTATCTATTTCTATTTTGTAGTGACAATGTTTCTTTTCTTTTTCAGGAGTGACAGCTCATTCAATTTCTTTGTGTTCTTTTTTGTATTTTTCTTCCAATTCTGTGTGTATGTCATTCAATGCTTGGGGATCACAAACTTCACAGTGTGAGTATATTTATCTATAATGTAGTATATTGAAACTTAAAAGATATTGAATAAATTATGTCATCACATTGATTGAATGCAATTTGCAACATCTGGTGGAAAATCAGATGAAGAATACAGAGTTCGTGAACTCTGCCCAAACAGATATAATGACAATAGGTTTGTTTTTTTAAAATGAGTAAACCAGTTTTAACAATTCTTTTTATAATGTTACATATTGATATTTGGTTTATTTGAGAAGACGTAATCCTTTTGTTGTCAGCTCTAGTAAAATTCTATGGAATTGTTTTCTAGTGTTGCTGCAACAATTTTGTCCAACATGTTCACATACATGTAACTTTTGATAGTCATTTACTTTTAAGGCATTACATGATTAAGTAATTATTTTAACACATTGTCATCTGTTCTAATAATATTTATGAAATTTTAAGGTGAAGGGTAATAATTGACTAATAATTTGACAGCAAATGCAAGAGAATTACAATGAAACAATAATAGTTGAAAGTGTATGTACGAAGACACTTTACATTCACAAATTATCATTATTCAAAAGTGAAAAGAATGCTGAAGGCCCATTCCCGATATCTCTCATTATTATTTTTACATGTTCCAACATGAGTACAGCTGATCCATACATTTTCAAAGGGGGTTTGAGGTCATCTCAATTAAATGTAAAATTTGTCTCCTCTGGATCCGCTACTGAATTTCATACACATTTATACCTGGGATGTAACAAATATTTCTACAGCGGGAATGGGCCTATGATTCACCAACTACAAAGTGTAACGTCTAAAGACACCTCTACATTTCAGCGGAATCATCACAGGCCTAACGACAGTACGCGCAAGCGTTGCTGCCGGCCTCATCATGATATTTATTGGAATCTTCTTTGGCCTGTTGGCCATAATAAGCTTTGCCACCCTAGTGAAGGTAGAGTCATCGATGTAATATGCCACAATGGTGGCGGGCAAGGGCTGGCTGGCACTGCAAACCCTAGGGGGAAACATGTCGTTTTTTGTACGCATTTCAACTTACACACAATTCTAATGCTTTAAAAGCAAATCATTGTAGAAATATGTCTTTAAATAAGACCTCAATACTCAAGTATAAATACTTTTTGGGTATAGGAAACGTTGAGCTTTTAATAGCAATTTAGCTGAAAAAATAAAAATTAGTGGATCATCAAGATTGTGTGAAAGTTACAATGTGTACAAAACATGACATTGTGCTAGACTCTGTTGCTTCTCAGAACATGCTCAGCTTTCATCATGTATGGTTCTTGAATGTTCAATTCACTGAAATCAAATCACAAACTAACTCGGTCAATGCATCATCAGAGCTGTGGTTCACCATAACAACTGCATTCTAAACTTGGAACCGTGTTCAATGTTGGTCTCATAGGTTTACTTACTTTCTCAGAAAAGTTCTCAATTGAGAACTGTCAGGCCACTCAACTACTCAAACAAGTGTTAAAAATTTCTTGTCAGCTTCATGCAGATATTGTCAGTTACAAAAAACAACCAACAAGCCTGCCACCATTTAGGAACTACATATTGAAGAACTTGTCAAACTTGGAGAAGACCTGGATTGCCTAATCGACAAGCCAACCTGACATCAAAGGCTCCAAGTTATTTCTAGTGTAAATCACACAAATTCAATCTCTGAAAAGCGTATCAAGACCCATACAAGTGAAAGCTGAGTGTGTCTACGGAGTTGTATATTAACAGCATGTTCATGTTGTTTATATGTTAGTACTGTCTGAATGGTTTTCAGTTCCTCTCCTGTCCTAGCCATTCTGTTGCATTAGCAATGTTTTCTTTATTGTAGGGGATGGATTAATGGCCTGACAGCTTTAAACGTCAGCACAGGTGCAGCGGCAGTAATGCTGTTTGTAGCCTTCTTTTTTACTCTCAAAGCAGTGGCTTGCATTCTGTTACTTATAAGGGTAGGTACAAACAGGATGGAAACAAGCTAGAGCTTATCAGACTCAGTAACAAATCTAGAAGCCAGTAGTAACTGGAAGACTATGCTTTAAATAATCAATGCGGAATTTATCATAACAATATCTGTAAGAATAGCAGTTATATTTGAGAAATTAGGCATTTATTTTATGGAGCAAATTGCAAGAAAGATAGGAAAATATTGTGAGCGAAAACAATAGAAACTGAATTATTGATATTATTCGAAGAATGAACTTGAAGTACTGGTGTAAGCAGGTGTAATATGGATTTGTACAACTAATGGTTTTGTCCAGGTTAGGTTCTGAAAAAGGATGTTATTGTTAAAAATGATTTGCTTGACAAGAATGAGATTATAAATATTTACTTACAGTTGATACTGGTATTTGAATATAATGCCTTAGCAAAGTTGTCAATGAGATATGTTATGTAGGGGGGAAAATGTCTTGTCGTTTGGTTTGATGCGGATCAATCTTGCTTACTATTTTGGGACAAATGTGAAGGTACAATGGTTAGTCAAAAGCATGTTTGGCTGATAAAATATACGGACTGGAAGTCCAAATGACAGGTTCAAATTTAAAGACAATTGATCCTGTTGATATCTGGCTAGCTGATAAAGGGTTTGGATACCACTTTCAGATACGGAGTAGTTTGATATGCTAGTACTTTCATAGTTAATTTCCAGCCCTCAAAGATACAGTGAACATCTTTCATATGACAGCTGCAGCGATGGGTACCGGTATATTCCATTTGATTCATCTTCTTATGAGGAAAGACTACTGACACTGAATTGATATAGAACCAACCTTTTGGATACAGATTATTGGCAGTGGTGGTTATTAATCCAAGCTCTAAGATGTGGTGGTTTGTTATATTCACATATCAGTCATTTTTGGGATTATTGTTTTAATATCATCCATTTGTGGAATATTTTTTCATTATTGATATAGTGGTTTCATTTTTAGCTCATCAGGCCAACAAGGTCAGAAGGGCTTATGGCGTTGTCCGTTGTCAGTTCACTTTTGACATTTTCCTCAAGTCATGTATAATGACGGTTTGACTATAAGTCATGTATAATGACGGTTTGACTATAAGTCATGTATAATGACGGTTTGACTATAAGTCATGTATAATGACGGTTTGACTATAAGTCATGTATAATGACGGTTTGACTATAAGTCATGTATAATGAAGATTTGACTATAAGTCATGTATAATAAAGGTTTGTCTATAAGTCATGTATAATAAAGGTTTGACTATAAGTCATGTATAATGACGGTTTGACTATAAGTCATGTATAATGACGGTTTGACTATAAGTCATGTATAATGACGGTTTGACTATAAGTCATGTATAATGAAGATTTGACTATAAGTCATGTATAATAAAGGTTTGTCTATAAGTCATGTATAATAAAGGTTTGACTATAAGTCATGTATAATGAAGGTTTGACTATAAGTCATGTATAATGACGGTTTGACTATAAGTCATGTATAATGACGGTTTGACTATAAGTCATGTATAATGACGGTTTGACTATAAGTCATGTATAATGACGGTTTGACTATAAGTCATGTATAATGAAGATTTGACTATAAGTCATGTATAATAAAGGTTTGACTATAAGTCATGTATAATGACGGTTTGACTATAAGTCATGTATAATGACGGTTTGACTATAAGTCATGTATAATGACGGTTTGACTATAAGTCATGTATAATGACGGTTTGACTATAAGTCATGTATAATGACGGTTTGACTATAAGTCATGTATAATGAAGATTTGACTATAAGTCATGTATAATAAAGGTTTGACTATAAGTCATGTATAATGACGGTTTGACTATAAGTCATGTATAATGAAGATTTGACTATAAGTCATGTATAATAAAGGTTTGACTATAAGTCATGTATAATAAAGGTTTGACTATAAGTCATGTATAATGACTGTTTGACTATAAGTCATGTATAATGAAGATTTGACTATAAGTCATGTATAATGAAGATTTGACTATAAGTCATGCATAATGAAGATTTGACTATAAGTCATGTATAATGAAGGTTTGACTATAAGTCATGTATAATGAAGGTTTGACTATAAGTCATGTATAATGATGGTTTAAATATAAGTCATGTATAATAAAGGTTTGACTATAAGTCATGTATAATAAAGGTTTGACTATAAGTCATGTATAATGAAGGTTTGACTATAAGTGATGTGTAATGAAGGTTTGACTATCCAGAACTATGTACTTGGGTATTGGTGCAATATATGATAATTTGGGTGTATGTATTGAGGAGGGGGAGTGACTGAGGAGATCACTTGTTTGGCCGAGGCTCAGTTAGTTACTATCCATGGCGTTGCATTGCATAGCTGCCAAGCTCAGTTTCAAGGTAAGGGGTTGTAGATAACTGTCCCTCAACTTTGTTAAATATTGTTTATATGAAGTACATTCTTAGCTAATTTTGTTACCATCTTAAATAATTTTGACAAAATGTTAATGTATTATTGAAAAAAGACTGTTTCACATCTTCATCCTTACATAATAAATCATACAAATCTTGATGAGCTACAGGGCCAATGGCTCTAATATTTGATGATTTGAATCGGTGATGTAAATATTATTTTTGAACTGTTAATAAATTATGGCATGAACTAAATGTGTAGTCAGAATGTTGTGAGTATAATTTCAATATTGTTACAAAAGAATTATCGCTAGAGCAATGTTAAATGTGTCCTCCCTATTGTCAATCCTCTGTTATGTGAAAGATTTTTATGTTGCTAAAAGGCAAATCCAAGTTTATGTGAAATATTGCAGTGCATGAGAGCTTAGATATAGGGCCTCGTATATAAACCTTTAGTTTTAAACACAACATTATTATAATTCAGTTCTAAAGTTAACTCTGTTATGGTTCACTAAGTTTACAGCATGTTTTGTACAGCACAGTTGCCATAGTTCTTCAGTGCACAATTTCTGTTCAGAGATCAAATATGCAAGTAGTTGGTTTGGTTTACAATCAAAATGCCTCCGATAGTTTAAAGCTGTAAATCATCTGATACATACAGAAATGTAGACAGCTTGCATGGCTTATGTTCAGCCTGCCCCTTGTTGTAAATATTCATGTACAGGTACTAATATTGCCCTTGCCCTAAAAGTTAAGTTATTAAAGCATGAATAACTGTTTTCTCAATAAAGTTATTGCAGATATATTCAAATCTTTGAAATTTAAGTAAGAACATGTAAAAAAAAAGTACATTTTCTTCAAATTTCAAGTCTCTCTAGATCAGCTACAAATATATATTTTTTTAATGAACACTTTTGCAAGTAAATTTGTAACTTTGTGAAATAGATATCCATTGAGATATGCCTTTTAACCATTGAACATTGAATAGATAATGAAAAAGGCTGACCATCATACCAAAGAAATAAGAATGCTAAAAATACCTCTATTGAAAATTCATAAGATCAATATCCATGCTGAATAAACTAAAAAATATTTAAAACTTTCATGTCCATGCTTAAAGTTCAAAAAGATTCTGCAAAATATGTATTCTAAATGTCCCAACTCCAAGACTTGTATACTCTCCTCGTAGGTACACAGGATCTACCGAAGCACCGGTGCGAGTTTCCAGAAGGCCCAGCAGGAATTTGCGACCGGCGTGATGCGCAACGAAGCTGTGCAGAATGCCGCCGCAAATGCCGCTTCTGGGGCTGCGCGAGGTGCTGCCTCACAGTACGGGTCCGGGAACCGGTATTAATATGTGAGCTGGCAGGGCAGAATTTGAGCTACATCTGGAAATGCATCGAGGCCTGTCTCATGGATGAGGCAGTCACCTCGAGTTGGTTGGAGCATGTGAGAACTATACAGACTGGAGGATTTTTGTTTGTTGCGAAAGAATTATAATTATTTAAAGATCTTGTTAAAGTTTTATTTGCATCCTCTATATCTATCTGTCCCATATTGGATATATGGCTCCACGTGAGTGGTTGTGTTGTGGAGATAAGGGCCTCAAGTATGGTTAGATTTTATGAAGAAACTTGGCATTCTTATTCTCACTGGTTATTTGGTATTCATACTTCTTGCAGTTCAAAGTTGACATTCACTGAGGACTTCTGTTGCTGTAGGTGCTTGCATGCTCATCCTTGCACATCTCCCTGAGTGGGAGTACGTACATATATATATATATATATAAATATATAACAGGGACCATTCCACTGAGAGGCTTGTGACCCATGCCATGTCTCATTGTTGTGTATTAAAGCTTGTCATTGATCAGTTCCACCTCAATAGATCGATAAATCAATTTATTAAATTAATTTTAAAGAGTTAATTTGTTCACCCTGCAATGACAACTATTGAAGTAAGAATGATTGAGTGAAATTTATGATTTTTGAAATTGTACATTTATTCATTTTATCATGCCAGAAAATCTCCCCCAAAATGTTTTAGTGTCATATGTGTTTCGTTTGTTGAATTCATGTGTTGTTTAAAATGATTCTTTAAATAATTGTAGTACTTTTCATTATTGGGAAAATGGCATCGAAAAATACCAAGGTTCATTGTAGATCACATCCTGCAAGCATTTACAGTTGTGCTTTGTGAATAGATGTTGCACGTGAACATACCTGCTTCACAATATAAGCAAGAAAAGAAAAAAAAAAATATGTGATTATCTACTTATTCCCCATATTTAGGAATAAACATTTCCTTTCAACGATGTTGTATCTTTAAATTATAAAATTGAATTTCTATTTTCTTTTAAGGCTTGTGAGGATTAAAGAAAATATATGACTTTAATCTTTTCAAATTCTTGAATTAAGCATCTGCATGATTTGTAAATTGGATTCATTCATTTCATTTCGTGTAGATAGTTTGACAATGTTATGTATTATATTATTTATTGTTTTGATAAACCTTATAACTGATTGGTTTGTTGGCTATTAACACCACAATATCTAGGACATGTGAATCCAGGACAATAAGCGCAAAATGACAACTATGTTAGTAATGGACATGATTTTCTCAATCAGCTGTACATTGGCTTCCTTCAGAAGAAACAACTTCTTTGTATTCTTTAAAACATTTGGACATTGGACATCTCTTGCCATTATCAATGTTACATGTTTCAAAAGCTCCGATTGAAATATTTCAGGTGCATAAATGGTAATTATTGTGAGGCCTTTTAGCCATCTTGGGATGTGTCCTCTTGTGCAAGTAAATAGTTTTAATGTGTATGGTTAAAGAGCACGATTATCTATGTTGCACCAGTCTTGAATGTGATGGCCATGATTAAAGTGGATATATATATATCATTCTAAACAGAAGCAGTGCTGGCTGAGAATCATGTTTTCATTTGGAAGAAATTATCATCTTTGTGCATGTAAATAGACTACAAATTAAATTCCTGAAATTGTAATGTGACAGGCTTGTTTGACTCCTTTTTCATGATTAGAAAATGACCACACAAACTGTAATGTAGTCGCTTCAATCTACCACATATTTCAAGTATTCATGGATTTTAATATAATAGATTATAGAATGCTTTCAGCTGAAGTTTAGGCACATGTTTGAATTAACCACAAGTTTTAACAGTGGATTACGGTATTCATTGAAACTAGTTACACCAGGTCTTATCATAAAGTAGTAGATGTTCAGATTTTGAAATGGTTGTTACAGTCAAAATGTTGACTGATACTTTTTGCTCATCTTAAACGTGATTGTTAAACGGCTTGTGTTACAAGTAATCTGTTCTCTAGTCTGTACTGTAAATAGCTTAGAGTAGTTTACTCTTATGGACTTCTTTCGCAAGTGTAAGGGATTCATGTGCACAACATTCAGTACTTAACATAAATGCTTATGTCATATTTGGAAGATGAGCTTGTCCATGTAATAATTATGAAGTAACGTTCTCATTCCACTTGCTTAAGTAGATTTAATACCTTTTCTACAAAGAGTTATGTGACACCTTCCTACTGCAGGCGACATCAGTTTCCGACCACAAGCATGTTATGTAATCCAGCAGAGAGAGGGCGAGAGCAATATTAATAAAGGAATGGGAATAATTCTCTGAAGAAAAGATAAATTTTCAACAGCCTGGATTTTAGAGATGGAAATTGGAGAGCTATGGAAATCCTATGGTTGTAATCTGCTAAAACCAGTGAATAAAATGATTCTGGATATAAACTCAGATACAATACCAATGTTGATGTTTTGTGGTCTCCACTGGTATGATAAAGCTGAAGCACATGGTGCTGCCTTCTATCTGCCGACCTAATCACAGGTTTAGAGTACACTGACTGCACGGTTTTCTCATGCTTGTTGTTGGGTGCGTGTATAAAATGTCCTGTACAATATCCAGATTTGGTGACAACTTTGTGAAAAAGTGAACTGTCAATAAATGAATATAAATGTTACGTGGTGTTTTTTTTATGGTTCTTCTAAGTGCACACATTTAAAAATTATTGCTCTTACATTTTCTTGATTAATTGCAATCTCAGATGAAATCACAAAAGGTGAGGCAATTAATGAAAATAGTGCGGCTGCTTATTCATTGTTGTCTATTATTAGAAGTATTTAGATAAAATTATTGTATTGTTGTCCAAGAACGAATTCAGTGATAACTTTGATGGTCAAGGATATTGATAACATTATCAGCATGCGGTCACAACATTGACTCAATGATTAAGCTGGTTTCCCTTGCAACTTGTAACAGAGCCTCTACTGTTCTTCAATACTGATGGTCTTCAAAATAATACTTTACCATGACAATTGTTGGTACATACATTTTTATCCCACCGGTATGTAATACCGTCGGATATAGTCAACGCCCCGTCCGTCTGTCCGTCCGTAATCATTTCGTTTCCGGAGCAGAACTCGAAAACCATTTATCATATCTTTCTGAAACTTCACATATGTATTAAACATTTACTGCAGTGGTGCCTTTTGATATTTTCAGATATTTAAAAATTTTTATTTTTTTTTTTCGTTTCCATAGAAACTTGTTGAATTTGGACTTTGTCAGAGACAGGTTCGTTTCCGAAGCACAGCTCCAAAACCGTTCATCATATCTTCCTGAAACTTTGCATGTGTATTACCCACTTACTGAAGTGGTGCCTTTTGATATTTTCAGATTTTTTCTGAAAAATTAATTTGTTTCTGTTTCCATAGAAACATGAGAGGGATGTTGGTTGTTGTTGATTTTGACTGCTTCTGGAGCAGAAGTCTAAAACCCTTAACATACCTGAAACTCAGCATCTGTAATACCCACTAACTGAAGTATGGTAGTAGATACTCAAGTATCTGTCAAAGATGTGTTTTACAAATTTTGTGGAACAGTTGGGATATGTCATCTTCTGATGACTCTTGTTATTTTTAAATTAGTAACTACCAAAATATGACTTGTATCCAAACTTATACATGATGGGAAAATAGAGTCATTAACTATAGCTGATTGTTCAATATCCGGTGTAAGTTTTACTTCTGGAATGTAGACAGTTACAGTGTTCAGTAAGAATGCATCACTGAGTTCACGACGAATCTTCTGTCTGTATCATGTGTTGTCACTAGTTCCCTGATCGATGTTATCAGCCGCCCTGGGATCGCCGCTAATGGCTGCAATACTGCCGAAGCGGTGTTAAACAATAACTCACTCACTCACTCAGCCTCCCTGGGATGATGGAATCATCGTAGTTTTGACCGTTAACCTCCAATAAGTTGAGTATTACGCAGGAGGCAATTGCAGGAAATACACACTCAACTTTAATGTCCAACCGTTTCTGCAATCACCTTCAGAACGTGTTCGATGGCCATTCAAACAACTTTACTTGACCACTCAATAAATTACAAGTCTCTACAATCTCCCATTCAAAACTGTTAATCTCACTAAGCTCGTCTACAACACTTATGAATGTAGTATTATGCGAGGAAAATCCACGCCAGAGTTCTTCGAAATGAGATTTGGTTATTCTTTCGCCCGACACAGTAGTATTCCTTATGGAAATAGACTGGTCCTTATGGTAATAGACTGGATACAAAGAATAACGACATAAGGCAGAAAAAAATAGAGCCATTGATGACAAAATAATATGATATAGTTATAAAAAGATGATTTTACAAAATAAATATTACATAATTTGTTTGTTAGACCCTCAATTCTTAATGTTCAAGTCTCAACTTCTCTTTCTCAACAACCATTTCTCAAAGTATGTTAAAACTCACATATTTGGGATAACCTCCCTTAGTCTCTATACTGACGGAGTGAAGAGCACATAAAATCTCAAGAGTACTGTTCAAAGGTGTGTTTTTAGGTTGTGATCTACCATTTAGAATCCCCATTAGCCAATGAGTCTGCACACAGCATTTCACCTCTAGACCTTTTGGTACTGGAGAAGAAGATGAAAATGGGTTATTATTGTTGTGACTCCTGTGACCTTATTTAGTGTCACAGGGTCACCAAATCTACAATTTAGAATCCCCATTGGCCAAGGAGTCTGCAGATGAAATTTCAGCTCTCGGCAGTCATTGGTTCGGGAGAAGAAGTAGAAAAAGCATTTTACGGCCGGACGGATTGACGGACGCCGGACGCCATGCCATAAGCTCATGTCTAAAAAAGGCAACAATTGTACACTGCTCAATCAGCTAGAAGACTTCGAGTTTGCTGATAATCTTGATTGATAAAAGCAAACCTGAATTTATGGACACTTGAACTGCTTCAGGAACGCAGCATGTCAAAATCATGTTAACACGAATGATTGGGGTAATAGGCCTACCTTTTTTTTTTTCAATCTGCAAGAAAAGCACGTGCAAGTTTGGGTATCAAATAACTCCCTCCAACCCTCTGGCATCAGCATTATTAGAAAATCACTAGAAGAATGTCGAGACTAACAACAGAGCAGCGTCAAAGAGCCATTGGTATGACTGAAATGTGGATTCGGTTGCTCGACAATATTCAACCTCATCCAGCGCTTCCAACAGACTGGCAAGACAAGGAACCATCCCAGATCACAAGAATAAAATACATTCACCTTTCTAGGTTAAAGTGTTACGATTAATGCAGCTGCCAAGACTATAGAGTGGTCAGTGATCGGTGGTTACCATCTAGTTGATAGCGTGACATACTAACTAATGGAGAAGTGACGCTGACACGACATCAGTGAATGAGAACCGAGTCTCAACTCTAACAATCTGAGGGGTTTTGTGCAGAAAGGGGTTGATTTGTGGATCATTCACGTGACAATCTCCAGGCATATTCAACAATTTTGGTTTAAATGCTGCGTTATCATGCAGAAAACTCATTTTGAATGACTGGAGAGAAAACAAAATAAGAACTAAGACTAAGAGCACACGGATATTACCGGGGGCCAATTTGGAACCATGTTCCTTTAGCTGACAAATTTATTTTCAATGTTTAGTAATAATTCTAAGATGTAAGTAAGGCGTCTCCAAAGTAGGAGATACCGAAGTTATTGTTCAGAGGTGACTGTAAAACACCCACCCCAAGTCCATTTGTTGGTAATATTGTTTAAAAATGGTACCTAAAATCTTTGAAGGTGGTTGATATTTTTAATCCCCAGACACATCTGAATGGAATCAATAATGGTCAAAAAACACAATGTGAATGTCTAGTATTTCTGATAAAAAGCATTTCAGCAAAATAAAACCACTGCACATTTTTCCAAGAGCGGTTGTTCATTTTCGACTGTCTGGAACAAATCATAATTGGAATAGCCTTGGAATTCCCAAGACCTTAACCCAATTTAAACCCTCTGGCACATTATTGGTAAAACAGCTGCTAAGGGAATGCCTTCTGCAAGCCAGGAGGTTTGAAAGTTGGTTAATAAATATTGGTATTTTGTCTGAAAAAATACCAGTCGCGATCTCCACGAACCTATGCCTAAACAAATAAATACATTTAGAAAAACAAAATGGATAAATATTCCTTATTGAATGTACTTTCTTTTGATACCAAACAGTGCTCCAATACAGGCGTTTATAAGCATGATATGTGTCTCTTCAAGTCTCCAAAGCCACGTAAACATAGTAATGGAACAAACCTTTGTTCAGCAGCTGTAGGTCCACCTTAACTAGCCCGTCTTACATGAGATGAAGAGTCGACACTTATTCCTCCTGAACCTCCTGAACGGGGTAGTCATGTTAAGGTATTATCTCAGGAGCCTGACCGGAGTTTGGATCTGTCAGTTCTGTTGTTGTCCACTCTAGGAAGGACTGGAATCCTGAAAATTCTTGGTTAGAGATGTGGATTACTTCTTCGTTAGGAATTAGGGATTAGCCCTACTTAACTACGACATAGAGCTCAGATATTCTGGCAGCAGAAGTAAAGACGAGTAAAAAAGACATGAACTTGAGTTAAATTACACTTGTGACCTCATCCTATTGTTCTTTCACTCCATTATTTTTCAGTATTGGAGAGTTACACATCACATTTTTGAAGTAGAAATTGAATTTCTTTAACTTTTTAAAGCAATTTTGATAAAAGAGCAATACTTTGAGTGTAATTTAAGTAGGGTAATATCCTCGTAACTCTCCATTCTTTAGATATAATGGGCCTCGGCTCCATTATTTATAAGGAATGGAGAGTTACGAGGACATAACCCTCTACCTCTGTCCATGAATTCGTAAGTATCCCTTTAGAGAGAGTGAAGGGCTAGGTGTTGAGATGTCCTTGAGATGAAAGGATCATATCAGCTTATTCTAGGCGGCATCTCATCCGGTATTAAGACCTCGTAGGTCGCAGATTGTGGCAATGGCAGATATGTAGCCTTCTCACATTTCCCTGGAATGTGGCAAGCTTTAATGGCTAAGTGGAAGCTGTCTGGCAGTTGGGGACTGGCATGCATGAGAGAGACTGATCGAGTTGGTCCCTAGTTGTTGTAGGCTACCACCGTTGAGTTGATTGTGATTCCCACTGAGCCAGGGCCTTATTATCCTCATGTAGTTTATATGGAAAGCTTATTCTATAATGCTCCAAAGGCGTTGGATCTCTTTGTTGTCCCTGTGTGCACCCCACCCTTCCGTCTGCGTGTCCGCATAGAAAGAAGCCAGTGGGAGCAAAACAGAATGTTTTTATCATGACATTGGAGTGAACATTTTACCAGATCGTTTCCAAACGCACCTTGCACAAAGGATAAATGAGTAAGTTCAGATGGAGATTGCGGACGTTGTTGAGTCTGCCGCTGGTGGTAAAGGTCGGCACTTACGTCGGGTGCTCCTGGCTGAAGCCATTGGTTATGGGACTAGCTGGAGGAGTAACAGAATCTGTCGTAGAGTTGGAGGCGACAAGGAGTTCTTCCAGGAGCTTGATGGAGGATGATGAAAGCAGCGCCCCCTTCACAGGGTGAATATTCCATCCGAGGTGCTTGAACATATGCATCAGTGTCTTCAGATGCTTGTTGTGCATACGAGCCTGCACATGACGAACTAAGAAGTCGTCCTGGAAAACGTGGATGACAATTCTTCTCAAGTGCAGAAATTGAAGAGAAGCGGCCATAATCTTTGTTAAGTGCCACGGAGCTATTGAAATTCCGAAGTGCAGTGCTCTGAACTTGAATCTCCTACCTCTTACTGCAAACCTGAGGAACTTGCTGGACCGATGGAGATGGAGTGAATAATTCCTGTGAAGATTGTAACAAGGTCAGTTTGCCTCAAAAAGGTGTGTCCACGACTCGTCGTGAAAAAATCTAAATCTAAATTCATAATCAAGTTGATGGGCTTTGCTGGTCTGAATGAGTAGGAGTAGAAGAAATGGCATGAGAGGAGTCGTCGCTTCCTAGGTTTGCCGCTGGATTCCATGCCTTGGTTGATTGAAACAGACAACTAACTGGTTGTGTGCCCCCAGTTGGTGTTGCTGCTTGGGGCGAAATTAATCTTCAAAGTTCACCCTATCAAAAGCTAAGCATTGGAGTGGACGAGTGTTAGTTTGAGAGGAGTTGCCATCAATGTTTAAGACCCTTAAGAACCCTTCGAGTTAGGCGGAAGCAAGCGTGAGAAGAAGGTTGCTGCCTGTGAGTGCGTTCTGAGAATCGCCGGCCTCCTTGCACTGGCAATTGAAAACAGAGGTGGATTGGATCGGATGATGGAGCAGGTTCTCCTTAGGCCACGTAGCAAAGTTCCCGATGTCAAATGATACTCCCTTCCAAAGTAGTAGCGTGAGCAAACGTGTGTAATGAAACTGAGGAGGCATCTTGAAATAGCAAACACTGTATCGGATATGCTCATATCGTAAGATTTGAAGATAAGAAGGAGTAACTGGCGCATCCCCGTAGCAAACCAGTTCATGTATGAAATAACATCCAAGGAAGCTCTAGCTGTAGAGAGAGTCGATTTCTTAGATCGATCTGTTGAGGGTTTGGCGGGGTTGGCCGAGTGGTTTACATTCAACATCTAGCATATCAACAAGTGACTCAATCATTTCGTTTCTATTACCTTGCATGATCGAACGATGAAGTAATGCATGTTTACAATATCATAGGCGGCTATGCCACATTGACACCGTGAGATTGAATGCACTGTGTGATAATGCGTCAAAGAAGGGCGATATATTATTTTCGTAAATAAATATTTGTCCACATAATCGTGCACTTGCATATCTAAGGCATTCGTGGTTACAAATTTACCATACGCATACATATGTATACCATCAGTTTGTGGACATTTATTGGCTTTTTAAATACAAGCATCGAATTACTATTGAACAGTTTTCCGAGAAATATCAAAGATTTTGGTGCATATATCCTGGAAGTGTGACTCATCCGTGAGTGTCTCTGGCTATTGTGGAATGTCCACGCTTTGAATGCCTTTTTGGTAACGCCTTGGCCTTATTCCAATCAGCGTTTTTAGTGCACCCCTTGGAACACCACGCCACTCTTCTGCAGACTACTCGTCCGTGGACGAGATCATCTATATTTCGTGGTGGAACACGCCTGTCATGAACCTTTCGACCTGGCACATCCCATAATTTTTTTTTTTTAAATATATAAATGTCCGGACGATTAACTGGCAAGGGCAATGCTTTGTTACTGTTCTTCAGAAAATAAGCTGACACATGAGGCGTGTGGGGAGGAGCATTGCCCTGTTGGAACCACCGGCCTGTTCAGCTACAGGACGTACTGCCTTCATCACAGAATCGTACATCGTCAAACGTCCGTTCAGATGTTTAAGGTAGTTCAAAAGTAGATATCTTTATCAGGAAGATTTGATGAATAAACCTCATATAATCTATCATTGTTAGCATTACTCTGTTCTTTCCTATCATTTTACTTGTCTGTGTTTTTCTTTTTATCTTGTAAATATAAAACAATACTTTTTCTTTTCTGTATATATCATTGTACATATATAACGTTTCAATAATGTGTGTACATAGGAGAGAGTGGATAACTAGTACCCAATCCTTTCAATTGAAATATGTTTAAATCAAACGTGCGTCAAGGCGAATGATAGAGTTCGGTTCTGTTATAGTAGATAATTCCATCCCATACCATGATTGGTTCACCATCGTATTTGGCAAACTGTTTGATGGTGTTAAACGTGCTACAGCCCCTTTAAAGTGGGAGTTCCATCGGGAGTAGTTTACTAACGTGAAATGGGAAAAAAGGGCTCAATTATTATTTTTACCTCTTTTCAATAATAAACATTTATATGTATAGGCTAAAACATGCCAAAGGGTGTTTATGAGATTTAAAACCCGCAACCCGAGGGATAAACACGAAGGGCGTTAGCCCCGAGTATTTATCCAGAGGGTAAGGGTTTTAAGTTTCATAAACACCCTTTGGCATGTTTTATCAAGCTAACAAACTGACCCCGTGGTCAAATTTTATGTTTAATCTATTCTAATTGATAGTGCGAAAAAGTAAAAGGAGTCGTCCTTAAAATATCCCCTTTTGGTGAAAGGCAGTAGGGTATAAAGGGAACTAAAAAAGACATAACATACACTAACTTTCAACTTAAACTTAACATCTCAGTATTAAATACATATATTTGAAGAGTGGCATTATTAAGATAATTGCCCTGGGTAGAGGGAAATTACGTTAGAATCCCAGGGATTATGTGATAATCCCCGGTATAATACATCCACATAAAAAGTATTGAGTATAATGTTATAGGCAGTATAGAGGTGTGACGTCACTCGAGGTTTGTAATGATAGAATATACACCAAGTAACAACTAATTCATCATTAGACTGATGCCGTATGCTGTAGCAAGGCCACACGATAATTGGCCTCACCTCTTGCTTTTACTTTAAATGAATATGCGCTGGTCTTAATTAAATTGTAAATTATAATGCCATCAAGATATATTACCAAAGCTCGGTGATATCTATCAAGTGGATTGTGTTATAATCATGTGTTAAGCGACTGTCACAACCCGTCGTACGTGCAGCTGCGTGCTGTCTACCGACAAAAACGTGGGGTAAATTGGGGAATTCGTGCGTCCTCGGTACCGACGCCGTACCGATTTTGGACAAATTTGGAGCACGCAGACTCGTCGTAGAACTTTTAGTGCATGCAGAACTTTCGCTGCGTGCAGTCTACGAACGGGCTGCGAATTTTCCTCCGTACGATCGACGTGCGTGCCCTGTACGACAACCGCACGCACAATGCACCGACATCGTGCATTTTTTTCAAGCTTACCCACTCACACTTTCTCTACGAACGACGCACGTTGCACGTGCGTATAACGTGCGTTGTACGTGCGTAGTTCGTGCTTACTCGGCACGTCCAAAGTTTAACTATCAAATAATTAAAGAAAAATCACGTCGATCGTACCGAGTAAGCACGTACAACGTACCATGGTACCGAGTAAGCACGTTCCCCAATTTACCCCACGTTTTTGTCGGTAGACAGCACGCAGCTGCACGTACGACGGGTTGTGACAGCCGCTTTAATCCACCCTACGTTTTCAGAAAAACGTAGCGACCGTGGCCTCCCCAAAAGACGTACGAACGAATTGCACGCACGATGGGTTGTGACAGGGGCTTTAATAACATGAATGTAAATAGGAATGTCTCCTCGAATTACATTTCCACAAAAAAATGCCCATATATAGTCTCCCTTTATTTTAAACCTTTCATTTCGGCGTTACCAAACCTGCACTTAGCCATCTGCACAGTCTGGATAGAATCCAAGCTCATTAAAACAGTCTGATTAAAATCGACCTGTTCCTTGTTCCGAGGAAGTTTGCAAAATAGTGGATGTGACTGGAGGACACGAACAGGTTCGATAGATTCTTCTCCAGAGGGTCTGAGGACGTCTGATACCAGATACGTGCATACAACGCCTAGTCATTAGCGACCAATACCATAGTTTCTTAACGGATTGCCATTTTGAAAGCATTCGCAACCATTTGTCAACACGTCTTCGAAGGGCATTTAGTGGTAGAATAAAAAGGATTTTCGGGATACCAACTTTTACATATTACAGACATTTACATATAAAATCCTACCTTGTTGTAGCCCACGTTCCACCTTATGAAGGAGTAAGCATATACTTAGAAACGTCGTGTATGTTTACTATAAAGAGGTTGTTATCCAGAAACTATTGCTTTTCTTATTCGTCAACACGTTTCTAAAGTTAAAGAAAAATATGAAAGGCCCTTAATTCTCACACCGACAGGCGGCCGTGTGTTTGGCTACCATTGGTTACTTAACTTGTGCCATCAGAACATCACCAGACCGCTTGTAGAAGAAAGCCCGAGAGAGGAAGTTCGAATCCCGGTAGAGGCACTATTTTACAATTTTTAAACATTGGAATATGGTTCGTTCTCATCTTTTAAGGTATTGTCCTACTTAACCTCATCGCAGCGTCACCTGTCTGACGGTAGAGGTTCTATATATAGGAGAAATGAGATACTAACTGAATTGTGCTCTGCAACTTCTTGTGGAGAGTGGCCCGATATCACCACCTAACTTCTCAACGCAAAGCCAAACTCTTGCCAGTCTCAATCACATGGCTGATTTTAGCCTTGCAGTATTTCCCTAGCTTGTCCGTGATAGGATAGTGTATCGATGCACCTGAAATGCTTTGTGGGCTCTGATTTCCTAGCGGAAACATTAAGGAAATACTGCAAGGCTTAAATCAGTCAGTGATGGATACTGGTTAGAGTGGTGGCTTGCGTTTGGAATATGCATCACCTACTGCCTACAGTGTTTGAACCAAATACACGTACGGTCTTGTCACGTGTCTAGTAAAAGTAATTCCTGTAACAGACATTTCATATTTTAGCAATTGGCTGTCCTAAACTTAAAGTTGGTCATAAAAGTGTTTTTGTTTCAAATGGCTAAGATTCTTTATGATAAACATGAACGTAGTATTTTCCTATCTTATTTACTAATTTCAGACGTAACATGTTCCATAATGCCATTCCTGTAACACCATACCAAAATGTCTGTCTTCATTTTTCTTCATTCGTACTTTAACAGTTTTGTTGTTGAATGTTCTCAGCTTGATTTGTTTGAAATGAGAGACGTAAGTGTGTCAATGATGGTAACTGTTCAGAGATGAATGTTTTCAGTAAGAAATGTCAATCCTGTAACATTTTCCGTCATTCCTTTAACAAGTCCTTTTTCAGTTAAAATTTAATGTAAGAGGGACAAAATCGTATTCATATTTTGACTGTGTATGTTGATCTTGTTTTCTTTTAAGAGTATGGATAGTAGATGTATTTGAAAAATAGAGCCATTAGCTCTGTAGCTCATCAGGTATTGCATGATTGCGTTTCTTAGATCGAAGATCTAAACAAAGAGCCTTTGGGTGTATAGATATGCCTTGTGCATACCTTATAGTTTACGGTAGTTTATCATATCATATGAAATCATATAGTCACAAAAAATTATCACTATTAGTTAGACAAACAGGCCTTGACAGGTACCAATTGCCAATTCAGATAGCACCAACTGCGTGATAAAAGGTTCATTAATTTAAATGCAGTTAAAATACTGTTCAGGCCTGATGAGCTAAAATCCCCAAATAATACAAACTAGTGATCAAAGGATAAAATCAGTGGTATTTCAACCCAATAAATGTTGTTTCTTTGCGTTCACAACACCACATACATATACTGCAAGGTTGAGACAAGGTGTAATGTATATGTGCTTGAAAGTTTCAAGTAGAGAATGTGTTTATTTTGATTATGAATAAAAACATAACTGTTTATACAAGAATTAAATGAATATCGATATAGATATTCTAACCATCGTTTTATAAATAGTAATAGGTTGAAGATTTACATTTACACATTTTCTTGTATAACTGTTACTGTAGTTCACATTCCTGGAAATAAAATTTGTTTCAAAGCCACTTGTTTGTAAAATTCGTTCACCTGGAATTTGGACGTATTTAGGTAAGAAGTCGTTTTCGTTGAGAATTGATATGTCAAGTTGAGATAGATGAACCAAAAGGGCACGTTAATCATGAATTCCAAGGTTGTTATGTGTTGTCAAAATCTGTAACAAATAATATTATTTCTATTTCTTAACTGACATCATGCTAGATAGTATTTACAACAATTTGATAACACTTGACAATTGGGCGAACAGTAAAGAAATAATCATGCTCATAATTCTGATACCAAAAACCTTTTTGTTTACCTCTTTGCAGTAATTTTCGGCTTGTTCCCATTCATGAATTTAATTTGACACCTAGTAGTTCATCTCAATCCAAAATCATCAGAATCCATAAACAACACTATTCAAATATTTCAAAAGAAACAAGATGTGTTTGTTAAACACGGATGCCCCCGGATATACCAAAGTTATGGCCAAGGTTAAAGTTTTCTGAATATTGTCCATTGCGGCAAGGTTAAGGTCACAAGGTCAAATATGAAGACCTCACCTAAAGGTCTCATCCTTAGGTATGCACATGCCAAGTATGAAAGCCATAGCTCTGAGCAATCCAAAGTTATGGCCAAGGTTAATGTTTTCTAAATATTGACCACTGCGGCAAGGTCAAGGTCACAAGGTCAAATATGATGACCTCATCTGAAAGGTCTCATCACAAGGTATGTACATGCCAAGTATGAAATCCCTAGCTCTGAGCAATCCAAAGTTATGGCCAAGGTTAAAGTTTTTGTGGACAAACACACAGACGGACAGACAGACGGCCAGGTGAAAAACAATACACCCCCGCAATCTCTGATTCGGGGGGGGGGGGGCGGGGGGGGGGGGCATAAAAAAGATCACAGTGCATTTGAAGATTTTGTGTAGCTCAAGCAAGTCAATTTCTGTCATTTTTGCTTCAATTTTTCATTTGTCATTTGACATACTGGTGATGCAAATTTGTTTTGACTTTTATTCTTGGATTGGCATGTAAAACTTCAATAAGGTTCCAAAGGAAGAAAGGTAAAACAAAACACATGTAAGCTGCTCAGTTGTTTATTTCCGACGAGTCTGGGGCAGCTGTACAGAGCTGAACGAATCCTGGTTCTACAATGTAGTCAGCACAAACAAGTTGGTCAATCTGTACATGCATCATATTTAAACATAGAAAATAATCATTTTGCCCAGGTTATAATGTTATAAGTAAATAATACCACATGGCGCTTGCTTGCTCTCGCTCCCTTCACACCAGATAATCTTATCATCAATGCATTTTATACAGGTTGGCAGGTAGCGCTTGTGTCGCATGCTACCCTTGTAGCAGAGGCTTGCTTACTGTGATAACGCAACATTGACGATAGGACAACTTGCACAACTGTCTTGATCTGCATGAAAAATATACACACCCTGCAGGCATCATATCATACACATCTACTCTCCACTCATACACTTTAAAATGTTTTTCTTTGAATATTTTCCTCTTTAATAATGTACACAAGACGACTAAAACATTACAATTTTAAGACTTGTACGAATAAATGAAAGTGGTACCTCAATACACTTGCATCAAAATATTGCAAAGCTATTTCTGAATATAAATTATCAAAGTTAAAAAGATAAAGTGTCAACCATGACATGGTGAAAAGACAAGAGACATATGGACCTAAACTTTGGCAATGTTTGTAAGTAAGTTCACAGTAAGTCGACAGCAGAGAAATGGGGTGACGTGCTGAAGGATGGACAAGCTCCCGATTTCATTACTGTGAGAAATTAAAATGCTAATGGTTTAACAAAACATTAATTTCATCAAAAAAATCTGAATGCAAACAACTTGGAAACTTGATAGAAATTGTGAAGGGTTTAACCATTTGAAGGTATCATGCTTTGCAACTATCTATGAACTGCAAACGAGGAAAGTACCGTGTAACATATGAACAGCAATATGTATCACATTAAAAACAGCTTACATTGTTGTCAGTTACATTATGTACATGATTTCTAGGTTAAAAAAGATTTTACTTCCCCAAACCAGGGCATCAAGAAATGATACATACCGGTACATGTTAAAACTGAAGATAATAATGAGGCAAGATGGCAGGCAGCCACCAAGTGAAATACTTGAAACAAAGACCATTTGCTGAAGGAAGGAAGCAGTGAAAGAAGGCAATGATAAAACTGTACATGTAATGTAAATCATGAAGCTGATGCAGTAGCACCCCGCGACAAGGAAAGACATAAAGGTCACTCAGTGACCCATGTTGTAAACAACTCAATGAGAGACAACATCTAGCAACAAACAAAAGACAGGAGATAAAATGGCGATCAAAGCACTGAAATGAAAACACACAAACAGCTATAACTACCGCTGGCTCCAAGCAGGCTGGTCTGGCTCTGGACATGGAGCCAGTGTTGGAGCTGAACTGTAAGATGGCAGTTTTCACTGTAACATGCACAGGAGCAGGCAACTCCCACTGTGTTGTTACAGTACTTTGATATGTCAACCAATTTGAATGAGGATGTTAAAAGATAAAATAAATAAACAAGGGGTTTCAGATACGACAACACAGGCATTATCCCATTGTTGTTCACCAACCTTTTAAACCAAAATATGACTTTGAAATGAAATTTGAACTGAAATATGTAAGCCATAAGAAACTGAAAAAGGTTTGGAAAGTAATTGAGAAAGAAGATGATTTTCACCCTTCAAAGATTTGATTGTATTGTTTTGGTCACTGAAACACCACAGATAACCCACATTGCATGTATTTGTACTTACTAGCATTGTAATATAGATCTATACGAGAACAAGGATTCAATGTCAGTCCGGTACAAACTAAGATTGTACTTACTTAAAGACAAACCTGATGCAATACTTATTTACAAATGGGAACCATGGCACTTGTTGTACTCAATCGAGTTCTAATGGAAGTTGAGAGACCATTCTATCACACCGAGCTATCTGTGCAGAATATAAGCTGTAGTGCCACAACCATCTACGCAAGTGCTGTCTCGGCAGTGTCGACCGGACTGCAGAGTGGCTGAGAGTCACATTAAGCTGTCCCAGACTGGACTTTAACAAATTAATGCAATGACTGATACTGTCATGTGTTGTGTGTGTAGTATATACAAGCATTACATGAACTATGTACACACATGCCCTCCATGCAAGATAAATGTTAAGCAGGAACATCCATCAACTGTTAGATCTATCTATCTATCATCTGCCTTTGGTCAAACCAGGGGTTGGTAACATGTAGCAGTCAGGTTCTTAGTCCACAAACTCTTCCAATGAGCTAACTATCACATGGAGGAGGGAGGGAGGAGGGAGGGAGGGAGAGGAGGGAAAAAGTGACATCCACATCCACCCTCAGTAATTCATTCATTCACATTATTCACTCAGATCTTGTGGACCTAATTCATCTTCAACCAGCTAATCGTATTGCTGGTCTTAACTGCTTTTTTCCTTCTTCTCTTCGAAACTGATTCTTAAACTTTCATTACATTTCAGTAATAGGTTCTCTTTTATTTAGAGATTTTAATAATGATGTAGTTTCTGTAAGTGTATAACGAATCTAAATTACAACAAACAAGAAATCTATAAAATATACACAAATGATAAAATGTTCAGATTGTCTTCCTTTTAATACAATTTCTTTCATTAATTTCAGAATCTCATGATAGAGAAATCCTTCTCATGAAATAAAAACAAGTTGATCTCTTAAACATATAACCAAAGGTTTAAACTAATATTCTCTTCAATTGTTAAGTTTTTTGAAAAGCAGCATGGCAGATTTTGTCTTTCAAACACATCTTCACAATGAAATTTATGTAACAAATACATTGTAATGGCAAAAACGAACACAATTTGAAATATACAAATATCACATGAATCTAGAACCACTTTTGTCAATATCACAAAAACAAAATCTGCCACAGACTTTAAAACAAAATTATTCACATAACTTATGATTACTAAAAAGAATAAGTGAAATAAAATTATTTGTACTTTTCTGTATCAAATGAAAGGCTTTTTCAAAACATGAAAACACATTGGAACTAGATCATGTCTTCAAAATATGAAAACAAAAAAAGCTAAATGTGCAACTGCTATTAGCAATGAATGTGTATGTACCATAAAACAATGAGTTGCAATATCATTCACCTAGGCAATAACTTAAGCTTAAGTCAATCAGCAAGCAATTAAAAAGAAAAACATTCCCCCAAAACCGCCATATTTTCAATTTCACTGTGCAATTCAGGGTGATACTAACAATTCAGAGAAAAGCTTTTGAAGTTTTTTTCAATTGACTGACTTTTTAATCATTCCGTATGCATCCTCACAACTGACGAAAGTTCAGATCACACAATATTTTCTGAAAGTGGCAAGTTATCAAGTAACAACTAAACAGAGATTTCTTAATAGTTAAAATACACAACATATATCGCCTGAAAAAAAAGTTGTTAGTAAATTTTCTTAATTAAATCCTAACAAAGAAATCATTAACACATACTAACATTGAAATCTTTCCGATCGTTTGCCACATTTACAGATTCACATGTGTTTCTGGTCGAAATCGATACATATTCTGTTCCAAGCACTTGTTCACTTGCTACCAATACACTGTTACAGTTACCAGAATGTCTGTCTGTATCACACTCTCATAAACCAGAAGGATTCTTCACACACGAGATGCTACAAAAACGTTTGGTTGACGTAACCATGTCCCATAGCCGTGTGGTAGATGGGTTGCTTCTGCTGATCTGGCGTGCTAGCATCCCGTGACTCACTATAAGAATCTTCTCGTGACTTGAGTGGTACAGTGTCCCTGGTGTGGCCAAAGGCAAGCAGTCATTTCTGACGTTTTGCTTTCCCACGTTTCCGTCTGCGGTGGAAACAGCTGCAGCACCTGTGATATCAGAAAGTTCACATGATATGTGCAGCAAACCTTCCGTTACATTCACTTCCCAGACGTTGTTCTTGGCCATGACACACTGACTAATGGGAAGAGCACAAGTCAGATAGATATATATATATATATATATGTATATGTATATAACAATATAACAATGGAGAAAACTGCAGTGAGACAGGACTAGGCTAGAATCTTGAATTAGGAGAAAAGAAGGGTGGGCTAGCTGGTGGACAAACATATGGACATTTCACAGACGGACAGACGGACAGACAGACAGGCGGGCGGGCTCAATGTGGCTATGGCTATAGTTCCAAACTGTCTAGAATCAGTAATGAAGATAAGGACATAGCATAGTTTCCCCCCGAGATCCTGGGTTACGACTGGCGGCCTTTCTTTTTCTTGCGTCGTCTGAAGAAACAGCACCTGCAAGCAGAGAACACCAGAGTCCAAGCCAATTGTGCATGAAGAGGTCAGCTGGCTGCAGTGGCCACTGCATGCACGTTACTCAATATCATCTTCTTTACTCTATTATCTTACGCTTTAGAAAGATATCAACTTCCGATTCATCAACAGCTATAGGACTGGAAGATCAACTATTAAAATTTACTGTGAACTACTCTAAAGGGTCTGTTAGCATGTACTGGAATTACTTTTGCAATCGCTTTACAGGACAGTATCACAGTGTGATCTACTCTAAAGAATTGTTAAATCAATCAATGCATCAAAGGGAATGGTTTAGGTTAGAAAGGAGGCACTGGGCTGGTGAAGGCTGTGCAAAATCTTGTTAGTGACACAAACAGGGAATCATACATATTTTACAATCTATTTCTATCTCCCCTCGTTCCACCAAAACACCTTATATAATGTAAAGGAGACAAGTTTCCTTGTGACCTGAACATGCCATTGGCTTGGCTTGGTGTTCTAGTCTTGCATCAAACTGTCTACCTATTATCCAAGATCAGAAGTTGATGATGTGGTGCTGAAGGTTATATACCACGCAAACAGTTTTAGCAGGCATAAATATTATCAAATCAAAACTTCCTTGAATATTAGATTTACTTTGAAATATTAAATGGTGAATAGTTATTGCAACATGACTGCACACAGAGATGAAAATCTAATATATGTCTAAATCTATACTGTTTTATTAGATGACGAGCAACTTTGTTGATCCCCTAAAGATGGCTATAAATGAACATCTAAAAGACATGCATGCCTGATTGATCAGAACAGAAAATCAATATAACTTGATGTGTGAAGATTTGATTGCAGAGGGATAAGGTATTGCTAAGTGCTGGAGATAGGTGCTGAACTTGACCGTACACATCATAATTGTATGGACTTTACTCTATTCCAATGTATTATAGTACTACAGAATTGGAATTACATACACACATTTTTTTGGATAGAATGTTTCTCTGATCATCATTGTAAATGACTGACTACTCGTTATTGAAACTGATTTTAATTAAAAGTACAGTTTTAACCGAAATACGATGCTCCACTAGATTATAATGGGTCAATGGGTGAGAATGAACATATACTCTGATTTTCAGTGGTTACTGATAGTGTTCATCCCCTGATACTACTCTTTAACAATGATAACCAGAGTGAGAATAGATGTACATAGAGTGGCAGAAATAAGCAAGTTTTTCTTGGTAGCCAAAATAAGGACATTTAATTTCAATTGCCTGGTCCTAGCAGTGTCTATCACTGGGTGAGTGAGTGAGTTATTGCTTAACGCCACTTCGGCAGTATCGCAGCCATTTGCGGCGTCTATCACTGGATGAGTGGTAAAGTGGAGGAAGAAATAATGCAAAGTGTATAAGTGAAGTGAAGGTAAAGGAGAACATACTTAGTTTCATCCACCACTTCCACCTCTGGCTGGGCTGTGATCGGTGTGTTGGAGGCTGCGTTCGGGTCGTCAGGTCCCAGGTCACCGTTGGTTGAGCTAACAACCTGAAGGTATATCAAGCTTGATTAGCTTTCTTCTCAAATTTCAAGTTGAGTTCAGCTAAGCCAAAAGGTTTTTAATCGAAAGATGTATGCAAAGATACAAGACTCCATGACTGAGAAATTATGCAAGAAAATGAAAAACAGGAACATGTGAAAGTGGAACTAGAGCTAAAATTTAAAGGTATCAGGCAAAGACTTTGCATCCCAATCTTTAAAAGACAAATATAGATTGTTTCTATCATATAAGATGTTATTTCTGACTTTGTTCCCTGAACCAAAGTTATCATTATCTTGAGAGAAAAAAAGCTCCAAAACATAAATTATTTGTCAATTGATCTTAAAATTGACTCTAAGAAAGCTTTAAATTCTAAACAAAATCAAAGCAGCCATTGCCAAATGTAGCATGTGTTTGATTACTAAATCTAACAGAAATAAGGACAACATCAACCACAGCAGTTTATTATTTGCTATGAAATTTCTACCAGCATTACAAGTCAAGAAATTAAAACATGCTCAACAAAACTTTATTAATTCACTATGCAGAGGACAAGCTTTGATTTATGATATCCCTACGAATTATGCAAAACACTGATTGTACAAAAAAATAAACTCAGTCATTCATTAATACCGGAATTTTTTCATTCAAGACAAAAGGTTCTAAAAGATATTGCTGATTCTCATTTACAGTTATGAGTTCCTTCTCCCACTCCCTCTAACAAAGAAGTTGATCATCCATAAATATCCTTGTCTTCTCTATAACACATACTTCTAGAATGCGGCTTCAACAGTTCAACTTACTATATTTAAAGTATAAACATTCTTATTAGTACAAACTCTCACAAACTCATGGTGCGATTGGTGTATCTAACAATTGTTGCACAGAACTCTAATTCCTATGATCCATAATAGGCGTGAACATACAGAATCAGAATGTTATTCATGAGATTATATAGAATCAATTTGTGCAAGAGTTGAATATTACTCAGATGCCAATACCGAGATATTAGATACACTGTGTTATAATGAAGACTTTGGTGGACGAGTCACAAACCAATTATACTTTCGAAGATCAATTTTTAATATATTTTTTCAAATGACAATAAAAAGCTGTAAGGCACACAAATAAGTTATGCGTCAATGCCAGAGAAACATTTTAAATTTTTTATTTAGCCTCATGAAAAACTTGTTGACAAAATTGAGCCAGGAAGTTTGAAATAATACCTGTCCTTTACAGATTTGTTATGGAATTCGCGAATTCTACTTCATAAATATTTAACAAAAAACATGTTCAGAGAAGTTTACAGGGCATTTCACTCAACTGACTCAGTCTGGAGTTCACCAAATGTTCACTGCTTATAGCTCATATAGAAGTTCCTTGGATATTCAATAGACAGTAATGAAGTGATGTCAGATGAAAATGAATAATCGATTTTTCTGATCTAAATTAGACCAAAAGACATGGTAAAGCATAGCTCTTCCCGCAGGTTCCAAAACCAGCTGAAAATAAAAGATACCATGTAAACCGATAACAGGTTATCAGTTAGTAAGATGTTAAACAAGCCATGCAAAGCATAACAGACTACCACACAGATTACATGCTAAACAAAGAACATGGGAAGTAATAACATTGGTATGTGTTTGCGCTGTGTAAACTCTAGTCATGTCAATCCTCTTGCTTAGTAGGCTATGCACCTCTAGTATCTGGTACCAAACACAACACTAAATGATCTTATATAGTTAGTGCTTGAATACCTTATGCACTGTTCCTAGCTATGCCACAGCAAGGTCTATTAGACATGTGAGTAGCTGACTGGTTTAGTAGCATGGGTGTGAGTTCAAAGTGAAAGCAGAGAGACGAAGGGAGGGTGTGTGGGTCACACTACAGTCACACAACAGTCAGTCACACAGACAAGGACAAGTGATAGCTATGGGACAGTGTGATGATGAAGGCACATGACCATAACAATGAAGACAACAGTAATGACCACAACAGAGTCGCTGGCAGCAGCAGCATCAGAAAAGAACACCAGGTGTTGGTCAGATCCATCTCTCTCCAATTTGGGGAAAATTTGGTGCACACACACTAGCTTTCAGGTTAATTCTAGGTTCACTACTTCAAAAATACATTAAATCAAGTCCCACTCTACTCTGCAATTTGCAAAGAAGCAAAATGAAAGGAGCTTCAGAAATGGTTCCTACCTGGACTGAGCCCCCATGTTTATCTGCGGCTAGGTTAGACCCCAGCAATGCATTGGAGTGTCTGGGAGGCTCACCCCATGCATGCCCCCTTTGATTTGAACCCGGCTGAAAGGCAAATTAGTTCGGTTAGAGGAGGATGCTATTGCTGCATGATAGGACGTAGGTTGGTTGGTTGGTTGGTTGGTTGGTTGGTGGGGTTTGTGGATTGGTGTACGGGATGAAGGTTGTGTGGACAGTTGGTTACATTCCTTGCTGGATGATGCTCTGGTACTGAATCATGCTTTGTATGCTCAATGGCTTGTTTATTGTGGTGGTAGTGTTCAGAGGTTTGAAAATGTTACTGTTAGTTAATGATTTGGTTAATAACTCGTTACTAAACAATAACTTATGACTTGATAGAAAATATCGAAAATTTTAAGAAAAAAAAATAGCAACAGAATTTGTTCATGCGACTATGAAGAGAAAGCAGCAAACTTTCTCGAAGAGAAATTGAGAGGATGAAAATGTAACCAATGTGAAAAGAAAAGATGATACCAGAACATGAATAACCAATAGAATTGATCACAAGGCAAATATAAAATATGGAACATGCAGTCAGAATAGAAGCAGATTGACTGATTGATTGAGAAGCAAAGATGAAATTAAGAATATATTCAAGGGCAAACATAAGAGTAAGTCTTCAGGTTTGCTAGAAAGAAACAAGCAAATGGACATCACTCCCTGAATTGTTATTGACAAAAGGGAAGAGTTACTTCCCTTTCTTCATACATGGACGCATTCATAGTGACCTTGTGTTGTTAACTTTATGTTGCATTTACAAATACCTTTTGTGTCTTTGTCATTTCTTATGTTCACCTTGTTTTCTGATAGTTTATACATAAATGAACTAACTACAAGCGATATAAATAGCTCTACTTATACCTGTGATGAAGACCTCAAACAATGCATATCATGCAAGGGCCAGACTTGAGGCATTTGGCTTGTCTATATATATAATATACATGAAGACGAGGAGACTACAGAAGTTGTATTAAACATGAACCATGCAGAGATATATATGTTTCCTAGTCTACCTAGAGGCCACCATTAGCAAAGGGACCCAATCAGCCTTGGTTTGTCCGTAACAACCAAGATCTACAGCAGTCTAGTGCAGGCTATCATACCATATAAAGATGTATATACAGTGTCAACTAAGAGAGAATCAGTACATTAGGTACACCAGCCATTAAGATAATATACTGCATTCATTTTCACAGCACGGATCCTCATGCTATATTTGTGACATACTTCGTCAGTGAACTTCAAAGGTTATTACTTTGTCACTAAATAACGACTTACCACATACAGAAAGTCAGTTGAAACATTGAAACATCTTACAATGTAAAGTCATTAGTTACAGGTATATACTACTGTCTGACAACAGTTCATATCAAGTGGCATATTACCAATGTTGTTCCAACTGAGGGGACACTTGTGTGGTATGCAAATTTTGAAAATAGTAATCATCTCATAGCTGTAGGCTAAATTATATTTTATAAATAAATCATTTGCTTGAAATAATCCACCTTTTGAAAGAATGTAAAGATGATGATCAAACAAAAGGTAGAAGAAATTGCCTCGGACCGCTCGAGGAACAACACTGATTACAATAGATAGTTCACATAGGCATCTGGTAGGTATATGGACATGTAGAGCACCTACCCCTCTGTTGGTGGTGGGGTGTCTGACCCTCATCTCGGGCTCCCTGTGGGGGGACGGGCCGTTATCAGGGGCACTCAGCGACACCGGCGTCGACTGCAAGTAACAGACAATCACTCAAATGTATACCACCAATGTTAAAGCTCTTTAATAAATCTATCTTCAGTTAGGTTATTTATGATCATTGACCTTTTTCTTTTTGAAAATGGTATAACTACTTAGTATTTATAACATTACATATTTAAAGAATATTTGAAAATCTACGAAGAGTTCGATAAATAATAAGAAGCATGATTGAAATCTGAAAGCAGATAATCATGCATCATTCTAAAACATGATACATGCAATGAAAAATCTGTATAATTAATCAAGCAGTTGTAAAAGCAATTCATCCAAGTTTTATGAATTTGTGGTGAAGCATGGACATTTTTTTAAAGAGTCCAAATCCTACTCGTTTGAAATGAAAGAGAAAACAAAAGCTTTGCCTGAAAATAACATCACTTCAGTAGGTGGGTAATGCACATTTAAAGTTTCTGAAAACTAAAAATATCAAAACGCACCAACTCAGTTGGTGGGTAAAAAATACACATACAGTTTCAGAAAGGTAAAATGAACTTCTGCTTTGGAAACGAAATGATTACGGACAGACTGACTGAAAGGCAAAGACTATATCTCTCGGCTGTAAATACTGATGAGATCAAAAGCTTTCAAAGAAGGCCCTGGATGAAATTATCAAAGATATATATATAGTATGCTACAAAACTACAGCAAAAGATGCAAACTGTATTGGTTTACTGAATATCTGGGTACAAAATTTACAGAAAAGAGTAAAAAAAAAACAAAGCATTATTTTTTCATCCAAATCCAAGAAAATTATCATTCTCAAATAATATTTTCTGTGAAAATATTTTCAAATCAAATAATTTTTCTTGATATAAAAATGCATTAATCATATTACACAAATCAAATATGGGGTTGTTGGCTGTGTTTGTAGAAGCACATTAGCGACAAGTATATGAATATACAGTCTGCATAATCTGCTAAACTACAAAGATGAAAACGTGCTGCAAGATTACTTGAGATCTCACCACTTGGCGGCCGACCCAGTCAAATTGCCAATCACAGTCATAGCTCATCTTGTCCATGAGATCTGTCAGTAGTTTTCGCAGGTAGTCGTAGTCAGGGGTCTCGAAGAAATCCAACCGACGCACGTACCGCAGATAAGTTGCTAGTTCATCTGAATAAAGCACATTTTTTCAACAAACATCTGCCAATAATTAAACTAGCCTAATACTAATGACAATCGTACCACCATCAATTTTTTTTATTCACATTCACAGTTTCCTTTTTTTCCCCATACACTTTTCACCAAGCCAATTTATCTGAATATGATAATGGAAATAGGTCATCCGATTTTGACAAAATCAAAATTTCAGACTTCTCATGATATTTCAGCAGATCAGCAGATCAGCAGATTTAAAGCAAATGTTATTTTCCTGAAGATATGGAATAGGAAAATAAATATTTTGTTAACTTTTAGTTGACTCACTTTCTTCAAATTCAGTAAAACTACCTTCATTCCTCTCAGTAAAACACTCATATTTCTTTGTATCAAAAGAGTTAAAATTTCAGTATTTACACTACTCAGGAGCGAGTGAGTTATCATTTAACGCTGCTTGGGCAATATCACACCCATCAGCGGTGAGCACTATTCAGGAATGGTAAGGCACGAATTCACAACAGAGAAAGATTCAATAAATATTTTGTCTATTTCTTCAAAATGTTCAAATTGCTACAATCTGTTGAAATTACCTGGGAAATTTTCACACAAAACTTCAATAGGCGTGGCTCGTTTCGTGTCTCCAATCTTCTGATATCTTTCTTTTAATGTGTCAGCTTTCAGTCCCTGCCATGGCAGACTCCCCCTCAAGAAGTACATGAACATGTGACCTAAAGCTTCTAAATCATCCCTCCGACTTTGCTCTGAGATAGAAAAGAAAGAAACATTTTAGTTCCACACAAATGTATTCACACATGGACCTAATCTTGTAAACAAGGACTATTATTTCATGATTTAAAAGATTCTATTAATTTTTGTTTCCTTAGATTACTATGTTATGCAATCTCATCAAAATCATATTATATGTAACACACTACTTCGCTGCGTTTATATCCTAATTACTGCTCTTTGGGGCCCTATCTCACAACCTTTCACAAATTCAACCAATCACAGGCTAGCATACATATGCAATCTTGTTCACATTTTCCTAACCTCATAGCTGATTGGCTGAAGTGAAAGGACCCGCTGTGAAGCAGTAATCAGTTCTGCAGGTCTGGTAGAATGTGTCAATGTCTTTATCACAAATGCTTATTCTTGAAATATTTTTCTCAATAATACGAACTGATCTCAGCGAGATATTGGTCTCACCTTTGCCTAGATGTGTGTTTATACTCATATATCTGGCTGTTCCGGTGAGACTCTTGTGTTCCCTGTAAGGTATATGCTTGTGGGTCTCAGGGTCTATGTACTCTTTGGCCAGACCGAAGTCTATGATGTGAATGATATGCTGTTTTTTGGTCGATTGTCTTCCGATCAGAAAGTTTTCTGGTTTAACATCTCGATAAATAAGGTGTTTTGAATGGACATATTCCATTCGTGATATCTGCAATACAGAAAAAAAGCATGTTACACTGGTTGTTAGTACATCAAACATCATGTCAAAAGTATTATTTTTTGTCCCTAGGTTTCACAAGTATTCCCACAAAAAAAAATCAATTCACAATGATACTTTTAGAACTGTTTCAATGTTCAGGAGAGGTAATATGATCAATGCGGCTATTTTACTTACGTCATGGTTGCTTGTATATTTGCAGTGAGAAAGCCTGCAGCACCTATTTAAGGATTGTTTTACATGTTTTGTGCCTCTATCGCGTATCGCGGAGCGATGTTATACAAAATTTGTTGCTGTTATAATCCTTATAATTACAAAATCAACAAGTTTTTCTTTAAATATCTACACAAATCAAATATATTTGTCATTTATCACGTAGCAGCAGCTTGTTACACACAACAATACATGGCTGAAGCAAAATTGAGGAATCCTTAATCTAAAACGGCAGAGGATTCAATTTTGTTTTCCCAGCATTCACATGCATACACTCAGAGTTAGTTTTTTCTGGTTTACGCATTTTGTGATTAACACTCATTAGCATATCACGCGACGTTCAAATATGGCTACCGTTTGTGAAGCAAAAGTGGACGAACAAGCTTGAGGACTTGTATCTATTAAAATGAAGTGTTCCCGGTGAACTTTGAATTGTCTCATTCGGAAAAGGAATGTATATTCCAGTTATCGGCATAGGTTTGAAGAGGAAATGACGTGTGTATATCTTATTTTGCATCAAAACGTTACGCTCAGTTGTAAGAACCAACTGACAAGACAGTTCTGATGTTCTGATGGATAGTGACGTCACAAGGTACGAATGCACGAGGTATGGTAGCACATTTTATCTGCATTCATCAAGAAATGGCAGAAGGTTTTTGAGAGCTCTCTTCCAATCAGAAACGCGGAAATTAGTGTAACAAAATCATTTTGTAATTATTAAGCTATGTATTACGATGAAAACTGTGTAGCATTACACCCAAACCTTACTGCATACACCGCATCATTGAACTTGCAATCAACAATTGTCAATAGCAAGCAATGAGTGAAAATGTGGTGCCAGAATCAAATTCAATTAGTGCTTAAGTTGAATTGTAACATATGTATATATAAATACCGGTGTGTAAATATATATTTAGAGAGAGATACAGACAGAAAGAAGCAATTGGGTGCACATCTTACCAACTGAATTGCTATCATTAGCACAGTTTTGAGTGAAAACTTGCGATCACACAAGTCGAACAGATCTTCTAGACTGGGTCCCAGCAGCTCCAAGACAAGGGCGTTGTACTTGCCACACGGACCAAAGTAGTACACCTGAGGAACTCCATCTGTAACACAAAACACAACCATAAGTCTCATTTATTTTCCATTATCTGTTTCTTTTGTTGGCCGTATAGTCTCATCAATGTTATGGTGGGGTGTGTGGATACAGCATTTCATGCTGAGTACTTTGAATAAACCCTGGTGGTATTTTTGTAGGGAAAAATCTTGCAACATTACATATGTATTGCCATGCATTGTGAAAATGTTTGCTGGAACTACCACAATCATGAGTGGATGTGTACTATACTCAGAAGGGCAATGCCACTAAACAACTGGATGTAAAACAGTTGAACCCCTGGTAGGACTTGAACCCTGGAGCTCTAGATCAAAAGCTGAAAATGTTAATCACTGTGCTATCCAGTTCCTAACTATTAATGTAACCCATATTTATATTGTTACAGGCCATAGAAACTGGGAAAGTGACAGAAACCTGATATGTCAGCTTAATCTCTAGTCGGATGAGGAAATCAAAATCAAGAACAACTTGTCGCTTGATAAACAGGAAGGAGATAGTCTCGATTAAGCAAAACATGGGCATTTGAACAAACTTGTCACTGTTTTAAACTTTATATATGCAGCCTATATAGATAAAGATAAATAGATCCCTCTACTTAACCATTATTGAAATATTATTCAATGGTCATACATATACTTCTTTATTGAAATGAATGTGATGTTTCAGTATTGTTATAACGGTATTAAATCTACACAGAAATTTTGCATTCATTGCAATAAAGAAGTGGACTTTCGATAACTTCTAAAATGCCTTTTAAATAAGTTATATCTACTGTATACTTATCAATATTTACATATGGAATCATAAAAAAATAATCATCTTATGAATTTTGTATCATTTTCTTCAGTGTTTAATATCTAATGTTAAGAAAATCAAGTGAGTAGGCAGATATAATTTGTAAGCTACAGTAAAATTTAAATATTAAACCTATTTGATAAAAAACCACTAAACAGATAAAACAATATAATCAATAATCTAATTTCAACAATGACATGGTTGCTTTTTTCAAGAAATGGAGAGAAAATAAGATAGCAGGGAATTAATTCACAAATAAGACTGCCACTAAGCCCCAAACAATTTAAGAGAGATTGTGGACATTCACTGCAATGTGAAGGCCGTGATTACGTAATCTGATTTAGTGGTGATGTATGATATCTAGGCTTAGCTTGACAGTGTTTTTGTGTCTATTTCTCCGCAGCGGCCCTGGCCTGTCAGAGGCTGATCATCTGAGATATGTCAACAGAGAAGCAACAGGAGACTGAGGAAACTAGCTCACTCTCTCTCTCTCGGTCCTTAGAGTGCCGGCTCTTTGTTCAACTGCAAACAAGTTTCATACACTGTTGATCCAACAGAAACTGCAGGTGAAGGCAAAGTAAAACCAGGAGTCTTAGTTTCTGGCCAAGTCAAATTTGCGGAGGTTTTTTCTTCCTGCATCCCTGTGCTGCTCATATGAGAGCTATGTATAAACGTGAATTGTGAGAGGAAATATTGGTGTTTGTTCAATGAAGGACAAACAAGGTGAGAAATGCTGAACTGTGTTGATCAACATATCATGTAACAGCAATGGCAGGCTCCCACTAAATACATAAGATCATCGATGGAAATTCTGATGTAATAACATACAAGTTAATTCTGGGTCGAAGGAAAAGCTCTCATATTGACATGAGAATTTAATTTCTTTGCTTAATGCTGACATTAACTGAAGCTTTATGAAAATATTTACATGATTCCAATTTAATCAAACACATTAACGATTGATTGAAATATGCATGAACCAATTCACAAATGTTGTTAAAACAGTTTTACGATAGATGAGATTAGAATAGATGATAACGTAGGGATGTTTTTAATTAAATTGTGACTTGCTTTCGGCAAGGATGTCCCCTGCAGCCTCGTGAGGGAAGATTCATAAATCTGCTACATCCAGACTGGACAGCTCAATCAATACAATGTATCATTGATGTTCTTCACGTATTGTAAGTGGAAAGCACATTAAGGTTTTAAGTTCTGCTTATAGATTGTGCTGATGACTTTCTTGGTTCAATGTCCACGTTACATGTACCAGTACCACTCTAGCTATTTAAATACGGAAATTATTACCATGTAAGTACTCCACTCTGCTTCAGCTTGTTGGCCAATATGTTGCAAGACAGACAGATCTAATTAATCTGCGATCAAGAAAGCTTCTGGAGTGAGGTATTACTTCTATTTCACTGCTCACTGATCTATTGCAAGTCCCTTCCCTCAAGACTGATACATTGTAAGAACTTTGTAATTTGAAAATGGTCTGCTGTCTTGTTTAGGACAGAGACTGTACGATAAGGAAAGTATATAATGATGGCTACAGTTGCATGCAAGAGACCGATATGAGAACAAGTGCTGCAATAGAAATCTCCTTCTCCTGCACACTGAGTAGACTATTCACACTAACACTATAACAGACATTTATCAAATTAATGTCATGCAAACTTTCAGGATAAATAGTTCTCTATATTATATATTTATTGCAATCACACATCTGACTTGCAAATTCCATAGTAGCGAACTAATAAAATTCCATGTAAAATATCAGATTCATTGCTATTTTATTTTTGATGCAGTGCTTTCCCAAAGACAGATAGGCTAATGAACATAGTCCTTTCTAATATTGTAATATTATTATAAAGTTGATGGTCATGGACGTCTTTTGCCATGGGAACATTGAATATCAATGTAGGACTCTACCAGATCTGCCTGATGGCCAGTGACTTAAAGACACAAATGAACCTAGAACCTCAGCAACTGCATCAGTATTTGATCTTGGAGAATAAAGCAGCACGAGGGTTAATTCCGGTGCCTGCTGTTTCTCCATTTTCGTGTATGATCTACTAGGCTTGGAGAGAAGGCAAGACAATCAATACATGGTAAGAATCCCTTCTCCCAGGGGGGCCCAGTCATATAGACAAGAAACTTACGGTCACCATCTCCATCTTCAGTTGATCCATAGGGAAACGTTAGTCTGGTCAGAGGAAAGAACTTAAATCGCAAACTGTAACCAGTTATATATCTGTTGACCGAATGTTTTCTTCAAATCAAGAAGGATCTGTAGTTTGAAGTGAACATACCAGTACGTGAATAGAGGGATTGACCACAGAATGAATGCTGACATGAATTACTCTTTGAGATTCTTAGATTTTGGTGTGCTTCTGTAGCTATTTTGATATGATTATGATTTCTTGTGACCATTTTTAGTTGTTGATTGGATATGATTTTCCCTTTGACCGGATTGACGGATCTTCAAAATATTTTGTATATTATCAATTTCTATATCAATATGTAAGATAAAATGCTGAAAGAATTGACAACTTAACGGGAGATCAAAAGGAATGATCCTTATTAATAACCACTAATGACTGTCTTTGGTAACTTAATTTTTATATGCTTTTGATACTGTTAATACGTGAACAAGTAAACAGGGTATATATAACCAAAACCAGGCTGCTTATAGCCAACCTTGTACACTGGAATTGAACACGGGTAAGCCTATTTAAAACTAAAACCTGGCCATTTGGTAAGTTACAATTTCCCTTCAATGATGTTACAGTGTTCAAGCCAGGATTTAAAAATGTGGGGCCCAAGGGCCCCCTCCTTATAAAAAAGAGGGGCCATCTGGATATTTATGGGGCCTTTAAATATGTTCAATAAAAGATTTCAAAGATAACAGTCTTGTTTTATTTTATCATGTTTAGTAGAGCTGAGTATCACAAGAAATTTCATGATACTACTAGTATCAAGATACATTAGAAATTCAAGAATACTGACCAATTATAGTTAAATAACCAAAAAAACCAGTCCCATATGAAGCTGAAAAATGGTTTTCCAAACATATTGGTCAACAAAAAGTCAAATTTGAAATGAGAAGCGTATTATATGTGTGTACATTATATGTACTATTGGAAACTGGTTGCTGTGAAAATAGTTTGCATAATTCCATAAATTGTTAATCATCACAAATTTGACAGTATTGTAAAAAATCTAAGGTCAAAACACATTCAATGACTGGTTGAAAAGTTTAGCAAAAATGTTGCCGATATGTCAACAATGTTACATGACATGACATCATTGTGAATAACAATTAAATTACAATTTGGAATAACAATTATCAAAACCAATCTTCGTTATTGATTTTTAAAAATATATTTTCAAAAATATTCAGCATTCTGACAACATTATTAATTAGTCTAAATGGTTAACGAAAACAAAACTAAATCATCTAATATCGAATGTAACTCGATTATCACAAGTCAATACTTTGAGATTTAATTAGCTACGAATACGAATGCTTTCGTTAATATTTTATTAAATTAAATTCATAATAATATCTAATTTATATTTCATGAAGTCAGTTTTGAGATAAAATAAAATGAAATAATATGCCGTAATGTCCGTAAAGTTAAATATCGCCACTTCTCGCCGAGTGGGTAGGTTATTTATAGCACAGCACATGTGTTTTCATTGCTGGCATCGTCGTTATTATTAAACACTGTAACATCCATGTTTTGAATTAATTATTTCATAAATACCTATTAATCTATCATGTTAAGCGATTTATGAATAATTTAAAGGATATATGACTAAAAGTTATAATTATATCGACTTTGTTTCGTTTCGAACCTTCGCTTCATGTTTCGTAAACAGAGGCTGTTCCGTGCCCCTCCCTCGCATAACATTAATACCAATCAGCAAGCTCACTTCCTTAGATACCGATGAGGCTAAATGGAACAGCCAAAGATCAAAATAGTAACAGCATGTCAGAAATTAACGAGACATTGCGAATGATAAGTGATAAACTTCCGGGTTTCGTTTCGATATTTAATGATGTGAGTTTTATTTCAAATGATAAACTGTTGTTTTCAAAGACAAGTGCACACTTGCTTTAAGAAACTAATAAATTCAATGCGGCCTTGGGGCGCATACAGGTGAATATTTTTGCGTCAGAACCAAATACTATGCGTGAATCCCGCAATCCCGCAGCCTGGCTTGAACACTGAATTGTTACAACACTTCCAGAACAAGTATTAAGTAAGAGCTAATAAAACATTTAATGTAGCTAATGGTCTTGGATTGTTTCCACAGTAAAGCAGCTTAGTTTGAGTCCTCTAATACTGCAGCAGATGTTGCCTATGTTGTAGATCAGCACAAGCTGTAGCATACCATATTCTGACACTGTAGCCAGTTGGAGGTAGATCAATAAGTGATATCATGAAGGTCTGGATTGACCAGGGAGATAATTGATAATTAGACGGGTAAGTCAGGCCACTCACCAAGGAATTGCAGACAAGCTGAAGTGCTCTTTGCTTAGATTTAACTTCATAAAGTTTGACTACCAGCAATTTGTCCTGATTGGATGTGTCGGTGTCAACACAAATCCCATTTTTTACCAAGAAAACATGATGAGATAATTGAAGGTAGTCGTAACTAGGAGGCTCATAGTAAGCAAAATGCCTGGAGCTGGAGAACCGAGGAGTGCAATCTTTGATTACTGCTGACTCTCGTGCTAACAAACCTTTCAATTCCCCGCACATACAGAGTGCCCTTCAACATTTTTCAAAAGGTTATCAACTTATAAAGTCTATAGATAACGAAGAATATGAAATATTCAGTTGGTTTGGTTTCAGGTGGCACAAATGTCAAATAATGTAGCTTAAGGTCAAAAGCTAAACATGTTTTCTCTCCAGATAAATGAAGGAAAATCAATATCCTATTACATACAAAGTGAACTAGCTACCTGATAGCATTAGGAGAAGCTAATAGAGGGAATTCATGCTTATAATCAACAACAGATATATTACTCTATACAATCTCCTGTAATGTCAAAGGTAAAAACATTGATTGAATTCAGAAATACACTCAAGATTTTTTAATTTCATTAACAAGGTCAAGTTATCCACACAATTATCATTGTTTTTAAACCAAAAACAAATTTTACTTTGATTCAGCAGATTGAAAATATGCTGGGGGTATTTTGGGTGACAAGATTTCTCAATCTAAATATAGCTCTGATGAAATTTGACTGAGTTTCATGTATTTTTTGACGATGATCACACAGAATAAATCAAGGTTCCCTATCACATGTCTTCAATAATACCAAATTATATTAAACCTTATATTAGATAAACATTAAGAAAGTAAAATTGTCCTTGAATCAATTGATTACAAACTATATCCCAACAAAACATCGTAAAATTATTGGGAGACTCATTTATCTGATCATATTAACCCTTAACATGCGGGCGACGGAATTATCCGGGCGGGCTATAAGCGATTCCTATGTGTCTGAATACGGATCCCGGATACAAGACTTAGAATAATTCACGGCTGTCTAAGTATATTCTATCCCCCATACCGGGTCACGAGTCGATTGTGTCCGCGACCCGACCCATGAGAATGGCTGTATTTACGCATCGCGACCCGACATGAGAATAAGGCTTTGTTCAGTGTGTGGTCGGAATATCAAGCAAAATTCACACCAATTTGCGTGTGCATTGTTGACCCGTAACGCATCGATAATTAGCTTTACAAAAGGCCAATTATGTCGGGCTTAGCCCCCGAAGCAATAATTCGCTTGAGGCTATTTTCACCCACGTGTTTGTATTGCCTCGGGTTTGCCTCGCCCGAGACTGCTATCTGCCTCGCATCTCGCGAGACGGGGAAAAAAATCACTAACTCGCCTTACTCCCGCACTTCATATCATGTGAGCGAATTGTTTGTTTTCAAAAAAAAATACGGCAAAATAAAGGGGAAACAATGGACTACATTCCCATATAAAATTAGAAAATCTCAAAAAAATAATAAAGACACAGCAAGCGCCGTGAAAAAGGTCATGTTTACACTTCATAAATTTTGAAACAATCGGCGATTTTCACAACTTCTAAAACATTTATCAAGGCTAAAATACTGAATGCATTTTCATAATTTTTATATCACAATAAACCGAAAAGAATAATCTTTTATTCTATATAAAATGCGCAGATTTATTCACAGAAATAAAGATACAATTTTACCTTTCTGAGAGGCATGTGAAACCAAACGGCACACAAACTAATCAACATATTTTCATCAGTTATGGTTCGAGGTTAGCGTTTATTTGAAAAGTCAAACAACATAACCATATTTGGGTTGACATGTGCTTATTTGTCAACTGGTTCGAGATTATGATTTCTTGGAAAAGTGCGATGAACGACCGTTTGCAATGCCGCATACATGTTGTAAGTATTGAGGATTTTATAGGTGGAAATAAAGACAAACTTTACATAGCTATAGAATTATAACCAAAGGTCGCATTCTAATAATTTTTATATCATTGTGAAGCTAGACATCTTGTCTTCAATTCCGTATATAAATGGAATTTTTTTCGTTTCGTATTTATGATGTTACGAGGCCCGAATAAAAGATAATCTTTCGAAAGTAATAGAATAAAAACGAAAAAACATAGAAAATTCATTCAAAGTTTCGAGTGTGAATTAGCCATTTGTGTACGGGTGTCGCTACTTGAATTTGTATTGAACGCCCGTCTATAGTCCTTATTCGCCATGTAGATGCGGTATATTTTGTAAAAACGATACCGGAATCGCCGCCTGGAAATTCCGCCAGCAGAACTAGTTAGTGCCAAAGCCCAAACTACTGCTGCGAGCTGCGAGCCTGTAAATTCCGCCACAGGGGCTAAAAATGGTAAAATATATATACGCAACGTAAGGGTTAATTGCTAGACTGATGCATTATTTTTTGCAATTTAAAGCCTCAACATATTTTATCTGATAAGTGAAGTGAGAAAATGGGAGAACGAAATGATGGTCATGTGAAATAGGCCTGTGGTATGAAGGCGACGACAAGTGTGATCAAACAGAGGTGTCAAACATCCTTGCTTGCTAATGTTACATACAGGCCTCCATCTAGACTCTTTCACAAACCAGACAATGGAACTAGTTACACACAGGACACAGCAGTGCTTCAAATACTCTCTCTGCAACAGTGGAGTACATTTACCAGTGTGGAGCAGGGATGGCATCCTTTGCTCCCTCCTTATGAATGCATTTCTACATAGACTGCACAGCCAGGTTTAGGACCAAGAAACCCTGTAGAAAATTCTTGGAAAATATGATTAGTCCTTAAATTCACGATTTAATGACGACTATAAAATGAATGAAGTGCTTATCAGATATGTAACCCAGAAAAAGGAATTGAATTGCTACTGGTATATATCTGAATTGCAACATTTCATATTGTTTATGTCAATGTATCCCATTTCTGCAAAGTTCATTTAAGTTATTTTAAAGCATATTTTAAGAGAAAAGCAAAGGCCATAAAACAATGCTACAACTATGAAGGATGAGTGTAAGATAATACAGACATAAAAGAGAATAAACCTCCGTCAACTGAATTTAGTAGTATAGTATTCAGTGATCTAATAGCCTGCTGGTGTGTCATGTAATCATTGTAAACTGCAACTAAAGGTAAGATGAACTAGTGAAGCTCCTGGGATGTAGAAAGATCAGTAAAGAGAGGAGAAGGACTATTTCCACCAGACAGCTCGGACAGATCAATACTATGATTGTTACAGAGGCTATGGACAGGCTAGGTATGCATAGTAACATAATGACACTTGGCTTCAATGAACCAGTAATAGCTTCATGGTTTAATGTGTCTACCTCACCCTTGTGGGAAAAGCAAAAGAAAGGTTGTGACATACAACCTAGGAGGAAATTGATGACTTTATTACTGCTTCATTAGTTTTCGTCATCTACTTAATCAAGAGCTATTCTCAGACATCTAAGATCTGATACAATATTTGGTATCAAAGAAACTTCATTGTGCTCAGGCGAAAAAAAATAAATATTTAAGTTAAGTGAGAAGGTTTGCAAAAATATTGATTCAATTGAATGTGGAGCTGATGAAGCTTGGGACATGGTACACAGACAACAGAACAAAGATCACATATTAGCTGAACAAAATGTAAAATATCAAACAACAAAAATCCTTTGCAGAGCTTCCAAAAGTTTCTTGTTCCGATAACCAGACTCACAAGTTGCCCTGGGCTTGCATGTTTCAAATTGCAGAGAAGGTTGAAGGAAGCTTGTATTATTGTGGGCAAGTGATTGACAGGGAACATGGTGGCAGCACATGCATCCCATGTGGAGGTGTTATCTAAACCATCTGCTGCTCTGTTCCTAGTGCTCCCTCCATCTGGCACCTGTTGCATGTCCTAACATGCAGCAACCTTAGCCACCATGTACCTTTTGTTCATACCATTCTTCTATACACACAAACACGGCTCATACTTACTTGCATACCTGAAATATTTGAGTATATAGTTCAGACAAATCTGTTAGGTCACAAAGATTGTATGAGATTCAGAGGAGTCAGGATAAAAATGTGCTGATCAATCAATAAATTGTACATAATTTGTTGTAAGAATGTAAAATGTAAAAGTGAGGTGATTTGGGCTTTAACGCCGCTTTCAGTATTTGTTTACTTATCACAGCTGCTAAAATTATAGCAGGGGAAAAAGCCTGCAACACTAATGTGACAATGCATTGTGGTGAAACCTATGAGTACAAGCTTTTTTTGTGAGCCTATTTCACTCAGAAGTCAACTGATTCCTTAAATAAACATTTTCAACAGACCTTACAAAACACAAGTCATCAATTGTAAGCTAATATTTGATGGGATAGTATCCGGTAAGTAGATTAGGATGGTTAAGTCTTGCAAACTTTCACCACTTGCAGATATTTGAGAGCCTGAAATGTGGCTTAATTGTAGCAGAGGTTATGTGGGAAGATATGAGTTGAGGAACCTCTGTGGGGAGAGAATGTGGGGAAACTTGTCACACCTTTATTTGAGGAGATGTCCAGCCAAATATACACACTTCAGTCTCCATGTAACAAGATGTTATTCTGAAAATTTTAGCATCCTATGCCAAATTATAGGGTGGGATTAGGACCAAATGAACAGACTTTTATCCCCTAGGTACAAGGTACCTCCTGACAAACTTTCAACTTTGAGGTGCAGCACCAAATGTACAAAACTTTGACCCCAAGATACCTCCCAACAAAATATCAGCTTTGAGAATTTGCAGTACCTCTGGAGAAATCTAAAGCATCAAAATTGAAGGGTCACCGGTCCAAGCCATAAGCTCATCTGGCCTAAAAGGCATGTAAGCTAAAAATGACTCCATACATTTGTTGGTTTTTCATTTTACTGTTCTTTAAAAATATAAATTAATGACACCAGCGAGTTATAAATAATAAAAACTTCTTTCAACCTGACGTTACATGGGCTGACCCAGTGATAACTCGCGTAGTCAAGTGCACACAATAGAGCCTTACAATTACAAACTTCCTTATCACCTGAATGTTACACTTTCACTTTGCTATGTCACTGCATTTACACACACTGTTCAGAGTTTGACATTAAAATTTTGTTCAACAAAAGATATTTTCATATCCATTTATGATGAAATGTAAGATGTGTATTTTATGTTATTGAAAATTTGAGACAAACAGAGCATGACATTAGATTAATATATTAATATGTTTGTTTTGACAATAAATAGTACATTATATATATCGACAAGTAATAAAAAAAACCCCAACATTTTCAACAATTTTACAGATTTCATTTACATTTTTGGAAGTTTTGTTCCGAAATGAAACACTAGAAGGTATATATAAATGTTTTCCAAGTTCTGTTTGACTTGTGACAAGGCATATTAAAACATTTTCCAGATAGCAGAAGTGAATATTCTGAATGTAAGTAGGGTGATCAAATAGTACTTGAACCGGTCCTTCCACCTACCATCCAATATATATATATGTATATATATATCACAGACTTTATTACACTTAATGCACTGGCTTTTACTGTGAACAAAAACCATCATTAATTGAAACTGAAAATGACACTAAATATCAAGTATTTAAAACATAATGTAGGTTATCTAAAATAAGTCCCTTCATAAACATGTTTTTTCAATTGGATAGATATAGCAGTCACGATAATGTGAGAATTAAAGACTTGTAAACAACAATTCCAAAGACATTGTGACAAATCAAGACTGATGACATGTGCTGGCTAATAGTTACCATAGAAACCAAGCGATACAGAAGGACACAAGACCTAAACACAATAACAATTACTCGATACTTGAATCTCACTGGGGTTACCACAAAAACAGCTACTTAAATGAAGATAGAATTTGAAAAAACCAACATTTACTGCGAAAAAGGGTCCTGTAAAATTGCTATTTTTCACAGTAACTCAAAAGCATAGATGTTGTACAGTTATATTCAATTGCCATGGAATCACAACACCAAAGTAACATCAGATATGAACAACAGTATATATCCAGTTAAGGTAATTATGACAGAAAATCTAGGTTCCTGTTCAAAATTCATATACACATAAATATTTATGTTATCTTCCTGATTGAGGGCAATTAGTTTGGTACTATCAGTTTACTTAGCCTTTTCTAAAACCTATCTTTTGGTCAAATGTTTTAGCAAGCATATTACTTCTTCTTGGATTTGTCCCATTTGAACAAGACTTTATAACCAACATGCCGAATTCATAATTAAAGGAACAACATTGTTTTTATAAAAGTTTTATGGCCTCTTATGAAAACCATTTTATACCAAATGATAATATCTATTTTAAGCCAATGCAACAGCATGAGCTCACGGATGTACTTCAAACCCTCACTCAGTGTTCAATCATCCAGAACAGTTCAATTCTCAGTTGAGGAAACTTGTCACGCCCTTCCTAGATTACACCCTGTCAATCTACTTCAATACTCAAAGTTCTGTATAAATTTCAGTTTAAAGGATGTAGCTTAGCACAATATGATAAGAGCATTTACTTTAGAATTGTGTAATATATCCTTTTTCTAACAGTAAAATGATAATGGCAAACTCACTAAATGTAAGAAAATGTCAGATAATTGCTTGGAATGGGACAGCTGGTCAGTACTTTTTCAAATTCACAACTTAAAACTACTATTTGGGTAATGTTTCTTATTGTATTACCTGTAACATTCCTGTACATGAATTAATGTTTAATAAGGAAGGATTCTACCGTTAGGCCAGACAAATTAAAAATCATATTTATAAATAATAATCGTTGCTAGGTCTGGCAACGCGAGTAAAGAGAAAATTTCCAATATTTTAAATATCATAAGATGGATAGGCAAAATAATAAATAGTTTTGTTTCGTCAATATATGTGAACAAATTGTGGATTGCCTCAGCCCTGTCTAGTCATTATTTCAGACACGGATTTAGATTATATTATTTTCAATTGTAAAACTCTAAAGGCTGATATTTAAATTAGAGAAACTCCAAGTATGTTTTCCAAGAATAAAACTAATCACATCGTTATCAGTTGTTTCATGTAAACAAACATGTTCGTTCTAATTAGAAGACATAATCGCTTGGCAATACAAGCTAGCAACGTAGTCACTTCAATACATGAAACCCTATTGATCAATAAAGCTTTTCTAAAATTATCTTGGTCTTGAATATCCGTGTGGCAAGCTGTAAATGTCACATGTCTCTTTCCCGTATTAACTAGTTGAGTCCTGGTACTGATTCAATATCCACTATATCAACTCTGCTCAGTGTTGCTCTTAGACTTGGTGTCAAACTCCACCTTGGTCAACAGAACATACTTTGAACTGGGATGTGTACAAATGCTAGACTATTTGACGACTCGGTCAACACATGAACTTCTCTCCAAATATAATATTCAAGATGAAAGTCTCTAACATCCCACTTGCCAGTTTTTCAGAATGTGAGCAAACATTCAAAATGGAAGGTCAGACAGCAAATCCAGGGTTAAAAGATCAAATATGTTTTATGAAGGGATGAATTGAAATACATATAATTACTACACAAACACGTATAAACCTTAACATTTCAGACCTATCGGACACATTTGCTACTGGCTCTATAAATGGAGGCGAGTTTTCCCATGAAGGATAACATGGCTGGCAATCAAAGCTCTGAAGGAAAGTGACTGAATGTGTATGTACTCCCTCCTATCAACAAGCAGATTATTGATAGGGGCTGTTAATCAAGACAGAATCTGAGTGAGCAGACCAGTGGGGATGTTATGGGATATGATGGGATCAGAATCATCCAGTGCTGTCAGCCCCCTCCCTGACTTTCTACATGCTGTACTTGCCGGCAATAGAGCCAGTGTATGTACGCCTTCATGTGGACTATCTCACTAGCAACTGCACTCCCAAGGAAAATCAATAAAGGCATTCATAGAAGATTATCCTGCCCATCTGATGTGTGTGATACTGCTGGATGTAGGCCAGGTGCTGTTTCTTAACCACTCAACACCACTCTCAAACCCAGAGACTTATCTCCTCAACAACTTTACATCAATTTCTCACATCATGTCTGCACTGGTGTGGGGCTGCCACTCATGTTTCATGCAGTGGTCCAGAGTTCAAAGATATTCCATCCCTCGTCTTGCCTACAAGTATATTAACATAAAGCTAGCAGATCCATAATGGTCCACTTGGCACCACTGCTCCCATGGGGGGAAACAGTGCAGTAATTTCACAGCAATATGGCTAGTCGGATGTAAGTGCAAGCAGTAAATCTGCACATGGACTCTTGAAGCAAGTACAGGCCATTCACTCTGCCTGGTTGAATTGAAAATTGAGGGTAGCACCAAAATGCAACCAATGTTCTCAGTCAGTATGTTTAGAATGAACTTGACTAAGAGTTTATTTGATGCATAAAACAGAGATGAACATCTGAATTTACTGGAAAGAAAGAGAATATAGTACAAATTGGGGAGATCTCTAGTCTCGATAAAATATTTTCAATTAATGTTCTGAGACAGCAACAAAATAAGAAAAAGAAGGAATCCAAATTTGTATTTATCATTATCTATTACATCTTGACCTAAAATCTTTTCTCAACTGTCAAGAGTTAACTTGTCGAACTGATTTTCTGCTATCACCTGCTCACACGGACACTATTGACCTACTTTCACAGTAAATGTGGATTGTTATCAGACAATGCATACTGAAACATAAAAACAAGTTTTAAATTCAGCAGTAAATTATCAATTGCCTATCCCGTATAAACACAAAACAACTGATTTGATAACAACTACTGTCCATACAGTAGAATGTTTTCTCAATACTCCTGACTGAACGTACAAACATTTACATCTTGTAGTTGATGAGATCCCTGAATGACAGTTGTATGAGTACAAAAGTATTGTACTGGTATTGTTTACAACTGTCTCCACAAACAATGACACTGTTTATACAGATACCAACAACCCATGTCTCCATGTTATACAACACACAGTCTGGTGTTGGATTCCAAGGGTTCACTTACAAGCTCGGCTGCAACAATTAACTATTACGACCAACATAGCATTCACAGTGATTGTTAAACTTGCCAAAAATAATCCATCCATCATAACAAACCTACATCAACAAATTCAACATGCTCTTATTGACTCAAAATATTACATATTGTTGAAGTTCAGTTTCACCTTGGGAATTTTTTTTGCAAAACAAAATATTTCCAAAATCAGAACTGTTGCAAGAATAAGAATCTGTATTAAAATGGTGTAAAAGCAGACAATGGTTTCAACGTGAGCTTGCTACAACTACTAGACCCATCAATACTTCCTGCTTGAACAGCTATGCTATTTTTGACATGCCTTCACAAAGACTTGCACGACTTCATTATGCATAGTCTTTGTGTTTGAACTACATATCCAACAATGGTTAACAACTCCAGACCTGCTAAATGAGGCCTTTTTGCAGGGGAAAAACTCCACTGGCACTTCACAAAACCAAAAATCAATTTCATCACCCATCATAGAAATAATGATTCCGTATTACATAGATATTGATTGATGAGGACAGGAAACAATGCACATTGCCGTTATAGGATATAATTACATGACATGATTTACAACGATCCCCTGTAAGGATGAGCCATCACAATTGAGGATCAGTAACTCAGTTAGTTACATGAGTGAGTAATATACTTTCCAAGCTAATGGGAAGATGTGAGATTGATCTGTAGATACCTGCAACTACACTGTTTTCTGTAATTATGTGTGTGTTGGGAGCGCATCAACACCTTCCTTCGCTAACTACTTAGATCAATTTGCCAAGGTAATTATTGATAGCTGTCCTGCAAACCCACAGGAGCTTGTCTCTCCTGTGGCAGACGGACAGATAGACAGTGTTTTGTATGTAGTCGCCAACTAACTTGAGAATGTTTAGTATTGTTGTAGCAACGCTTCGTCTGTGTGACAGAGGTAGCCCCATGGCTAGAAGTTGGGAGAAGAAGATTAGATGATGTTCAATGTTTACACAGCCTGGATACCAGTCATTACATAAACCCTGACGTAAAAATTAACAATTATATGATGACCTATGTCTTTTTCACCTGATATACAAGAGAGCTAGAACATTGTTTTGATTGAAATGCATTGATCCATGACATAAGACCTAATAATACACATTTACTACCCGACAAACATAAGACAAATCTAAAATAATAACTATCCTGATTCAGGGCCTCTTAATAAATATAGAGGCTGTGTAACCAGGATAGTTATCATTTTAGTTTTTTTTAAAATTTGTTGGGCAGTAATTTAAGTTTGGGTTGTTTGATGTTTACCTGTAATTATTGCTTTCACTTGCTCCAGTTGTTATAAACTTGCCAGAGTAATTTTCGGTTACATGAATTTTGTATTAAATATGACACACATTAACATAAATACTTGTAAAATTAACAAGTTTAAAATCACTTGTAGTTCTCCGAGGGCAAGTTGACATAACTAGTTCAATTACACAACAAGGAAAGTTCACTGAAACTAGGCATCGGGCAATCCTTTTTGTTTTACTGAAACTGTCTACATATAAATTTAAAAGGTTATTCTTTTTGGTAATAAATAGCTAGTTGATATAATGAAGGTCATCATGACTACTTAACTCAACAACCTACAATTACAGTCATGCTCTAAAACAATCAACTTTCTTTCCCAATGATTGTGAAAATCTTCTTTAAACATCAAATGAGAAAAAGGTCTTGTCAAATGTCAAACTAAGGACAAATATCAGTATGGTCCAAAACTTTTACCTTTTGACCTTGACCATGAATCACTTCTGATAAATCCAGAAGTTTTAAATACAGTACTTGCATTGTGTCTAGCTGAGACTGTTTGATAACAACACTTACAACAGGGACAACCATGATCTAAGAAGTAACGTAGTCAATATGAACTCAGTTCATTTTATAAAGAAAACAGTCAAATATGATGAGAGAACAATTACTGAATGTTATAAGCTTAATAAATTGGCATATCAGGAAGACGATACTCGAATACTTTGACCTTTCTTCAATTGTATTTCCATTAGTTTCAAATTATATAAATCATAATGATTCATGTCCGTTTTCCTTAATTAATCATTTCCTTAAGTGTCTGCTAAATTCAAAATGACAGTAACGTAAATCAAGCTATATTTATAAATCCTATGAAACGACTAATCAGAGCATAAGCAATTCAATGTTTCAATAAATGCTGTTATATTCTTTGCATTTCAGTAGCATTGCTTTTTTCCAGCATTTACTACAGGGGAATGCGAGTAAATCAGTGGATTTGCATAACTATCCTATCTGTCACTTAAACAGTCAGCTCATGTTTTTATTACTGCTTTACTGCTTCAGAGACCATACAAAAAGGCAAGCAATGACAAAAGCTTGAATAATTTATCAGGTTGAAAAAATGGGAGCAAAACTAATGCTTTCATTAGATGGGGCATAAATCCACACTCAAACAAAATCTGATTTCAGTGAGAAACAAACAATTTAATATCATAATCACACAAAGCACAATGGGGAATTGAACAAGGGTAGACAGATAACTAACTGCTAAGTTAATTACCTTTGTGTTGAAAATTGCATAAGCTATTCAAAGCGTTGGTTATAACTTCAACCAAAACAAACTGATTGTTCCACATCACAAGTTTCATTAGCTTCTGCTCTGGAAAATATATTCTCAGTTGTGTTTCCATAGAAATGGCCAAAAATGTGGTGGGAGAGAAAAACATTTTCTTAGTGTTCATAACAGTGATAGAAACTATAACTGACTTTTCTTTTTGTTTCATGGAAACGGAAAGGTCATATAAGCAAAATATTATCATTTGGGTAACTAAGGAAAACTGGTATCACTGATATAAAATTATATCAGTTTGTAATTTTTATTTTATTATGTTAAATATCAGCATTGTCACACTTCTACTATAAAGACACATAAACCTATTCTTAACACAGATCACGTTTTAGCCAAGGTCATTGTATATGGGTCATTTTCAAAAAATGTCCGAATTTCTGTCCAGACCTTTTGGGATACTATATTTCCTGAAATGTCACTAACTAAATGTAGTTTTCAATATATATGTGTTGTGTAATAAGTTTATTTATCATTCTCAATGGAATATATGAAAAATCACATTAAATATTTTTTATATCTATGAATAAGTATCAGAGGTGTGTCAAAAACAGCCTGTCCAAAAACTTGAGAACTACATTTACACACATAATTTAGCAATTTTTCAAAAAGGAATAAAAAGAGAACATTAAGAAATATGTTCTACCTACAGCAAACAAATATCATACCAATGTTTGTGGTGTAATTATATTGGGAAATACTGAAAATCCAGCCTTTTGTATGTGTCCGTGGTTTTGTGTTCTATGCTGTTACCATCATATAAATCATCATGGAATAATGATTTCTCCCCCACTAACCAAAGTGAGGCTCTGTGTCAATCAAGCCACTTTTTGTACAGTCAATATAGAAGGCATGTGGTGGGGCTAAAATTGAACTCAAACTTGATCCAAGAAATCAAAGGTCTATGGGTTGAGGAGTATATTTTAACAGTTTCTATGCTGTTACCGGGATTTTGCTTGATATATGTATTTATATATTTTTAGTAAGTATGTCATATTTAGCTTTACATGGCATAGTTTAATGTCCATGAGTGAAAACTTAAAGGAGTCCTTCATTTCACAATGAAGAGAAGTTCAACATATTTTTTTCTATGCTGTTACTTTCTATGCTGTTACCTTATGTTACGGTAACAGCATAGAAAGAATAAGTAACAGCACAGAATGGTATTACACGATTTCATGAAAAAAAAATTTCTTTCATTCAAGTGATTTATCCTATTAAATGAATACAAGTTTTTATGACGTGAGACCTCAAATTTTAAAGAAAATACTGAAATGATTCAGCATTTTGACTGCAATTTTAATTCAGTAACAGCACAGAATTTTCAGTAACAGCATAGAAAATTACAGTTTGAAATTTAGTTTTAAGATTTATAAATGCACTCAAGTTCGAAATAGTATGTGATCACAAATATGCATAATACCAATAAGTTGCCTGTATTGGATATATGACATCAGCTGACTATTAGCAGTACACCCACTGTTAGTGCAAACAACGGTAACAGCACGGAATGTTTCAGTAACAGCAAAGAAAATTACAATTTGAAAAATGTGTTTTGTTACCCAATACATTTATCTTTAAAATGCAACGTTTTACTGAAGATAATGACATCATCTTTCTGCATCAACATGATCAAGAATATTAACATCAGCAAACTACTTCATTAAAAATCATGTCCAGACAAAACTGTCAAGGTAACAGCACAGAATCATTCTTTAACAGCATCTATAGAACTATTCATTAAGACATTTTCTTGGCTTGACTTAGTCAGAACATTTGCAAAGTTCTCTAACAACATCCCATTTATTTCTCTTACAAAATACAATGTGAGAAATATTTGAACAGAAGGGCCTTAAACAAGAAAGGCAAAGACATACATTACATAGGTATTTGACAGATTCTTGCTTTGTCACATGTTTTGCATATGTCTTGATTTGCCATCTATCCAAAACATAGAAACCCAAATGTTTGTTAAAATTTAAATAGTCTGATTGCATCAAGCATACAGAAATCTGCCTGCACTGGACATGTATCATGTTATATATTGTAGTTATTACTACATGTAGTTAAGAATATATTGAAACGGACATCTATGATGTCCAGGTTGAGTATGTACTAACTTCCAGTTTGTTTCCTCTGACTGAAAATTAAAGGACAGTTGCTGGTATGTGTCTGTCAATTGAATATCATTGCAGTAATCCCCCCTCCCCAGCTTATTGAAGGAACATGCTCCCATTATGCAGTGAAATCACCTTTGTGGGAATATATCCTAGACTGTCCAAAACCTAATTATTACCTATGTCTATAGTGTGAACTTTCTCTGCTGTTACCCAAATTTCCATGCTGTTACCGTAATTGTGGGTAAAACAATTATAAATAGCTATCACTTTTCTCAGTCAAAACATTTAAACATGGATAGCGAGTCATAGTAAAAAGTCTTAGCACTGTGAATTAATTAAAACATTCTCTGATAAAACATGTGTAAGGGTGGTAACAGCACAGAAAATACTTTCTCTGCTGTTACCTCAATTTCTATGCTGTTACCGTAACTTGACAATAAAAATATATAAATAATGATAACTTTGTCTTAGCTAAATACTTGTTCACCCAAATAGTACATCATGTTTAACCACTTTAGGTGTGAAAATATCTGTTGGGGAATATGTCAGATGAAATATCATTTTTGGAATATTGTCTTGTCACAATTGTTACAGAAACTGTTTGGTTAATGTTCAAAATAATTGACAAGATGATATGATTCGTTTTTACCTGATGTAAAAACTGTTAATATGGAAGGAATTCCTAATAAAAACATAGTTATCAGTTATATGAATTAATTACTTTTAATAAAAACATTTTTTAAAATGGCGGTAACAGCACGGAAGTCTTTCATTCATTTTAATTTATCAGTTGTTGTTAATTACCAAACAAGTTGTCGTTAAGCTTGCATATTTATATTTTTTAATTTGGAAATGAACCTTGTTTCAATTCTGACATTAAACTATCAGTTTCCAAATGATTTAAAAAAAATATTTCATGGTATTAAAATTCGGACATTTTTTGAAAATGACCCATATCACATAAATCAATAAACTTCTATCAGTATTGGTTTGCTTTATATTAGGAAATATCTTCTTTCCTTTGGAATTTCCTTGATATACTTCATGTCAGTTGGTTTTGACTTATTCAAAAATTATTTGCAAAATTATAAAATGGTAGAACAAGAAGAACTCTTTACAGTCAATGACCTAAAATGACAAAAACTGTAGAAAAGATATTAGGGGTTGTAGGGTCATCCCGGACTCATTTCATGTGATGGTACTTCAGATTTGTCAAGCTACTACAAAGACTGTCTAACCTTTGTTTTCGAACAAAATAATAAAATTAGATTAGGAATGCTTTTAGCATGAACTGAAGCATCAGTGAAAACAGCTTTGGGACTAACAGTGTTGCAGAATTCAACTTAACTCATGTTAACATCAGAGACAATCACAGAGTTTGAACCTTGGAAAAAGGCCAGAGATATGTAGTTTCAAATGCACATAGAAACGGCAAATTAGACCCCAATTTAAAGAAATTATAAAAGTTTACATGGTGTCGAACAATTATGTTTGACATAATTGGGTTCGAGCTTTCTATGTTTTCATGTTGAGGACCTAATTTGAACAAAAGTTGAACAAATGGTTTTCTTGATCTTGCAGAATCCCTTGCTGTGTGACCTTGAAACCAACGATAACATTAAACAGCTTAACTTGACTCTTGATTCTCAATTTCACCAAAAGCCAAAATATGACCTCCTTCTCTTCAATGTTTGAGAAAATAGCCAACTATCTTACAAAGACTCATATTCATAGGTTTTACAGAGAACAAGTGTCAGCTTCACTTACCACTGTTTTCACACTTGCCAACAAAGAACCAGAAGTCAATTTCAATATATTACATTGTTTTCATACAAAATTTGACTAAATTCTATTACCAATTCATGTATCAGTGGTGAGTTGCCAAAATAGAAGGTTTTATCACTAGGAAAATTCTAGAGTTCCTTTTAAGCCAATGGCACAACACCAAATTTTATAAAATTAAAATCAAATTTGTTTACAAAACCTCAAGACAAATATTAGTTTAAGAAATATTGGCAATTTGCCTGAAGAGAATTGTATCGATGAAAAGAAAAACAGAAAAAAAAATAAACTTGCAAAATTAGAACTTATGTGTATTGAAACTTCATGGATGAAAACCTTTGAGTTTCAGAGGTATCTTCCAAACAAAACTGAACACAAAATGACACCAACACAGACAAATTGACAGGCAGACAGAAATGCAAAGCATAGTCGACGGATGGTATGTCTCCAATATTACAAAATATGACAATAACCCATATGTATACAGAAAATAATCATGGTACAAATGAAAGTTTCATGCTTGGTGTCCAAAGAGTGAAACAACACCATGTTTTGAAAAATGTAGCCAATGGCCCTGTAGCACACTAGGCTGTAAATATTCTATCTATCATTTTAAGGTTGATGATGTACATGTTTTTAAGGATAGAAATTTCTCCACATTTTAGCTTTAGGGCCTTGAGAAGAATTTCAGAGTACACGGTACTGTTTTTTATTGAGAGAACATTTGTGAATATTATTGAAATTGCATTTATATTTGACCACTGTAACAATTTTTATTACAGCAAAATATTTGCAACATCCCAAAATAATGCACAAGTGCAAACTCTCCATACCCCGGTAAGCAAATTTTGATTTATATAAATTTAAGAGAATGTACAATATTTAGATTCCTATTGATGGATAGTACACTAATTATTTGTTACTACTTTTTTTCATTGTTATTCAATGTTTAGAATTAAAATATCATAGGAATACACCGAATGAGAAAAACATGACTACTGAAAACGTCTCAATTGATAATAAATCTTTTGCAATTGCAGTAATCATAAGTGTTGTTATTTTCGGTTTCAAGATTGGTTGTGAAAATGTATTTTTTGCCAAATCTGTACTTCATTAAAATATTTAATGCACCTTTGCATTAATTCATATGAGCTTATTAATTCCAATCCTTAATGGAAATATGTGCATTAGTTTTTAGAACCAACGTGAACTGATACAGTGACTCTTTGAAGCTTGTTAGTTGCTCTGTATTGAATATTGCAGTTTTTTTTTTTTTTTAAAGTTGTTTTTATTCACTTCAGTTGGATACAATCGATGTTTCATAGTATATATAGAGTGAGATAATATAACATTGAATATTGCAGTTGCTTTTTTTAAATATCTCAGGAAGTGAACCTGCAATTGTGCCTTTATGTGTGATTTTGTATTGTTCAAATTCCTATGAAATTATTGACATTGAGAAAATAAATAGTGGCCTATAATTAGAAATACAGGTTTTGGAAAAACATCGTAACATAGCTTGTGAAAAGGTTGCTGGGCTAGTTGTCCAAAAGACTAGTTTGAATTTTTCAAATAATATAATCATGTAGATGCATAAGGCTTCGGACACGTAATTTAGGCAATTAACTAGTCTGATTGGCTAGTACTTTGATGAGGTTACGCAATCAGACTTTTCCCTTTATTCTATTATTTTAGTGGGAACTTATTTGAAATCAATTATCTAAAACAATGCAAAATTGACAGCTGTTCAAAACACAAGTTCCACACACTCATGATGGCAAACTCAAGACAACATATAGAATGCTCATACCTAATGACTGCAAAACTGCAAAATGTAAAGAGGCAAGCTAATGATTCTGTTCCATAAACATTGCATCAGCTCTCAACAGTGGCTTACAATCAGGAGACGATTTGAAATTAATATTGTTACAAATGACATTCATTGTTAGGCGACGGCAAAAAAATAGTTACGTCTTTTCATACACAGATTACTTACGTATTTAGCAATAAAATCTTGCTTACCTGCTTGTCCAAGTTGTTTGTAGAACCTGTATTCTAGATGCAACTGTGGTGCCCTTGATTTCATAGGTTCCTGAAAGTAAATATATGAACTATGAAAGGTTGCTTGATTGTTAATTGAAATCCGTGATGCAAAAATAATTTTGAAAACATTATTTATGACTAGATCACTAGTCTAGACTCTACAGAGAATAAAGTACATGGATTTGTGGCTTAACTAGTCTAGGTCACATTAGACGAATCAGTTTCTCTCCACTTGCCGTAAAATTATATATATCAAGTGAATTTACATCTAAGTTTAATTTAATTCATGAAAAATAAAACCACTTTCTTTCTGTGTGTTTTAAACCTTTTAATCAATGGAAAGTTAAAACCTAAAAATAAAAATTTTAAGAGCCCAAGTTGCAATTATGGTTGCAACATTACAGTCTAAGTTGTTTACTTAGAGGGTTTTATGGCAAGCATAATTTTTGGAATTTCTGGCCTGTATATATTGACTAGTACTGGTACATATTTCCACCGCTACATGATATGATTGACATCCTGTTAACATGGAAACAAACATTTAACAACTACTGTTACTGATTGACTGATACTAAAATAAGAATAATTTAATGTTATTTTTTAAAAGAATGTTACTGATTACTTTTATGTAGGTAATATAATATACAAATAGTTCATGTCACTTTATTAACTTTCCTTTATAGACTTGCTAATGTGTCATAATTTTGCATTGTCAAACTAAAAATCATATACACATAGCTTATTTAGATACTTTACAGTTAAATATCAATAAGCTGAATAATCAAATTTTAAAAAATATTTCATAATGCTTACCAATTTGATTGCAACATGCTCGTTGTTATACAGATTCTTCCCTGAAATAAAAATAAGCAAATGATCACATCTTGGAATCAACATCAACCCAATGATACATATTCATGACAGCAACCTAATATGTTTGATCATCAATGTTTAGTTATCTCACAATGTCAATGGTCGACTTATTCATTATATATGACGTTTAAGAAATTATAAGTCTTAAATTTGAATGGTTAGTAACTTACCTAGACGCAGTTCCCCGAAGTTACCACATCCTATCTTCTTTCCAACTCGAAAATTTGGCCCAACCATGAGCACACCCGAGTTGCTAGCAGCACTTTGCCGGTTTGTACTGTGCATGCTTCTGGCACTAGATTTCCTTCGAGTTTGTTCGTCAGTTTTTTCGTAATCTCTTTTCGGTGTACTCATGGGGATTTTTGTGTAGTTAGCCACTCTAAAATTATACTAAGAAGAAGGTATCCACCTGAAATAAAATCTGAGATTGATCTCAAAGTGGCGATCTAGTCTACCAGGGCTGCCAAGCCCCATCTAATGGGCCTTCCTGGTTCTTCTTCGTTGCTCCCTGAATAATCAACCATATCTGTTAAGTAACATAGGTGTAGAAGATCCCATTTCTTGTAATCATTTCAACCAGAATGAATAATTAGATCAACAAATTAATATATTCCTCGGTGATAGATCTTGTTTTCTTGACTCAAAGCCTCTGATGGGGAACTATAACATTCGATTGTGTCAAATTCATGCGCGACGACATTTTCACACAATCATACTTAACTTTACACACTTTGATACAAGTAAGCAATCAAAGAGACCAAAAGACAACATCATGAAGGACCCCTTTGTTTCATATCTCATTTTCATTTAATTTGTTCAGGGTTTAATTTTAATATCGGATGGATCTACAGGAAGAGGTACTTTAACTTTTCCGGTTGCGTGCGCATTGAGGGATTCCCCGTTACCAGGAGCAAAAGTCCTTTATTATTAGCAACGAATGGTCCAACGTCATTAAACCCCCTACCATTATTTAGGTCAATGAAAACAAATCCCTTAATTATGTCATTTATAGTATTACGACAAAGAGTGATTAATTTTTTGGACTGAAAATGACAGGTCGATGTTGTCAGCTGATTATGGGCATCTGACGTCATTTCCGTATCAACAACCAGCAAGCATGGCGGATGTTTTCGAAATTTATGACAACTAAAAAGTGTTATATGAATGTGATTATAATACGAGTTTACTGTTATAATGACGGGGAAAGAACGATTTCTTGTTGTGATATCAGTCTTAGAAGGTAACATATTTGCGATATTGTTCGCTTAGCTACTGTGATTTGTTGCTTATCCAAAAAACGCACCTGCGGGTACTTGTCTGATCTCGTTTTGGCGAGCAGCGGTATCACACATAGAACACAAACATCTTTCTAATGCACAACCATTGCTTCTTTGGATACAATAAATAAAAAACACATGTATTCATTATGGATTTTGACATTGAGTATATTTGTTTCCCCTCAACAAAATTGATTACAGTCATGAAAATGCTCCATAATTTTGCTAGTTTGAAAACCTGTTTATCCCCAATTTTGTTCAGGGCGTTTTTTGATAGGACAAATGTTGAAACAAATAAATTCTTTTGGGGAATGTTGATCACAAGGGAGAACTGCACTTTAGTAGGCACTAGTAATTATCAAATAACCTTCACTACCAACTCTTGGACAAACTAATCCTAAAAGATTGTCGAAAAACAAATGTCAGAGTAACATGTCTTCAGGCTTCCTTTTTATGTAAAAAAACCTATGAACATCCAATCCAGTCTGTCCATTATTGTCCATTCGTCCTTATCCTTTCTTTTGACCAAAATCGTTTCTAGAGCATAACACGAAAACTTTTTATGACTTTGAAACATCAAATTTAAGCATGGAAGTTGCAAATTACGGTAATGTTGTGCATCTTAGGATTAATAATTCCAGGGTGTTTGTATTAAAATTAATGTCTTTCACATGATTGACTTTAAAATATGCTACTCCAAAAAAGAAACACACAGCACAGATATTTGGGTCCAGTCAATTGAGGTTTAATCGCATGTATATATGAGTTTAATACTGTGACAATAGTGATTTCCTTTACCACTTTCCGAGTTTTCGTGCATAAATACCAATAAAACCCCTGGGTTCGCGCCATGTCAGTGTCGGTATTTACAGGTGTAGTGAGTTGTAAAGTCATGCCTAGATTTACTGAGGCTCAACCGAACAATGCAATTGGTCATTTGGAGGCTGGTGAATCACAGTCAGCGGTGGCATGGCAACTACACGTATCCCAGAGTACAATAGGAAGACTGTGGAATCGTTATCAACAGCAAGGAAACACAAGGGATAGAGCCCGGTCCGGTAGACCACGTGTCACCACACCTGCCCAAGACAGATTCATCCGCTTGCGGCATTTACGTGACAGATTCCTTACTGCTTCCTCTACCACAAACTCAGTGCCTGGGCTCAGGAAAATCTCGGACCAGACGGTTAGGAACCGTCTACGTGATGTCGGTATTCGTCCCCGGAGACCAGTGCAAGGAACCATTCTCAAACGTCAACATCATCGGTTACGACGAGAATGGTGTGTCAACCATCGACCATGGCCTTTACAGAGATGGAGAACTGTCCTTTTCAGTGACGAATCAAGGTTTTTACTGAGACGTCCAGTTGGACAAGCACGTGTCTACAGATGACGTAATGAAAGTTTTTCTGCAAACTGTGTCCAGGAAGTTGACAGATTTGGGGCTGGTAGTGTTATGGTGTGGGCCGGCATTTCATACACTGGCAGGAAAGATCTTGTTCAGATTCATGGTAATCTCACAGCTCAACGTTATTGTGATGAGGTCATCAGGCCACATGTCATTCCATTCATGAATAGACAAAACACCATTTTTGATAATGCTTGACCACATACGGCACGGCTGACTACAGGATTCCTTGCACAGAACAACATTCAGGTTCTCCCATGGCCTTCAAGATCACTGGATCTTAACCCCATTGAACACTTGTGGGACGAACTGGATAGACGTGTGCGCCAACGTTATCCACAGCCACAGACACTTCCAGGACTGTTTTTGGCATTGCAAGAGGAGTATCGGAACATTCCCAGGCCTGTCATCGGGAATCTGATTCTGTTGTCAGGCAGTGATTGACTCTAATGGTGGACATAATCGTTACTGATTTCCTCTGACCTTGACCTTCATTTACAGTGAAATGTATTGCCTACCTTATCTACACTATCTAGTGTAATCATTGCAGTAACTTTACATCGTGTGTATTCCATGTGCTGCTCATATTACTGTATCAAAATTTGACAAAATCTGTTCTGTGCGTTTCTTTTTTTGAGTAGTATGTGTTTTCCATTTAATTAACGATTTGTGTAGCTGGCTGCAGGTAGTTCAACAACGTTAAATTACAACATTAATTTTCATCCATTGTGTTGTTGGGGGTCATATATGCCAAAGGTTATAAAAGTGTTATTTTAATCGAGAAGTACTGACTGTTGCTGAAAATTACCAGTTTGATGATAATCTAGTCAGTATAGTGACGATTTAAAAGTAAAAGCAGTGATTTCGATCGAAAAACCGGAAATGCACCCCTAAAAAGTCATATGAAAACAATTTTTAGAATGGCTTGCAAATTATACAGAAAGAAACATTGATCTTAATGAAGAAAATATAATGTTTGGATTTAAGGGTAAAAACAACAACCATTGAATGCAATTGTTCTTATTTAAGAAATAGAAGACGAGTTGGCATGCTTTATCGTTGAATAAAACATAGCAGGGAGCATAAAACACGAAGGGCGCAGCCCTGAGTGTTTTATGCTCTCTGCTATGTTTTATTCTGCGATAAAGCACAACAACGAGTCTTCTATTTCTTATATGAGATGCCCCTTAATAATTACTGGTTTTTATATAAAAACCGTGGAGAGATTGTGTTGCCTGCATAAACTATTTTTAAAAAATATTAATGACTCCCGTCGTAGAACACATTCACCAGCAACTGAACAATCAGAGTGACGTAAAATATGACGTCATTTGCTTAATGACGCTCTAACTGACGTCCTAAATCACGAGCATGTTTTATTGTCTCATAAAGCACGCTGTCGGTCCCATTGACCGCATGTGTTTTATTGTCGTGGGTATCTTATATTACAAAATCAATGCTTTACAGATGTAATACCAAAACCCAAACTTTAAACCATTACAGCAAGAAATTTTATGATATTACCAAATAACAAAAATGATTGCATTCTAGAAGTCATGTATAAGAAAAGTCATATTTCTCTTGACTTGTACAAAATGCACAATAATTTGTTTGTAACTTGAAATGTATGAAAAAATGTATGAAAATGGAAATAAAGAAAATATAAAACTACAGCCCCAAATATATTACGAAACACAATGGTTGCGCCTTTAATGTTGTTTAACTGAACTAGCTGCTGAGTAACTAAGTTGCCTTGTTGATTGTAAATTTGTTGATTCTATGACCCCAGTGTTGTGTTAGGTTAAGCTGCAGTGCTCGATTAAAATTCAGTGTAGTATTAATTATGGTTCACTAGTTCCAGCTATCTATTGCAGTAATAGCAGATATTGTGATCAAGTAAATACTCTTGAAAGGATCTTAAACTCCCTGCACCTTATCTATATTATATAGAAATATTATGAGACTGGATCACTGTATTTTGTTGTTGTTGTGAAATAGGTCGCAAGTTTCCTAAGAGGGCACGCCATAAGATCATTGCTGAAGCTCGGTTTGATGGAGAATTACTTGCAACAGATCCCGTAGACCACACAGAAAGTCCTGACTTTACTCAAGAACTAGCATGGGAGCTTGACAAAAAGTCTCTTCAACAACACAGACTGCAGAGGACGTCTATAAAGATCCAGTGTTTCGCATATGACACTCAGAGCACTTTGAAAGAAGCCATTGGTTATGTGATTCTTGACCTAAGAGCAGCGACAACAAATAAACAGGTACATTTATATAAATTGTTCTGATTGTTTCCTCATAAAAGTATACAAAGTGTTTGTCTGTGATTATCTGTTTTATTATCTATGATATATAGAGCAAATATACATATGTAGTAAATGTGTCTCAATTGCCTCACCCTCAGCGGCAGGGGACATTGCCATGTCAGTGCTGGTACAGTGGTGAGGGAGATTTTTGCATGGGGTTGGAAGTGGACAAACATTATTTTATTCTTATATGAGACACATTCTTTAAAGTAATTTCAGGAATTTTGACAATAAATGTTGCAATGTATTTTAAATCATGCAAATCCTACAGAGTCAATGGCTTTATTATTCACCTTTCCTTGGAAATATGCACGATTTGCACTTTGTTCAGATAAGTGTTTTTCGAGCAGGTCATATTTCAACTACTGGTATTAAGCATTCATTCATGAAACTTTGCATGTTTAGAGAACTGAAGGGATACCTTTTGCTGTTTAGAGATTTACAAAATGTTTGTTTTACCCCCATTGTTAGTTTGTCATATCATCAAGTTGGATTTATATGGAGTGTCTTTGATATCTGTTAACCTAATATATAAGACCTATATTAACCTAATAGGTAAGACTTTTATATTGTTTCTTACTATATATCATTTTGAGATTGACATGTTTGCTTGACTTCGTACATTGACTTTGTGTACTTATATGTGTAGTCATTGCAACAAGTTCACCATAATTTCCTTAGTAATACAGTGATAAATTTACCCCCGAGTCCTGCATCAATACTCATAAAATTTGGAAAGGACTCATATAAATTTAAGTTGCGAGTCCCCTGGACTCAAAGTTTTTTTTTAGTATTTGCCTACTTATTGAGGGACTTGCTTATATCTGCTGGGTGGTAGTAAGTCCATGGACTCTTCATGTCATCTTTGTAGATTTTATCACTGGTAATATAAGTTTATGAGAGATGACCTTTGAACAAATGAGACAATTTTGGACTTGGTTATGCAGGACTTGGTTATCTTCCGACTTTTTCATAGAAAATATTTTTAACTGCAGGTTGCAAAATGGCATCAGATTCTTCACTCCAAGTACCACAAGTCCAAACCAGAGATGCGTCTCGCTCTCTACCTGGATGATGACAAGAACTCCTCAACAGGGCTGTTGCCAGGGATCAGCCCTGTCAGGATGATTGGTAGGTTTACTAGATTTGTGCTTACCTGTTCAATAAAATGTAACATAATTTCTCAATTAAAAGTATATGGGTCATAAGTAATTTATTTCAAGATACTGGAATGCAATGTTTGAAACAACTCTTGGGGGTTCATTTCTGGATGATTGAACCCGTGTTTCCACTTTCAAATACTATTTGTATTCTTTCATGAGTATACTGCAGCTCTTTGACATGTGTATCATCCTTTAACATGTTACATTCCCAATCAGGTATATTATCTATGGTAAATGATTGTCTTTACATGTGTAAAACTGCTCTTGCTTGGTTTGCAATGCTGAACTTAATTGTTTTTTTAAAAAAAATGTTTTATTTGACCAACATGATGAAGATATTCATGATTTGTCACCCTGGAATCCCATGTTACCCTGTGATAAATACATGATGATAATATTTCTTTTTGAACTGACAAGATAAGACAAGGATATTTATGGATGATCAACTTTATTTAACTATGGCGCAATTTTGATATACCGATTTCTCCTCTCTACAGATCAAGCTGACAAGATAAAGGGTCTGGAGCCTCATACATTAAAGCCTGCACTGAATGAGGAAGAGGGCTACTACCAAATCGGACCTGCCAAGAAACACACAGAGCAGTTCGTCCTCTCTGTTACCATTGCCTATGCTTCTAACTTAGCTCAGGTAGTTGCCCATTACTTTCTTACGGCATTTGTTATAATATACACTTTATGTGCTACACACAGTTTTTGTATCACAAGCTAAGAGGGGGCGGGATAGCGCACTGGTTAGCGCTTTCGACTTTAGATCAAGAGGTCCGTCAGGGATTTGGGAACTTTGAGAATTTGTTTATATGCAGTAAGATTTGGGTGCAATGCTGCACTGAATTTCAGCTCAGTAAACATCCATGTTTTGCTAGTTGCAGCTGATGCTCTCAAATTATGCTATTACAAAAGTGCTGTTGAAATAAATGATGTTACTAGATTTCATATAAGAGGATGACTTTAAGATTTGATTTGATACTAATATGTTAAAGCTTCCCAGTATAACTGCAAAACTGTGATTTTGTTGTTTAACCCTCACCCCTACACACCTAAAATTAGGCAGGTAAACGTATAGTTAGCCTTCAGGTTTCTTAGTGGTATAAGGGTTAATTCCAAATAACCCCACTTTGCCTCGCCTTACCTTTATACAATTCACTTTCCCATATCTTGTCTCACCACACCTCTTAATTGTTACCTACACTCTCTACAAATCACTTCATCTCGCTTCAACACAACTCATAACACTTCACCTCGTATCATCTCGTTTCAACACAACTCCAGTGTTTCCGTTGTCCGGCATATACCGGACATTTGACAGGTTTGAATTGAACATGACCGGTAATTTCAAAGGCTGCCGGTCATGATGTCCGGCAAAATTTTCAAAACTATTTTTCTTAATTCTATGTAATTTGGATTCTTGTTGATGCAATCGTTTCATTCACAATGACATCGGTGTATTCTCAAACAAGAAGTACGAGTTATGGGGGGAAACCAGGCTATAAATAACCTGACACCATGAGATATACGCGCTGATTGGTTTATACAGAGTCTTGTTCGAAGCGTGCTCTCTTGTGACGTCATTGATTTAAAAAGCAGACTTGTCATATTTTGGTTGTAATGCTGACCATGGAAAGCCGATATTAGATACAAAACAGAGGAAAAATATCGTCATAGTAGCATGTCGAGTCCCAGTACAAACAGTACTGTACGTAGCTTGCCTTGTCAGTCGATGTGCTGATAACAAAATATTCCAGAAAACAAGTTCAAATTAAAAAATATTGTGTCGTATTATGGAATAAACTTTATAAACTTTCTGTAGATGACTGGTGTGATGCCAAAATGCCCTGTCAATTTTTTTTGTAAAAGACGTTCAGTAACCTGTCAAAATAAATCATTTCTTGCAATAATTTGAAACTTTTTGAAAAAATTATGTGTGTGTTTCAGTTGCGCGACACAATTTCACATCGTACTCTTGAAACTATTTCCTGTATCAAATGACAAATAAGCCTGTTTTCCGTCAAGAATAAATAATAAAATATTCAATACATCTTACTTATTTTATAATTGTAAACGGACATTAAAAAAAACCAGTCAAAATAAAGCCAGTTCAACACTGATCGATCGGCGAGTCATAGATGTAGAATCATTTTGAAAAATTGTTTTGTCAGGCTGTATCCACCATTCAAATACAATTTTTTGTCATGCCAGCTCTCCGATAGTGATCACGAAACATCTTAATTACTTTTAATAAGTATTTTTAAATTTAAAACTGTAACACCAGTCACCATCCAGTTGAAGCCGTCAAATTGACATACTTATGCGCTAGAGAGTTGCTTCATTCTGATTGGTTGAATATTGTTGTGACGTATGGGGGCCGTATAACATTCATAATGGGGCTTTATTGCAAGAAGAGTAACTACATTTATTTGAATGGCCGTTACACACGTTATGTAGGTAAGATATTCTCACAATAGTCAAAGTAAGGAAAATTGAATAAAACGTGCAAGATGAATTTTGTATTAATGCACAAAGGAAAATATTCGAATAACATTCTTTGAAACCACCCCCTTCAACAATGCAAATGGCCGCAAGTTACTTGCACATGAAGACCGCAACTTTGTGAAAAATAGCCTATATTTTCACACATTTTTTACCATGTTAAGCAGACACCGTTTTCTATTTTCACAGTTATTTAGATCTAATATATATATATTTTCTACCACCTGGCAAATCTGTTTAATCATTTACATGAATCTATATAATAAGTTTAGCGTTTATTCATTCATCACAAACGACATGTACAGTACTGCAGTACCGGAGGTTTTTACAGGAGCCTGTACGTGAGGAAAGATTTGTTTATGAATATGCACATGAACAATTTTCATATTAGACATATACACAGCTATTCAGTAATAAAACAGGAAGATTAAAGTGAGTAGTTTTTGTTTTATTTTCTTTGTTATATTTGCAATGACTTGACCGATAAAATTTACAAATGTCCGGTATTTTACATGCTCGCCGGTCACAATGTCCGGCTGTAAAAAAAGCCAGCGGAAACACTGAACTCATAACACTTCACCTCGTATCATCTCACCTTGACACAGCTCAACTCATAACACTTCACCTCATATCATCTCACCTTGACACAGCTCAACTCATAACACTTCACTTTGTATCATCTCACCTTGACACAACTCATATCACTTCACCTCATATATCACCTCGACACAGCTCAACTCATAACACTTCACCTCGTATCATCTCACCTTGACACAGCTCAACTCATAACACTTCACCTCGTATCATCTCACCTTGACTCAACTCATATCACTTCACCTCGTATTTTCTCACCTTGACACAGCTCAACTCATAACACTTCACTTCGTATCATCTCACCTTTAAAAAGCTCAACTCATAACACTTAACCTCGTATCATCTCACTTTGACATAGCTCAACTCATAACACTTAACCTCGTATCATCTCACCTTGACATAAGTCAACTCATAACACTTCACCTCGTATCATCTCACCTTGACACAACTGAACTCGGAACACTTCACCTTGTAACATCTCACCTCGACACAACTCAACTCATAACACTTCACCTCGTATCATCTCACCTTGACATAGCTCAACTCATTGCACTTCACATTGTAACATCTAACTTCAACACAACTCATAACACTTCACCTTGTATCATCTCACCTCGACACAACTCAACTCATAACACTTCACCTCGTATCATCTCACCTTGACATAGCTCAACTCATTGCACTTCACATTGTAACATCTCAACCCGACACAACTCAACTTATAGCAGCTCACCAGAGTCACCTCATGCTATTTTTTTTTATCTCAACACAAATTTTCATTTCACCATTACTTTGCAAACAGTTATTTGTAACATATTCTGTACCCTACAGCTGATCCCCAGCACATTGCGGCTGCCTGCAGGAAGTGGGGGCTACTTTTTCTACTTCTCTTTGCTGGGTAATGATGTCACGAACGAGAGCTTCACCGATCTCATCAACCCCAACTTCCCAGCAGAACGGGCTTCTGTCAGACTAAGGAGCAGTGTGGACGCACTGAGAGTCTTCTTCTCCAGTCAACCAGGCATACAGGTGGGACTAGTGGGACATTGATTCTGAATCTGAACACAGTATGATATTGCTATACCGGTAATAAACTGTGGGGGATCTCGGTGAAACAAACTGACCTCTTTCTTGGATATATTACACTAAATTTGCCTTTTACTCACTGATTTGCTCTAATTCAAAATAGTTTGTATTCAAACTTTTAACGAAATAACACCATCTATAACACCCAGACAACATTATAAGTCTCTATGAGAAGGAGTCATTCATGTCCATTATTGGATGTTCCCATGAAACACCAGACCTTTTTCCATTAAGGAGCCTCCAATATCAATTTAAAAAGTCTCAATTAGTTGCCAACCCTTATCTATTAATTTCATGAAAAACATCTTCTAAATTTAATTTTTAAAAAAAGAAGGAATTTTTGTGTTTGCTTTTTTTTTGAGCTTTCAATCTAATAGGGGGTGGAAAGGGCAGTGGTTAGTGCGTTTGGCTTCAGATCAAGAGGTCTGAATCTTCGACAAGAGTTTAGCGACTTTGTTTGCTGTAGAGAACACTACATGTATGCAGTGATGTTTTTCTTACAATGCTACACTGAATTTCAGAGTAGTAACACCCATGGCTCAATAGTTCCAACCGGTGCTCACAGCTTTCACTGCAATGCATAGCCACACTTGTTTTATGAGCTTTTGTCCCTGTAATACTATTAGCCATGATATTGAGTGAAATATTTTTTAAAGTAGTGTAGAACTCCGAATCACCTCAACATATAAACATTTGCCACTTTCATTTCATACCAACCTTTTGGTAAAATAGCATACATGAAGTTATAATTATCCTCTGTTTTTCCTCTGTATATCCTCTACAGGGATAGCCAGTATTCCGCAGCGTACATCCCTATGTACGGAATGGAATAACTCAAAACCTATGCGCTGGATTCATTTGATATTTTCCATATAGGTTCACCACAGTGACAGTAATGCACCCATAAGACTTGTGTCATGCTCCAGTAAGACTTGTGTCACCTTGACCTTCATTCAAGTTCACATTGGCTAGCTTGATTCGTTTTGGCGGTGTATACACTGGTCACGTGTTCCCGGATCAGTCTGAAGTTGAAACAAGTGTATCGGCGTACAGACAGGAAGTTGTCATCAATCCTCAACCTAGCTTCAATAAACATGTCATTTATATCATACAAGTATTTTTTAAAAATTATTCCAAAACTTGGATTAATATTATACTATCGTGTTATGCATTGATTTCAAGAACCAGTAATATTTTAAAATAAATTAGTCAACTATCCAATTGTCAAAAGCAAATTCATTAAAAAATAGTTATTGAATGTCGCAAGGATAACATTTGTCCGCCATTATACGCCGCCTTCGCCGGTCATTTCAAACTGGCGCATTCAACTGTACGCCTAAGTGTATCAAGTGATTTGCCGGTGACGCCGCTTCTGGCGGCGTACGCCTGGTAGTGCGCCAGGTCCCGAATCAAGCATAGCCAATGAGACTTTTACCATTTTTACCCATGTCAGCTGGCTGTCTCAAGAAAACATTCACTGTATTCTATTCATACCTTACACAGAGGATCTCCTAGAGAATATGAAAGTTTGATTAGATTTGAATTATTTATATTATTTTCAAGGTCACCACTAAACTGAATGTTTGGGCATGTGAACTTGCAACTTCCAAATGCAAGGCATAACTCGAAAACAAGTCTCCATTACTGGCTGATTTAGGCCTTGCAGTATTTCCCTCGCTTTTCCACGGATAGTGAATTGCTGCACCTGAAATGCATAGTAAGCTCCGATTTCCAAGGACAGAAACTTTAAGCATATACAGCAAAGCTTAAATCAGCCTGTATTGGAGACTGGCAAGAGTTATGCCTTGCCAAGGGAAGTTAGTGAACTTGGTGTTAAGCTTGTCATCTGGATATCTCAAGAACTGTTCACAGGATTCTTTTCATATCGTACTCAAAGCCTCTCCTTGGGACAAGGAAGGGCAGATAGATTTTGGTGATTTTACATTTTGTTACAGGTCGTGGTAAAGCATTGAAAGTAGATTTTATTGTTTCATTAACTATGAACATCTGGCATGTAGTCATAATTTTGGAGGACTTTTGATCCTGTGACTGTCAGATAATTGTATGAGGCAAACATTTTTGAGAAATTGAATAAATGGGAAAAAACTGTAGTTTATTTTGTAGGTGGTCATGTGGTAAGCTGTTGATACGGTCAGTGATGGCAATAGTTGCTTTACTCTAAGGGTGTGGGTTCTAATCCCGCAGGGAACTCGGCCCATACAAGTACAAGATTTTGTACAATTGAAGGTAGTGTTGTCCATAATGTAACCATGTTACAGAGTATTGTGTTACATGTTTTGGGGGTTAGACCCCCTTCATCCTATATATCTTGGTTATATTTGTCTCTCACAAATATGCAGATACACCTATGTTGTGGAGACCAGTCCCTAGGCAGCTGTGAAGTGACTCTCACCTCCCTCCTCAAGAAGGGGAGTATGGAGATCTACATGAAACCTGTCAGCCTGGATGGAGCGTATCAGGTATCGTCGTCATTTTCACTTTTATGTCTTTGTTATAAATGCAGCACTTTTATCAAGTGATTGACTAGCAAGCTATTCAAGTACCTGGGTGCATTTGAATACATTATTTCATCGCTAATGGCTGCAATACTGCCGAGTGGCGTTAAACAATAACTCATTCAATCACTCAATACATTATCATAGCAAATTAACCTTCATTTGCCATTCTTAGTAGATTGGGTTACATTTGATAAAAGTATTCACATGTTTTTGGATTACCTTTGATGAAGAAATGGATTGTTTTGTGTATTTTCAGTTAATCCCTCCGAACAAGACAAAGCAACAGATGCCACCCATGGCTTCAGATCTTACTCCTTCAGTTGGGGTTTCTATTGTCTTGAGGAAAGAAGATATGGTAAACATATAAGTTTCTTTCATTCATATTGCTATGTCTTTGAATGGTGGTAGAATCTTTAAACTTACACCTAATTCACGAAATACACTTTCCATGTTTCTGATAAATTTTTCAGAGAAGTGTAACTTTTAATCTACACAAGAAAATGTAGCAAGATAATCGTTGTACCTATCAGTACTAATCTGTGAAATGACCTTTAACTAAAAACTTTATACTTTGCATACTATTCACATTTTATCTGTATCTTCCCATTTAAAGATTTGTAACTTCTAATCTACAAAAGAAAATATATATAATATTGATCATCAGCTTAGTCAAAGACAGAGATTGCACATTTGAAGACATGGGCTAGTGGGTGGAAAAGAGTGCAACATAAATATCCATATAATTATTGTCCCCCGCCGCAACGCGGAACGGGGGACTATGTATTCAGCGGCGTCCGTCCGTACGTCCGTACGTCACATTTCTTGTTTACGCGATATCTTATGAAGCGTTGCATCCAAAGTCTTCAAATTTCATGTCTGCCTACATTGTGAGAAGACGCAGACACCAGTCAATTTTGGTGACCTTGGTCTTATTTTCAAGGTCACCACGACACTTTGACCACTTTTTGAACTCTTGTTTACGCGATATCTCATGAAGCGCTACATCCAAAGTCTTCAAATTTGGTTTCTGCCTACATTGTGGGAAGACGCAGACACCAGTCACTTTTGGTGACCTTGGCCTTATTTTCAAGGTCACCACGACACTTTCACCACTTTTTGAAGTCTTGTTTACGCGATATCTCATGAAGCGTTGCATCCAAAGTCTTCAAATTTGGTTTCTGCCTACATTGTGAGAAGACGCAGACACCTGTCACTTTTGGTGACCTTGGTCTTATTTTCAAGGTCACCACGACACTTTGACCACCCTTTGAACTCTTGTTAAGGCGATATCTCATGAAACATTGCATCCAAAGTCTTCAAATTAGTTTTCAGCCTACATTGGGGAAAGACACAGACACCAGTTTATTTTGGTTACCTTGACCTTATTTTCAAGGTCACCGCAACACTTTGAGCACTTTTCTAACTCTTGTTATCACCATTTATTATGACCGGTTGGACCAACTGTTTTCAAATTTGGTGTCAGTCTACATTGGAGGATGACGCAGACGCCAGTCGATTTGGTGACCTTGACCTTATTTTCAAGGTCACTACAACACTTTGACCACTTTTAGAACTCTTATTAACACGATATATCATGAACCAAAGTAGCTCCAATGATGTGTCTTACTAACTCAATGTCACCGGCGGGGTACATTGCCATGTTAGTGGCAAACACTTGTTATTAAGTAGTTTTAAACTGAATAAAACTGAATCTGTTCAAGGTGGCTCCTTTACTTTCAGACAACGACGACCCCAGTAAAGGATCAAGTAGGCGGTGCAGGTATTGCTAACGTGGGTGCATCTCCAGTGTTGAAGGCTCCAGTCAAGCAGCCGGTCACTCCAACAAGGGAGATAACTCTGCAGGAGAAATCTCACCAGCCAGATAAACAGCAGCACACAAAGCCTAAACCTACCAGTAACGAAGAGGAGGATTACACCGAGTCATTTGAGGACGCAGACACGAATGGGAATGTCAGTGATCTGGGAGAGGAACGCAAAGCTACAGGTCAGTCATAGTACCTAATCGTGTATGTTATAATAATTTGCCCAAAACCTTCCTGGAGGTGTGTTGACAATATGTTGTACAATAAATCGAAAAACCAGACAAACTCACTGCTCATTACTTCATTTCATATCTCTGTTTTTTTAACACCAATTGTTAAAAATGGTAGTGAAATTTTAAAATGATGTTGATCATGTTGACATAGAATATTAAAGACAATATTATATAGCATTATAATTAATATTCCTATAACCAGTCATCAAGAATGAGACTATGTATGCTCCTTTGTATGGAAAAGGTAAATATGTTATTTAGGCTACCACATGTTTAAGTTGAGAAACCATGTTCTGGTATTTATTGATGTCACTAAACTTTTGAAAGTCGCGCATACATATTCTACAAACCTTAAACACATGTACTGTTGGTATCAGGGTCACTTATACAAATTATATCTGTCTGTCCGTATAGTAAATGTGTTACTACTAACTGCAGGTGAGAAAAAGAAGGCACCCAGTGATGGACCTCCCCACACTGTGGAGAGCACACACCCTGTCAGGAGTCAGCAGCACCCAACAGCTGATATGCATAGCTTAGGTGAGTAGCAATACAGGGTTCTTTCATAATTTCAAATTATAATAGAAAAGACACAATGTAGACAATGTTTACTTTTTATGTTTCTGTTTTATTCCTTGACCAGCCATAATTGGCAGACATCACAATTTCCTTTAAGAACTAATGCAAATGTAACATGGTTATATTTGGGACAACACTACCTTCAATAGTACAAATTCTTGTACTTTTTAGCTCATCTGGCCTGAAAGGCCCGATGGGCTTATGGCATGGGATGGCGTCCGTCCGTCCGTAAACTTTTCGCTTTTTCCACTTCTTCTCCAGAACCAATGACTCCAGAGAGCTGAAATTTAATGTACAGACTCCTTGGCTGAAGGGGATACTAAATTGTAAATTTGGTGACCCTGTGACCCCAAATGTGGGTCACAGGGGTCATAACCTTAAAAGCTATTTTCATCTTCTTCTCCAGAACCAATGACTCCAGAGAGCTGAAATTTTATGTACAGACTCCTTGGCTGAAAGGGATTCTATATTGTAGATTTGGTGACCCTGTGACCCCAAGTGTGGCTCACAGGGGTCATTACCTAAAAAAAACTATTTTCATCATCTTCTCCAGTCCCAATGAACGTAGAGAGCTGAAATTTTATGTACATACTCCTTGACTGAAGGGGATTCTAAATTGTAAATTTGGTGACAGTGAGACCCAAATATTGGGTCACAGAGGCAATGACCTAAAATGCTATTTTCATCTTCATCTCCAGTCCCAATGGCTCAAGCGAGCTGAAATTTTATGTACAGACTCCTTGGCTGTAAGGGATTCTAAATTGTAAATTTGGTGAGTCTGTGACCCCAAATATGGGTCACAGAGATCATAACCTAAAAGCCTATTTCAGTTTACAGCATCTTTCTGAGATTATATGTGCACTTCAATCAGTAATTAGGTAAGGGAGGTAATTTTAAAGAAAACAGCTGAGTTAAAGGCATTTCATCTTTCTGATGTGAGAGTTCTAACATGTGCTTTGAGAATATAATATGTCTGATGAAAAAGAGATATTTAGAATTAAAAACTTAGAATTGGAGGTCTAACAAAAATTATAAGTCATATTTTATCTTTGTCTCACATTTCACATATGAGTAATTATTTGTATTTTGCAAGTGAATTTGCTGATAAAGGTACACAAGTCTAAAAGTATTCTAAAGACTTAATACAGAATCTTTTATTAAATCTAATATTATGTTCTTTGTAATTTAAGAGTAAATAATGGAGTTTTTTAATATCTCATGATATTGTGTAATTATTTGGAGAATTAATTAATTAATTATTGAGAATTTCCAGTACGAGTCAATTTGGTATACCTTATTTATATCATATTTTATACTTTATATCTGATTTAGTTTTCTCTAAACTTTGCAGTTAATTTTATTCAATAGGAACAAGAAATGAGATAGATGTCTACATCATGGACATGTTTAATGTGAATCTATTTGAAATGAGAACTTTTGAATACCCTTTGAAGGAATAACTTGAAGAGGAATTAAATTTTTTCATTTTACATGAGATATGTGAACTGAATATGACTAGTGATGACTGGTGATAACATAGGACTATAAAAGAAGTAGCTATATGAGATTGTGACATCACACCTATTTTCATCATCTTCTCCAGTACAGAAAAATAATTAATTGTAGGAAAAACTGCATCTAACATATAAATTTTACTGGCTGTGAGTCCAGTGTCTGCATGTTATGTAATTGCATTGTGTTGACCTCTTCCTGGCAGAAGAATGAAAACTGATAGTTACACAGAGGTTTCAGGTTACTTCAAACTACTGTGCAGCACTGTGTTATCATAGACTATGCGTGAGACTGCTTTAGTCTTCCACTGACTCTAAAAAAGAATTTATTCATAGAATATCACCATTTTATCAAATATTGAAAAGGAGCCTATAAGAAATGGTGATAAAGAATTTACTAAAAAAAATTCACCAATTTATTAAGTATTGAAATGGAGCCTATGAGAAATGGGATTTTCAAAAACTGAGGCTCCTATTCATTATGTAATAAATGTTGGTATTGCCATAATGCAATTAAGAATTAAAACAATATAATGCAAAGGTGTATGATATTCATAACGAATGTTGATTTATGTGTAACCAATTTTGATAATAATTAACAGGGGTCATGACCTAAAAAGGTTTTTTTCATTTTCTTCTACAGCCCCAGGCCATTATTGCAATAGCTTACAGTGGTGAATTGTATGCAAAGAATTGTACCCGGTATATTCATTATTATATAATGTGTGTACGATCTTAAAAAATAGTATGATCTCTCCACCACATTATTACCAGGTATATGTTTGATACCAGCAATTTATTTCCAAGCTTTGTGTTGCTCTTTCAACACATATATATAGCAGATTGGCAAAGTTATGGTAACAAAATATTTTTAAACTGCTTTAATCGTTTCACTACCTAGATTCTTATTACTACATTCCATTATCTGACCATTGCTATATAAAGTCCACTCCATAACATACCCCACTTATTATCTCCTGATGAGCTACAGAGGCCATGGCTCTATTTTTAGCTCATCAGGCCTGAAAGGCCCGATGGGCTTATGGCATGGCATGGCGTCCGGCGTCCGTCCGTCCATCCGTCCGTCCGTCCGTCCATCCGTCCGTAAACTTTTCACTTTTTCGACTTCTTCTCCAGAACCAATAACTCCACAGAGCTGAAATTTTATGTGCAGACTCCTTGGCAAATGGGGATTCTAAATTGTAGATTTCGTGACCCCATGACCCCAAATGGGGTCACAGGGGTCACATCCTTAAAAAACCTATTTTCATCTTCTTTTCCAGTTCCAAAAGGTCTAGAGAGCTGAAAAGTTGTGTGCAGACTCCTTGGCCAATGGGGATTCTAAATTGTAGATTTCGTGACCCCATGACCCCAAATGGGGTCACAGGGGTCACATCCTTAAAAACCTATTTTCATCTTCTTCTCCAGTTCCAAAAGGTCTAGAGAGCTGAAAAGTTGTTTGCAGACTCCTTGGCCAATGGGGATTCTAAATTGTAGATTTCGTGACCCCATGACCGCAAATGGGGTCACAGGGGTCACATATGTTTAAAAACCTATTTTCATCTTCTTCTCCAGTTCCAACAGGTCTAGAGAGCTGAAAAGTTGTGTGCAGACTCCTTGGCCAATGGATATTCTAAATTGTAGATTTCGTGACCCCATGACCCCAAATGGGGTCACAGGGGTCACATCCTTAAAAACCTATTTTCATCTTCTTCTCCAGTTCCAAAAGGTCTAGAGAGCTGAAAAGTTGTGTGCAGACTCCTTGGCCAATGGGGATTCTAAATTGTAGATTTCGTGACCCCATGACCCCAAATGGGGTCACAGGGGTCACATCCTTAAAAACCTATTTTCATCTTCTTCTCCAGTTCCAAAAGGTCTAGAGAGCTGAAAAGTTGTGTGCAGACTCCTTGGCTAATGGGGATTCTAAATTGTAGATTTCGTGACCCCATGACCCCAAATGGGGTCATGCTCTAAAACCAATATTATTTTGCTTGTTCACAATGTATTACTTGAGATAACTTAGATATTTAACCTTAGATAATAAATCAATAAAAACCTGATGAGCTACAGAGCCCATGGCTCTATTTTTTAAATGTAAAATGAGCTTAACTATCGATTGTTGGACCTCAATTTTTGTCGAGCGAAGCGAAATGGTTGTGTGGTAAGCTGTTTGTACAGTCAATGCTGGTGCTAGTTGCCTTACTCTGAGGATGTGGATTCGAATCCCGCTAGCGACTCGGCCCGAAAAATTACAAGAATTTGTACTATTGAAGGTAGTGTTATCCCAAATATAACCATGTTATATTTCTTCACTGTCTAAATGGCAAGTATTTCTAATGCAAATGTGTTTAAAACTTTTGAATACTGATTTGATTGCAGCGACACCAATCAGTGAGAGCACAACTCAGCACCACATAGGTATCCCACCCCAGTCTCATCACTTCATCTTCTCCGTGGATCTCCGCAGTGTCCGCGACCACACCTCCACACACACCAACAACGTCTTCCTCAAGTGAGTCACAATGTCTGTTTCTCTAGGTTATGTTTGAGTCTAAAGGTTAATGTTCCTTTGCAACTATCTTTTTTTTTCAAATTTACAAGATCAAAACTAGTGGGGTTTAAAATTAAAGAAATTCAAGTTTCCTTTTGCACAAAGCCTTTAAATGATCTTCACTTAATTAAGAACACACATTATTGGTTACGTGTAGTTTCTAAACATGCCATTATGATTAAATATAGTGTTGAGCTTGTTTTGGCATGTCCAGCAGCCTGTAACCTACATTACATTTTATCCCTGACTGGTGACATATTGAGGTTTTGATATTGATAATCATACTTCAGGGGAGACAACTTTCAGACTTATTTCACAGACTAGTTATAATAGGAAAATGTCTTCTGATTATATAGAAATGTTGTTTTCAGGTATTCATATCCCTTCTTTGGAGTTGCGTCCCCTGTACTGACAAACCCACCGGTGGAGATCCGGAAGGGGATGGAGGTTCTGCTCCCACAGTCCTTCTGTGCTTTCTCCTTTGCATGTCCACTACACCAGCTGCAGGACATGTTCCTGCGGTAAGTACACAAAGTCATTTTGAAAGTGATTCCATTGTCATAACCTACTGTCTGAAATGTTCTTTAAGTTGGACTAAACATAAACTCACAACACCCAGTTCACAGTTTTTTTCAGTTTTGTTGACTTTGATCACTTGTAGAATCAATTCCTCTGTTTTCTTACCAGGGTACCATTGATAGTAGAAATCTGGCACAGAGATCGTCAGCTATCAAAGGATGTACTACTCGGAGGGGCAAGACTTCCCCTGGGTCAAATCATAACAGCAGACAAGTCCAAAGTCATGGTAGGTTCTTTTTGAGGGGTCTGTTTCCCGGTTTGGAGAGATTATGTGCAGGGAACAAAATAGTTCAATGATCAAATGTGTGTGCCGTAACGAAATTTTATTATTCAATGTAAGCGTTCTTCATAGGTTTATTTAAAAGTTTTAGTTCAACTTGACTAGTTCATATAATCTATATACATTGGAAGCCCTTTAAACAGGCACTTGTTGTTGCGAGCGTACGGATTTGGAGAGATTATGTTTAGGGAACAAAATAGTTCAATGATCAAATGTTTGTGCCTGGTATCGAGGGCTTACCAGATTGTAGGGATGCTGGTTTAGAGAGCTTCCACTGTATATAATACTGTGACATTATGATTTGCTATTACAATTAAAAGCTAATGCATATCTTGTCTGAATTGGTAAGCTGTTTGGACAGAAAATGCTGGCTATTGATGCCTGATTCTAATGTATCTTGTTTATTAAATACCTGCTGTTGGTATAGAATGTATCAGATACAACATGGAGAGATATATAAACAGGGTTCGAAATTAGCATTAGTCTGGAACCCATGGCTCGTGAAAAAGAAGCTGGGCTAGTAGAGTGTAAAAACTGGTAGTCCGAAAGACTAGTTAAAATTTGAGGTGAAATGATCATGGAGATGTATTTGGCTAGCGAGAATAAGCCTGGACTAGTACTTTTAGAAATGCACTAGTCCGAACGGCTACTCCATTGAAAAGGTTAAAGGAGGTCTATGGGGGATAATTAAAACGATCCACAAGTAATTACCACCACAGCGTGCCGAGCCGGAAATCTCAATTAGCGTTCTCTCTACTCAGCGTAGTTTTGTCTGCGCAATCCTACGCGCTCCTAATCTTCTCGCGTCTGACCCCTCTCTCGCTTTACTCAACGGCGAAACGGAGTGTCTATAATTCGAGCTCGTAATAATAGCGTTATTTACCTTTTTGCGTTGTGTTCATAATAATAATAATTAGCCCATAATGAACCAAGTTCCAATGTGGATATAGTGATATACTGATATGAGCTTATATTTATTACAATGCAGACCATTTCCCTTTTCTATTATTGATATCAAACTCAAATGTGTATCGCAAAATAAAAGAATTATATCAAATTGGTTCGCTTATCTGATATTTAACTACATTAAACCTATTTCACCCATAAAAGGTTTCAGACATAAAAGGTTAGAGTAGCGCAAACTGACCGAAGCTTGGACACTGATCCGATTCAAATATTATGAAAGACTGTATAATAAATAATAATCTTTAAAATGTCAATTTCAGCAAATCAAAATATTGGATAGAAAGTATTTTACTCGATTTTACATAGATATTTCAGAATTGCTTTAGATTAACCGAAAAAAAAACCAGTTAAAGTTGCGTATATCAGTTCGGACAAGATTGACCTTACTTCGGACCCTACAACCCAAATGTTCTGGCATGCGTCAGTGTTTTAAACTATTCACCAAACTGATTCTTTATATCCTTAAACACATGGATAATAGTCCAGGAACAATACATTATCCCTAGTTAAACTGCTTGAAGTAATTTGTCATTTATTGAGAGCATGCTTTCCTATTTAAATTTCAGCAACTGCCGGAAACTTCGTTAGAATAAATGATGTCGCAATCATTTTCGCAGGTATGCTGCTGCATAAACGATGTGAGCGCTAAACTGATAATTAATTAACTTAATGTTGTTGTCATATGTGATAATGTAATATTTCTACATATTTCCATATTTTTTCCGCGGTCATTTAAAACTTTACAAGTGGTTACAAAGAAAATGTAATAGTGTCCAAATTATTTCATAAAACCGTTCATTGAACCTCACGCAATTGCTAGTTTTGATAAAACAAAAATATATCAAACTATCAATAATTCATAAAAAGAAAATACAAATAAAACATATTAAAAAGGAACATTTGGAAACAAACAGATTGCATTTATTGCAGATATTATAGCGTCAGCTGGAAGTGAAAAGTCTCCGAAGTTCGGGCGACTTCTACAGCTGATGACTTCTTTCAGTTTGCCCTATGCGTAACTTATAAAAAATCAAATATTTTAAAATGTGGTAGAAATGAAAATATCACCAAAAGACTTCATTACAGGGACATAGCAATGCTAATTGAATGCTAATTGAAAGGTATCTGGCTCCGTGTAATGATGTGATCACAATCTGCGACGTTACATAATTGTGGTATTTGGTAGTGTCAGTGGAGACGACAACCGCTAATATACAGATAATGCTGCTGACATAACAGACAATGTGTATTGAACACTGTTATTTGTACATAGATTCAAGTAGAACCCTGGGGATGAAACTTCAAAGCATTATATGTAAGCTTTCTATTGCCAAATCGCATTGCAATTGTATCCAGTCTGGCTAGACAATTTGTCGATTGCAAAGTTTCTCTGCACGTTGTATACACTACTGACTAGATAAATGACACACGACTTGCATGTCAATATATTGTACATTTAATTTGTTATAAGAAGGTTTATGTGAACAGTATTAACAATTCAATGACTGTTTAGCAGTACATTTATAAAACATGTATTCAACATTGTCGGGATAATCGATGTCAAAACAAATTTGTATATTTATTGACATTGACAGAGTATATTTATATGTCCAAGTTGGGGTTTATATATTTCAGGATTAAAACATCACTATCAATAAATATATCACTATGGAATAATTTCAAAATGCCTCTGTTTTGTCCAGTATGTATGATGTACATTCATAGAGACTGAGTGACATGAAAAATGCTGGGGTTTTTTTTTTTACAATATTGAAGTTGTTACCTACAAAACTTGTTTAACATGTTTTATGAGTTAAAATACATCTTTTACATATATTTTACTACAATGGTTTCTTAAATTAAATATCTGTCATTCCTTACGAAAATAGTTTTGCTTTATGAAGAATACCAAATGAATTAATAGTAATACATGTTAGCATTTTTTAAAATTGTAATCGTTTTCCCCCCCACACATCTACACATCTAAAGTCCGATAAACCCAGTGTAGTGCCCTTGGGGATCAAGGAATCGATCCCGGATTTCCAGTAAAATCGTCTGTCCAAGACGTCCAAACCTCTGCAACACAATTAAATCGTCTGTGGGATTGGTGTCTGTAGGCTGTGTTGTCTCGAACCTGGTCATGGACCATGAAATCGTTGTAGTGAGCGATGGCGGGGTCCAAAACAAGAACGAGAATGAAACAGCCAATCAACGATCGCCTGTGAAAAGGGGGAATCCCCTGTCAAAAACATGACCACATCGCTGGGTCTCACCCAGTCCGAGTCACGTGACCATGTCACCAGCACGCAACGCGTTCGCCATCAGCGGGCTCATTATCCCGCAAAGACCTCCTTTAATTTTGATCCCTGATAAAGTATCATTTCGAAGTTTGTGAGCATGTTTTACAACTTCAGAACGACACTGGAGCCGCCGGATGGAGACAAGAGTACAGTGATAGGATTCCAGCAGCCAGTGTGGATGGGTCAGTCAGACTAATAGTTGATCTAATATGTATAAACTTATAAACTTGAATAGGGTTGAACCTTATCACATACTTCAAAATATACCTATTGCTGCAGTTGGATTTTTGTGATTTTGAATAAAAAGCTATCAGATTTTCATCAAATTTATTTTGGCTGTAAATGATTATTCATGCATAATACTTTTGCAGAAAAGTATTCCTGCAGGGAATAACATTTTTAGCAGAAGTTGCAAGAATTAATGGATTGTCTCAATTCAGTGCTTAAAACTTACATGTTTTATATGAATATTCTATTGACAGGAAATGTTCGAACATCTTTGAGGTGAGCACAGTGCTAAGTCTAGAAGACTGGGGACCTCTCCCCTCACAACCAGTGGTCACATCCTCCGAGAGTCAGGTAAGTTACTCATGGTACAGGGTTTGAAATAAGCACTTGTTCGGTACCCCAAGACAAGTGAACAAGTTGCTGGGCTAGTAAAATGTTTTTACTGAGAGTCAAAAAGACTAGTTTGAATTTAAAGATGATAGAGTCAGGTCTTTGAAGGGCATTTAGAAGTGGCATGCATTAGATCATAAGAACAGAACGATTTTATGGATAGCAACTTCTTTAATGTTTAATACACGTATTTTCACATAAAGAAATTGTTATCAAGAAAATCATCCTGTTCTTGAGATACTTTTTATAAAATTTGTCCATTAATAATTATTTTAACTGCAACAGTGCTTACTGACTGTTGTTCCAATGGCAATATTATAGATTTGCTTACTTATCTACAATGTTGCAAGCGGTATCATGTGGATATGCTGTGATGAGGATGAAGAGCTGTTCACAGGCACACACTAATCAGTTACTGTCACTATTGTTTCAGCCTGTATCGTCAGGGTATGCAGCTAGTGGGGGTGAGAGTATGAGGGCAGGGGCAGGAGAGACGAGTCCGAGGGAGACGGCTGAGTACCAGGCAGCGCTGGAGCTGGAACTGTGGAAGGAGAACCAGGAGAAAGTCTTTGAGTCTCAGGTCAGTCCTATATACCAGTCTTTTCAGTATAGCTATTACAGTATTACCAAGCAACGTACTATCTTAGCTTTGCAATATCATCACTTTTGTCCTAGAGTATCAGGTACTTTTCCTTTAGTGAGTAGTGTCTCTTGCCATTATTTGAAGAATCAAACATTCTTTGATGCTTTAAGGGATAAACTGGATATATTTGGTACCATAAATGATTTACATGTTCAAGCTGACGATTACAGGCTTCCTTCATGCACAACTTTAATGGTTTTGTACTCTCTGTGACATTAATAGTGAAACCTAGATGGCAGTGTGAAAACTATTATCTACTCATTTCACCTCCAAAACAGTAGTGTTGGTAATTATCCTTTAAATGTATATTTGTTACATTGAAACCAGTGATCGATATCAATAATCAGTTGTAATTATTGTCCATATCATGAATTTTAATAAATTTTCTTATAATTTTTATTGATCAAGATTTTTATAATCAAATACTGATGGACAATTAACAAATGGTTGATGAATCAATTATTTGATTGATCAGGCATCACTACAAAACATACAAGTGTTGTTCCTAAAGGGTTTCTGGGTTCTGGATTTTGTCTTCCTTCTAATTTGAGAAATGGATACCTTTTACTGCAAAGGCTCTTTTCTGTTCAGAAAGGACGCCCTCATCTGATGACCTAGGAAGTATACTGTGACATAACAGGTAAACCAGCATGTCCTCATGCCAATAGTGTGAAATATGAGTTGGTTTGTGTTCCAGTTGAAGCAGAAGGAGGGTGCGTACATGCGAGCCCTGGCTGAGGAGTGGAAGAAGAGAGACAGAGAGAGGGAGGTCCTCCTCCAGAAGAAGGTAGTCTCTCCTCTCTAGTAGCAGCCATCTCATTCTCATTCCTGACATGTAGATATAGAGACTATTATATGAGTGTCTTTGTCATACTATGTTTACGACACGAGTGCCTGAATATTAGTATTTCCCGAGCGAGAGTGAGGGATATACCAATATTCCGGCATCAGTGTTGTAAACATGTGTTTAATACAATTTGCAGACGGATTATGTTGTCCCCTCATAGTTTTCTTCCTGTGACAACTTTACATCTCTAGCATAATTGCACATTTAACCTATGGTCTGTTCTTATTCTACTTAATTGAATGTTCAATCATACTTCTAACTTATCTATGATTGCCAATTTAAAATTAAAACAGTTAAGAGTTTAGAAAAAGGGAATGGTTATTGTAACTATTAAAGCGAGTCATTATTGAAGCTTGTCCCGATGTTGATAGATGGGAGAGTACACAGCCCATGAGGAGCAGCTGAAGAAAGCTCTCACCAGTCTGGAGAAGAGAGACAAGCAACTTGCAGCCAACGAGCAGGAGGTGAGACACAACTTGTTTCTTCTCTTCTACTTGCTGATAAGATTTGACAAAAGGATAGTGCACATTTATTTTGAAGAAACAATGAGACATTGCCACCGCCAGTGTAGAAAGCCTTGTTACAGTATGACAAGACATCATTCTTATAATTCATAATTTGTAACTTTATGGATGTTCTCTCAATAAACATACTAACATTACTAAGTAGTCTTTAACATCTATTGAGTGATTTATAGATAGAGATACATCCACATATTACCAGGTAGGATAAGGTTGTTGTGAGCATTGAGTTTCTAATAGGCCAGCAAACTGTATACTCAGTATTATGTCAGCACTTGGCATGCATTTTGAATTGAACACTTTATAGATTGTTAAATACTATTAATATATTTGTTTATGAAGTTCATAAAATCAGGTTGTAATGTCAATATCTATCTGTGTCCAGGTACTACGACTGCGGTCTGATCTGCAGAGAGACCACGAGCGGAAGCTGCAGGAGATGAAGGAGGCTTCACACAGACTCAAGGAGGACTGTGATCACAGAGTCGAGCTCGAGAGGTGAGCTAGAGATCTTCTCTACGTTACATGTATTAACTTCTGAATTAAATAGAGCAATAATACAGTGGCCAGTTTACAGGAATCCTAACTCATTAACAAAGGGAATTATTCATTAGGCATGAGCTTAGGATGGAATACAACTCCAGCAGCAGCTTAAATGGTATCCTGTTTCCTGCTGATGCAGTGATAATTCTGGTTTTCTGATCCAAAGTTGGCTTGTTCTCTTTGTGAATGATTTATGGTTCTTGAAACTCAGTCAAAGTCACTCAGGCATGGTTTGGCACCTCAAATTTAGAATAAAAGAATAAAGCTGTTTCATTGTGGTGTCTCAACATCTTCCAAAGACTTTCTATTCATACATTGAATTTATGATCTATTCTTTCTCTTTTCAGAATGAAAATGAAGGAATTGGAAGAATTGGTATCAAGGTATAAACTTGAGGTACATAGTTTTAAGTTCTTTCAATTGATTGAAATATCATACTTCGTTATCCCACTGACAAACTTAACATTCATATCCACATGCCAGAAATAAAGGTCAAAGTCACAGATAACCAAAGAACCATTCATTTTATTCTCTTCATATCTTACACAAAGCTTCTCATAGGAAGACAAAAGGACTGATTAGATTTTGATGACCTTGTCTTTTATTATCAAGGTCAACTTGGCATTTTTCAGCTTGTGAACTTGCATATTAAGCTTGTCACTGGGATATCTCAAGAACTGTTCATTGGATTCTCTTCATATTTTGCATTGAAATGTTTGATTTAATTGGATTTAAACATTTTATTCAATGAAGAAAGGAATTAGGAACAAGTTATCCAACTTAGGTAACCTTCTCTCACGTATTTACAGAATGATAGAATTACAACAATAAACATGTAATAAGAAAGCGATATAATAGAGAAATACATTGAAATGATATATAAGTAATTCAGATTTCTACATATGAGTGATGAAATGTTGTGTCAGGTATCTGATGCAGACAAGAAGTTCAGGGCTCTGGAGAAGGAGTTTGCAGTGTACAAAGAACAACAGAACACAAAGCCGGAAGTGAGACTACAGTCAGAGATCAATCTGCTCACATTAGAGAAGGTAGGCCATTTGTTAGCATTTATAGCAGGTACCCTCCTTAATAAACAAATATGTTATAATCTATTTTTCATATTTTAATCAAATTTATATAATTGGCGGTTCCTAGAAATAATTGACATTTCAGTAATGCATTGACTTGAGTTAACATTGTAAATATTTCTTGCCAATTGAGGAGACTAAATGTGACCAAAACCTTCATTATATCTCTCTCTACTAAAAGAAAAAGGAAGGAAAACTATCTTGCAAATTATTCTTGTATAATTGTGATTTAGTATATGTGAAATGAAAATCATTATGGTGTTCTGTGATTGTGTGTAGGTTGAGCTGGAAAGGAAGCTAGACGCGGTCACCAAGTCGAAGGTGCATTACAAGCAGCAATGGGGCCGAGCGTTGAAGGAGTTGGCGCGGATGAAACAGCGAGAACAGGACATGGCACGTGCACAGCTGAAGAAGCAGCAGCAGGAACTAGAGCACATGAGGCTGCGGTATCTGGCGGCGGAGGAGAAGGAGGTGGTTCAGGCGGAGAAGAAGGAGCTTGAAGACATCAAGAATCAACTAAACAAGTATGGAGAATGATTTACAATTTAAAATCAACCTTGTAACATGAATAAAATTTGCAAAATAATGTACTCCCGGAATACGAACAGGTTCTGTAGATTCCTCTCAACAAGGTCTGAGAACACCCTGTTTTGGTGCACGTTCTGTACCAGTTAAGTGTAGATGAAACCCAGTTAGATCTGTTATCAAATGGTTTTGCGAGGAAACCTCTGATTGACATGAGTTCGTATCCCATTAGATGCACTATTTTGCATATTTTATTCCTCTGAAAACGGTGGATTTCAATCAGACTCTAACATTAGTTAGACATTGGCAATGCCATTTAATTTATTTTTTTTAATTTACCTGCTGGTAGCAGATGGGGGTTATTATTTGTTGCTTAGAATTGGAATTTCTATGTTAAGAAAAACATTAATAATATTCAACTTTTCCACTTACTCCTTTACAGACTAAAGCAGATGGAGGAAGATCGTATGAAACAGTCGACCGACTCTAATAACATGCAGCTGAACAGTCCGAAGGAGATCAATGGATACGCATCTAAGGATTTGGATACGAGTCTGGACGAGCACATCACTCGACTGATTGAGGAGAGAGACACGTTGCTGAAGACAGGAGCGTACACTACACAGGACAAGATCATTGCAGAGCTGGACAGACAGATCAGAGAGGCCATTGCTCATAAAAACAGCTAGCACTGACTTTATTGTCTCATGATAATGAAGTAAAAGTCAGAAATGTCAATGTCACCAAATAGCTTAATTACATCTCTGCCTCAGAACATAAAGATAGAGATTTTTCTGATGGCAAGCCAAGGGATGAGATCTTAGAGATAAAAGAGGTAATAGCTGGTACATTGTCCCGTAGGTGTTCTGTGAAACTGAATAATGTAAGAATGTTGAGAAAAGGATCATATGATGTTCTAACTTTATTTGACAGTTCACACAGATCACAGAGGTAAAAATGCCAACAGCAGCGTCCATGGAGTTGGTGCACAATTTTTATTATGGCTAAAACAAGTAGAGCAAAAAGAGCTTGGATTGAGATACTGGTCTCAGGAAACAAAAGGTTAAGAAGGTGTGCCATAACAACCAGATCCAGAACTGCTTGCACTGATGTTAATTACTGCTTTTAAACTGAAGCCTGTGAAATATCTGCATGTCTGTTGTATTTAAGGGACAAAGGTTTAGATGATGTTCAAACTGTACTTGCTGTTTTGCATGGAATACCTAACATCATATTGTACTGTTATTTGTCATCATGCAGAACAAATATGGAACCAAGAAACCTCAACAGTTATCACTTACATTTGTTAGTGAGGTTACTAGCTCCTTGTGAAAGAAGGATGTGTTTACCTGTAACAGAGAGATCTGTGTATCGTTGTTTCCTTTTATTTCACATCAAAGATCATTTTGGACTGATGGTGTAAATTGGAGAAAAAAACAGAGATGCCTATTGGTGTGTTGACAGCAAAGAATGTGATATGTCTATATTTTGACAAGTTCTTGTATTTATTTGATCCATTACCGTATGTATTAATTTAGACTACTATGTGAATGTTGATTATTTAGTCATTATCTGGGGATAGCATCTAATATTGAGTCGACTTTTCTTTTTGTGGGTTTGTTGTTATTCAGGAGTTTCTAAAAACTTCACTTATACCAACCTCATTAAAATTGACCATGACTCTTGTCGAGCTAGTATCAGTGATAAGTGAGATATGATTTTAATGAGATTGAGTATTCATTGCAAGAACAAAGCATACAGGAAACATATTGTCATAACTGCAATTCTTGCTGATGTTCACTCCTTCCATCAACTGCCATATTTATCAAGAAGAGCATTAGTTTGAGTTACAATAGCAGAAGAGGAATGACGACTTCTAGATTAGTTAATATGATTGTGTATCAGCCATAGAGATACTTCTCCAAAAGTATCGCTATATGTATGTTGGTTTGTATGTGTATTGCATTACATTCTTATGACAAACCTGTAAAGTTATGAAAACATACTTTCATCATTTCATCAAAAATTACTGTATAACATAAGACAGATTCTGTAGCCCAAGTATCTTATACATAGTCCTTACAAATAGTTTTTATAAATTGGTTATTATCAGATTTATAGAAATGATTGATTTCGGCAATTGTTTTTGAAGGTTTATACTTTTCTTGGAATAAACTCTTGATGAGGTTTCTTTCCTTTATGAAGTAAGACCGGGTTAGAGATTGTTATGGAGATGTTATACTCGACTTGAATCACATCAATTATTGTAACCAAATTTTCCATAGTTATATTTTGACAGTTGATGGCAGAATTCCAACTTTAATCTCATTGTTCGATAAATCTACACTCTACAACAGGACTAAGATAATAAACCAACTCTGTTTGTATTTTCCTCTATTCCTCTGCCTAAATGTAATGCTAATGAGTCAAACATATTCTATGTAATGAAGTATTTGGCAACCTAGAAATAAATAATGAAATATGGACATTTGAAAGTTTATAAATTAAAAAAACAGTTCTGAGGTCAGCTGTGTAAGAGAAAAACTTCAGGTTAGTTTTTTCTTCTAGTAGGCTTTTCTTAAACACAGAAGACCTCAGAACTATGTTTCTTCTCCTTAATATACAACATCAATGTCTAATGTTGTTTATAGAGGTGGGACCTGGCTAAATTTGCTCACCATTTTGTTTTGGCGTCCCTCAACATTTATACAGGGTCAAGTCCTGTAAGAAGCATACCGAAATGACCCTCTCACTTGATTCTGAATTTCTGACACTGCATTTCATATTCTTTTGAAGCAAGTAAAATCTGTCAATGTCAAAGGAACAAAATCAGTGATATATCTTGTATTAACAGGTTGATGATCTTCACTTTTTATTTTCGGGAAGATTACTCTGTATAATGCGTTGATGAAGATGACATTTTCTCAAATGTCTGTTATTAACCCATCTTTTATTTTAGTAAATATTGGAAATACCATCTTAACAAATGTAACTGGAGTTGCAAGAATGTATTTGCAGAAAGCATGGTAGATGTTAGAATTATATTTAATTCAGTATGCAGGGATAGTGTTTGTACCGGTACATACATGTATTACTGTGTTAATCAAATGAATTATAAATCTGTACAGTCTACAGAATCACATGTACATAACATTGTAAATAGTTTCATGTTGCTATTTAATCATAAACTTTATTGAAACAATTGTATCAGCATTTTGTATGAATTTGTAAATATGAAATAAATTATATCAATATTTGCTTGTCATTTTCATTCTTTTCGAATTGGGTATAACTGAAATCTTTGAGCAGCATTTAGAAGTGGAATACAAATAAATAAGATTTTCTGGATAAAGACTTCTATATTGTGTAGATACACAATTTTCGGAGTATATACTCAGTCCTTTGTCAGGTGGAATGTTTGGGTACATTTACACTAATCTCATTAAAATCATATCTTTGATTCGTTGCTATATAAGGATAGACCTATTTGGGTTGTGACTCATCCAAGATCTGACAGAATCCCGTAGAGCTCCGTGTTTGCCAGAAGTTGTTACTTTCCAAATGCATGCTTTCAGATTTCTGAAAGCGGACACAGGACTCAACGGGATTTTGTCAGATCTTGGATGAGTGAGAACCCAAATTTTCAAAGCTTAACCCTGGGAACGAATGATCAATCAAAGATATGGTTTTAATGAGATTGCATTTATACAGATTGTTGACAAATGGGAGAAAACTGTATCAAGGAGATTAAAATACGTAAGTTTTCCAATAAGAACTAGAAACATGACTTGGCATACAATGAGGATTTGCATTACAAACATGATTGATAGGCTTTATTGAAGTGTTTGAAATGCAGTACAGAGGCCAATGGCTTTATTTAAAGAAGGTAGATAAAAGCAATTAAAGTTGATTGGTGTTGGCGGCTTTTTTGATGTCCATGAAATTGTCTTTTCAATGCACAGAATCATAGCTGGGAACTACATTTTAGAACAAACTGCCGTCATAAGTTTTTCTATGGAATAAACAGCACTACCAGAAAACCATTTAGTATGCATCATGAGATCTGTATATTGGAGAATCAACATGACATAATGATAACGAACGATTATGAATCAAAACTAAATTATTGCAATTATGATTAACTCAACAATCAATTTCTCAAACTGATAAGCTAGTTAATTCCATATAACTTATTTAGTTATTCACTACAGTATAGTTTCACAAGATAAAGTATGCTGTAAAAGTCTATAATTTATCATTTATTTTTCAAGACAAATTAGTACTGGACTGTTAGAGGACATAGTAAAAAGGTCTACAGTACTGTGCTAGAAACAATCAAATTAATTAATTTTGGTAGTTAATTTGAAGGAGGTAAAATTTAATTAATGTAAATAAAATACTTATAGATATAGGCCTACATAGTACATAACCATGTGCATCTATGAAAATACTAATAAAACTGTTTTAATGGTTTAATGTTTTTAAACAACTGCTGAACTAAATTCACGAATGGTAAAGTTTCAACTGAAGGCAAGTTTGGTATGGAAGACAAAACGTAGATAAGTTTGAGGATCAGAAATCTACTGATCAAAGGGAGATAACTCCAAATTTCTGACCCTGTTGTCATAACAGCACAAACAAACAGCAGGTGCCCGAACTTGTCTGATGAGTTGTTTCCGGATTAGCTGAAGATCTCTTGACCCCATATCGCATGTGAGTGTTAATATCGAATCAGTGACAACAGTATTTATTCGTTGATCACCTTGATTAAATCAAAATTTACAATAAAAATACATCGTTTACTTTGTTGATAAATAGTTAGCCACTGAAGTTCTTACATTCAGGCAACCTTCCAACCTCCTTGAGATGAATTTCTTTTGGAAATATTATATATATTTGTGCTAAACACACGTTACATGACATTTATACAATACAAATATTTTTATGAAAAAGATAAGATTTGAAAATTACTGATACAATTAAATTGTCTCTTATTATTTTGCCAGATATAATGACCTCAACAGAAGGGTTTCAAGCCATGGATATCATTCGCTTAACACAAAATGGTCAAAATCTTTACACACAAGGAAAATTGGTTGAGGCTTTGCAAGAATTTGAAAAAGCACACATATGTGCAGTCAGGTTCAACCACCGGCCGACCATTGACACATGTGCATACAATCTAGCTTGTGCTTATGCAGCGAATGAAAATGGGGAACAGACATCGAAATATCTCAAAGCTTTAAGTCACAGTTTTACTGATACTTTAAACAAAGCAGAGCTCACCTTTCTTACTGCTTTGGCAGAACAACATAAATCCGAGAATTCTAAGAAAGAAACAATCACATTGTATAAAAGTGCCTTGGATCAGTTAAATCTTCTTGAAAGCAACATGCACGCCTCTCAGAAGAAACACATCCTCCAGGAACTGTGTGTCTTGGAGAGAGACACTCCTCGACTGGCAGAGTACAAGTTCCAACTGGCCGGGATCTATGGGTATCTGAAAATGCCCTACCTTCAGGTTCAGTTGTTGTGTGAGAGAGCAGAACTTCTGTTCAAGTCTCACAGGGAGTCAGAGGCTGTACAGGCAGCTACAGATTGTCTCCTGGCTGTACAGGAGCTGAAGGGCAAGAACACAGTCTCAGGTTAAAATTCCTTTCATGCTTGTATAATTCTTATTTATAAAGTTAATGTACATGGTCTATCATCAAAATCTTACATAAAAATATAGGTCCTTTTATCCCTTATACTTTATGTAAATTAAACAGTATTTTGTTGTATATAAAGTATCAAAAACTGAGCTAATACTGACAAATTTAACCATACAGGATAAAAGCCAATATGGAAGAACTGAACTAAACCTTGTAGTTATACTCCTGACCGATATGTTCATCTGTCTGAAGACAATTTTTGTCCAACTGATTGCAGAAAAACTATTCATCCTATTTTTTGCTTTGCACACATCTGCTCTACTGGGAGAGGTGCAGTGCCAAATTGTGAAATTACATTTTTCTATTATTTCTGTCATTTTCTCAGAGCTAAATTTGTCCAACTGATTGCAAAAAAATGTTTGCTCGATTCTTTTCAAACTTTGCACAAACACTAGGAGAGATGCAGTAAAGAAATAATAATAGATTTTGTTAATTGTTTTCTCTACAAATTTCTGTATTTAATTGAATAAGGTGACATTCAATTAACCCTCGTACGACTTACCGGGGTCTATTTGACCCCATTCTCTTCCCACAGAGATTACTCCCTTCAGATTTCCGATCCTACCCTCTGTTGTTTAACACTTGAAATCGAGAGCAGAACCAAAGTCCCCTAGCGGTAGAAAGCAAAATCTCATACCACATCCCTGCTTCTTAATCAATGAAAACACATCTTTCAGTGGCCATGTCGACCAAGTGACTTCAAAGATCTAGGCATTTTACTCTGAAGGGTCTTGCTCATTAGCAAATGTCATTCGAATATGTCTGAAGTAAATAACGCAAATGAACTGTTTTTGGTATTTGTCTCTGATTTGGTCTTCTTTATTTATAAGCATGTTTATGATCAACAGTTTTCACAAAATCAAATAGCATATTTCGAGGAAAACACATGAAACGAGAAAACGTTGGCCTTATGTTTATTTTATCATTATAAAATGTCATTGGCAAATGTCACTTTTACAACGGCGTCGCTGATTGCACAACTAGATTCAATTGCAACCAATCAGGACACTCCCTTTCTGCCCCCGATTTCAAGCGTAAAACAACCGAGGGAAGGATCGAAAATCTGAAGGGGGTAACCCCTGTGGGAAGAGAATGTTTGGACCCCAGCTGTATGGTGTTTTTTTTTTCAAATTAACTAAAATATTGATGCTTGTTTATCTTTAATACTTACAAATGTAAATTATTTTAAAGTAACATAGCCCCTTCCCCACCAAGTGGGGTCTATTAGACAGACCTCAGTGTTAAAAAGGTGACAAATGGCATATATTAGCACATAATATTAATTAAAAAACTTCACGATGCCTTTCTTATTTGGATGTATAATTGATAGGGGTGACTATTGACCCAAAGAGACTATTGCGAAAGCGATAGTCTATTGCCACTTACTATTGCGATAGCGATAGCGATAGACTATTGTAACTCACTATTGCAATAACTATTGCGATAGTTTTTTTTGTACAAATACGCAATAATCAGCTAGATTTCTTATAGGTTTTAGTAGAAATGTTTAATTGATGTCAGGACTATGGAACCAAATTCAGTAAAGAAATCATAAATGAAAACACTTTTTGTCATTTTGCTATTTCCTATCTCTAGTTTTTCCCTTTTGACCTTCTATAATGGCTTGTGTAAATCATTCATAATTAAGGGAAATTTAATAATTTCGATAGTATTGATAGCATCGATAGTTAACCTTACTATTGCGATAACGATAGTATTTTTTATATACTATCGATATAGTACTATTGCAAAGCCAACTATTGCGATGCATCGATAGTTCGATGTATTGTTACACCCCTAATAATTGACTAAAATATTTACAATGAATGGATCTGTTACAGAAAACTCTCAGCGCGAAAACGAGGACAATTCCACACCTAAGGAAGAAATTCTGTCCCATGAGAAACTGAGTGAGTCAATTGCCAAACGAAAGGAATTATTGCACTTGTGTATAGACAAAACAAATCCAAGATAACAAACCCTTTTCTGCCTTCTTAAAAATTCAAATGGTAAGAGTTGTCATTTCCTGGATATGATAATAACTGTCGACTATTAACACCTGATATCCAGTGTGGTGCTCAGCTCACCTGTGGTAATACTTCACCTAGTAGCCTCTGTGTTGATATTTAAAAAAGTACCAAAAGTGTAATTTTGTCATATTGAGTGTCAGAGTTGGATAAAAGCACAAAACATTTCCATGCCAATGAACATTGTCTTCAGGATGACTTTATTTCAAACATGAGATGACACTTCCCATTGCAGTTGTGAGTCTGAATGAGTTAGGCTTGCTGTTCACTCAGCTCCAAGAATACGACAAAGCTGTCGAGTGTTTCCAGCAAGGGCTGGACATCATCTCCGGGGAGGATCAAGTATCCAGACACGAGGCTGTCCTTCTGCAGAACATTGGAGCTGTGTACAACTTCAGACTCGCACAAGATGGCAACTTTGTTCAGAAGGCACTGCAGTATCATCAGAAAGCGATTGACCATTATGGTGAGTTAAGTTGTGAAAGTAGACTTTGAACCTCTAACACTGTAGGTTGGATTTCATGAATATCTACTCTTGTAACTGGTATACTCATTGTCATTTTCTTGCTGTGGGCTGCATGTATTTATGTATTGATACGTCACTGACTTCTGACCCTGACATCCATATGACAAAAGTGCGTTACAAAGTTCTCTGATTCATAAAAAAGTTCACATTTTCAAAAAAATCAGAAATAAATGGGCTTTCACATGTTGTAATTAGTATCTATATACAATTTTATTTTATTGAGAAATGATGAATTAAAAATATTGAATCTATTTTTAATCAAAAAACTACTTACAGGTGCGTGTTTGACGTCATAATAAAAATGTTACCTATTCGATTCAAAGGGTTAAACCTCTATAGTAAGTGCATGCAAAATGCATCATTATATTCAGAATATCATAACCTAGCTTATTAAAAAATTTAGACATTGAATATATTCTTGATAGAAAATAATACCAAATCATTAAATCGTTGGAAGGTTGTTTAGTATCGAGAGAAAGAATATTACATTTTCATGTTACTGATGTGTGAATGGGTGACATGTTCTGCCTGCAGAAGACAACAACAACAGCCGCGGACTGGCCTACTGCTACCTGAACAAGGCGTACGCTGAGTATCACAACCTGGACCGGACATCCGCCCAGGAGGCCTATCTTGTAGCGCTACATAAAGCCAGGGAGAAGACTGGCAAGAAAGGAGATAAAAAGAGTAAGTTCTCTCCAGGAAATTGTCTTGTTATTGTAGCAGCAGAATTTCTGTAATTTGTTAGAGTTATAGTAAGGATTTAGTGCTACATACCCCATCGTGCTCCATCAGTGTATTTATATCCCCTAATTCCCTAAGCTCAATAACTGTCGTCTAGCTGTAGATTGGTTACTCGTTGTTATATATATCATGTAATTTTTGCAGCCAATGAAAAGATGATCCAACAATCCAATGAGCATTCTACAAGATCTCGACATTTGCTCTAAAAGTGTAGTGATAACAAAAGATACCAATTTTCTTTGGGTCAAAAGTTTATGTCCTACACATCACCTATTACAGTTGTCATTGTCCATTATTTTGAGAGGAAATAGTGAAATAACTCAGAATACAATCAGGGCCGTGTTCAAGAGAAGTTTCAAAGTATTCGCTCGAATAGTGATTACTTTTAAACCTCTCTTGAACGCGATTGCTCAATGTAGCGCTCGCTTTTATGGACACGGCCCAGATGTACATCTATGTCTATTTCCTCACAGATGATATAAGAACCCAGTGGCAAGCTCTAGAAGGTCTGGGGTCAGTGGCATGTTGCCACCACGACACAAGGAAAGCCCAGGAGTATTTCCACAAGGCCTTGAAGCTGGTGCACCAGGATGAGCAGGACATGGTCCAACACTCCGCGTGTGATCGCATTCTGGAGAAACTCCTCAGTGTCTCCACCAGACCATCCTCTGTGAGTATTTGGAGTGAGAAGGTGATGCAGAATTGAGCAGGGAGTAGAATGTAGAGTTACGGAAATCACTGGAATGTGATTGACTATTTTTTCAATCTAAACTAAATCTAAAACGATTTTAAAGATTTACCTATTAAGCAGATAAAGGGTGATTACATAAGACCAGAATTACATCAAACTCCTGAAAAGCTATCTTACTTCTTTTTATCAGATCTCAAAAATGTCCCCAATAAGTGTCAAAACACTGAAAACACTCAGTAAAGTAAAAATCTAATGGAGGTAATATGTACAGATCTTTCACATTTGAATGTAAAACCTTGACAAGAAAGAGTTAATGGCTAAAAGAAAGAAGGATTTAATTTTTTTCTGGAATCTCCTAAGATGATATTGACAATTTTAGAAAACATGCTTCTAAGAATCCCTCTCCATTGTAAATGTTGCCAAATTTGTCTACAAACTTAAATAAAATTATAAACTTATTAACCTTTGAGCTTATCAAGCTTAAAAGGCCTGATGAGCACATGACATAACATAGCGACATTGAATTCCCTACCTGTTGTGCTTACCTGAAAAGTCGCCATTTTTTCACCTTTAGAAATTTTACCCGCATAAATCTGTGTAAGTAATTAATTCTATCTGGCCTAAGTTTCATTACTTTATTTCCTCCTACAGAGAGAGATGGGCAGCACAGGCCCTGGACTTGGAACCATGCTGTCAAGACTTGGATCCACTGGACCACTGGACCAAGGATCAACTGCAGGTCCTCCATCAGACTCCAAGCAACTTGGATCTTCCCAATCGTGGAAGAAAAAACGTCATCTCAAAGTGCGTAAAACTGGATCACTGAGACAGTTTGATAAGGTAGCGAGAGGGTTGCTGATGGAATCGACTGACCTGACGCAACGTGACGAGGAGGAGAGTGAGAGTGGATCGTCCAGTGAAAGTGAGACCAGTACAGTGTCTGACCCCAGCGAGGAGAGTGACGAAAGTGCGCCCACTACTTCCGCTAGCACTGTTGCCACACAGAGGTGAGAGGTAGTCAGATTAAGCAGAGTTTGAAATAAGCTTGTCGAGTAGTCAGTTGGAAAGTGTATTGTTGACATTTAAGATATCAAATTGTACTTTTAAATCACAAGAATGTTTGCCAGTGTTCTGCTTTTCAACTACTTGGGATGCTGTTTACAATAATAGCAACAACGTTGGCCTGTATATTTTTTAAGCTCTCTCAGTGCTAAGCTTGTTGTAAGCCTATGTTAATGTATATAATGACAATCTTAGTGCTAAGAGAGAATAAAAAATACTAGCCCAGGTGGCTGACAACTGCTATTGAGTTTAGTGATTATACCCCCGCTACGACGTAGTCGCGGGTATATAGAGCTCTGCGTGTCCCTCTGTGCGTCCGTCCGTCCGAAATAATTTCCGGAGCATATCTCAAAAACTAATTGACTTGGAAACTTCAAATTTCTGATGGAAGTAACCCATATGGTGCTGTTGTGCCTTTTAGGGGTCTCAACTCCAAGATCCAAATAAGTTTTGAATTTTCACCAAAAACGATCCAATTTTTGGATTTTGTCTCGTTTTCGGAGCACATATCAAAAACTATTTGACTGTGAAACTTCATATTTGGTTTGGAAATAACCTTTATGGCGCTTTTGTGTCCTTTAGGGGTCCCAAGGTCCAAATAATTTTTGATATTTTGTCATTTGTGTAATTTCTGGAGCATAACTAAAAAACTATATAACTTGAAAACTTAAATATGGATGTTGCCTACCTGTATGATATCGTTGTGCCTTTCATTGGTTTAAAATCCACGGTTCAAATAATTAAAAAAAATATTTTCATTAAAAACAATCATTGTTATTCATTGACATGATTGACTAGAATATACTTTCCAATTTATTTATACTGTATGAAGGTGATCAAACTACAGGCCGGGATATGTGAGCTGTGCTCACTTTTGCCTTGTCCTTTCCAGTATTATTTTTGTGTCAAGAAATATAAAAATATTATCCACATTTGTGCTGATTTCATCATCATAAGAAATTTATTATTACTTTTTATCATATTGTTAACCCTTTACCTGCCAGTGTAAAACTAACACGGACCACCATGTCTGTTATTTGAAATTATTTGAATGGTTTTGTCAGTATTCATTTGAAGTGAGTTAGTGGTTAAAATTATTCAAGTTATGAGCGTAAGTCCCTGAAGGTATTGACATCAAGTTGTCCAGATCAAATTCTAAGCACCAGTAAGGAGTTTTATAAAACGTTTAATCAGTATAACTAAATGGCGTATCTGCTCTTTTCTTCTGGTAAAACACAATTTCCTGACTACCTAAGCTTGTCAAGTTTTTTTAACAATACAATAAGAAATGTGCATTTCGCTGTATATCAAATTTTTTTCTCACTGATCTCTTCCAGACCAGCTGATAACAAGAAGCCTGTTCCTTCTCAAACCTACAACTCCAACAGGTAAACATGTCACTGTCACCATAATCTGATGAATTTCTCTTATTGAACCTTTTAAGATTTTATTAATGTGTGGCAATATATTCAAGTACTTCAAAACTTCTTGCTGTATACCTTGTTCTTGTTTGAGTGTTATTTTAGAAGATGAAAGGGAGCATATCTTTGTATAGAACTACTTTCGCCTCTATTTGTTTTCTTCATCACACTCAAGTTATGAAATCCAACTAACAATACTAAAAATTCTAGCTTCATGAGTAAAACTCAACGTCCCATGTCGTCACGCATCAGTCGCCGGCAAAGTGCGAAGGGTCTGAAGAAATCTCTGTTGATGAGTTCGGACGAGGACGAGGGAGATCAGAGGCGTATACGGGATGCTTATAGACAGTTGCAAGGTAACTTTATTAGCTCATCAGGCTCATCATGGCATGAGGCCGGCGTTCGCTTTTTCGACTTCTTCTCCAGAACCAACAACTCTAGAGAGCTGAAATTTTATGTGCAGACTCCTTGGGAATTCTAAATTGTAGATTATGAAATAGGTTTTTAAGGTTGTGAACCCTGTGATCCTTTTTGGGGTCGCAGGTTCCACAACCTTAAAAACCTATTTTCACGAGAGCTTAAGCTCTCTTATTGATATTGAGATCGCAGGCTGATACAGAATGTGATATAAAACAATCCGCGCAATACTATCTATACATTAGATAAATAGTTTAATGAAGTTTTGTATCATATCCTGCACTGTCTCAGACCAAAAGCTTAATCAGCATGATGTGATATGAATGTTTATCATGCTTATAATGTTTATCAAAATACTGTCACCTAGGAATCCAAGTTCAAGTCAAGGTTTGACATACTGATATTGGTTGAATAGGTTCTCTGATTGGTCCAATTCAGACACTAAATTATACCATTTACTTAATATGCATCTCCACCATAACAAGTGCCATAACAAAGACACATATATTTTAAACTTTGCATGGAAATGACACCCTGCGAAGATTTCAGTATATTGTAATTTACATAACTTTACATGATCTACAGAAGAGAGTGAATCAGAAGAGGAATCATCAGCAAGGACTCCTCGGACGACCGGACAACACCTGGACTCCTCATCTGAACAATCGGATTCCGATCAGACCATTGAGGAGAAAACTGACGATGATGAAGATGACGAGCACACTGAAAATTCAAATAGCCGACAAGCCAACCAATCACAACGGTCGTCTGTCAAGAGAGGAGGATCTGAACTATCTGGAACAAAATCTCTCCGCTTCCAGACTCCTGGGTCCTCATCTGATGACAGTCAAGGACGACATCAGAGGTCAGAGGTCAGCGTTGATGTTCATGGCAATGGAAAGGTATTTAAGTGGAAGTGACATGAAAATCAAAAATTTTGAGGGCAATTATTCTTACAAATTAATTTTTACAAGTAATTAAAATATATATTAATAAAGTGAAACATAAGTGGACGTTAAGAATATTTATTATTTTAATGTTTGTTAATGCATGGTCGTGTTAACTGGAGTAACTAACAAACCTGTATGATATGAATAATGGTTATAAATGATAAATTCATGATGTCCACACTTGTTCAATGACATTTTAGTTCAATGGGAGAGACTCCAGAGCAAAATCAAGACAAGCTCAGCAACCTGACAGTGAATCTGAGTCTGAGGACAGTGATGAACTGAGTGACGAGGATACACATGATGAGTGAGTTCTCCTTGATTTATCTCCTATAAATGAGGTTTTATCATCACCATGGACTTAGCTATGTAGCTAAAACTAAACAATATTTGCAAGATGATTTTAAATATTAAGCATGAAATCATGATTCAAAGTTTGCCACTGATATCACGGTAAAGCGTTTAACATAATTGAACAGTGGTATTTTGCTTTCAGTTCGATGCACCATGCATCTAATTATTTAGTGTATTTTCAGTTTGTACTGTATACCATAGTTTATTTTACTATTATTACTTATTCATATTTTATGTTTTTGTAAATTTTTATGTTCTTTGAAATTCAGTTTCCAGAATTTTGTTTGTTTGTTGTGGTTTAAAGTTTGTAACATTCTAGGTTCTGAAGAGAAACCGTATACCGAACTGTGTACCGCAATCCATACCGAACTGAAGATCAAATGTACTGTTTCTTCCCAAGCCATTAATCAATATCATTTTGTATGTTTTTACATTGTAATCATTTAATATGTACATCTTTATCCTTTCAGGAGACAAGCCCCACCGCTGCCAACACAATCTCCACCAGCGACAATGCACCGCACCTATGAGAAACCTGTCATGATGAATAACCCTGTGTACGGCAGTGCTTCCCGTGAGTCTACTGGGCATTATGCTGATATAGAACTTGAACGTGCTGACTCAGGGAAACAGCAAGGTGAGCACGCAAACGCAATAGCATTGCTCAACATGAAACTGCGGCGAGGCCCCAATTACTTCATCAGTTCAGATGAAAATGACGAAGAAGAGTATGATTCTGACAAAAACAAAATGGCGTCTGAGAGATCTGGAGGTATGGTTAGCTGATGCTAACGTAGGCGCTAGATGTGGGCATGCATTGCATGTGTGACAGTAGATAGAAGACCTGCTCCTTTAGATTTATCAAAGTTTGTTCCAAACATCCGGAACTTGCATGAAGTGAAAGGAGTGGCTCTAAACATTGTTCTTGGTGTGCGGAACATGTTCCCGTCCTGTGTGGTTTGCACCATTCACTTCCCACATGTACTCGATGTTACGAACAACCTTCAGTAAATAAAGGAGCAGGTCTAGAATCTGTCATCTTCTGGCATTCTGAATTTATATAACCATTATCCAATGATTCCTTCTCTAGTACTCACTGACACTTGCTGTATTTTCCCGCTTTACTTTTGATCTTTTTAAAACAAAAAAAAGGATTCTTTTTTTTTATCACTCTTTTCACTTAATATATCACTGATTAACAATCAAAAAACAAGTTTAATATTGATGAAGATTTTTTTTTCTACTAATTTCATAAGAACTTATCCTCCAGAAATCTCAAGGTGCATTTAACATTAACAATATTCTCTTCGATATTATTGCAAACTTCTTCATATTGGTTTACTTTATTGCATGAACCTTGCTGTCCAATTTATATTTTATGATTTATCATATTATTATCATATTATATCCAATACTTTTTGTACCGTACAATTGTTTAGTAATTGAGAGCATGACACATATTAACATAGACACTTGCGATATTAACATATTGCAAGTAAAGTGCTTCCATCCTTGTTAATCAAGGTAAGGGCTTCCTTTTTACTGCTTCATATGTAGGTGAAGGGTTAAATGGACACTTACTCAAGCTGGGGAAATCTTTGTGGAAATTCAAGCTGGAATCTTACTCTATAGAATACTGTAGATATTGTAGATATGGAACTCTATTTTCTAAACTCTCTTATTGTTTTGAAGTTGTTTGCCCGGTTTATTACTGGAACTAAATTCATATTATTTTCTATCATCATAGAACAATAATGCATAATCAGCTGTATACAAAGGGTTTCCTTTCAAATAATCAAATAATGTCCCCTTGGCCTTAGAAAGCTGGAGATCAATTTAACATGCTTTGTTAAGTAAGTTGACGTCTGGTGATGGTTTTGATTTCATGGTACATATCATCCTTATTATATTAATGAACTCTTGAACCTCATTATCTATTTACTTCTTGTCAAATGAATTATTTCTGTATAGGAAAAATTTAAGAATGAATGTATGTTTAAAGTCAATTAAGTCCGTTTTAACAAACTGTGGCTGATGAAGTTGCTTGCTATCTATGACATAAATGTAATCTGAAAAAACAAATGGCCTTCAAAAGTTTGACAGGCTCTCCTGAAATTACTTATTTAATGTAAAATAAAATTGTGAACATTGAGTGGACCATTGTCTACATTGTAGACACATGTCAATATGTAAACCCTGTGTGGACCCTTGTCAATATTGCGAATACTGTGTGTACCAATGTCAATGAGTTGTGCATGACCTAAATAGGGTTACTTTATTGATTATGATACCATGAGCCCCATATCTCTAAATACATGACACATCGGGCAGATTTGACACTTTTTCACATTATTTTATTGTATATCTGTGCCAGGTGGAGAATCATCTCCAAGTTTTGGCGAGTCCACCATGTACGAGACCATCAGACCAGCAGTACCTGACAGAGGTCATCGAGGCGGTCGGACGAGGAGGGAGGAAGATGAAGAGGGAGATGAAATAAGCACTGAAGAAGAGGAAGATGATGGAAACCCAGTTCTATCCAGAGGTGAAAGGTGAGTGTAGACATAGTGTACATTGGTTAGGAGAGAACTCCCTGCCATAATAAAGAAGGCTTATGGTTCTTCATCCTTCAAAGTCTTCAAACATTTTTCTCTAACATCATTCGAGTCAAAATTAAACATAAAGCATAAGTCAATTAACCTTTTACATGCGGGTCCTGGCATTTTGGGGGATGGCCTATCTTCACCACTGGATAATCACCAATTATTCCTTTATCCTCTTCAGCATGCAACATAGTTGTTGGGAGGATTGAAATGAGATTCTTCGTAACACATCTTGTTAGGCTTTGTAACTTTCTATCTTTGTAACTAATCAATCATTGTTTCTTAAATTGCCATGGTAAAGTTAGCAATAATATACCATGATTAACAAATTTTGTAAATTTTGTTTTATCCCAAGGGAGCAAAAGATGATGTTATATCACCAAAAACATGGACAGAAACAAGAAGCAACACAGCAGGATACGAAGGAAGGGAAATCAAAGACATGCGTGATATCGTAGAAATACAAGTACGGTAGAACACGGATATAACCAACTCCAAGGGTCCAAAGAATTTAGTTTACTAATCCGCTGTTCGCTATTTGCGTTTGCGCCATCTATAGGGCTTTTGCCGGGACTTATAAATTTGTTCGCTATATCCGTGTTCCACTGTATCAGTAGAGATCCTGCTAGCAGCTGTGACAAACCAAATAAGCAACCTCATAGAAATACGAATATACCTGTTTCAATGAGAGATCCCGCTTGTGACTGTGATAAACGCAACTCCAGTGTGTTTTTGTTAGCGCCTGTAGCTACCTGTCTTTGTAAATGCATGTTTCTATCTGTCCATTGTTTTATTGTTTAGAGAAGATTGACAGGGTTTATGGATGAAAGCTTCTTTCCTGTGAACAAAAGTAAGCAGATCTTTGTCTTTCAATACATTGTTAGTCAGCTGCTTGGCTAAAAGAGAACCAGTGTTATAGATAATGTCAACTTTCTATGCAAAGGGGTTTTGCAGCACAATTATGAGATTATGTGATGACTTCTTACGAAATCAATTTTATAACCAAATTAAAAAAAATTTTTACTTTAGCTTTGTTGTTTATCTACTTCCTATAATCATGTATTTTCAGGAAAAAATATTGTTTGACGAATAATATAATCAAGATCCAATATTTGAATAGGCATTGAAGTTGTTAGAAATAATTTTAACTTTTTTAAGGATTACCCACTTATTTTGTAATTCAAAAGATGTTGCAATAACTGTTTTTCCCAACTAGGCCTGTATTATTTATGTATCATATAATCAACATAAAAAATACCTATTACAGGTAAAAATTATAAAAGTTTGCATATATGCAGCATATTTAGAAAGATTTTTACATAATAACTATTGTCACAATCAGTGAGAAGCGCAACCTGCAGCACAGTTTAGACAGGATGATGCATCTTCATAGGCACTTCCATAGCAACTATTTTCAGAAAAATTAGTAGAAACAACAAATAAGAAAATATGATAGTGGATGAATTTTACGCTTTCCAAACTTTTATTGTTAGAAATATTGTCTGGGATATTTGTTCTCATATTATTGAAATCTACGTGCTGTTACTTGTGTAGTTGCCTTTCGTAATAAAATATATTCATAAAACACAAAGGATTTGGTTTTGTTTGTTTGAAGGAATTACAGTTTGCTCATTTACCCCCTCTTCCTGGTCAAAGAAGCTTCAGATACTGTACATTGTCAAATTTCAATCTTAACCACATACAAACATAGTTCAGAAGTAAGTCTAACCCGCCAACAGCACACCTAGAGGCAATGCTTGATGTTTTCTTCGTACAGCCATGAAAACCATGAAAACAAAAGCTTTCGGTGTGAGAAGCTATGGACAGATAACTCCAAAAAGCTATCCAAATTCAAATGCTTTCAAAACAGCGACTGTTTAAAAACTATTATCCTACCTCATGTAAGAATGCCGATCCCTGATCGGTCCACGTGACCATTAACAAATATCAATAAACACCGTGATATGGGTTGATAAATCTTCCAGAGGGTGAAAAATGTTTTATATCCCGCAACATGAATAAAGCATGCATCCACGTTAATCATTCCATGTCACGTGACACAAGTTAAAGGTCATAGTTTGTCGATAGATCAGCTGTATTCTGTCAAAATTTGTCTTTTTTTTTTTTAATGATATTTTGAGACATGCGGTAAGATAAATACGTTATAACATTCAGTTTGTTCGGGTGACATCGTAATTTACGGGTCGTTGGATAAACACTAACGCGGGGCTCATAAATTACGATCTCACCCTCCACTGAATGTTATAACGTATATGATGTGATTGGTCAGCTATTTGACTGGGCCATATTTAAGCTAAACTGATACAGAACAAGCCCCAAAAGAGGGTCACCAAATCTACAATTTCAGAATCCCTATTTGCTAAAGAGTCTGCACACAATATCACAGCCTTCTAGGTTTTTTTTGTTCTGGAGAAGAAGATGAAGATAGGTTTTTAGGTCATGGCCTGTGAGACCCTTATTTGGGGTCACAGGGTCACCAAATCTACAATTTAGAATCTCCATTGGCCAAGGAGTCTGTACATAAATTTCAGCTCTCTAGAGTCATTGGTTCTGGAGAAGAAGTCGAAAAAGTGAAAAGTTTAAGGATGGCGAACGGCCGGACACTGTACACCATGTCATGCCCCAGCTGGATTAATGTTAGAATTGGAAATCAATCTCACCTCGAAGAAGATAACCATACAATTTGTTTTTCATTTTTTATTAAAAAACAAAATAAATATAATACATACATACATATATATCACAATTTGTACAGTGCCTGGTATCTCAGATACCCGCTGCTATTTGTTTGTTTATTTTATCCATCATCTGCCTGTCCAACAGTCCCCGCCTGTACTGCACAACGATATAGGACACAACCCCAATGACGAACCACACTGCTTCAAACACATAAAACTGTCTCTCCTCGGAATCAGGAGTAATATCACACCTGTAAAGAGAAATATATAAGCAATTAGCAATATTCATAAACACCTGATGCATTCGGCAAGCAATTAGCAATATTCATAAACACCTGATGCATTCGGCAATTAAACAGTATTTGGTATGATAATTACCATTACACGGAGTACTAGAGTCATTGGCCTTTCACTTTCCTTAAATTCAACCAATCACAACTCTGCTTAGAGGTTGTATTTCTCAACTGGTTGCTGATTGAAGGGTCATGAGAAATGACACCTTCAGAGCAGCACTCTGATCGAGGTAGGAGTGTAATGTTCGACCTGATTTTAATAAGATTGATATAAAGTCTGATTTCCTGAATGGACATCATACAATATAAGATTAACTTATATCTTTACAATTAAGTTTCCACCATTGGCTCTGTAGCTTAATAGGATTTTCATGACATATTATCTAAGGATGGAGATCTAAAAATAATTTCATTTGTGTGTCCTCCCAAACCAGCCATGGATTCAGAGGGTCCCCTCCTTCCCCTCTTCCCCCCTTGAAACATTTGGCATGTAAATATGATGGACACCTTGATGAATGTGTGAACACAATGTGAACCCCACCTTAAAAAATACCTTGATTCCTCTAAACCTGAAACTAACCTTACTATCCAGTCTCAATGTAGTAAACAAAGATAGTATTCTGATATGAACTTCCTATGTCAACTGGTTTCAGCGAAGAAGTCAAGGTTTAAGGGATAATGCCTATAGTAGAGGGGGTGAGGACCAAGTGAACAAACTTTGATCCCCCATGTGCCAGGTACCTCCCTTCACAAAATTCAGGTAAAATGTGAAAAGTTTATGGATGACGTTGGACTGATGGATGATTACAGGCCATGCCATAAGCCATTTTTTGAATTTCTGTTTGAAAAATTTAATAAAGTTTTTACAAATTTAACAAATCTGGTTTGAATACATGATAATAGAACACCTCACCCTTTATACATCATTTTCACACCATCACACTTAATAAGCATCTTGTAGCCGGTTTCTTGACAAAAATGTTTTTCATCATTCTGTAAAGGAAATATTTATGATGAAGGTTCCTATTCTATTAACAATCATACCAACATGTATCATGTATATAAGCTCTGTTTTATCATCTCTCCCATATGCTTGATAACGGTATAAGAATCTGTATCGAAAACGTCATTATTGATAATAAAGAAGTTGATCATCCATAAAATCTTTGCCTTCTTAATGATAAGTTTGTTGTCCAATGAATCATTTTTCACATTTCCATGGATTTAAAAAAAATTGTGTAATCTTTTGACACACATTCCAATTTCAAACAAAGTGAAAAGCATTAATTGAATGACAATTTGTTTCATTTCTACTTACACATAGGCTTTTAACTGTACACATTTTTATCTATGATCTTCACGTATCTCACAGTAGTATTGAAGATTTGACTACTTAAGAATGAACAAAAGGTTAATTTACTAAAGGTTAATTGTAACTAAAATGTAGACACTGTATAAGGCTAAATGAAATAAATGAAATGTTTCTCGGGCATCGGCCCATCACTTTTATTTGTGCAGGTGATAGATTTTTATTCTCATTTTAAAACAATTTCAACATAATTTTTGCTAAACCAAAAAATCCAAATATATGGATCTGCAGGAATGGATGTATTTACGTTTGGTATATTATACCATTTACAAGGTTCATTTTGAAAAATCAAATGTACTCCTCCTTCGGACTATTTTTTCCAGCAAAAAGTAAAAAGTAAGTCCAACTGCCCTCGTCCCTTTTGATACAAATATGGCTGAGAAACATTTAACTCTTTATGCAGGAAGCCTAAGGATTCACCAATACTTTACTTACAAGCTCACTTCTGCTACACCTTTTGCAGGTATCCAAAACTGTATATTTGTTTGACTTGCAAGTTTCGTTGGAATTGGCTAAACAAGAAAAGATACAAAATGCAGTATAAATATAACATACCTGTAAACAAAATACATAATTAAATTTACATTATTCTAAATTCATAATGTACTTTGACAGTAAAAGTAAAATGTCAAATTTGTTACTTGGTTAATTATTTAACTTAATATTGAAGTTAAGTATGTTAATATATTTACATTTATTACTCACCCATTTAATATATTGCTGTTTACTTAATCTACAAATTTATTATATATAACGTGACGTCATGATGGTTAAAATATCAACCAGGTCGTGCAATTAAGTGTGATTTATATTAGCTAGTATTAAATAAAATACTAAACTCGGCCCCCTTTCATAACATATTTAACGAAATTGTGAATGGTATCGGTTTCCTCCTTGCTTTCGCTTGTTGTGTATACAACAACACTGACTCACTTAAGATTAGATATGTTGTTAAACGGGACGTCAAATAGTATTCTCTATTTCTTTCTCTCCCGTTGGAGATATCACATTAATCTAATTGTTATTACACATTGTGTAATAACATTGCGTGCTTTCGATTGATGTGATGTCATAAAGGTTAAAATATGTTGCAATGGAGTGTGTCCGATTTATCCATGAGTTTGTGCTACTAAATCAGTGAGAAACAAAATAAATTACTAAACTCAGTCACATTCAAAAACATATTTATGAGACTCATGAAAGTGTCGATATCTAACTCGATTTTGAATTGTTAAATACCAAACCAGTCACTTGTTTCATAAATATGTTATTAAACTAGACGTCGTTTAGTATTCTCTATTTATTTACATGATTCTTACCAATTGCTTGTACTATGGCCTCCTTGAGTTTGTGTTGATAAGACCATCGACTCTCAACAATCAGTGTGATTATTGACAAACTGAAATGAAAATTATGCACAAATTATATTTTGCTTTGCAAAACCAATTTATGTTCTTAAACCACCTGTCAAAAGCATATTCACATGAAATTGTTTTTGTACCTATAGGCTAAAACAATTCTAAAAAATGTTTCTGGTCTTTACAGGCTGACAAAAATTATGTGATGACGCGATTCTTTTATTTATTTACGAACAATTTTTTTCAAATGAGGAGATAATTGTATAATTCTGTACCAGTTTAGTGCAGACAAAACCCAGTCACATAGCTGACCAATCACTAAATAGTATTTAACGGTTGCCTTTTTGAAAGCATTCGGAATCATTCATTAAAAAGTTTCACATACTACGGAAACAAAGTATGAAAGTATAGCTGTTGAGAGTTACTTGCCCTAGCTTCTAATCTTGTACCGAAAGGTTTTGTTGGATGTTCTGTGACGGGCTAACTGAATAGCTTCAGAGGTGTGAGGTGAGGTAAGTTGGGGTGTAACGCCGCTTTCAAGAGTATTTCCCTTATATCATGGCTACTAGTATTATGGCAGGGAGAAAGCCTGCAACGCCATGTGGCTATGCATTGGGAGCATAGCTGGAACTAACGAACCATGGGTGGTACTAAGCTGAAATTCAGTGTAGCATTGCACCCAAACCTTACTGCGTGTAGAACAGTTCTCTACTGCAGACAAAGTTGCTGTGCCCCTGGCAGGATTCGAACCCAGAACTCTTGACCCAAAGCCGACTGCACTAACCACTGCGCTATCCCACCCCCAATATCATCAGAACATGCAAGCCTACAGGCTATTACAGACTTTTTGGCGAGTAAACCTCTGAACCACATGAATTCGTATCCCAGTATATGCATTATTTTCAACTTTTATTCCTCATAAAACTGTTGATTTTAATCAGACTGCAAATATACTGATGGAGCAGTCCTTTGAAAAGTTTATAAGAAATAGGAGAAATACAATTTATCAAATCTGAACATTTCTGCATCAGTGATTGACAAAAAATTTTAATGTTTCTATGTTATCTAGTAACATAGATGGTAAGCTCTGTCATTAATGACAACCAAATTGACCAACCAAAAACAGATGATTGAAAACAGTTTTTCACTCCAAGATACATTCACAATGAGTGAGTGAGTTATTGTTTAACGCTACTTCGGCAATATCGCAGCCATTTGCGGCGACATTCACAATGACAAACAATTCTTTTTCTCTTTTATTTATTTACATTTAGACTTATAATATTTATTTTTTATCATGTCATTTTTTCATAGCCACATACTTACCATATCAAAAGAATAACCGCAATCACCATGCGTTTCTTTGAGCAAAATTCTATCATGCTTGAATCCTTTCCTGTCCCTTGTTTATCGCCTTCCATGAACCATGAGCAATATTCTAGTGACGTCAAAAAAACGATGTGCTCACTGCTCAATCGACTTGAAATCCTTTCTTTTTCATAGATAAATACGAGGATACAATATCAAACATACTCGAACAATTATAGTATAAATCAAGACGTAAACTTTAACAAAAATAATCTTAACTGAATCAAATGTGAAATAAAAGCACAAATTTTGGAGTCCAGCTTGGCGAAATGTTTGAGCGGAAGCGGAAATGGATATTAGTTGCTTGTGGTAGTCGCGCAACTTATTTCAATACTAGTTCCAGACAGCGAGCAGGGCGACTTAGAGGTTGGTTTCAATAATGTGAAACGAATACTTGTAGGTTATATGAAAACTGAGAAATGAATGAATGTATCTGATAAACTTTCTAGCTTGAACCCCAACAACCTCCAAATGTCTGTTTATTTCATTATCATTAATCCTCCTACGAATTCACCGAAATGTCCTCTTACAAACTCCTCCTCAGGTTTCCCAATGCAAGGCATAACTCTTGCCAGTCTCCATTACTGGCTGATTTAGGCCTTGCAGTATTTCCTTAAGAAATCTGTGCTTAGAAATCAAGGCCCACTATGCATTTCCGGTGCAGCGATTCACTATCTAGGCACCACAAAGCGAGGGAAATACCGCAAGGCTTAAATCAGCCAGTAATGCAGACTTCAAGAGTTATGCCTTGCGTTTGGAAGTTGACTCCTCCTACGAAATCACCACTCCTACGAATCGGTTCCTCCTACGAAATCACTGGTTCATTCAAAAGACGTATACAAAATATGGTCTCTGGTTTATACTTCGTTTCATAGAATCTAAGAGGAACCGTTTCACTAACTATAATGTATCCCAATGTTCTGGAATTATAAAAGACTCAATTTGATGGAAATCAAGATCGTTGGCTATTACGGCTAAACGTTGTTTAAAGGCTAAGATATTGATTTTTTTTCTCAGGATGTAAAATATAAAAAAAAGTATAAAAAAAGACAGTTTTAAATCTTATTATAACTCAACGATGTAAACTATTTATTCATTATAAATTCTTTAAACATATTTATCGAAAACACAACATTTTTCATTAATATTTTTTATTTGAAAATGTTTGTTAATTTAGTAGATTTATTTAAAAACCTAATGAACTACATTCTAGATTTATTTGAGAGATATATTGCCAGAGTGAAAACTAATCAAGTAAATTCACAAGGAAATGCTAAACTTCCATTACATACATAATGTGACCCGTCAAACAATTTTCATTTGTCCATTCTTTTTTTCAATCAGGAAATCATAACAAATTACATGTGCACAATGCCATGAATATGTCTGCCTACAATTGTACCTACTAATGTTCAAAAACAATATGTGAAAAGAAAAAAGTTTACATTCTTGTGGCGGCGTATAATAAAACCCAATGTCCTATATTTCAAAGTTGTATACTCTAAATTGTATATATTCTTTAAAAATAATAAGATGCATTTTCTTCTCGATTAATTGAGATTTGATCAAGTAGGAAGTGTAACAGAAAACAAACAAACATTTTTTGTGAGTGTGGTCAAACATATTTGACCCAATCTAAATAAATTTTGATCGACATATTTTTAATAGTCGATAACAATTTATTTAGATTGCATTTGACTACAATCCAATTAAGTCGAATATAATTAAAAATAATGATAATAATAAAACTTTATTTCCCCGAAAGGAATTTATAAAATTAGTTTGTATCATGACAGAGCTCGTGTACAATAAATCACAACAAAGGGAACCATACCAATATTGGAAAGGAGAAATTAAAATGCTTTCAACGACACAATGATAAAAGAGAGGTAATACAGATATCCAAACATACTCAAGAAATATTCATACTTTTAATTCATAAAATACTTCGGTAGGGAGAAATGTTTTTAACCTATGCATTACAAATATTCCCGAAATTTGTCATTGCTAACCTGATAATTAATAAGATAACTTGTTTTAGAAGCCGTCGACAGAGGTATGTACAATAAAACACAATCATTTATATTGCTTCAGGCAAATAGTATATTGCGTTTACCGGAACATCGCGGTGCATCCTGGGAGGGTCTCTTCTACGATCAGAGGACACTGAGGTCACTGTTGTTCCACTGAAAGTATGTTTCGTGCTGTGCAGAAAGCGTCTTGGTCATTGCACAGTGCTGCAGTGCAGACTCTAAGGAGGCCTGCAGTTGGTAATAAATCATTTACTGTATATTTTAACGATTTTGTTGGTTTTAACGCTTTATTTTGTCTTCCGGCGTACGTGCCGATTTTCAATGATGTTTGAAAATCTACACGTGCGTATTTGTTTTGAATGACATTGACATTCTAACTGAAGGGACATGATGATTACATAATATAAATTCTTTGCTTTATTAAATATCACTTATATTTAATGTATATTCGATGTTACGTCAATGCCAGTTATAATTCTTATCTGAAAGCAAAGACTAAAGTCCAGAAATAAGGAAGGACTAAAGACTGTCAAACTGTACAGTACAGTATAGACCGAAACCTCTGTCGTGTCGAATGCTCTATCTCACACAGCGAGCTGCATACTAAAATAACCACTGTAGGCTAAAGATAGTCAAAGTTTGAATTAGTCATACATTTCCAATTTTACAATGATTATATAAATGCTAAAAATATTTAAAGGAATCTATAGAAGATGGTAGAAGTATTATTTTGGTTTCCTTTGACATTTTGTACTGGCTGGCGACCAATTATCGCCATCACATAGATACAGTGATTGCGCAGACAACTTTATCCTATGGTTCCCTATTATTTCACACATTAAGATATCTCCAAACTGATAACCAACAAAAGTTCAATTCAACTTAAAGGGAGGCTGATCGGTAGGCCTAGTCATAAGCTGGCCCCTAGCTGACCGCTAACGTGACACCCCTGCCAAGCTCTTAGCGCGGTTAATTACTTCGAGCCAGTCGACCGTGAACCGAAACTGGGTTCCCACCGCGCCACGAGACGTGGACCACGAGGGGGGAATTCCCTTTTGACATCTAATCGCTGATAAATATTTAGCTATGTAGCTACTTGTTGGCGATAATTGGTATGCGGCGATAATTGGTCGCCAGCTAGTAGAGATATTGGTTTTATGATGTCTTGTTCATTACGATTTTTGTCAATTTACAGTCATTTGGCAATATTTGGTCAATATAAAACATCATTCTAAAAACTTTCACCTGTTCCAAACGCTGTAACATCTCCTGAAATTTTAACCCAAAAAATAAAGTCGAAGCAATCTCTAAACTATTATGTTGTATTTATGGCAGTGCGCATCTTCACTCTCCGCATATTTTTACCCAACACAACTGTCAGATCTATAATAATTGTCATTTATGCTTTAGCAATTTCACTGGAAACATAGTGATTAAAGTCCGACAATTTCGTCCAGTCCTGATATTTCGTCAACCTTTCAAAAAAGGCGAATTTACAGCCTGTCCTACCCTCAAATCGTTGTCTCTTTTGTTATTTTTCTTACTAAGAATAGCAGTCAATTTATATGAGTCACATGGTACATACAGTAATATTGAATGGTTGATACAACGTGACGAAGCTGTTATGTCACGACCTTCCCGCCCGGGAGACTTGAAAACGACATAAACAGGTGGACGAAATTATAATACAGTGTCTCCAATACTTAAATCTGTTCGGACGAAATTACGAGATTGGTGGATCAATAACACGACGCATACCCTTGCTTTTACGCTATTTTATTCATAAGAGTTACCCCCCTTAGAATATCAGCCAATCATTTTTCTTATAACAAAGACTATTTGCCTAGGGCTGATTGTTGACCAAGAAGTGCCAGTGAGGGTTAGAATGCCGGCAAGCGAGGTCACCGTTAAAGTGGACGAAATATGAGGACTTTACTCTATATAAATTGTTGATAGTGATGAATATTAATTTGTAAATAGTTTTAGACATAAAAATCTATATTGAGTCTTTTAACTGGAAACATTGTTGGTTAAAAAATATTGAATCATTGATAACTTGTTTTTAAAAAAAATATTTCACTTTTTACTAGCCACTGTTGGAATCCGTCAGAGCCATGGTGGTAAGAAAGAGAGTGATGAGGAGTTTGATGCTCGGTACGAGGCATACTTCAACAAACCAGATATTGACCACTGGGAAATCCGTAAGACCATGAACGATTTGCATGTAAGTTGTGTAATGGCTATTGGCAATAATTCTACTGATACATTGAGAGCCTGTTAGTTTTAGAATTGAGTTGCGTAAGAAAAATTGATACAATGAAAATAGATGGTACAATTTTCAGAATTGCAAATTTCAATCGTGTAAGTTAGAGCAAGTCTTAGTGTGATTATTCCTGGTTACCAATCGTCATCTGATTTGTACCAGTGTCAAGTATGAAATTAACATTATTAACAAAAGCAATTTTGTAATCAATCATGAAATTAAAATGTGGAATATATTTGTGACAAATGAATAATCCTTGGTGACGTAATTCAATGAATTAAAATGATTTTCCAGGGTTATGACTTGATCCCAGAGCCTAAGATCATCGTTGCGGCAATGAACGCCTGCAGAAGATTAAATGACTATGCATTGGCTGTACGATACTTGGAAGCCATCAAGGTAACTAATAGAACATTGAAAGTGTTATACTGTGAGTTTATAAAATTGGGAGTGTTTCTTTTAACATCTGACCAATTGTTTTGGAATCATTGGTGTTTCCTGTTTGGTTGGTTTGGTGAGGCAAATAGACATTTGTCATATATAATGAAGCTACTGGTAGATTTATATTTTCATTTCATATTCTGCTGGTAATGCTTGAACCTTTGCTTGAAAAACTCCTTCATGCTAATGATAAAAGTGAAATTGGCATCCATGAATTCACATGATATAATTGAAATCTAAAATTTGTTGTTGCATATATAACGTGGAAGTCCAAATCTAGAGTGTAAAGGAATACAAATTGATTAAGTCTCATTTGCAAAGAATGCTAATGAAGTCTACATACTTGCAGGACAAGTGCGGATCCCGGGTGAAGGAAATCTGGCCATACATCAGCACCCAGATAGATCCAACTCTTAAAGAACTAGGAATTTCTACTCCAGAAGAAATGGGCTATGATAAACCAGAACTAGCACTTAAGGATGTAATGGATATGTAGATACTAGGTGGGTTAGTATGTGAAAATAAAAAAACAAATCTCCAAGCCTTTTAAGTTTGTAAAATGTTGGTGTCTACTTATTATTTTTGATTGGTAATAAAAATTGATACGCTATAATTAGCTCGGTAATTTCTAGAGCTGCAACGATACATTCGTATATTCGGTGAACCGAACCGTGGCAGTGTGTGAATCGTGAATCGTATTCGTTACAATGAAAACCGAATATTTTCGATTTTTTTAATTTTTGTTACTATTCACAATAACGTAATTATTATGCAAGAATTTTGTATTAAATCTGAATAAAAATACGTTTTTATTTATGTTCACAAAGTGTTTTATGCGTGAATTATATTTCACATCGTCTCAACCTGTCAACAGGAAGTAATGCGAGATCTATGTTCCATCTCGTTGTTATAAAAATCGATACCTTGCTCGTCAAAGTAAACATCACGAGAGTCAAAATGAATGAAAACATTATTCAATACGGCAACACACAAACGATATGTTTATTTTATTTGTTGATTAACTGTTGTAATTTGTCTTTCAACGTCAACAAGTTAAAATAAAAATCTTCGCTCCCGGAACGAGCATAAATAAATGTAAACTTCGATGACCCCATTATGGCTTAGCCAATCGCTGGCGTGGAAAAGACTGGCTCGACCAATGGAAAGGCCAGAAAGGTTTCGTGGGGATTTTTCATCCAGCCCTTATCGAAGCTATTCAACGAGAATTCGTAAACAATTGGAGAGTATTTTGTACACCTATTGTAACATTTTACGTCAGTTTAATGTAATTGTTCCAGGAAATGAACTATTTAGGCTTGGAAAGATATCAAGACACGAAAATAACATCGTTTTTAATGTTGATAGTTGACACAACTCACAAGCTGAACTTAATTTGTTGCTATTTTTATCTCTTATCATATTCGTGAATAATTATTCGTATTCGCTACCCCATATTCGTGATACGTATCGTATTCGCCTGGTAGTGTATTCGTTGCAGCTCTAGTAATTTCATCTTCCAAATGTAGATTTATTTTGCATTTGAGGATGTGGGTCAGGAAGACCTTGGATTTACAATTCCATCTTTAAGTCCAGAAGTTAGATCTATGACAATGTTTAAGCTATACATTACAAATCTATTTTTTAAGAGATGTATTTTTCAAAAATGTAATTTACAATAATTCTGGATTTCTAAACAAAATAAATTTCTTTTTCAGACTGGAAAAAACCTGACTTTTGAACATGTGATAATTCCATTCAAGTTTATATTCATCATCGGACATGTTAGATTATGTTGTGTGTGAATGTATGATATTTAAGTTTGAGGAAAATAAAACTCAAATTTTATCCTGTTACTGTTTTGAAACTTTGATAGTTAGATACTATTGGAGCTACTTGAAATGTTTACTTGCTCGATACTGTGGAGCACAGTGGTGTAGTGGTTAGCATGTCTGCCTTTCACGCCAACGGCCGGGTTCCCGGTGGAGACACCAAAGATTTGTGACCTGGGTCTTGTACTGTGTTGTGTCCTTGGGCAAGGCACTTCATCCACATTGCACTTAGTTCACCCAGCTGTACAAATGGGTACCTGGACATGGGAATGTATGGACCAATACGGTCACGTGGAGCGTTTCATAGGCGCCACCGAAAGTACAATTCCTTCAGGGTAATAATTGTGTAGCGCCTTGAGCATGCATTGTGCATCGATATGTGCGCATTATAAGTATACTATTATTATTATTATTACTTAATTGTTCATTTTAAAGCAAACATTTTTACTACTACTTAAACAAATCACATGGGTAGTGCTGTTGAACAACTTGAGGCTTTCATTTTGAAGAAGTTCATAGATTGGTTTAATACTGAATGGAATATATTTTGTCTAAACTGTTTTGGTATTATTAAATAAATCATTGCAGTTTTCTTTCCATTACGTGTAGTCTTAAATGACAAGTATATGGACCTGCTTTTAAATCGTATAAGACTTCAGTGGTTAGTGGAGAACGCCTGTTCATTTAAATGTTATTCTACCTATTGTGCCCTTTTAGAATGTTTCTGGACCGTTGGAACAGTTTAATGACTAAAATGAATGAAGAGTTGTCTCCCTAAGAATGTTTTAACTGTATAGTTTCCTATGTTACAACCAACTAGTGGCAGCTACGGGCATAACTTGCACTCAATCTTAATTGTTTAACATTTAATAGACATTGATTGGAATTAATCACACACATTTGAAAGCGTTTCTTCTATATAAACTTGAAAGTGGATGGTGGCAGGTAGTTTTAGGGCAGATCTAAATGACACAATGTTTCAACGTTGGAGAGAAGGCAGCGCTTTGTTTTGGAAAGAAAAGGACAATGTGAAAGTTGTATAAAACAATGAATGATTGATAAGTGGGTGTACAATATCGGCTCCGGATCAAAATGTCCAGGGTTCGAATCCCACCAGGGGCACTGCAACTTTGTCTGCTGTGGAGAACTGTTTTCCATGCAAGTTTGGATGCAATGGTACACTGAATTTAAGCACAGTACCACCCATGGTTCATTAGTTTTAGCAAATGCTCGCTGGTTTCACCACAATGCATAGCCACCATGGCATTGTGGGCTTTCTCCATGCAATAATACTAGCAGACATGATATAAATGAAATACTCTTGATACACCACATATAAAGCTCATTATTTCGACCAGTGTATTGGTCTTTTCAAGTTAGATGAAACCTCGCATACATGAATCATGAACGCCAACGTCGTTTGGTCTACCTAGTAACGTTTCATTTGCGCGAGGGTTCATCTAACTTGAACCAGAGTTTGTGTCACAAGAGCCGCTAGCAATTTAATGGGTCATATACGACATATGTATATAAGTAACATAATTATATACATAGAAAATACTAAACGACATCCCGTTTAATAACATATTTATGAAACGAGTGAGTGTTTTGGTATTTAACGAGCGAAAGAGTTCGATACCAATACCATTCACGAGTTTCATAAATATGTTATTAAATGAGACCAAGTTTAGTATTTTATTTATTACGCACTGATTAAGTTGCACAAATTTGTCAATAAATGGGACAAACTTCATGCGATCACGGCGCTGATATTGTGACATGTTTTAACCATTATGACGTCATGTCAATTGAAAGCATGCCATGTTATTAGTCTAAGTGTCATCACTTTGTAGGTTTATTAAACTGCGATATCCTCAACAGGCGAGTAATAAATATGTCGTATCTGACCCATCAAATTTTTAAGGCGTTTGTGGTTGATGTAGTAAATAATGACCCGGTGCCGAGCGGTTATGGCATATAAACTCGCGAGGGCGTCGGCCCGAGCAGAGTTTATTGCCATAACGCGATGCAATCGGGTCATTGTTTGCCTTACACTCCCGCGGAACACTCTATTTATAAAATAATTGTATATGTGCATTTTAAAGGAGTATTTTGTTAATTTATATGACATGATCAAAATATATCAGTGGATATATTCCCAGTACACCCATGACCGACTCAAAAAGAAGGTTTCAAACTTAATCATTCATTCCATACACAAAGTAGACTTAATTGGTACCCATACATACATATGTATATATAATACTAGAAAATATATAAATATAGCCAAGACACAAAAGAATGAACACTCACCGGTATGGATCCTCGGTAGCTTCATTGGTAAATGCGCTGCTTGACTATATAGAGGTCCAGGGTTCGAATCACACTTTCGTTACTTAAAAAAAAATCATTTCTAATTTGACAAAATTTCAAATTTGACAAGTCCATCTGTTTCCGTAGGTTGGAATATCTCCTAACCGACCATGGTGGTTATGAGATAACCAACCTGTGCAGATGGTGGTTATGGCATATAACCTGCAACTCAAACAAAAGAAATAACTTCCCAAAGGGTGTATGAGTAACTTGTTTGGCTTAACAATAACACTACATCAAACCGATACAAAATGATATATCAATGAAATACTTTACGTGGAAATTTCAGGGTTCGTATGTTAAACATATGGGGGTTGTCCATGTCAGAAATTTCACCACAATGCAGAGTCACCGTGGCCTTGCAGACTTTCTCCCTGCAATAATACTTGCAGTCATGAAATCCGTAAAATACTCTTGAAATCTCAGCTCGACTCGATCACCTTGTCGATATCAGTCAGCTAACATAGGCCTGAGCTAGTCGTGATGCACGTGCAACACGCTGAAATGTACAAGCTACTACAATAGACCGCATGGTCAGTGTAAATATCACCAGTTTAAACAAAGTACAACACACTTGCATTTTGCATTTAACATTTTAACTCTTATTTGAAGTTTTTAAATCTGTAAGTTTATCTAACTGGTCTACAAACATCGACGATTTTAATCAAAGAACACTACATTTGTCAATGAAAATGAAAATGAATCTTGTCATCTAGTTGCCCTGTTGTAATGGTTCGTTCACTTATGCCATTAGCTTGTGTTGTGAAATGCTCTTTTACGAACTATCTTCACTTGGATTTTGAAAGTTACAATTTTAAACATAAATTTACAAATAACATGTATACTCCGGTGGATATTCAAGTATATACGGTGTTCACGGCTATACCAGGTATTCATAAACATCCGTTATGCATGATGAACATTTCTAAACTTGAATTGGTATGATAAATGAATGCCAGATTAATACGAAGGGGTCGTTGTGTAAGAATGGTTGCCACGGACGACGATGTCTAAAGGAGAATTAACAGAGGACAACTCTGAAACTGGGGCAGTATCTGCTTCATGTTGCTGAATCGTTTGTTAAAGGTTAAGCATGTTTACCGTGTCCTGAATAAAGATCACGTACATTTCATTTGCCCTCGATCGTTATTGAGGTAGTATTTGAAATATTTGGTATATATCAGAATTCACCAAAGACGATGGAGTTTATTAAAAACCATTATGTATTTTATATTGGGATTTTTTCTTTAATTTTATCTACATTATTAATTGTCTAACCAAGAACAGCGAATTTCGCAGGAATGATCTCATATGTGAACTTGTTCACTCCTGCTCTCTCCTTTAATGAGATCAACTCAACCTACACAGTACAAGGTATGATGGCATTTGCTTTCATTAAGATTCCTATTGATGGATGTCTGTATTGCTTTATTTATGACATTGACATTTGCGCATTTCTTGACGTTTGACACATTTACCTATACAGTTCATGAATTCGACATCAAATAGAGAGAGAGAACTTCATTCGCATCATCACAAAAACAGACATGAATTTAGAGTAAATAACTGTTCTATAAAATATCGAAATGTACAAAGCAGGTATGATCAACACAATGGTATATTATTTGTTCTAAGCTTAAAATATTGTCGTAATTAACATGCTTTAATCGAATGTTTTTGTATTCAGCAGCGCCTGTCCTATCCATTATTGTTAATGCCATATCTCACGAACCGTTGCACCGAATACCTTCAAATTTGAAACCCTATATTGGCTGATTACGCATACATAATCGATTCATGTGTCCGTGAATTTATTTTCAATGTCACCATGACACCTTGTCCAGTTTTCAAACTCTTCAAAGCTTGTGACAATTTATATTGGCAGATTACGCAGATATGTATAAATATGTATATGTTCAAGGCCGTGACGCATTAACAATGCCATGTCAAACCCCATAACTGATGGAATTAAAATCGTGCATTTGGGAAGAATTCCTTATACTTCAGAACGAATATTACCCCAAAACTGATAAAAAATACATGTGGTTTGTCTATCGTGTATTTTGGAAAAAAACACCTTCATAAAGGTCCCGACACCTGCCATTTCGGATGCAAAAGCACCGTAAAAATTCTGAAAACGGCTCTTTTGCAACCGAACTGACAAGTACTGGACCATAATTAAAGGTGTTTGGGAGCTTGGTACACGAACTGATCATCGTGCATGAAAACATGAAGGTGTTTTTCCATAATGCACGACTGGCAAGAAATCAGATGTATTTTCTTTAGTTTTGGTAATATTCGTTGTGAACTAAAATGATTTCTTTCCAAATGCATGCAAGTTCTTCATAAGTTACCTTAAAGGCGCTGTAGCACGTTTTTTCGCTCAAATAAGTCGATGAAATGTATTTGAAAAATAATGTCAACAATAGTAAAACACCCTTCTCTCTTCGGAAAATCAAGTTACAAATGAGTGTACATAGTTCCGTAAAGCCATGGGGATCGTTTTTGTCATTCGAAATAATAAAATGTGTTCACAATAAAATGGCCGCCATGCAATTTTGGCTTTATACGCAACACTGTTATTACCACTACGGATAACAGGTTTGTGTAATAAGATGTTTTACCCTCTAAAGTAAATATAAATGACATAAACTATCATTTTAAATAAGAAATTTGAAAAAATAAAATTTGCAAAAAACGTGCTACAGCGCCTGCGTAACAAATATTTATTGATGAATTTTGCAAGTGATACTGATATATTATTGGATGATATTGACTGTAATTCTTGTCATAAGTAAATGAAAAGTATTCCCAATACACCATGTGATATCCAGTCCCTTAATAAAAAAACAGGGAAATGATTAACAGTACTTTTGGGACATTTTTGTGGAAATTAAATTTGTATGGATATTGCAGTTCGTCGATTTTCGCTATTGATACTAATCCTCCACGAAGTTGCAAATGGAGTGTATCACATCAAATTTAAGCTCCACTCAAAAACCAATCATAAAGTTCCTATCAAATATAAAACTATTTGTGTAGAGAATCGTTTTCTTAGCGATGTCTGGACAGAACTTTGAGTGACACGAGAACGAGGTCAACAAAGTAACCCATCCCGGTTCCCTGGGTCAGTTACGCTGCGCTACATGTTTAGGAAGACATCATCATGGAATGGATCATCTCTTCTAGTCTCTAAACTTGTTCTATAATTTTCAGAAAATAACAGCATGCGGCTTATGCAGCTGCGCGTGCACACGTATCCTAGGATAAGTCATTCAGTAGACATAAAGGTCATTATATTTAACTCTAAATATATACTATAATGCCCAGGGTCTAGATTAACGTAGCTATCTTAGAATTAGACTTACACTATCTTAACGCTGAGTCTAAAATACAGGCTAAGTTTCTCATTTATATCAAGAAAAAACCCTCGGCTCAACCGCATGATTTCAGTGGAACCGCTTCATATAATTTTGATACTCTGAGAAATTGAAGCGTTGCTTCTTTACCACACACTGAATGAGTTGAGAGACTTGTGGTATCACCACGGGCAAAAGACTCGGTTTGAAGTGTGCCTCTGTTTGTTCCAGCTGTAACCTGGGTACCTGGTATGATACGAAATGGTAGACTGAAAGTGTACATTCGTCTGACAGGCGACTGGTTGTATTCACCCCAGGGAGTGTTCTGCACTCGTTTATCAGAGGTAATATATGTCGGTCAACCCTTTGTACATGGGTAAATGTGCTACATAACTCGATTATATCGTATCCGATTGCGTCTCTTTGACCAACTACCTGGTATCCACAGGAATTTTGTGATTTAAGTGAAGCGCTTGTAATTTAGAAATTAGATAATCGTTGCCACGAAAACCATTTTCTTTGAAATCTACGCCTCACAAAACGAGAAACTAGAGAACTGTTGTATTTTATGACAGGCATATTTCGATTTTTCGAACAATCCTATTGTATCAAAAGTGAATGCAAATAAATGAATGAAACTGAAGGTTTGCATACATTTCTGCAATGTTTGATGAAAACAAAAAAGTTGATTCACATGGAAAGTGTTTCCGGCAGGGAGGGCGATATTCTCAACGCCGTCAATGTCCACGTGAGTCGTAGACGTTTGCCTTACCGGATGTGTGGCAAAGCGTTCAATGAAGGAACTGGTCAAATGATATTTTTTTGGCAAATGAGTTGGGAGCCAGGGGTTGTCAAAATAAGTACTGAAAACAACGCCCCCTTCCGAAGACATAGTTTTTTTTACAATTTACCTCAATTATGCAACACGCTATTGTGCAGCCTCTTTTAGCTTCCACTCTTAATCAAATGTATATATAAGGACATTATTTTAGAAACACTGTTTTATGTTTAATATAATTTTACTGCATTTCTTAAATCTTATATATTTTACCAATATTTACTATATAATGTATTTCATGCTTTTATTTCATATTGTATATTGTTTTAATATGTACACATGTGTCTCATAAGTCATTTACTGGCTGGGCCCTCAATCTTAAAAATAACTTGTTTTTATAATGTATCTGTATATGCTTGATTGTGGCGTGACACACAAATAAACATTTCCTCTTCTTCTTCTTCTTCAAGTTCGAAGTGAGTTCTGCTTTGTTTTCACCCACCATTGCATAAATAAATAGAAGAATGAAGACAATTTACGTAGATACATAACTTTTTTTTTATCCCACCGGTATGTAATACCTAGGGATATAGTCATCCCCCCGTCCGTCTGTCCGTCCGTCTGTCCGTCCGTTATCATTTCGTTTCCGGAGCAGAACTCGAAAACCATTTATCATATCTTTCTGAAACTTCACATATGTATTACACATTTACTGGACTGGTGTCTTTTGATATTTTCAGATTTCTGACAATTTTATTTCTTTTCGTTTCCATAGAAACTTGTTCAATTCGGACTTTGTTCAGAGACAGGTTCGTTTCCGGAGCACAGCTCCAAAACCGTTCATCGTATCTTCCTGAAACTTTGCATGTGTATTACCCACTAACTGAAGTGGTGCCTTTTGATATTTTCAGATTTTCAATGTTGGTTGTTGTTGATTTTGACTGCTTAAACCCTAAACTCTAAAACCCTTAACATACCTGAAACTCAGCATCTGTAATACCCACTAACTGAAGTACGGTAGTAGATACACAAGTATCTGTCAAAGATGTGTTTTACAAATTTTGTGGAACCGGTGGGATATGTCATCTTCTGATGACTCTTGTTTATTCTGCAAAGGCTACGCGTCGAAATAGGTTCGCGCCGCAATAATATATAGACTGTTTCTTGTATCAACTGTCATGTATGTGCTTTCACGTTTGCTACTAGCCTATTAACAAATAACTAAAACATCAGTCGAAATTTCCATCCTTAGCAAATTGTGAAAAGTATAGCATATACGATAAAGGAACATAATAATACCGTTAAGTTATAGTTAGAATGTTTTTGAATTGAAAATCTAAAAATGATTATTTTAGTACCCTTTGATGTTTGGGTGAATGATGATGTAAGCTCGCAAGCAAAAATGTTCACGAATTGTCATCCGCTTCACTCATGTTCGTGTGCAAAAACGTTTACGAATTGTCATCCGCTTCACTCATGTTCGTGTTCAGGAGTTTCTGAAACCAAACAAGTACTTTCCTTTTCAGACATATAATGACGCTCTTGAACGTTTTCATTTCAGCCACATTTATACAATAATACATGCAAATGTGACTGTTTCTACTACCACCTACCCCTGAAATCCAGCAACATAAAACTACCCTAAAACACAATCCAAACAAGAAAACAGACCACAGAAACAACACAAAAAGCAAAAACCATCCACGTCTAACTTCTTACCATATTGTTTTGTATGAACCTTCCTCCGTGATTCGACCTTTCACAAGAGTAGGTGATTGTGTTTATTATATTCCAACCACGTGATGGCAATTTCTACTTATTCTACACCATCTACATGCATATTAAATGATATCCGCTCAGTTGCATTCCTTGCTGGTAAATGAGCTCTAATGATATTATTACTGCTGTAAGATTGAAGATTGATCGCTTTAAGACGAGTAGACCTATATTATGCCTAAAACATTATGTATCAAATTCATTATCAAAGGTTATTATCAAGCAGCTTAAGCTATAAATACATACGGACTCGCTAGGCATTGTAAATGTCGTGCATTCGCGGAGATAAGAAACTTATTGAATCGATTAATATATCTATCTTTCCAGAAAAGGTAGCATTTGTGCTTATGCTTCAACGAGGATCTAAAATGATAAGATAATACATTAGAGTAAGTCTTACTAAATATTTAATACAAAAGTGCAAAGTTTTGTGTTAAATGTTTTACTTTTTAGCTCATCCGGTCGGCCTGAACGGCATGAGACGTTGTCTGGTGTTCGTCGGGCATCGTCCATAAACATTGACATTTTAGACATCTCAAGAACTGATCCACCCCAAATCATTATTCTGAAACCTTTAAACGACTTCTTATCAGAAACCGGTTGGCGTAGGAAGCTCCGACTTTCAGAATAACATCTTTTGTGTTACATGGAGATTAAAGTTTGCTCATTTGGTTTTCACTAGTTTCACTGAATATGAGCTGCCTTGATTTATTACCCCATCTACAAGAACTTAACAATAGTTTGTAAGAAATTCATCCTGAAACAATGAAACAGTACACTTAAGCTTCGGTTCGGGAAGTATTGCGGTACATTTTCGGTTCGGTTCAGAACCAAGACTACAACACATTATAGCAACAACTACTCACATTGTTTTTGAAAATGAAGTCTACGATCGTAAAATGATGAAAATCAAAATATATATGCAATTTCATGAAATACAGTATACGGTTTAAATCGAAAATAGTGCACCTAACCAAGAACAAATACCGCGGTTAAATTATTGTAGTTTCATCATATTCTAGTTCTCTGATATTTGTAATTGTCATTGCCCCAATTCGCTTCTACTTAAACTGTAAACGTGATCCTTAATTAACGAAAATCTATTTAATTTAAAAACATATTACATTATTCGCAGATTTTTTTCGACTCCGATTAAGCTGGAAAAATAATTTTTAAAGGTGTATTCCAGTTTAGATACAGATCAAGTCTTTTATTTTCAAGCCCAAAGCATTGGGGTCTACCTCATACACGGTAAACAAACACACGAAAGAAAAACAAAGTTTATGAGTACGTAAACAAATTGAAATGTTTAATTTTTGGCGTTTATTTATTTAACCATTTCTTTCAATTGTGTATTTCCATCAGATATAAATAGGTATTTTGCTTGAATTGTATAATCAGTGAAAAAAAAATAAAATATATATATACATTGCGAATCCTCTTAGTTTTACCCCGCCAATTAGCCATTTTCATTTTATGGTTCAAATTATGAGTAAATATTTTGAAACCGTCCCTATATGTTATGGATGTTTCAGACATTGTGCATACCCCCTTGTCACAACAGCCACTTCAAACATTCATATTGAACAACTTTTTCCTAAGTTAAATAAAATTGTGAAAATTGAATGTCTAATTGGCGGGGTAAACGATGAGGACTCGCAATTTTCATTTCATCTTAAATTCACTTTTTTTTAAAACTTGAAATTCATGTGTACTTTTTCACGACTATCAGACTATAACATAATCGGTGGCTCTTTAATACACTGATGCCTCTTATATTGTTAATCTTCATAATTGGCTTGCGGTGACATTTACCTGCATGTAGATCAAATATAACAGGACATAAGCTGAACTACTTTGCACGATGTAAAATATATATTATATTTGAGTGGTTGTATAAGATGTTGAAACAACACTGACTTAGTCAAGTGGCATATACATATATCAGATACCGGAAACTACCTTTTACATATTAAATGACTCGTGATTTGAATTTCATTAGATATTTTTAAGGGATATTTCTATGTGTTGTTTGTGAACATCTATAATTATAAGCACTGAAGAACTGTTTTCATTTTATAGCTTCCAATGCTTGTGGCATATGTCAGTTACATTTTCCTCCTTTGACTTTTTAAACGTATTATTTCTTGTTATGACATAAGGAATTTTTATATAAAAACTTCTATTCTTCAACTGGATCTCCAGTATTATGGTATTGATGCATGGACCACCATCGGTGTATGAAATAAGGCTCATCCCACAGTCAGAATCGGATAATTATTGGTCCGAGCTGGTTAACATTTTAATGTGTTCTTCTGGGACGGTTTCTTCTCAAGATTATTTCAGACATTGCTTCAATATACACCAGGTTTAAGAGTGAACTATTTCCATTTCCATGACATTTACATTCAAGTGGGTTTCTCAGATATTAAAATTGCATTGACTTGTATTTACTTTGTGTTACACGAACCTCTGTCACTGTAGCCCAAGTATACGAGTTGCTGGAGATAGCTGTACAGAAGCATGAGTGTAGGACATCCTCAGAGAGTACCACGGACTAGCGGGAGTATCACATCACCGACACTACCGGAGCACTCGGGTCGATCGTCCTCTCATCGATGTTTGTCCATCCAAGGAAACTGTCCAAATCTATTTCGTCTGCAATTAAGATAGTTAGGGTTAATCAACACTTTCGACAAAGCATTTCTCTGGAGAAATTAATATTAAAGATTTCTCCTGTTTGTTGTCTGCCCTTTGCTTGTGTGACCTCACAAGACAGGCTCACTGTCAGTTAGTTAGGGAAACAGATTTAACAAATTATCCAGTTCCTTTCACTAATGGATGCAGAAGAGGTGATGGTGTGTACATGCGGGAAATCAAACCATTGCTGAAGTCGCTGCTAACCGTCTTTCTTCTGGAACATGGCTGTTCTGGGAGGAATAATATCGCCTTCAAGAAGTTACTCGGCGCTGCACTAACGATTAAGTCTGCCCGATCTTTTGTGTTGCTGTTAATAAAATACATAGCGTGTTGATGAATGCTGAAAGCCTTATGGTCCCAGCATGACAAACATGAAATACAGATTGGTGTCGTTTGGTCACGAATGTTGCAATTTGCTCGAGAGACATTTAATGTACAAAGTGAAGTTTATTTCAGACTCTTTAGACTTAAAAGGTTGTATTTGTATGGTAATGATACATACAAACTATTTTCTACACTTTTCTTATGCTTAAGCTGTGCTGTTTTAGGTTTTATGTATTTTATTTCTTTGTTAGATTTACCAGAATCTCGCACGTCTACTCAAAACCGAGATCTTAAAGATTTTTAATTTGTCCCCAGCATTAGTGTCGAAGTATTGATTTTCTATCAAAATGTCTACGCTATATATTTTAAAGATACTTTTGTCTGTTCTTAGATGTGACAGGTACGTGTTGCTAATTTCGTTAATATCTCTCTCAACGTTGTACCAAGTTTCGATTCCTCTTAACCAAGTAAAATTGTGCTGTAAGGAAAAGATTTCAAAAGTGCGTGGTAGTTTTACATGGATCTATTTACTCTAGGGCATATGTGTTGTTTCTAGCAAAGAGTTTTTGTCACTTAACCGTTATTTTGAAATGCCTTTTATTTGAAGAAGTCAAAGCGAAAATCTTTTCAGCAAAAATAATTAAAACACTCCTGCTTTTATAAAAAAATATGTTTTTAAAAGTATGAAATAATGTTATTACATCTGTGACAAATGATAGTTTCCACTTGTTTGGTTTTTATATAAGTTGTATAAACATAGATCTATATATTGGAGAACTTACACATATATGACGTATTTCTCTTAGAATTACATACCATTTATTTATTGATCAAAATTTCATTTCAGCTCATCGTGGCTTTGCCCGTCGTCTGTAATATTTTTACTTTTTCGATTTCTTCCCCAGAACTTCTGCACCTCCCATAACCGATATTTTGTGGAGGATCAAAGTTTGTTCATTTGAACCATTCCGCCCCACCACCCCTCCCCAATCTCCTCCTCCTCAAATATGGGCGTGGCAGGCATTTTCCAGAATTTTTTTAGACGACTTTTCCTATATGACATACACAATTTCAGAAGAACAACACCATCTTTGTCACATGAAGACTTTGACTAAAGTCTGTTCATTTAGTCTTGATCCTCCGTCAAATAGGGGCGTGGCAGGGTATATGCATCCAAATCCTTTTTCATCTTCTTCCGAGAACGAACATTGCTAGGAAGCTCAAATGTGTAGAATATGATTTTTGTTGGATGGAGACTAAGATTTGTAAATTGCGTTACCCTTCTCCCAAGAATAACTGCGTGGTAGGGGTTGCAAAAAAAGTAAGTGGTTCACCATTTTATGGCTGTGATAAAATATTGCAGGTAATCACTTAGATCGAGTTGTGATCAATCTCACGCATCCAGAAGTCCAGTAGCACCAGAATTTAACAATATATATATATATATATATATATATATATATATATATATATATATATATATATATAATATGTCCATGGTTATGTTTAAGCTATGAAACCATTATTTTGGCCTGATTGAGTACTCTAACATGGTGCGCTCATTTGCTACGGCCTTGAGCTAGTCCAATGTAGATCACTACATAGTGTGAATCCGGTCTGGGATTCAAAACATTGCCAGTCTTTTATTGAAAAGTAACTTTCTCTTTCAGTACCAGTCAGCACAGTTGAGCAAGGCTTGGCACAGCAAACCAAAGCTGAGCTCGTTATACATCAGCATAATATACAGCGGCACTGAGTCAATCAACACTGTGTCTGACTGTCGCTTGTGAGGTACATTTTGTAGATGTAGCCGGTCCTTTCATGATAGAGGGGAAAATATGGAAGGACGGGAGAGATCACACATACAGATCTACTTGTTATTTGTTCTTTAGAATGTTAAGGTCTAGGATATTTTAGTTCCAACGACTTAATGTATTAGAAATGCATACTATCCTAAACGTATATTGATAAAGTTCTCTCCCGTGTTAAAGGTAACTCTGCCATGTTATAATGTAAACGATTCACTCCCAAATACAGAATTCCCAAAAGACAGAAACAATCAGCACACCAAATAACTAAGTAGTGCTGCCCACCCTCATCTAATCAATGATCTAACCCGGGTCACTACAGAGTTTATACTAGCTGAACTGAACTTTATTGTCACTCAGACTGCAAACTGCAGCATAAGAGAACATACCGTATACATATTTACATATATACAACACATCATAAAATATAAGGTTACAGCAAGAACATTACATTAAATAAAGAGACAATGTGAAGTTATGGACAAAAAGGGTATAAAAAGGGAATTCATTTTGTATATATTTGGTTTAATGTAATTAAACAGTCAAATGCTTTCGTCCAATCATATGATTGTATTGTGGTCACGTGGAGTACATTTATATACCGATAGATGTACAGTTGTCTGGTTGCGTTCGGGTATCATGCTCATAAAACTGGTTCACAGACTTACATAACACATGTCCACTGATTGTTTTATTTATGTTGATGATACACAATTAAGCACTTATTATATTGACAAAAGTTTTCCCTTTCCGAAAGGAAATAGTCGCTTCTGTCGACGGGGATCTTCTATGTTAATGAGCTTGATGTTTCTAAAAGAAGAATAAAAACATGTAAATAAAGCAAGTAATGGGAGGTCAATTGGGATTTTTCAAGTGTATTTCATTTATATCACGAGTAAGTGAAACAACGACAAGCATCAAACCATGTTACCAATGTTGTATATATTTTTTAACCACGATATAAAAATAATAATGTTCAGAAGTTATATAGAACGCCATAAAAAAATAGAGGAAATTGATAATTACCTTCTTAGAGTGTTAGAGGATGTAGGCTGCATTGTCGTCTCATTGAAACCCCTTTATCGTCACACAGCGTCCGAGTACGACGTTACATTCGTTAGACGTACAGAGTGAGTGAGTGAGTTATTGTTTAACGCCGCTTCGGCAGTATTGCAGCCATTAGCGGCGATAGACGTACAGACGTTACATCCAATAGACAGTTCGAGTACAATTTCGTTTCTGCAGTAACCTGAAATAATTTATATGCAATATGAACAGGATGCACAATAGCATATGCAACAAAATATATTACAACTCGCATAATGATAAATACAGCTCAACAAACAACTTCACGTGATGGAAAAAAATATTTTAAAAACAAAAAACTGTTATTAAATCAATCAATTGAATGAAAATTAGTTTGAATTTTAAAAATACACATTTTAAAAAGTAAGGAGTAAAAAAGTAAAAATTATCTTTCCTTAATGGAAAATGTACTTGTCCTTGGACTGTCCATGATGAAGCCATTGTGTGAACATTCTAAAAACCACTCAGTCTTTATAGGCAATGAAATGTATTACTGCTCAATGTTGCTGAATAAAAATGTGCTTAAATCATGCATGTTCGTGATTCAAGCACGACGCTTATGCTGTAGCACGACTCGTACGCTTTATATAAAATGTACGCCTCATGCACCTCGAACAATTTAAGAAATTCAGTGCTCACAGTGCTGATGATGACGTCAATGCCCCTCGCATTTGCATATGAAAATGAGAAATGTCAATGTTTTGCATGTTTTGTTCGAGAGAATCTTTTCCCGATAATGTACTGCTACTCGTCTTCTATCTATTACTGAGATTCATGAATGTCTCGATTGGAAGAAAAAGGTGAGCATTATTTCAAGGGAAGTAATCACACTTTACTAACTGACTTTTTAACAAAAGCAGTATGAACCTCGTTATGTCTGGGGTGGTAAAATCATTCAATTTATTCACAGAATATTACCAGAGCACCGCATTTTAGTTTACATTGGATAATTACATGAATGAATGAATGAATGTAGTATTTATATGAAATATCAATGACAATAAAAAATGGGAACATGTTTGTAATATTGTCATAATCAGAATCTTGATACCTACTTCATGTACATAGTTAGAACGTAAATATATATTGATACGATATGTCACAATTATTCAAATTTCACAAAATGTTTCTTCTGAAAGATACAATTAAATATTCATATAGTGTTGTTTTTATAATTAGTATTCTGTGTACCACTATCACCAAGGGTGCCCAGGGGTAAAGCTTATGCTACCCTAAATTAGTGAACCATAAGAAGTCTTGTTTTAAGCGTTCTGTTTTTTTGGGAAATCTGTTTTCGGGAAGATATCATGTAAACAACTACACCATCGTACATAAACCGTGAAGCAAGCAAGAGGTACATATGTTTCAATGCAAGCTCAAATCTGTAACACAACGCAACGCCCAAGTTGTTCTTCTAAGTTACACCAACTGCCACATCTACATGCACTCTCTCTATCTATGGTACTATTCGCACACCTTTGTTGTATCCTTTCTTGTCCAATCATCATCACTTATTATCTAATTAACCTATGCAATCTTCTGATCATTTCCGTTTGACCAATGAGAAAATTACGTACCGCCCTGACATATCGATTAGTATTTTACCCAATGTAATTATTCTAGTATAACACGACAGGATGTAAAGGTACTCTCAACTACAAAAGCGAACTATGGAACCTTGCTCTTTTCATGGGTTCCTAACTATATCAATACCATTTATATAGTAAAAAGGTGTAGCACTGTTATTTTAGAGATTACGTTAATTGTAATAATACAACTTCTTATACATTTTCCGGGACAGGACTTTTTACCCTACCATATTTCATAAACATTAAACCTGAAAGTCGTTTCAAGTTAAGCACGACGTTTGGCCCCTATACGGTATTTAATAAACAAATAACCTGAAATTCGTTTAAACTTAAACACGAAGCTATGTAAACTGCCGTATTTATTCTATATTTGCAGAAGGACATATTCCTCCTCTTAATTGACATATTGCACCGAAACCTTGGAGACAAATATAATAAAATAGTAGTGTTTTGAAAATAACATTGTTTGAGAACGTTTGTTTTCCATGCCTTTCTGTTCACAACCAACAGGAGAGTTGAATCTTCCAACTGTTTTATTTCAAAGCACTGAAATGAAAGCTATATATTTAAAAGTGTACGTGCATCATACCATGCAGAAGGACATTTGCAACGATCATTGATCTAGAAATAATTGACCAATTACTGCAATCATCGTTTAGTCGTGGTTATTGTCTCCTTAATAAACGTGCAGACATAAAACACGCCTTTACTAATTGAAGTGTGAATAATTGAACTAGTGTTGGATATCCAATGCTTCGGTACTATTAGTACAGCAGCAAAGATGAATAAAAGCAGGTTTAAGATATCCATTTTCCTGATTGAGACAGAACCTTGTGTTGTAACAACTCAGTCAATTGTTCATAGTTTGTATATCATATGAAAACAGTTGACAGGGACACCGCGTCGAGGATAAATATGAGATCAGATTTATCTACCTATGTTGATTCAGCAGAGGTAGATAAAAGTGATCTAATTTTTATCCTCGACGCGGTGTCCCTTTAAGCTTTTAGCTTGTTTAATGACGTCATACAGTAATGCTGCGTCTATAAATCTAAGTCTAAGAAGGTTAGTCATGTCGACTTAATCTTCTAGTAATTAAATATCTACATTTAAGAAGTTTTTTTTATGTTAAATGCAAAACATTCTTATCAAAAACATTTTTTAAAAAAGAAACGATTTCAGCAACCCAAGTGTAATTGAAGAATAAAAGTATCTCACCCGGATGTATGACATTGTGAGTACTTTGTAACAAAACGCGTGCCTTTACATTCAGAATCTGCTTTCTCCGACAGCAGCATTCGTATTATACCCTTTAGAAATGTGAGGACGTTTCTTTTGCATGTGAGTATAGTTTGGTTATCATTGAACACAAATTTAACAAAGTCCGTGGTAGGCAATAGGTAATCACATTTAACTCACTTCCCCCTTAGATTTGTTAAAAACACACCAAAGGTTAATAAACGAATTCAAAATTTGTGAACCTCCATTTTCATGATTTTCAACACTATCCGTGGTGCATATTTTACAAGCAGGTGTTGTCAGGGGATTAGTGGCGCCGTCGTGATTTCGTCTCTTATTGAAACATTTCGTTATTCATACGCTCTTAATGTCTCTGCTGTGAACCTATTGAGAGGAACGAGAGAATAAATACTCGGAGTCAGCACTAACCTTGTTACACCACACGGGACGTGAATAACAAAACACAAGCCTTGTTCTCATTTAAATGAAAAAACCTTCAATATTCTCGCAAATCCGTTAAAATATTGTCTTTAAACATAATAACAGGGAGACAAACGGCTTTAGACGGAACATCAAGTAGACCCCGGTCATTTTGCTGCATAGTTTGAACTCATCGCTTGTTAATTCGCTCTGTTCAAGATCACCCGTCTCATTGCAATTCTTCCTCATTTCTCAACTGTCCTGTTTTTTTCACAGAACTGATGCCCTGTATGTTCTGTCAGTAATAATATTGTTGAGTTGAGTTCTGTCTGTTAAGAGAGGATTTAGGATCGTCCTTGATGGCACGTCGCTCATTGCGGTTCTGATGTTACTATTCATAACGTGGTTTTGACGTGATATGCAGCCTTGCTTATCTCTACTTACTGATGTAGACTTGTTAACAGCATTATCACCATGAATAAAATTAAACTATATTATTTAAGCATTGATTTTAAATTAAACACCAGAAGTAAAGCACAAACTAAGATGGATGTCCAAATCATTGTCAAAAAGTTAAACATTGCATTATCGTGAAATAAGCAAACAATAAAAAGGTTAATGATTGATAGTAGTGGTATCAATGATATACATAATAATGATAAGATAAAGTATGAAAAAAGTTTTCATAACATAGTACAGCTTTTTCCTCCTAACGTGTGAAGAACGCGGTCTTATTAAACATGTGATTATTGAACCAGAATAATTAGCCATGCGATTGTACCATGATATGCATGTATAAGTAAAATCATACAAGCGCTACAAGGTAAAACACATATACACAACAGGGTATATCTTTCAAAACGACCCCTTTTGTACTTATAAATGTATCCTATTAATGCATACCCTTCATTTAACAAATATTGCTATTGTGTCATGTCGATGAGAATTGAACATAAATGCATAAATTGGGTTAACCTGGGTACTATGAAAAAACATCTGGGAAACTCAGATGGTCTTCAAATGCCTGTCCTTAACACTTCATATTATATTGACAATCTTTAGATTATGTTTCATATAAAATATGAAATAATCAAAGATGATATACTCATCAGAAAAAAAGTTTTCCAACGTTTGTCTTACACATTTCATCACATAGATTTCACATGATGATGACGACACCCATACGATTATTTATTTAACCTATGATTGACAGCTCAAAAATTGTCTGATTGTTTTCCAATTTATATCACTTATATATCGGCGCAATAAATCCAATAAGTTACTAACAGTCATAAGATAATCTTTCAAAAATCAATGATGAATCCTAGCACCTTTCCCGTGTGAATAACACATCGGAATAAACAAGCGATTGTCTGGCAGTGTCTATTGCGATAGATTTCTCCTAAAGGGGCAAGCATTATTCAGAGTCATGTTACTAATCTTCTCTGGCTGACGAACCCTGGTCCTAGTGCAGATTAGAAAAACGTGGTGCTGCAATTACCGAATCGATGCAGAATTCAGCACTTAGTTATCTCCGCATTTCCTATAACGGCACCTTTCTAGTGTTGCTGTTTAGCAAAGTTGAGTGTTTACACAAATGAATCTCTGTATGTTTATTTAAAACCCCCATTTATATACAAGTATGAAAATGCCGTATTTACTCGAATATAACCCGGGTCTCGTATATAACGGGCCTCGAATATAACCCGGTTTATACAACCCGTGTCTCACATATACACTGTCGCCCAAAAGAAACGCCTTCCAGATATCTTAACAGATTTCGTAAAAACTATAATGAATAGCATATATATATATTATAGCATTATGAAGTTGCACCATTTCTGCATAGTGTATTAAAATTTCAGAAGTTGTTATTTCAGGCACGCATTCTTATTAAAGTGGTGATGACGCTACAGATGTACGTGGTTATGCTGCGCAAGTGAATCAGCCAAAAATAGCGGTCTTCATTGGGCGTGGTTTTCATGAATATTTTTTACTCAAATCACAGTTTTTCCATGGACTTTCATATCAATTATTGTTTCAGAATAACGTGGAGACCACCATTGATTATATTTCAGACATTATTTCATCTTTCATTTTAATGAAAATAAAGTAGGCGTTTCTTTTGGTCGACAGTGTAAATTTAAGGCCTACCGTATTTCCTCAACCCGGGCCTCGAATAGAACCTGGGGGTTAAAGGGATGCTGAACGAAATATAACCCCGGGGTTGAATTCGAGGACATACGATAGTACATATTTATAACGAAAGCATGCTTAAGTCGCTACAATGAACATTTATTCATTAATGCATCCGAAAAGTTAGTTCGCCTACTTGTATAGCAAAGTGCAAATATCATGTACGTGTACATTGAATTTCGCTTCCATGTCAATTGCATCACGTTAACTGTGATGACAACGGATCGTCCTTTGTCCTGTGTACTATAGTCATGTATCATCTGTTCGACAGTATTTTCTTACTTTGGCAAGATGAAATTGACAGAAAAGGATAGACGTGAAACACTTTGATTACCTTACTTTTCAAGTAACAATTTTCACATCGAGTAAAATATCAATATTTCTTTAACAACGTTGACTGGATATAAAGAATACATAAGTATATAATTGTAGTATATAAAAGTACATGTCTAATATTTGAAGCTGTTGATCACTTATTGGAGATTTTATAGAGACCAAAAAATAACTTTTCGAAATAGTAACCCCTCGCCACTTCAAGGAGCTGCACACATATTAGGGTTAATCGTGGGGCACGGGATACGTTTATTCTACTGTATATTCAATCATCACTTCAAAAGTAATTGTCTGTTTCGTTTTGCTACGACCTCTAAAAGTCATCACACATTACGTATTTGCACTAAGATACGGAAGGAGATGAACAGAGTCTTGTAGGACAGCTGTATTTCTCTGATGTAAAGATTTAATTTCATTCTCATCTCAAGAATCCGCTTTAACCAATCGCTGTCTGTATAGAACTGTCGATCTAAATTGATTAAGATGATTGCTTCAACCTTCCACTATGCCAAAAGAAAGCAGTTAAGATCTTTAACCTTTTGCAAAACAATATAGGTGAAACATCGTATAACATAATAATTATATTTAAAAACAGTATTTCTTCCTTTTTAATCTTAATTAACAATCTGTCATTGACTGTTTTGTAGATGCTGTATGTATATTTACATTTCTCAATCATTTTCTTTTCGAATAACATACATACCATCTGCTATATTCAGTTATTCAATGTTTAAACGTTTTAACTATTTTTACTTTTCAAACAAAAGTCACATTTTACAAATTGGTAAAATTTGTGTTTATTTAATAACATTATCTTGCAAAAGCGTTTAATCTCTTTTTTCGTCTTTCCAAGTCTTCATAAACATGTTGATTTCTTTATCAACATTCTCCTGAGGTGTCTGCATAATCCCATCCTGTTGCTAATAACTGTAGTATTTCATAGGGAACTCGTTTTTGTTAAAGGTTATATCTCGTCGTTTGTGTAGAATTTAATCTTGAAGGAATTTGCAAGCAAACATTTGATCTTTTTGCTGTTGCTTTATAATATTTCGTTTTACAAATGCATCTGTTTGATTTAAACATATTTTATTCAACGAAGAAAGTGATTATGAACATGTTGTCCAACTTGGGTAACCTTCTCTCGTGTATTTACTAAATGATAGAGTTATAACAACATATATGCATGTAAGAAGAAAGTAATAAACTGAGGTACAAAAGAAACTTTACACCTCATTTGGTTTTATCATATGTTTGATTTTCAATTACAAATATATTATGTTTCCGAAGAAACTGAAAAGTGCAAGAGTTTAGTCATCAGCCAAGGCATAATTTAATATGTTTTTAATTATTTTGGGGAAACATGAAATTTTAAATTCATAAATTCTTCCAAAATTAATTTGGATAAAACACAACTGTTCATCGACATATAAGACATCTGCTAAGTGAAAATCAATAAATGTGCCTCATTCTGCACACATTTACAACATTATAAACATGGTAGGGATCATGTTGGTGTCAAAATGATTTTATACCCCTTGGTCCTTTCAGTGATTCTAACTCTGCATGTTTGAAACAAAACGAGAATGCTTGTTAGCCGAATCAGTCAACAATGAACATTAACTAATAACCCGGTTCTATCTTATCAATTTGTTTTGATATGTTTACTTTATGAGTGAAACAATAGGGTGTAAAGTTTCTTTTACACCTCAGTTTATAATACAGAAATGGTAGAAATATATTTACAGAAAAATGAATGCATCGGTCAGCATACATATGCTTCCTGGCTTCATGATGTAAATCACTAGATATACATGTATATGCTATTTTGATCAAAATTAATGTAACACTGTTTTGGAATTAGGCTATCTCCAATAATCACATTCTAGAAACCACGCCCTCAGAGTCGAGCACCAATGTTCAGCATGGACTGTGCCAACTGTTTATCCACTCGGCCAAACAGAGGTGCGGGATTCGAAAAAAAAGAGAAGGGGGTTCGGTTGCTGATAGTGTGTTTCAACATTACAATGCTACATTGGCCATCTTTTGCCGATGCAGCTCGCACAATGAGGTTCAGGTGCTGCACTCTGGTACGCTGGGACAGAAAAGTTAACGAAACGCAGCAAGGCTTAAATTGCCCAGTGATGGAGACTGGCGTGAGTTATGACTTTCGAGGGAAGTTGCTGATTGTATTATTTGAAATTGTTTTTTCACATCTACAACTATTTTATAACTGTGTTTGATACACGTGTATCCATAGACTTCTTTATCGATATCATTTGAGCCCCAACTTGTTGTGAACCTTGTTTCTATCAGAACTTATATGTATTAGTTCATCAGCAAAACACATCTTGTTTATGATAAAGGTGCTACCTATGCCAACAATTGTACTCTCATTTCTTGCATACACATACACTAAACGCCAAAAGAAAGGTTACCCCACCTCTTTTGTTAATAATTTGTTAAGTATCAAAGATATTTAAGAAATGAATGGTTCAAAAGAAAGCCGAACAACGTAGCTTTATCCTAATAACACGCATTGGCAACACCCAAACGCATTGGCAACATCGTTGTTGGTCGACACCCATATACAACATCCCCAGAGCTCTTTCTCTTGCTCCACTTGTCAATCGCGGTTCCATATCATGCAAAGTAGGCACCTTTTATACCCTGTAGAAGCATTCAAACGCTGCTTGAATTTTGATACATTTGAGTGATAATCCGTTTGGGTGATAGACAAAAAAATGAAAAGTTTTCATTATCATGCAAAAATGTTCACATAAATAATCGTCTGTGTTCCTAAATACTATTAAGTCATTTGACAACACAGTGAACTCGTTTTCACTAAAGTAAATTACGAGAAAAGATCTTTAATCACTAGAAGAATATAATTCATAAGTTTCACACTTAAACTTACTCAATAACAGTATTTTCATCGTTTAGGGGTTATGATGTAAACCAAAATGTAGCCTGGGCCTATGGCCTCCACTACGAAATGAATAAAGATTGATTGATTGATTGATGTCTAGTCACGAAAGTAAAAGTTTACTCTTCTTCTTGACATCTAAATCACATTTATTTGTTACTACCAGCCTGGTCGAAAACCGGACAATTTTAATCTTCTTAAGCAAGCTGCATTTTGCCACAATATGAATGTGAGCGTTGTTAGCATAAAGCTACGTTATTCAGCTTTCTTTTGAACTATTCATTTCTTAAATATCTTTGATCCTTAAAACGTTATTAACAAAAGAAGAGGGATGACGTTTCTTTGGCGTTTAGTGTATTTATGTCATGACAAAATTGCTTACTCACATCGACACATGAAGTTCAAGTTTGACCAAGCAATGTTATCTCGTGGTTTCAACATAATTATTCTGGTTAAATAACAAATAGTAATCAAGATAAAATAATCGCTGTTTCATAAACAGTATTTGAATCATTATCAAAATTCGTCCGAATTTCAGTCTGTTATAGGAATGACCTTTATTAGTTATAGGACTGACATTATCGGACATAATGTCAGATTATCAGTGTGTTAGATAGAAATACAATTTTCAAGTGGAATTTTGAAAAGGAAATTTTACCAATAAATAACAAGTTTAATAAAACTAACAATAATTGAAGAAAGCTAATATTTTAAACTGTGAAGTGGCTGTTACAGGAAATACTTTTATTAGTAACAGGGCTGACATTTTGGGACATAATGTCATAATATCATTGGTTGGGATGGTTCGATTCCCATCATTTGAAACTAAAGTAAAATGTACTTTCATTAAAACAAAAATGATTAAGACAGCTCATATCTTAAATCTTAAAGTACGTGTTACAGGAATGACTAGTCTGTTACAGGACTGACATTTTGAGACATAATGCCAGAATATCAGTGAATAAGATAGGAACACGTTCTTCAAGCTCATCATTTGAAACTATAACCCACTATTACATACAACATAATGTCATTCCAGTTACAATTATTTGTCATTCCAGTAACAATTATTGTCATTCAAGTAACGCATTTGATTGTAACAGGAATGATCTACTCATAAGAAACAACATTAATCACTAATTAATGGTTCCTTTGAGCATTATCCAGAATGTATTTAAGCTATAACTTTTGTCCTTTTGATAATATACATTATGTTTTTGAAACATAATTCTTTAATGCATGACAGATGTAACAGGAATGACCTGATCAAAATCTACTACCCTAATCCTTAGCATGTAGAATTGATTTTGTAATTTTAGTTTGAGTGTCAAATAGTCTCCACATGGCATTTGCAGCAAGAGGTAGAAGTGTTTGAGCATGACAGGAAGTTGAGAAGTTCATAGGATTGATCATTTATTATGTTCTTTCTTAATGAACTTGTTACAGTAATGACACGATTTTACGGGCACAGATATAAACGCGACTTTAAGTACATAAATGAACAAATAATGCACATGTAACAAAAATGATATCTTAATTGATATGTCTGGTTGGGAAAATACACCCATGTTCAGCAATAATATCATTTTGAGGAGCAAATATGGCCAGTGATCGCCTGTGGATAGATAAAAGTGGGCTGTTGCAGGTCATCAAATTTAACAAAACAAAATACATGCAAATTTGTCTTAATTTTATGTCAGTGGATAGTATTATACAGTATCTAAATTAAGACCAAAACAAAAAATACAAACTTAACCTTGGTAAAAAGAGTCTTCGAACATATCTTGATAATGACTCGTTATTAAAATTCATGCGTCTTTAACATATTGAAAAATAAAAAAAACACAATTTCCTCAAGACATGTAAAAACTGATTCAATGAGTAAGAAATGAAAGATTTACAGGGACTATATATGACACAATAAATCAACATTTTCTTATATTATTTAATTGTATGTCTTTTGTCATGTCATGATTTTGATACGATTAGACTTAACTAAAAGTTGCCCTATAAACAATACAAATGTCAAAGAGAAAGAAAGGGAAAAACATGAATTCGATAAAAGATGAATTGTTTGACATAAGAGCATAATTATTGTATTAAGACGAACTGTTCTTGTCTTCTATATCCTTGTCGCAAACATGAAATGGTTGGAACATACATAATGCAAGTTGGTAAAGGTTGGCAGAGATAAAAGGATGATGTTTGTACGAACAATTACACATGGTTTATGAGATTTTGTAATACCTTTTTCATGCTAATTTTCCTTATGTGTCATAAAATGCTTCGTAGCTTTTTAAAAAATATTAATTGATTAAATTTCATTCTTTCTTGACACTGTTCAAAATATAATTGTAAATATGGGACTAATAGGAAGTATTTAGGTTTAGGAGTTCAGACAAAATGGCATGAACTTGTCACGATATGGTCTTAAATAACTGTCTGCAATCTCCATTACTTACAGAACTGCTACATGTAGGTTGGTGAAGCAGAATCAGGACCCCAATCCATGATACACAATGTATAGTTTTCTGATATGAAATGAACTAGCCTGGAAGTGTAATTCTTTAAGGAGGTTCCTTACCAATTTAAAAAATCTCAAGAAATTGCTAATATTTCCCTATATACATGATTAGCATATGCTAAATACTTTTTTGTTATAAAAAAATAGGAGTCACCGTGCTGGTTTTGTTAAAATGAGAGCTCCCAATGTATGTTGGTGTGCGCACATTTTTTTCATTTTCACTATCATATATATATATATATATATATATATATATATATATATATATATCACACAATCCTCATGATGAACAATACACATATTTCATAATGATGGCTTTATTTGAATAAACGTGTTATGGTTACACGTTTATGCAAGACGAACATGCAATTTTATTGTTATTTTGTAGCTTTTTACTTCAACGTTTTACAGCTTTTTAAAAATTGTTTTCTGTTAAACATCAATATTCGTCAATTAATCTGAAAGATTTGCTGGAAAAATCACTGTTTGATAGAAATACAATTCAACAACAAAATTAGCCAACAAAATCATACCCTCGAGCAGCCGAAGTTCGTGCCCCTAAGCGAACGTATCCAAATGCTTGTAAAATGAGATTCACATTGCAAAATTACCATTACTTACACACACAACATATATTTATCTCTTTAGAAATATGTCTTAGGACATAATCTTTTATCACACACTAAGTTACAAACCTTTTGAAGCTTTATTGTCATTTTTCATTTAAGTCCGCCATTGCCTCTTAAGTTCGTGACCTTTGATGTAATGCTATTTTCTTCGAGACTAATCACATGTGTTTAGTCAAGTATGGTTATCTGTTGAACTGACATATTTTTCTTTCAGAATTGAAAGTGTACTTTATAAAATTAAATGTATTTGATAACAACAGAGGTCATAAAACGCTTGGTGAATTTATTTTCAGAAAATTTATGACAAAAGTTGCTTATAATTTAAAAAAAAATAAAAAATCCCAGGTCAGTTCATGCATTGATTGACTGACAAAATCATGTGGAGAAATAGCCAACAGCTATATAAAAAACACATGAAATTAATTTAACATAAATCTGTCAATCAAGCAACCTATTGTAAAATTATTGTTTTTAAACTTTCTAAGACCATTGTGACAAAAAAGCAGGTGACTTCATGGGCTTAATAATATAAATTGTGTGACAATTAGTTTTGATTTTGGCACACTGCCAACTGAACCACTAAGCAAAGTGGACGACAGGAATTTGATGAACTGAAATAAAAACTGAAGGGATAATGATGAGAGCAAAGGTAGAATGGAAGGAGAAGGGTGAAAAACCTACAAAATATTTCCTTTCTCTTGAAAATAGAAATAACATAAAATAAAACTATTGCAAAGTTACAATCCAAAATTGGAGAAACGTTAACAAAAACAAAAGACATATTACCAGAAGTAAAATCCTACTACCAGAATCTGTACACAAAACAAACATGTAGCGATATTGATCTAAATGAGCTTTTTAAGGACTTCTCCGTTCCAAAACTTAGTGAAAGTGAAAAAAACAATATTGAAGGAGATCTAAAATATGACGAAGTACTTGCCGCTTTAAAGAAAATGAAAAACAATAAAAGCCCCGGACCCTCCGGGTTCACTGCCGAATTTTATAAATTTTTCTGGATTGACCTTAATGAAAGCTTGTTAAGATCTCTCAACTCCGCTTTCGAAAAAGGAGAGCTATCAGTTAGTCAAAAGCAAGGTTTGATAACATGTATACCGAAAAAAGGAAAAACGAAAGAGTTTCTAAAAAACTGGAGACCAATCTCCCTCTTAAAGGTTTCATATAAAATAGCATCCGCAACAATCGCAAATAGAATAAAAACAGTACTCCCGACAATAATAAATGAGGATCAGAAAGGCTTCATGTCAGAACGATACATCGGTGAATGTACGCGCATGATTTACGACATCATTGATTACACATAATGCATGGAGATACCCGGTTTATTACTTTTAATAGATTTTGAAAAGCATTTGCCTCAGTTGATTGGTTATTTATTCAAAAAACTTTAAATTATTTTGGATTCGGTCCATCTATCCGACGATGGATTGAATTATATTATACACACACTCAATCTAGTGTAACAGTAAAGGTTTTTCGTCTGAGTTTTTTTTTACCTTACAAGAGGATGCAGGCAAGGTGACACATTATCCCCATACATTTTCATAATATGTGCGGAAGTGCTAAGTATAATGTTACGAAATAATAAGAATACGACACCGAATATCTCTTATCGCAATTTGCCGATGACACATCTCTTGTACTTGACGGAACTGAAAAAGGTCTTCAACATACCCTCAAAACCTTAAATAATTTCGCATCGTTTTCTGGTCTTAAGATAAATACAAGCAAGACTCAAGTTATATGAATAGGGGCGTTGAAACACTCACAAAATATCCTCTGCAAAAGTTATGAACTAGACTGGAATCAACGCAATTTCACTATCCTTGGCATAACCTTTACACATAACCTGGCCGAAATGCTGGAAAGGAATTATAAGGACAAACTAAAAATGATCAGAATCATAATGAATCAATGGTTAGGAAGAGATCTCACTCCCCTTGGAAGAAATACAGTTTTAAAAAGTCTGGTTCTTCCAAAATTAAATCACCTATTTTCAATTCTTCCGAACCCAAGTGATAAGATCATTAAAGAATTAACCTGTCTATGCTTTAACTTTATATGGCGTCACAAACCAGACAATATAAGTCGTAATGAAATAACACAATCACACGAAGACGGCGGAATAAGAGTACCAAATATAAAAAACACAATTTTAGCACAAAAAGTAGCATGGATTAAACGACTCTTCAAATCAGAAGATGACAACAAATTAAAACACCTATATGTACAAAATGTAGCTCCAAAATCTGAGCATTATTACCTCAAATCACAATGTATATTGAAGAAAAGATCCTTACACCGAGGACAAACCCTTTCTGGCGAGATGTACTCAGAGCTTGGGGATTATTTATCAGCAAAAAAGGTTCAAATGTTAATGATGTCAACGATATTCTTTCCCAACCAATCTGGTCTAACGAAAATATTACAATTGGCAAACAGGAAATATGCTATACACATTACAGACAACACGGAATAATATTTATAAATGACATCCTGGATGAACAAGGACAGTTTCAAAACTTCAAAACGGTCACAAATTCTTATAAGTGTAAAACACATTTTTTAGAATATGCTGGTATAGTTCAGTCAATCAAAGCTTATCTTAAAAATAAAAATCTCGAATTATCAAATAAACTTTGCCATATTTCATATCAGACATCATAAAACCAATTAAAGGATGCAGACTATTCTATGATATACTTCAGAGCTCTGCCAATGGTTACACATATAAATACAGGCAGAAGTGAGAAAAGGATTTAAATCAATCTATCACTTCTAGAGAATGGGCCGAAATAAATAAGACGCCATTTTCATCACATCTCGACACAAAGCAAATTTATGTCTCGGATATCCTGAAAGACGAAATATGATTCTCAACCTTATTATAACAACTGTCAAGTATAATATATTCAAATCCAAATTAAAAGGATCTTTACAGCAACTTCATACAATAAAACAAAATTTAAAACATGCCTACGAAATTGACAAACTCGTATGTTATACAGAATGCAATTATTCGAAATTCACTAAATTCTGGTCCGTATGCCATAATCTATTTACCATTTAAAACTCACTGCAACTTCTTGAATGTTAAATGCCAGGTTTCAAAAAGAGACGAGAGAACTTTATGTGAATCCCTGTATTTTTGTTTTGCAGTTGTTCTGTACCAATATGTGTTTGTACTTCTATTGAAAACGTTTGTACTGTGAATGTAATATCAGATGTATGTCTGTGTATCTGAAAAAGAAATACAATTATTAAAAAAAAGGAATTTGATGGGGGAAAAGTGGTCGGAGAAAAAGCTTTTTCCAATAAAAAATCCAGATATGTTGGAGGTAGTGTAAACAGTGATTTAAAGCACATATGTTTTGAGAACTGGCATAGTAAATGTGAAATTGGGTTAATTTTTAAACAATGATCCGGACGTTTCAGATTCTTTGCACAAAACTTGAATAATAATTTTTAATTTTTTTTCTCAGAAATTGTCAATATTCAAGGAAGATAGGAGATAACACTTACTCAATATGCACGATCATTTCCCCTTAAATTAGATTATAGAGCAAAATTACAAAATACGTCTCTTTATCATAAAACAAATACTATATTTCACAATTATAATATAATGGTTTAATTATCATATTTCGAGACAGTTATTTGTTTCCATTGTACATGACGAACACTGTTACTGAAAATGTACACTAAGGCTACAAGGGTAGAACTCTGGATAAATAACTTTTTAACTCAAAAAGTAAAATCACAAAATATTTGGTTCGGTTCGGTACACTACATAAAGATGTATTACCCAATCAAATCATGATCTCTGCCAAAACATATCCATTATGTAATATTAGAATTTACAGTTCCAAAATTCAACAATTAAAAAATGGTATTAAAAGAAATATTTTCTGTTGAGAAATTCATTTCAAAGAAAAACAATGAAATTGAAATATTCCATCAAAAATAGAAGTCACTCATCCCAGCCTTCATCAACTAAATATTTTGTCCATAATAACGTGTTTTTACCTATTCATAGTCTGAATGTGTGGCTTGTTGTTTGACTCTTGTGTTTGAATATGTAACAATTGGAACAAATAAAAGTTTATTGAAAAAAAGAAAAAAAGCTTCAAGTCTATGTGGCTACAAGGCCAATCTGAATCTGACAACTGAGGATGCTCAGAAACAATTGTAAAGAACCATCTTATAACTGGCTGTACCATTTCACAAGTCACAACTATCGGTCTACAGATGGCTGTTGTTTCAGGTGCATATAGATGTTCACTTACAGAGAAACTCAGTAATCTTATGTTATGATACGGGAGAGGAATTATTTAGTTTTAGCGAGTCTAGGGTTCAGACACGATAACTAAGAATTCGTTACGGAATGGTCTCTGATAACTGTCTGCATGCTCTATTACACACAATACTGTCAGGATGGTGAATCAGGATGATACACAATGTATAGTTTCCTAATATGAACTAGTCTAGAAGTGTAATTCATTAAAACTGACTGTACAACATATACAAGGCAGTCCCAAGTATCGGTTTATTGATGGTCCAGATGTATAAAGAAGTTCAGTTACAGTGAGACTCAGTAATGTTATCTGAAATAGCGATAACCCTCTCACAGGACGATCCATTTCCCGTTGTAAATTTAATTATTAACGTGACTTAACAGTGTAACAAACATCTCATTGAGAGAAACTTGGTTATCACTTATCGGCAATAGATATGGCATTTCCCTGAAAGTTTGTTTTTATCACCATTTAAACTATTTTTGTTAAATAAAAGATTTCCGCGGCATTCCGGGATCCACCAAGCCTAATGTTTGACATTTAGTTTCCTGAAAACTTTAAATTTCATACATAAAGAATCTTAATCGCATGGTCGTCAGGGGGGATCATAGGGAGAGCCCATCAGAAAGTGGAAGGCACAACATGAATTAGATAGTAATTCTGAATCGAAATCTAGTAATTACTAAATATATTACTATAATTGATTTTCACAATGAGGAAGAGGTTTTGCCCAACATGAAAAAGAGGCATTAACACAGTGCAACAAATTATACCATTCTGTGGAGGTTTTGAATCGATTGTGATTAGTGGCAAAATCCTCCGGAAGGAAACACGATCGCTGACCTCCGTTTGTAAAGTAATTTTGTTTCCTTATCGTCAGAGAAACACGCAAAGTGGTCCGAGGAACAAATGTCCAAACGGTCTCGGCAAATGGCGGCGTAATTCATCACTGATGATGCCATATGACTGGAGCGTCCTATCTTCAGTTACAGTCGCGACCAGAATGGACCACTTCACAATTGTAATGGAAATTAAATCTAGCGTATTGAGGAGATGACATTCAATGTAACGCTGCGTTAGTTCAAGTGGAAGGCATCATCGTACAACCAAGATATATCATCTGATTGGTGCTGAAACGTTATTCGTGAAAGAAATGATTGCAATGTTTCGAAATTTGTTATACCGACAGAAATACAGATTCAGTGGCAGATATAGAGGTTTTTAGGGGGGTTTGGGTCACCTTTAAACATTTTTGAGAGTACATTTGATGAATTCCCTTGGTGAACCGTATTATATCCGTATATATACATGTATATTATAATATCAGTAACTCTCTCGTCGTTATTGAGAATATTTTAAAATAATGCCTGGTCTTCCATGAACAATACATCTAAATTAATTGCCGTTGAAATATCAGTAGTGAAAGGGGTAATGCTTGAAGTTTGTATTAACAACAAACATACGAAGGCGTTGTACTGCTAACTGTGATGTTATCATTATTGAAGAACTACGTGGAACCCTAGTATCGTTAGTTGAACCTTCAATTGATTTGACGTTAGATTAGCATAGGTGAAAAATCATCACAAGTGTTTCAATGACATCTGAAAACGGTTCTCATCCTAACAGTTTTCATTTGGAGTATATGAAGACAATGTTTGATGTTAGTATATCATTTTGCCTTATTGCCGTTGATATCAGGGGTGGAATGGGTGATGGAAAACTGTTTGGAAATTTGTACTGACGAAACCAGGTAATTGCAATGACGATAATTTTGGTCTTAGAAAGATGGCATGCCAAATAGTTTGGCTACGAACTTACATAAACAATTCAGTTAGAAGTGTTCTGTCTGCAGGAATCGCAACACTTCAGTAGCGTGATCTCATATGCACGATTAGCCAAACATGGATCGAGCCAACTATCTTTAACAATTCGTTGTTTCAAATCAATAACAAGCTTTCAACGCATAACAATAACGATTTGATTTTCATATTTTCACTCTTCTATCTTCACATCGAAAAACGGTAAAGCAACTTGGAACTGTATCGATATTCGATCCACAAAGGATTAATTGTTGAACTACTTATCTCTTCGTGAACGTGGAAGGAAAAACAGGGGCCATATCTTGATTACTTGCAAATTGGAGAAGCAATGACAAAAAGCCCTAGTCCACATGTATCAATGCAGAAATACATCCCATGTAATTTAATTTGCAATACTATAGTAATAGATTGAATTACCAAATGCGTGGCTAAAGTAATAGGCAGGCAAACAAATGCGTAAATGTTGTTTTTCAGGTTTTCCTTAGTAATTGATAAAGCACAAAAATAACATAAAAACTACCCCAGAAAGGAATCGCATGCCAAATCGTGGAAAAGTCCAATTCCGCTTAGTGCATGTTAGTTGGAAAGGAGCTCCGATCAGAACGAAAGCCTCTAGACAGACAATCCATTATTTCTATCCTCGGAGGAATTAAAGAAAACTTCCAAGGGGTCTTGACTGACTTTTCGCGCGTCTTCTCGAGCCCAACGAGATCTTGTGCCGAACCGCGAGAAGACGATGACCACCGTGTTAGGTGCCGAACAATCCAGGACATATTCGCCGAGTAATTGTTCTCATTCGAATCTGCTTATGATAAGTAACTGTGTGATTACTGGCTTGTTCTGTCCGGACTTAGAACAATTAATCACATTGTGAATTACATCTGTACAGAGGACGTGGAGGCAGGCCTAGCCGTCACTCAAACTCTGCTTTCGATGTCGTACTTATCTCTTGTATTAAGATTAATCATTTCCAGTCCCTATTTGACAAATTTTAATTTGATATTATACATTCAGGATTGATGTGCCTTTTTGAGCATATCATTAACTTTGTTTTTAGATATCGAATAACAATTCACATTATTCAGTGACATTTGTCAAATCTGTGATTGTATCGCGGTACATTTAACATGTAAAAGCACGTAAAAGTATAATGCAGTCAATACTCATTCAATTATGCAATTCTTATTTCTCGTCGATATACTTAAAGGTTATAAACCTTAATTTACCAGCCAATAGTAAACGTTTATCCTTATATACAATGCTAATTTCTAATTTCAGATTTCAGATAGCAAATTGGTTACAGCGTATGGTTTCGGGTCAAGCATTCCTAGGTTCGAATCCAATTAGGACTCGGCAATTTTGTCAGAGCACCAGAGAACGGTTCTATTTGTATTAACATATGGGTACAATGCTTCAGTGTATATCTCTACAGGGCCATGGTTCCCTAGAATCAGTCGATGCTCGAAGGTTTTAATGCATAACTGCACTATTTTCGGATTTCTCAACCATATAAGTCATTACACTGGATTGGTGTTAATAATTTTAAAGAACCAATAAAGTAGGTTAAGACTCGATTTTATGAAACCCTTACCGTGATAAATAGTAGCACCAAGAACATCAATCATCATTAGACCCCTCCCTCCACCTTTTCATTATCCCTTTAACTTCACAATGTGTATGGTACTCAGAGCCGCTTACAACAAATCTCCCATTAAGAAGACTATTGACTAATCGCTTTGATGACTGGAATACAGTACAATAATACAGTCTACAATGTAGTTAATCAAAGTCTGATCATTGCAACTATAGCACACACTCAAATCGAAAATTTACCATCCTGTGCTATCACGGTATTTTAATCCGTATGACTTCATAGAATGTTTTATACTGTATACACCTACACCTACTCACGGTCTTTGCTAGCCCCAAACCAAACGATAGAACATTTCTGCAGGATAAAGTCGATTTTGAATGTTTGTGATGGGGATATATCCCATGAAGTCGTATACACAATTTCATTCATGATAGATGTACTTCATATTTTATATCTGTTCAAACACTCAGTTTTTTGACATAATGTTTGATATTTAAGGTACATTTTGTTTATGAAATATGTAAATGATGTCAATACAATATGTTGTCAGCATGATGTAACTTCATGGAATTTAAATCGATGAGGCATCGTTGTTGTAGGATGTTGTAAAAGAAGCCAGAAACCATATTTCACTCTCATATCTCTCCTGTTAAGAAGATTTCAAAACAACGACTTTTCGAAAACCCTGTTTTTCAGAAACATTAATAAATGAAGTTTAAAAACATACAAATTAAGTTTAGTTGGCTTTAAGAGACGTTGAGTGACTAGTTTTCAAGTCACATTCCACCTGAAGGAGTGAGTATATACTCCGAAACGTCGTGTATTTTCACATTAAAGAAGTTGTTATCCAGAAAATCTTCCAGTCGTATCAATCACTTGTTGAATAAAACATAAATTTGGTGTATCGTTTCTTTTGTCCCAGGGTGTATGTTATTACCAAGTGACCAAAAGACTAACAAGAAGTCATACATTCTTAATCAACTATACAGTATATGTTCTGAGGAAAAAAATCACAAACTATTTTTTTAACGGGATACTCGTTCGCTGGTTTATACTTAACGCAGTTTGGTGATGCTCCATATTGTCGTATTTTCTTACCCTAGATTTGTCAGCTCCTCAACTAGAATGCCTTTCAAAGATCGATTTGTAAGCCGAGCACAAGGCTTCCAAAATATCATGCTTTTTTGTTGAAATTGTTTCTTTCTCCCAAAAGTTTATGTACAAAGACTGCTTATTCAGCAAATTTAATTTACAACTTTCTGTACCTTTGGAGGTAGACATAAGAAAGCGATTAATTAAAAGTAATACTTCCGTAATTCAACAATATAACTTGAGCAATGAATCAACTTCCACAAGACGGACAAAAGCTACATTGCCATAACAAGAAGTCTTTGAGGAACGATTCCAGCTGCAGCATAAAGAACGTGAAGGAGACTCAAATCTGATGTTAATCGCCATTAATGAAGATGTCAATAAGCGAAGATTAGCAGTCCATATATTTGTGTTAGCGGTGATGTGCTGTAAAACGCTATTGGTTTACGAGACAATATTGGGAACAACATGGCTCTGACGATGATGTAAGAGTAAATTAAATTCTCTTCCTCTTCCAAGCTACTGTTTCTTCTGAAGAAATTCATGTCAACTGGATATTGCCGCAAAAGAAGTTTATAATTTGATAATTTAGACGTTCAAATTGAATTTTGATGACCATTTTTTTCATTTTCTGATGAAATATCAACATAAAAGACGCTATAAAAATGTACAAGCAATTTGTAAGAGAAGAGGATAAACGCTGACTTACAGATATCATCTTCATGTATACTTGTTTTCACTTATCCTTATGTACATATTTGCATAATGTTTTCATGCTCGAATCTGCACTTTTCTATTTTCACATTTACATCATCTTTTTGCACTTATGCGTATATTTACAATTATCCATATTTTTATTTGCACATGTCCATACATTATGTACATGTGAACGAACATTTAACAATACAGATAAAAATAAGATCGTAAGAAATGTATAACCAATTTTTAACGATCATTCTTATTAACTCTTATAAACCAACCAATCTTTAACACATTTAAACACAAAATTGCTACGTTGATATATAAAATTGTTTAAACTTTTCAACAGTTGCTAAGCAATACAAAATCAAGTTCTGAATCGTATAATATTTTCATATAAGCTTACGTCGCATGCCAACACATTAAAATACTCAATAAGTACCTGTTTAGACGCTTTTGTCATTAACGAAGGGTAAGTTTGGACTCCAAAATGTGATTTTAAACATTTAACTTTGTACGTCAATGTCGACGTTATCGCAGCCATACGAAATTAGCCGTATGTCCAAGCTTGTTGGTCAGTGTATGTCCATTTAGCAGTCGAATGACTCTGATATCACCTGTCAAATGTGACCTTTTGTATATGTACATTCAAAAACACCGACCTACGGTATATGCAGTCCGTGGCGTCATTTGGAGATTCAAAGGGATTTTTTGCTGTTCTTTTCTTGTCCAATATTCCTCAAACAGGTGTGCATGGTGAAAACACAATGGAAAACGTAGCTAAATGGAAACGTTGATGTTAGCATCCGGTTATCACGTTCTTCTTGTGGGACTTTTTAAGTTTTGTACGTGTTTTTTTGGTGTTAAACAGCGAGGATGAACAACATCATTATGAACAGTTATTTGAAAGCAAATTTTTACGCAACTTTGCCGTCTTAGAAAGGTCACGTGATTTCCAATTTTTGTCAGTTTTCTTCAAAATCTGAGAATATCCCTTTAGGATCAGTTAAAAACCACACATTCAAGATTTGACGCTGTAGATACATCCAAATTATCATTTTAAAAATACAAGTTTTAAAAGTGACAACTTCTTTGTAATCTTCAGTTTAGTAGCATATATTTATATACATATTTGAAGTTATCCAAATAATATTTTCATTTATTAAAATCATTGTTTATTTATCCATATATACATAAATATATGTATTTGCAGTTACCCTAACACGTTCTTGTTGTACTGTACCTTTCCTTTTCACTTATCCACATGCATACATACTTTTATTTGCAATTATCCTGCCATACATGTATTACACCTATCCATAACATATATTTACACTTGTTTAAATACGTATTAAAATATATGCACATACATAATTTTATTTTCACTTAACCATGAACATTATTATCACCAGTTATCCATAATGTCTTTGTGGTTATCAATAACCAATATATTCCTACTTGTCTATATTGATGTTTCCACCTATCGATACTGTGACAATATTTAAACATATTCACATCACTTCAACCAGAGATGGGAAAGTACTCATGAATTCGTCAACTTTAAATACAACCACTTATTTTAAGGATTCAATTATAAAATAACATACGAGTAATTATTTTCTCTAATTATGTGTGTATCATTTAATAAGCTATTATACTATATTGAATATTGTAATGGTTTACCTATATTACATGACTCAAGTGAAATCGTATATCGTTAAACATAATTACCAAACTGACATTTCTTCTACTCTTATGTAATAGTCTGGAAAGCGAAACTTGATCACGGTTCTCGCCATACTACACTCAACCGCAAAAGAAACGTCACCAGATTTTCAACAGCCTCAAATTCGAAATACTGTTGCCAGAGAAAGTTGATTTTGAATGCTTTTTTAGGGACATGATTTGTTAAGAAGTACCCAACATTTCATACATCAGAATACAATACTTTTATTTGTATATATTATGTATATTTTTTCTGTTCATGTACAAATGGGGTGCTGCAATCGCTTTTTCGAAATGGTTTTTGGCAAGAATATTTGGCATTTAACTTAACCATTCATAACATGTAGAAGTTTAATTTATAAATGATAATGGCGACGTAAATAGCCTTCTTTTTGTTGACGCGTCTTTTCTGTAGGACGTGATAAAACAACCCCCAAAAAACAATTTTTTTACTCACCTATCTCGTCTAGTTAGGAGATTTGAAAACGACGATTTTTAAAGCGCGTGTCTCTCAAAAATGAGAACAGATTAATGTTATGAAATATCAAATTAAGATTGGTTGGCTTTTGGAGACATGGTGTTTATCTGTTTTGGTCGTGGTTATCACTCCTGGGTTGAATTAACTTGTATTTTGTATGGTGACGTTTCTTTTGCGGTTGACATTGTGTACATTACATCCCTTAAATACTGATCAACAATGCTTTCCACACTTGTAGCCGGGGAATGTTGCAGTCGCCTCTCAATGTTTTTATTTTTCAATAAATTTGCGATTGTCTTTGTCAAAATGTCAAAAATACATTAAAATATTACCCTAAGTAATATGTTTGGATTGGATTGCACTTCAATCGTGTTAAAACATGTACAAACAGGAATGTCCCCTCGAATTTCGTTTCCACAACAATACTCAGATAGAATCCTCTCTTTAACAACCACGATGCATTATGATCGCTAATTGTAAGTCTTTACGATAATACTATTAAACAAACAAAGAAATCCAATAGTGTCACAAGCAAAAAATACTTTATTATATACCAATTATAATTAATAGCTCAATCTGCAGTTCCATCTTCAAAGCTCTGAATTTCAAGCTTTTGCGATAATTAGCAATAAAATACAGTATGTGGACTATTTCATTCGTGGACGGGGAAGAAGGCAGCCGCCTGATAGCAATCGATACATGCAGAACACTGCTGCGTTGTAATGGACCTGCGGAGAATCGCATGCTTACATACGTACCTACAACTGGGTTGCACGTTTCAAACGATTTTACAGTCGCAATTTACTTTGTCCTGATTTTGAATTATTAAACAGAAGACGTCATGTGATACTCCACCGTATCAACCGATATTTTAAAATTCGTTCAGTTAAAGCAGACGCATGCATATTTTAAAATCTGTTTATGTGTATTATTTTAATTTCTATCCAATCTTGTGAGAGAGTGATTTCAGTATATACGTTGGAGAGCAGTGATGTTAATATCACCCTCAGATTCATAGCCATCTCCTATTAAACCCATTCTTCAACGCGTTGATATAATAGACATTTGGCTAGGCTGGAAGTTGTCGATTTCTGTTCTAACAAGGTTTTCGATCAGCTGTCTACTCGTGGCGAGTGGTAGAGCAGAGATACCATATCAATCTATTAAACATTTCAAACAAGTAAATGACAACCCCTGAATCATAGGACCTTAGCTCTTGTCGTGCAAAGAATACGGCGCGAGAGATTGTGAACGGGGAAGCGTCTTTGAGGATTACTGTGTTTTCATTAAGCAGGCCCACGGTCGGATGCTAATTAATACATGCCAAGCAGCGCTGGACGGTGTGTCCTAACCACTGACCGGCTTCAGGTTCACGCAGTGTGTCCGCTTTACTGAGAAAAGCCACAACCTTTCGCTGATGTTTCGGGATAATTTTATTCAGTTAGAATTTCCACCCCTGGGACGGGATAGCTGAAGAACTTTTCAAGGATATCGGTCGTGATTCCCTATCAATAAACGGCATTTCTACCTCGTGTGGGCCTGAATCTTTCTGAATCGAAGCACGGATTTGAAGCACGGATTCTCAGTGGTGATCATTGGCACTTCTCCTTTATTGTCTCACTTAAGTGCCTTTGATCTATGGTCATTTAGAGTAAAGGTATTTGCAGTCGCTTGGAGACTTTTGTTTCGGAGGGCTGTCAGACATTTCAAAAACTGCATGAAGATGGATCTTACCGGTGTGTAGTGATGCTATCCGCCCTCGAATCGTTTAATGGAATTTCTTTAATTGTTATCGACTGCTTGAGGAAAAGTTGGCGTCGGCGACACAACTTCTTAGCGTGACTAAGGACTGGCCGTCCAGCGTTATTATTTGCCAATATACACCATTGAAGAGTGTCCAACTCGCTGGTCGTGAAGGTAATAGCATTACAGTCAGACTTGTGACCGTGCACACTCAAGACACTGCTCAATCTCAACATCTGATTTTGTCTCCAGGTGTGTCATCTGCCTCTGATTACCAAAGCGTATGATGATACGGTGAAGTGTTCGGTACAAACGTGTAACATATCATGGGTCGTCTACCCAGGATTGCTTCATGTATAATTCAACCTGCGGAGCGAGCACTTGCTCATTTTCTTACGGGAGTTTGAGACAATGGACTTTATCTGCATTCGTTGACACTGAATTAAAGATACCATCATTCAGCTAGCTCCAAAAACCCATAGAATGCTCATTTCTTGACTTGTTTCCTTCATCAATGCCTATTTACATACAAACAATACGAACATAATGTTTCAAGGGAAGTGTATGAAATATGCAACAGCAGAGGTTATTTCTTTGATGCAATTCCCAGGTACGCTTCAGTTTTAGCTTGACAATAGTGACATACTTAAACATACATGCTGACCTCGACTGAAGACTAAAATGACCCCGTTCTGGAATACGAGCTCGCTGGGAGAGAAAGAAACGATAGTGCGGAAGATATATAGGTTTCGTATTGCATACAAGTTAGAAGCTTACGTGTTGTAGACTACAAGTCACATGCATGGAAGTACGGCAAAAGGCGATGGCTGTGAACGTGCAAGATACGCCCTGGCGTCCTCACGTACGGTTCTTATACTCCAGCACCCTGTGTCTTACTCTTGTCCTGGCCACATCCATCTGGTATGGCTACTCAGAACTTCTCAAACTTCGCAGCGACATTCAAGACAAAATGTCCAAAAAAGACGTTGCGGAATTTCGAATCTGGCATCGACCCTTTGACGATGGGGACCCGCCGCCTGATTGGGATAACAGCATGTACGAACAAGAAGAATTCAGTACGAAAAATGATGGAAACGAGAGAAAGAGGAGACATACAGCGGAGGGATCAGGTCTCTCCGAGGATTATGTCCTCATGAATACCTACTCCAGAATACCTGTAAGTATACAACTTTTTTTTATTTAATGCTTGATGTATATGTAATGTTAATTGATCATGTTGCATTGTGCTAAATTCATTTTGATGACAGCTGTAGTTGGTCGCGAAACAGAGGCATTTTCGAATGTATTATTGATTTTTATGGACAAGGCATTGTGTCTGTCAGACTTACAAGTAATGCTTGATATACCGAGAATGTTCACAATGTAGATTATCTCATATTGTTATAGCCATTACGTGAATTAATAATTCATATTTCGGGATATCGGATCAAAACGTATGCTTACTATCTGCATAGATAACTGTTGTCTTGAATGGGCCCTCCTCGGATCAAGTTTCATCTTTTATAGTTATTAAATTGTCATATTTTCTTTGTTACTAGATTATACACGTCTTCGTTGGATATTTGATATTGTTTGCGAAAATTTGTTGAAATATAGAATTGAATTGACATTAAAAGTCACAAGAATACTTTCAGCAAAACCATTAAGAGAACATTATGCCATTTCGAATTTCTTTTTGAGTTGAAGACATTTTTGATTAATAGTTTGATTTTCAATTCTATTTCCGCATAACCTGAATATGCAACGTTCAAATATACTTTTTGTTGAAGAAAAACATAATTTGATATTGATTTTTCATGAAAATTCTAACACCGGTTTTATTTATTGAACAATTATAATTAAATTTTAATGTTTAAATCATTCCTGTTCTTTTCTGAGTATCTCTGAATCAGGTATCAACGAAAAATGAATGTACTAGGCAATATGATACGAACTGTTCGATTAAACAATTTCAAAAGTCTTCAAATATGGTTCGATTTGTCTCTACGTTTGATATAAACTTACAAATTCTAAACAATATCCATGATCTTATCACAAAAACATTTTATGACATTAAACAATCCGAAATCGAATATCTGCTAAAAAGAAAGCAAACTTTGAATGAATCCCATAAAACCACTGAGGACGCATATGTTTGTCAACATAGTAAGTACCAACGGTAGCACCCGTTCACAAACTTGCCTGAAACAAGAAGTACCAGTCTTTACTGAGTTGAATGTCAACATACATGTCATAAAGAACGGCAGCATCACGCAACATGTGAGTGAGGGTTTTATCACAGTAGGGCAGTTTCATTGAATGTCCACCAATACTTTTTATTAGTAAAATAATAAATAGTTGAACATGAAAGTACTGTTTTGCGTAAACATTACATATTATTGGTTCCTAATAAAAATGATTATTACCGACGATGGTTTCATGGGATTCATATTTTTCATACGATGTCCTAGGGTAAAATATCACTTTGTAATGTGACGTCATAAACAATGCTATGACGTCATGATTCGTCTATGACGCTGCGTTCTAAATGCGGCGACGGCGGATCGCCCGCCTATGGTTGAAAGTGGATTTTAGCGCTTTTCATTACTTTCACGATGTTTATGCCATGATACTATGTTTACGATACTCGTGCCTGAATATCGGTATATAGTATACATACTAATATTCAGGCACTCGTGTCATAAACATAGTATGACATAGACATTCATATAATATCCTCCATATACAACATTGCATTAATGTTGATCTCTTTAGTCACTTTTATGTTGCATAATAGTCATCCATATAACACAACATACAACACAATCTACCAGTTTGAAATGTCTGTTCGTGTGAATGATTTAGTGTGCAATGGGAAAGTTTGAAAATTTTTAAGTTTGAAAATTTTAAACTTCAGAATAATACAAACAATACTGTCAGTTCCCCCCTTAAGTTTCTATGGGTAGAGAATACAGAGTCGTTGGTCCTTCTCCAAACTCTAAACACATACCACTTGGGAGAGCTCTGGATTAGCAAAGAGAAGGTATTCTCTTGGATAAGGTCTTAATTCTATTCCATGAGGATGAAATATGTGTAAACCAATAGAAGCAAGGTAAATATTGTATAGAATAAACCCATTTACCCAGGTCCCCAACCTCTACGAGTAAGTACTAATCGTTAAACAGTAAAACATAATCGCTAGTTTTCAACAAATCTCATTAACACGGACGTCTAGAACACAACAGCAACAGCAGGGAAATTGATAATTATTATGTCTCAGATATCTGTTTAGCGAATAAACATTCAAACATGCTGGTAACAGTCGCAATAGAGAGGGATGATTTTACCGTGAACAAGATTACATTTATGTTTAAAAAGAGAAAAGTTTTAAATGTTCCTACATACAGTACATATATTGGTGTATAAAGCCTCTAAGTTTGAAAGTGAGAAATAATATTGGTTGAATTTTTACCAGTTGCAAACTAAGTACCTTAACAAGACTCGTATATTCGCCATAAACAATGGTACCATATTGAGCTTATATAAACTTCAAGTTACTAACTAGGCAATACATTATGGCTGATCCTTTCCCAAACGTAGGTACACCAATCCTACTCCGTTAGATTTATGAATAACGTTATGTTGGGTTGTGTAAAGGAGTATGATCAAATTAAATCAAATTTAATACATCACCATTAGAACACCTCTTCAGTAAACATAGGGTTAAGTATGTAACAAATACCCAGACACCACAAACTTTGTGCTGGGTGGTGTGAATACAATATCTTACGACTTGAAGGGTGATCATTAGCGAAAGCATTATCAACATGTTACCGTTGGAATCTCTACTGTCAATATTAAACATGTACGGCTATGTGGACAATATATAGCCAATTAGTATTTACAAAGTAATGGTGCCACAACGTTGCAATGCAGCAGAACATGATCCTTAATGCAACATATAGCAAACACAAAACGTTAAGCATATCTCGGGTATCCAGTATCTTACACAAATGTCTTGTACAAATTGAGTTCCCCTAACAAACCTGAAATATGAATAACAGTGGAATATATTTAGCCAATAATATATGAAAGAGATCATTGCAATCCCACTGTATGTTTAGAAGAAAAGATCACTGATCCATCACATACCCTACAGCTGTTGTGGGTGCGGTGTAAAGGACTTATATATTAATTTCATCTTCCAGCTCTACCTAATTTGATATTTACAGCACCCCAATTTGATACCTAACAAAAAGCGTACATTGTAAATCCACTGTATGTATATAAGAAACTGATACTCATCCATCACCTTGCCAGGCTGCTTGAATGGTGTAAAATACTACTATTGATTCTGGTTTTCCAGCTCTACCTTATATAACAATTACGGCACTTCTTTGTTTAATACATAACAAGAAACATTGTAAATGCCATTGCATATGTAGAAGAAACTGTTACTGATCCTTTACAATGCCCTACTGCTTAAGTGGTTTGAGAAGGTGTACATGACTTATATTATTTCTTATTTTCCAGTTCTACCAAATTAAACAGTTACAATACCCCTTCAGTAAACATCTAACAAAAAATACTTTGTAAATCCCATGGTATGTATAGAATAAACTGACCCATTACCATGCCCTACTGCTTATGTGGTGTGTGTATGGCATACAGGGATACCATTGATTCTTATTACCAGCTACAACACCCCTTAGTTTAACATCTAACAACACATTGTAAATCCCCATGAATACCATTGATTCTTATTACCAGCTACAACACCCCTTAGTTTAACATCTAACAAAAGCATTGTAAATCCCATGAATACCATTTATTCTTAATACCAGTAACAACAGCCCGTACTTTAACATCTAACAACACATTGTAAATCCCCATGAATATCATTGATTCTTATTACCAGCTACAGCACCCCCTTAGTTTAACACCCAACTAAAACATTATAAATTCCCATGAATACCACTGATTCTCTTATTATCAGTTACAGCATCCCTTAGTTTAACACCTAACAGAAAAACATTGTAAATTCCCATGAATACCATTGATTCTTATTACCAGCTACAGCACCCCCTTAGTTTAACACCTAACACAAACATTGTAAATTCCCATGAATACCATTGATTCTTATTACCAGCTACAGCACCCCCTTAGTTTAACACTTACAAAAACATTGTAAATTCCCATGAATACCACCGATTCTCTTATAACCAGTTACAGCATCCCTTAGTTTAACACCTAACAAAAAACATCGTAAACCCCCTTGATATGTATGTAGAGAATAAATAGGCACTGATCCTTCATCCCCAGTCGGTTCCTAGGTTTGTGAGTGCGGTGTAACGGAAGTGTGCCTCCCCCTGTGTTAACGGTGTCCCGTGGGTACCGACCGAGACGGGGTTCATTGTAGGACAATGAGTCCTTTCGTGACTCGCTCTTTCCGTTTTTCCGCCTCCTTATCGATCTAATGGAGTCGAAAATCGGGCTTTTATATTTGTTAAATGCATTTGCGACCGGAAAAAGGATAGGATATGTTAACGAGGGAACCTAATGTGAGTTGTGCAGGGCAGCAGTCTACTCGGTGAAGGAGATCTATCTGAACAATAACATTACATGTGTTTTTTTGTATTATAAAGTTACTTTTTCTATTGAAAAACGTTTAAACGGTAAAATAGTTACATTTTGACATGTATATGTCATGGTATATATGACTTTTCAATATACAGCTAGTCTATGTCCTTCATTGATAAACAATATATTTAATTGATAAAGATAATACTATATCATATTAAGAGTACACGATAATAATTCCTTTCTTGTGAAGAAACACGACATTTCGAAATATATGCTTACTCCTTCATCAGGTGAAATGTGAGGTATACATGTAGCAAGCGTTTAAGGTTGAATACATTTATACATGGTACAATGTATTTACAGTTGTGAAGAAACTGAGCCAAGGACATTCACACATGAGTGGGCAATGTAATGAGGATTTGTACAAATTGGAAATGTAATAAGTTAGTTTTGAAAAGACTTGTATTTTATCCGTTCTTCCAACAAAGGACTATATAAAGCAGTTTTTGAATATGGGAATGGATGGCACACATCCAATACACATACATAATATATCTATCGAATGTTAAAATCATAAATTCAGAGTAGCAGCACATTTTATTGTAAAACATTTTGCATTTAATTCAATACTCACAACATACCATTGCAAAAGATAAATCAAATCAGAGTGGTTATCTTTGTTATCAATTATGAATGATGTAAGTTTCTTCAATTATATCAATTACATTATAGCGTTACATAGATAACCCCTTCTTGATTTTCAGATATTAATCGAACTAAAAAGTCATTTAATGCATTTACAAATACATTTTTGAATAATGAATGTACGTACGTGTCAAAGATCTGTTCACTACAGTTAAAATTCATCGTTATTGGCTTCACAAATATTGCACTGAAAAACCCTTTCGACACTACAAGTAACCAATTGTCTCGTGAAACAATAGATAATCAACATGTTTTAAAAAATCAACCTTCCCAGTTCCTATTTACAAAGTGTTGTTGACGCGCCCAACAAATTCATTAAACAATACATTCAAGATTCCATATCCATAGTCCACTCAAGATTCCATACAAACAACATAATTCAAGATTAACTTAACATATAAATATAAACAATGCTTTCAAGATTCCATTCTAGAAATACAATCATAACTCAATGTAGTTCAAATTTAACAGTTCATATTTCATATTTCATATTTCATATTTCATATTTCATATTTCATATTTCATATTTCATATTTCATACTCAACTCAAAATTACATAAAATCATTCATAAGATTCACTTTTCTTGATTACAAACAATTATTAAAAATAGATACAAACGCTACATTTAAGTTTCAATGCAACAATACATTCAAGATTCAATACAGTTAATACAATTCAAGATTGAAAGCAAACAATACATTCAAGATTGAAAACCATTAATACAATTCAAGATTGAAAGCAAACAATACATTCAAGATTGAAAGCAAACAATACATTCAAGATTGAAAACAAACAATACATTCAAGATTGAAAGCAAACAATACATTCAAGATTGAAAACAAACAATACATTCAAGATTGAAAACAAACAATACATTCAAGATTGAAAACAAACAATACATTCAAGATTGAATACAATTAATTCAATTCAAGATTCAATATAGTTAATACAACTCAAGATTGAATAAACAAAAAGTACATTCAAAACACTACATTCATGATTTAATAAAGTTAATATAATTCAAGATTGAATACATTCAAAACTGAATGCAAACAATACATTCAATATTCACTACCAACATATTTAAGGATTGAGTACAAAAATACAATTCATGTTAATACAAACAATAATTGAAGCATGCAATAAAACAGTATATTCAAGATTCAATACAAACATTACAATTCAAGAGTTTGACATTAATATTTCTCATTGCTTGTTGATAACTTGCAATTAATCATTTTTGAATATGGACTTATTTCTGACACAGTCAGTAACACAGGCAGCCCATTAAACAATTCTTAAAGGTGCATCCATTGTGTTGTTGGGGCTCACATATGCCAAACGTTATAAATGGTGTTATACTATCGATAAGTACTGACTACTACCGAAAATTACCATTTTGATGATAGTAAACTCAAAATGGCGACGATAAAAAGGTAAAAGAAGTGATTTCTGATCGAAATCCGGACAATGTAACGCGATCGACGTGCGACAATCAGTAAAGCGTAATTTTGAAAACATATTTACATACAGAAAGGTCATAGTGAATAGGTCATAATATTACTGTGCATGTAAATGGGACGCATAGTTTCGGTTCTACACATGGATAATGATGTTGCTCGATTTTAATTGAAAACTAGTAATTATGATATAAACTCATCGGCAAAAAAACCTTTTCACCTCAGTTGGTTTTGATTAATGCAATATTTAAAAGAAATCATGTGCATTTGACTGTGACAAGATACAATAATACTTATCTGCAGTAGTTTGGATGAATTAATTGGTGACTGTGGTTACATTTAAGTTAACATTTCTTTGTTTAATGAAGACGGGGTATGAAATGAAATTTCCACAAACATGATCCCAACCATGTTTAAAATATGGTAAATGTGTGCAGAATCAGGCACATTTATCAATTTTCATATAGAATATGTCTTATATGTCAATGGACAATTGTGTATCATCCAAATTTTTTTTTGAAGAATTTTAAAATTTAAAATTTCATTTTTTTTAAATTTAAAAGATAGTAGAAGTATTCTTTGACTGCTGACTAAAAACCTCTACTTTTCAGTTTTAGATTATCATTTCGAAAACTTGAGATATTTGAAAGTGAAAACCATACATATGATAAAATCAACTGTGGTTATAAGTTTCTTTTGCCGATGAGTTTATTTGGCGTTTAGGAATGAATATGCAAGTTGGGTGAAATTATTTGAACTGAAATCGGCACATATGGTATGTTGGCACGTAATAAAGCCAAATAAAATATTATAAAACACAATGGATGCATATTTAACAATTCAAGAAGTTGACCTCCTAGCAGCCTAGTGTATATTTACACATGTCTTAGAATGCAATGACTGCAAGAGAACACTGGCCAAATGACATGCACTTTCACTGGGGACTGGTATCACTTTCTTCTCCTTGTTATTCGACACTAGAGTAAATATTCGTTCAAGGTCTTCACGGGATAACGCGTGAGCTCAGCGCCCAAATGAACAAACGAATTTAATGAACATTCATCGGGCATGTGAATGCATTTCAGAGTTTATTCACTTCAATTACTGCACAACTTTTACTTGATGTTTAACTCGTTCAGGTGCAATGGAAAAACATTCCGATATTTCCAAAACCTATATTAAGTTGAAAAATGATTACCATGAACTCGAGAAAGGACATTTTCATGAAATTTTACACACTTAGTTTGAACTACTTTCATCTAGACACACATCTACCTCTCCCACTGAAGAGTTCCACACCACTGTCGCCTTTTACGTTTTCTATAGATATGGCTTTATGAGATGTTTTACCCTCTAACATTATATTGTATAAACTTTGATAATGAATAGCCAATTTGTAAAAATAAAATATGCAAAAAAAAGTGCTACAGCGCCTTTCAGAATCAACACTCTAAGAGTCATCTCGTTGGTTTGTGATGATGTAATCGACATTCAGGTTGATCGGACTCGAAGTGCAGTAAGCAAATAGAAGGTCAACCTGTTGATTTGGTAAATGTTGTATATAAACCATAAAACAAGACGTGTTACATTGTTTTACATTACATATGAACCGAAATCGTTGTTAAATCGTGATAAAGAAATATGTTGTATGTTTGTTTTATACTTTCAAGTGCCCATAATATAGATATGATATGACTTTAACATTTAATCAATATTGGTATGTCATAATAGATGTGAAATACATGAAATGTATATAGCAATACGCGTGGAACGGCCTGGAATGTACGACAAAGCTAGTTTGAGTGGAATCTTAGTTTCGCTTGCAAGAACCATTTTTACATTCATTATTTACCTTAATTAGGTACTTAAACCATTGTTATGAGTAAGATGTTCTATCTAATTAACTTTTATCTACAAGTTAACTATTGGGGAAGTTTTTGAAACATCATTATCATGAAGAAAAAAATAGTCTAAAGGTGCAATATGCAATCGATAAAGGCATCTGTCAGTTCAACTTGTTTACTTGCATGAATCACTTGTCTCATGTCAAAGTGACAAATTCATTCAATGTTTCTGTATTTCGCATTTCGGTTTTTCGTATAACCTTCAATGGAAAAACTTTTACATACTTTTATGTGGATCGCCAAATGTTATTCACATTAGGAAACTTTACGTTATTAAATAAAATTGGAAGTCGCCATTGCATTAAACTGGCCAAGGAAAATGTGCTTACAAAGCATCAGGAAAATCACTGCTCAAAAGTTTTAAAGAAATTGAGATGGACGTCCTTGATATCAAAGGCATTGTGAAATGCCGACCCCTAAGAGTGGCATCGTTTTCAATTTCTCTAGACCCTTATTATCGCGTTAATACAATTGTGCATTGTTATTGGGAAAGCATTTCTATGACAGAAATTGCTTTTAGTATGGGATCAATGAAAAAGAAACAATGACAAATGGACGGCAAGTAAAAACGGTAAAAACCTTTTCCAAGCTGTGCATTTCTTATTAAATCCCTCCGTCCTGTTAAATGAATTGGATAGTATTATGCCCTGTCATAAACTGTAGGGGAAAGCCGAGGCCTTTCATTTCATCTTCTCCCCAACAGTCCAAACACAATTTTCAGTTATGTAATCAAATTTGTTTCTGACAACACCCAAGAAGGATGCTGCACAGCTAAATTACTGGGACAGAAAGTCTTCAATTCAGATTACAATTACAAAATTTAAGAGGCAATGAAACTACACAGACTCGTAGCCTGCCGATGATTTGCTGAGGATACGCCATGGAAGCCCATGTGATATCAGCACTGGAGTGCTAATTCGGTTTTGGAAAGCCGCGTCTCCTTCTATCTGGCATCTTCATACCCAATTAAAAGACAATAAATTAAACAGACTATTGTCCGTTATGTTTGCCAACTGAGGCCTTCAATATATTTCCATTATCATCTTAACGTGTCCACCAGATTGGGTTGCAGGGGGTCGGGGCATGGTCGGAGTGGTGCCAATTAGGTTAGCCAAGCCGTTAACCGTCGGCAGCAACAACTTCATGTGTCTGGCAACATGTGCTGAAAAAGAGCATGTGTGTTAGCGGATTGTTGCTCCTCGTCGCACTTTGATCAGGAGACGAACAGAGAGGCCAACTGACAACATGTGCTTCTTTTTAGGAAAAGAAAGATGTCTAACATGCTGCCAATTTAGGAAAAATGTGTCCAACGGCTCGTCGTTTTACTAGTGTACGTTAACGTAAATTAAGTTAGTCTTGTTCCGTCTACAACAGCGTTAATTTGTCTATCTTGACATTATGCATTCTGAAAAATAATCATTATGAAATACTTATTTATAACATTGGGATGTAGTTATTACTGATGTCTACACTATAGCGTTAATTCGTCTATCTTGACATTTTGTATTCTGAAAAATACACCTTATGAAATGTTTATTTATAACGTAACGAGCCGATATAATTGTTGCTCGAATATTTCAAAGCAAAAAGATGAATGATTCATATATCGGTGAGGAAAGGTTCGATTGCATGAAATATCTTGTTCATAAATTATGTAAAACTCGGTAAGTGACATTTCACTTGAGAAACATATCAGGTTAGCTTACATTGTTTTATCAGAGCGTTGTTGAAAATACATAATCAATTATTGTCTATTCCTAACTTTGATTCCGGTAAAGGCGAAGAAGCACACGATTTGCTGTTGTAGTATTTCGGTTTACTCGACGAACAGGAGAGCTGAATACCATTGTTCTTTCGAATTGACAGTTTGCAAATTTCCCAATTAATCTGACAAATTAAAACCGATGCCTCCTGTCTTATCAAACTAATCTCAGTGTATATGTCGGTTAAGACATAAACATAAACAAATTTCTTATTGAATGTATTATCTAAAACATAATCTTCAACTGTTACGGGGTCGTTTGATTCATCACACTAATATTGACATTGCAACTGCTTTGCCAGATTCAAATTATCTAATAATGTATTCTTTAATCTCTTGAGCAGCCAAAAACGTCCATGCTTGTAAATATATTAGTGATACCTGTTATACCTAGAAATTAATGAATCTATCCTAATGTAGTGAAACATAAGCCTATTTGATAGAACAACAAATGGTTAAGGCAATAACTAAAACTCGTTACTAGCAGACTGTTTCTCTATACATTTAACTCGATTACTGGTATTTTTATGGGCGGACATTTGTTTGATGAAACATGTTTTATATTCCAGTATTCATATTTCCGAGACTCTGATCCAACTATTTAAGAGTTTAATGCTTTTGAAAAAAACTCCTGTAATTCTGCATTTAATTTCAAAATGAACTTCTAATTAGAACATAAGTTGGAAACTTGATGACTGCACACTTAACAAATGTTAAGTGCTTCTAAGCTACATCAGATCGAAGTTTCAACATATGACAAAAAGTTGCATTGGTGTAACCAAATCTATGAAAGCATATAAATATCATTACTACCTGTACATTACATATTTAATGTCGGCATAAAGAAATAATAAGGGAAAAAGTGAAGCTCTGTCCTGGAACAATGAACGTAGTTTCAAATGAATAGAAGTCACGTTGTAATATTTTGAAGAAGAAGCGATTCAGATTAGATGAAACAGAGAGAATGACCCGCGGCTAATTGGATTAAAGTGAAGAGTTAACAGGTTTCAGTAGTATTGAATACTCATGGATTTATCCAGCTGCATCCCGAAAGTTTGTTCGCCAACTTGTATATCCTAGAGCATTTGTCCTGTAATTTGGATTGTGTTTGGACGTGAATTGCGTTACACCAACTACACTGACAGATGATTATTGTTTGTCCACGTGTATAATCATCATTATCAAACTTACCATGTCCTCGTCAGGTCAATGGTGCAAGTTTTCACAGTTTGGCAAGATGGAATAAACAGAAGGGGTCAGACTTTCGAAATTCCGATTTTCTTAAATTTGAAATAAAATGCTCAAAATAGAGTTAATGAGAAACACGTTATCGCAAGTCCATTGAATGAACATAGACACAAAAACATGACTAATGTTTTATGTTGTTCATCACCTATTGGAGGTTTTATAGAGAAATATAAAACTGGAGCATTTTGACCCCTAGACACTTCAAAGAGCTGTCAAATTTGTTATGGTTTACTGTGAGGTTTGAAATAAAAAAAATATTATGGTATATTCAATTGTTACATCTCAGATAAAAACATAAACTAATCGGTTACGTTTTCGCTATAATACGTTTTCTCAAAGCATCACAAATTAAATGATTTACACCAAAAGGTTAGGTGAACAAACTTTAAGGATGCAGCTGTATGTTCATAACGCAAGGACAACACCAGTGAATATTTCACCTGCGAGTAGTGACGAGGAGAGAGGTTTCAAAAATTGTTTTGTTTAATTGCACCAACATGTAGGCAATGGGACGTTTAACATAATAAGCGATAATAGAATCGTATACATTCTTTGGCCTTGAGAATGGAAAAGTTAAATGAATCACTTTGGAGATGTTTACGTCAAAATTCATTTAAGAATAACGATATCTGCAGAAAGAGTCACGGTGTTCGTGAAAGGGAAAACGTGTCTCGCTCTTTCGGTAGCACCCATTAGCGTGTTAAATGTATTGTAAGCTCCTTTATTGCTATGCTTTGAGGGTAGATTATAACATTGCAATCACGCATCTAGGCTGACTAGAAGATCAACGTAGTTCAACGATATCCCGTCTTTAGTTACTCTGTTGTTAATCAATAACGAACACGATTTGACCTTTAGTTGGATAGTTCGTATAAATCTTTCTTTAGGTTTCTTATATTGTAAAATTTCTGTCATTTGAACATTTTTCAGGGATTCCTTTTGAAGTCAAATTTAATTTATTTTTTAAATTTCATTAATCAAGTATAGTAAATAATATAATGTAGTTTCTCTTTGTCGCTGTATTAATAAGGACATTAATATCACCATATTTGTCATTAAGATGACAATGAAATAACAATTCAAATCGGAGTGCACTTTCATCCTCCTTGTCATGCTTTAGTATTCCCCCTGGCTTTATCAGGGAAAATATTATTCCAACTACATTATCTTTTTTCTTGATTTCTAATGGCGTGGACTGAGTTCTGATAGCGGGATAGTGTTGTGTTACTGAAAGGCGCTGAACCTGTTACAACGGAACAAAATCAATTGTCAGGAATTATTGAAATTCCGTCCTGGGGGTTATAGAAAAGCTCTCTGAAGAAGATCGTCCGTCCGACATCCCTCATCGATTCGACATGTGTAAATTCCGTGAATTAACGCCATAGAATAGATAATTGACACTGTGCCAATCATGAAAAGACGGCTTTACTGTAATCTAAATACAGAATCACAATGGGGATGTGATAACTGGGGTGTATCTGATCCTAGCGAAGGACGACAAAAATGGTTTGGTTACATAACTGGGGTTTATTTACGTAAGAGAACAGCTTAATCTGGTCCTAGCTCTGCTAAGAGCATGGGGATATGCCGTGTATGACGTCACACTAGACCACACTGTCAGGCTGACTCGAAACGTTTTCTGAATTAATTATCTCTCACCTCCCCTAATCTCTTGTTTGATCAAACAACGGACTCGACATGAAACATTTTCATCATGCTGGTGTCATCTCATGTTAAAGGAGCAATGGCATTGATGTGGACACTGTAGTGTCATGACAATACGTATATTATATATATACATTCTTCAAAAATGACATACTGGAGATGAAATTTAGTACAAGTTTAAGTCCGACCGGTTTCACAATACAGTTGACCCTACATCATTGGCAACACAATGTTTAAGTTTGCCTGGTGAACACTAGATAGTTATGACTGGATCAGTTATGACTGAATCAATCTGTATCGGCCTTTTCAAGTATACTTGTACCACCCCCTCCCTCCCCTCTCTCTCTCTCTCTCTCTCTCTCTCTCTCTCTCTCTCTCTCTCTCTCTCTCTCTCTCTCTCTCTCTCTCTCTCTCTCTCTCTCTCTCTCTCTCTCTCTCTCTCTCTCTCTCTCTCTCTATTTATATATATATACAATAGACTTAAACACGTCTATGTGTTAATCGTTCTGTTTGACGAGATGAGATACACATGGTAATCGAAAAGAAAAAAATGGATTTTTTTCATTCTTGATCTTCCTCAGTAATCAATGTTATAAACGCCACGTTAAGTAGAAATGAATCTTAAAGTGGACGAACGATATGTACATCTTCAACGTATATATTGTGTGAGAGACACAGATCCAATGGCAACATGTCCTCCTGTACAGAAGACACTCCCATGATTTTTTGTAGTATTATTTCTGGGAAACTTGATAGGAAGCTCGGAGATAGATTACAGCCTGTCGATGACAAAATCAATAGAAAACTATTACAACTTGGATTCAATATCGCTACTACCCGAATTACCGCGCTTTGTAGAGTAATCTTCTTGATAGCTTACAGTGGATTATCTGCAGGTATAATCACGGAGAGATGATACAGGGAAATTAGCATCTAAGTGGCGTGTTTGTCTGAGACAAGTTTCAGTAGCTACATTGGCTGTGTGTCAGATGAAAAAGGAAACACACTAGGAGCAAACCCTGGTCAGACAAGACAAGGGTTTACATTATAAATCTTTGAATATGAGCACAACGTCCTTTTTAGTGCCGACAAACAATTTTTAGTTGGAAGTGTTCCACGTGGAAAAAACCGTTGCCGGATAAGGTCCAATTCAAATGTCTGTGATGAGGATGCATTTGGTATAGAAGTAAACACAATCTCATTTTTCAGGGCATGATACTTATTTTTATATCTGCAAATTGGGTTCTGAAATGTTTTTCAGCATTATTTTGGACATTTAAAGTTAAAATAAAGACATTGTCGACATCCTTTACTTGGACTTTAGTGTGTTGACGCATCGTTACTGTAGGACCTCATAAAACAAGTAAGCTAGCCATATTTACTATCTCACCCTGTTAAGGAGTTCCAAAACGTCGAATTTTAAAAAGGCTTGCTTTCAAGAAACTTAAAGTTTAATTACAAATTTAGTTTATTTTGCATCTAGTAGTCAGTAGTCGTTATCACTCCTGGATTAATCTATCTAGCGTTGTTTTTACTATAGTTTCTTTTGTTGCGTAGCTTGCTTATATGATATCAATGTACTAATTTAAGGAGGCATTCTAGCTCACGTTTCGTGAATTGAAAAATGTTATATTGCTTTGCAAAATGATACGTATTGCCATAGAAATTGTAGAAGACAAGCTAATTTAAACTTTTATGAACTAGATAATTCCATTGTTAAAAGTAAATGTGTGTTTAAATGTTTCAGCGACACTAAGTAATGAGTAATCTATTTTGCCAAGTGTGCTAAATGAACGTTACTTGAACGTAGAAAAAACTTTTTGAAATTCATTTAAATAAATAATTTGATATAAATAAAAAAAATTCCATTCATTACTTTCAAATAATGTACGTTGAACGAATGTAGGCATGTCGGCACTACCATTTAAAGAGGAAAGAAAATATATAATTTGATTGAATGAAATTCAGGAGACAAACCAATAGTATGACATTTTCAACTTGATATGTCATGAAACAATAGGAATATATTTAGAATGTCATTGTACATAAGAAAAGCAACCATCTTCATGTAGTCTAACATTTAGCCTCTGATATGAATTTTTCTTTTTAATTTGAAAATTTGAAAAAGGAAGCGTATGGAAGCGTAATGGGGTCACCTAATTAGTCCGATGATGCTACTAGAGCCGAAAATATCTAGATGCGTACAGATGATGTCTTTTTTGGCAGCCACGAGATGGCCCGATACCTTACTATTCGTAACGTATGTGAAATACGCGTGAACATCATATTCTCTTGTTAGGTGTAAGGCACGTGATGTTTTGAACGTACTCGACATTTTGGAGCATGAACTGACTCCTTCATCAGCTGTGTCTTGTATGTTCACAAAAAAGAAGTTGTTAATTAAGAAGTTGAATATCTTGGTTTTTTTTTAATATCGTGATTTATGACATTATTTGTTAAAGTGTCAATTGAAGAGTAATATTTTTCGTAAACTAATCTTTCTATTTTTATGAATTTTAATAAATGCAATGTCATCATACATAGAGACCTTTTAATAAAATATATTTCTAACTTCTAGAAATGGAGAGAGCAATATCTACAGACATATCACTACGACGACAAAAATAAACTTTTGTGAGAGTAAAATACTCGATATAAGAATGCCCAATGGGACAAAATTACCAGGGATTTGACAACAGCATGTCACATAACTGTCATGCAAAAATAGATATTTAAGTAACTCTACCGCAGTGCTCGCAAAAAACCGTGCTAAAAGATTGTTACATGTTTACTTCCGGTTAATAAGTACATGTTGGCGAACACAGGTTATACATGTATTAATCATACAACAACGCGAACCTCTTGTAATGAAGCTTACAGATGCAGTTTGTAGATTGTTACACATTGTTGATTTATGATGTATGACTTTCAGATAGAAGAATTTTCTCAAATACAGTAATGTAAAACTATAACTTTTTCACTCTCTTGCAAATTGAATAAACCAAACTATTACAATGATAGAAAAGTGTTTATCATGCAATGTATAGTGTTACTGTTGTCCCACTCTTTCCCTATGCTTTAGTGCCCATCTCTAATCGAGGCCAGGCATAGTGTCTTCCTTTTTTTAAAAACTTAAATAATTAATGTTTTTGATTCAGTTATTATATTTCGAGTGTAATTAGTGTTATCTTCAAAACTTATAATAATAACTGCAAACATGGTGCTACAAGTAAGCCGAATCATCAGGTTTCAGTTCACAAACTGTGTCGTTACAAAAACCGCGACCTCTTATGCCATGAATCATTTCACCCTTCTTATAAATCTCCTGCAGGAGTTTTTATAACGAAAGTCTGCTGACCTTTCGACCTGGCAAATAGGTTGGCCTTTGGGAGTTTCAGTAATCGTGTGTGACCCAGTTGAGAAATCATCACTGCATGTTACAATACAAGCAGTAAATAACTGGGTGTTCTTTTCCCTGCAACCATACCCATTGTTTAAATTGCATTCACGCATTTATTAATCAAGTAAAGTTAAAATTTGTGTTTTCTTTTATGTTCTCTCAAACTTAGAAATGTTTTAAACATGATTATACCCCAGACCAACGGTTGGGGGTATCTAGTAATAATACCAACGATTCCGTCCGTTCGTCCGTCCGTCCGTTCGTCCGAAGACATGTTTTGTCCGATCGATTTAGGACAAATCATTCATCTCATTCTTTTAAATTTGACACATGTCTGCTTCACCACTAGGAGGTGCAATGTGTAATTTAAACCGAATTGGCGATTTTTGTGTGATTTGGACTTACTTTGGCTAAAGTTTCTCATGTAACTTTCATCAAAAGCTACTTCTGTGTTCTTGTTGATTTTACTTTTTTATTGTCCACTTCTTATATCATGTAAAAAGTTATATTTTCTTTCCTTTCAGCCATACACTGCTGTATATCCCTCACTGTGCTTACAGGGGTGTGCTTCCATGTACCATGTTCTTTCAAGTCACTCGAATGAATCATTATGATGAATTAATTTCCAAAATAAAGTTGAAATCGGTGGTAATAGCAGTAGTGTATTATGTTATCCCTACCTTTTCAAGTTATCCTTACTCCTACTTTTCCAAAACCACCTTTTTTACATGAAGAGACTTGTCCTACTCTTTTCACAAACAAGTCAATCTTAGCAATTACATTTCATAGATTATCAATCTTTAGGTGTGCAGACACCTCTCTCTATAAGTAAATAAAAATGTCAAACTCTAACAGTCGGAGATATTGCCACGCTCACCTTTTGCTTGTTAGTACATGTATTTATTTTAGAGGCATTTCAGAAGGAGATACATCCAACATATTGGTCTTCATTTCTAGCGGTAGTAGAATGTTACATAAACAGTTATAATGAGATACAATTATTGAGTGATAAAAACATGAAATAGTGAGTATAAAACTTCGGTATATATTTTAGATGTGAAGTATATACGTCACTTACTAGAAATGATGACCAGGGCTATTGGTGTTATAAGAATATATATGCTGTGCTAACAACAATACAAAAATAATATTATGCAATCAAATTGGATAATACAAATACATTCCAGCTTCCCTTCTCGCCAAGTTCATGGAGAGTAACTCATATGTATCATATCAATTCAGGAAAATATGTTTTAAAACTGTGTAAATTGTTTAACTAAGTTTTTAATTATTTACGAAAATTTCTCAGACAAAGTTATCGACCCACTCATAGTAAGTTTTGTCAGTTTTGTCAGTTGTCTTACAGTCCAATTTAAATAACTTTCTTGAGTGAATAATTATATATTTTTTTTCATTTTCGTAGTTAAATAGAGAATCTAACTCAAGTGTCTTCTGAAATCAAATTCATCAACACGAGTTGATAAAAGTCACAAGTATCCGAGGCTTGCCGAGGATATTTTTACTCTCATCAACGAGTGTTTAAGTATTTGGTATCAGTATACACGAGTTATGAGATTCTATTTATCATCCAAAATCATTGTTATTGATTTCAATGAAAATAATGTACATCTGTGGAGCTCCGCCATTTGACTTCCAATGCGGTGATGTCATGGCATCGGGACGCCGTCATGTTTATAACGTCATAGCATTGTGATGTCATTACTCGACGATGTGAAATCGTTGTGATGTCATCTAGTTGACGATGACATGGCATTGTGATACTCTTATTAAGTGTTTGGTATGGTTATATATTTCAGAGTTCATAGCATAGATTTTCGAGATCCTAGAGCAGTTTAAACCTCCATGGGATAACACGTGATTAACATGTGATAAAAACTCGGTGATTGAAATGGAAAGTTCAAAGCAAAATACAAAGGGCTTTTGAATAAAACAGGCTTAAATACTTCAATAAGTGACATTTGCTACAACTGTTAATCTGAACAAAACAAAACGATAACTTATCTACAGTATGGTATGATGATAACATGAGATTTGATACTGAAATTGTAAAGGGAAGTAAAAGGGAACATGTCGAATATATGCCAAAGCCGAAAGAATATGAACTTGCAAAATATCCTAGATTGAGGAATGTACGCCCTATCGTCTAGATAACAGTTGAGTGTATCTATCTGAGATAATGTACAGTCCTGTGTTGACACTGGAACCCTGGATGCTGTCTATGTATTGAAGAAATGTATGACATTGCGACGTTATACATATCATTATGTAATAAAAAACATATTAAAAGGGGCAGTAGCACGTTTTTTGCAAAATTTATTTTCAAATTTCCCATTTATAATGATTGTTTATGTCATTTAAATTAATTTTAGAGGGTAAAACATCTTATTACACAAACCAATTACCGTTAGTTGTAGTAACAATGTTGCGTATAAAGCAAAAGTTGTGAACACAATTTATTATTTCGAATTACAAAAACGCTTCCCATGGTTTTACTGAACCATGTGAACTCATTTTTTAACTTGATTTTCCGAAGAGAGAAGGGTGTTTTACTATTGGTGACATTGTTTTTAAATACATTACATTTACTTATTTGAGCGAAAAAACGTGCTACTGCAACTTTAATGCTTTTATAAATGACCCACCACAGGAAGTTGTTATATAGTGTAACTGCTCTGTAAGTGACACCTCCTAGATTATCTTCATTGAAGAAGGTACACTGGCTTAGACTTGCAGCAATGTATGACCATCTGAGATAGTAACTTCTTTACAAAAGTGGTTTCTGTTTGAGCCTGTACTTATTAAACTGACAAAAGTTTCATAAAATGTATCACCGAAAGTTGATGTTCATTCCCAACATGATCGTATGCTCTCCCTTTCACTGACAGTTTAATGTAATTTCAGTCTTCCGTAAGATATATCGTACGGAAAATAAAATAAAACAGAAATAATAACATAAACTCGTAAAGTGTTTCTAGTTTTAAAGATATAAAATAGTTTCAATATGACGTAAAAGGCAATTAAGGATCAGAAAAAGAACGTATAGACAACGTACTTGAAAGGTAACTTATTTTATTACTTCGTGCTTTTCAAATACGTGAACATCTTAAAACTGAGAAACGAAGTACAAGTAGGAATCATAATTCATCGACTGAAATCTCCATGCATAAGAGTCAGGATATAAACATTAGCAACAGTATAATAAAGATTTATATACATTATACAGTTAGGGAAGCAATATATGTACGAATAATTTAATAACACCACTGTACTGTAATCAATACTAACGTCGTTTAAGAAGGCAGCTTTCCTAGAAGAGAATCGTACTTAAAACCAGCATTTCACTTTCACTTTCAAAACGTGTCAAAGTTCATTATTTAAAAGTGTCTCAAACATTGAGAATTATATTTTGTTTATGTTTAGTTTATGATTCAACTAGTACATAAGTATTACACTGCCGGCCAAAAGAAACGCCTACCAGCTATCTTATCATATTAAGTAAAAACTATAATGAGCACTTTAGCAATATTATGAAGTTTCACCATTTCTGCATAATATATTTAAATTTCAGAAGTTATCATGAAACAAAAGAATGGCGATTGTTGAAATGAGACAACAGAAAGTGTTCAGTGTTCGATCAGTGCTTGCTCAGAAAAACATTTGAAACACATTTACATACAACCACGAGCAACAATACAGGCACGTATTACATTAAAGTGGTGATGACGCTACAGATGCACGTGGTTACGGTGCGCAAGTGAATCAACCAGAAATAGCCGTCTTCATTGGGCATGGTTTTCATGAATGTTATTGACTCGAGTCACAGTTTTTCCACGATTTCAATGGACTTTCATATCAATTTGTTTTAAGCATAACTTGGAGACCAGCATTGATTATATTTCAGAAATTATTTTATCTTTCATTTTAAGGAAAATCAAGTAGGCGTATCTTTTGGTCGTCAGTGTATATGAAGTAAAATGATGAATAACAAGCTTTCAGTTATGATTATGAAATGATATTGATGTGTTATACACGGATTGATAATGTCATGAATATACATGCTTCTGATACACAAGGCTTTCGTACATTGTCACGTATTAAGTTATCCGAACTATCTCTATTTTATAACTCTTTGGTCAGATTTTCAGTTTTAAATATACAGGATAATACCTTTATAACACAAACATGTGTACAGGTATCTTCAAATGCTGGAACTGTTAATATTAAGTTTAATGACCAATGACTAATAAATTCAGACTTGGATTAAACTGATTGGATTTAACAAGCTCATGTGACCGGTATACATTCTCATAAACACGATATTGACAGCTGAAAAGGATAAACTTCATACTCTGACGTTTATACAAATTACTTTATCACTGTATCATTGCACAATCATGACACTGCTATCATATGCTCTTTTCTTGATAAAATATTTTTAAAAACCTTACAACGTGAATTCTATTTTTAGTTTGATTGGAAGTTCGATTAATACAGCATGTTAGAACCAAACTATGTCCTGTACAGTGCGTTTTGCGCGTGGTGACGCATAAGTGAAGCTGTGGGCGGGGCATAGCGCCTGATCTAAAACTATACCAAACATTTGTTTTAACATGCAATGTACATTTTTACAGAGATGTTTTTTTTCAAAAGTTTAATTTCTGATTAAAAATCGCCTAAATCGCAAAGTTTGACTTTATAAGAAGTAGATTTAATAATGTGTTTGTTCACTGGCTTTTAAATGGTTTGAAATTAAAAGTTAAACCGTTGTATAAATGCCGTCGACAAGCTCCGGCATTTATACCTGTTAACTTACACCTTTCAAACCGATTATAAGCCAGTGAACAAACACATTATTAAATCTATTTCTTAAATAACAATGTTAAGAAATCAACACACAATATTTGTTTATATAAAGTGCGTTATGTAAGTGTGAACACGAGTGCAAGTCGTTGACAGTGCTGCTGAAGTTGGCACTGAAGTGGTCGAGCCACACACTGAAGAAAATATTAGACTATCCCTCAAGACCCAATTAGGCAAGACAGTTATGGCCATCGTTCCGTCTTTGTGACATACGGCTAGAGAAGGGACTAGAACTTCAACAATGCAGGGGGAGCAGGTGAAGCTCGGCTGTTGAAACTCCACACATGGGACTTATGACCATATGCATTTAGTGATGATGAATGACGACCAAGTGCAGGCCTCTTAGTAACTTTTACACCATCTACACAAGCCACGGGCTATGGTGGTGCCTTATTCATCATTCTGTTTTTTAAATGTAACATTTTGTTTTTTACTTTCAAACAGTATATGGATCAGAAGAAACACTTCTGTTCATATAATTCTTTTTTTCTGTGATCTTAGAAAGTGTACTATTAGCCTTAATCTATCTTTAGAAATACTTGCCATTTAGATAGTGAAGAAATATAACTTATAATATAACACTACCTTCAATAGTACAAATTCTTGTACTTTTTCGGGCCGAGTCCCATGCGGGATTCGAACCCACGCCCTCAGAGTAAGGCAACTATCGCCAGCATTGACTGTACCAACAGCTTACCACACGACCATTTCGCAATCGATAGTTAAGCTAATTTTACATTCAATACCCCTCTGAAAGACGTAAATTTGGCGCAGCTCAAAAATACATCTATCTTAATGTAATATTATGCTTTTATTTTTTTGTGAAGGATTTTTTTGTTTTCGTTCCAATGTTTTGTTCATCTTATACTGAAATACCCATTATTACAATAATCTACATACTACGTACCTTTTATGTATTTCTGATGTTACTGTAAAAAAAAAAATCATTCCAAATATCATTTCTTTGAAATTACATTTAGTCTTCAGAAAATTCCTTTTCTTTTGATATGAACTATTACCTTATCATTTCTTAATAATGACTAAATAAAAGTATTACGAACATAGGGAATATATTGTGTCGCTTTATTTTCATTGAAGGCTTAATTCGAGACAATAGTATCGATGTTTTATGAGGCCTGTATGAGATACTGAAATTTGTATGTTATTTATGTTCATTCTCCACACTGCTAACATGTTAGAGTGTATTGTTTCAGTGTATAAACGTGACATTTTATTGTCAACGTGAGAATTAAAGCTATATAATTGTTATATTAAACTGTTAAGTGTGTTTTATTGTCTTTATGCTGCTTCAGCGAGCAAATGATCCGGTATGTATGCATCTGTTTTATCTATAAATGTTTTCTCTGAAAGAACAATACCCCGTGACTCACGAGTTAGATCAGCGTACTCTTCCTGTGATATCATATATATATCTACATATATATATATATATATATATATATATATATATATATATATATATATATATATATATATATATTGTATATGATATATGGTATATATATTGTATATGATATATGGTATATATAAATAATCTTGGTCATGGATACTTTGTAAGAATCATTTCATCTGTTTGAAATCGTGATGTTATTACTCACTAGGGGAAAATATGGCATATTAATATGTATGCGGCAATATTTAACGTGTGTAATACCGCTGCAAGTATGATGTCACAATAGTGTGAATTTGTCAGAATGGTCGTATCGCTATCGCAATGGCATATGACTCACGGAAATATTAGTTTTAGCACACTTTTAGTAGCTTCACTTAATTAATTTGGACAGGTAATAAACAGAATACTAAACTTCCTTCCATATTACCATTAAAACGATTTACACGCGTGAATAATCTGCTATCAAAACTCGTTTATTTTCAACATCATACAAAAATACAACTTCATGAACTCGGTTAATAAAAATGAAATTGAAGATCGTTTGATATTCTCTGTATATAATTTAATCATATATTATCGAGTTGAAGGCTCTGGAGACGTTTCACTGTTAAGAGGACAAAAGTTCACTGTTGTGATGGTATAACAATTAAGTTAACTTTTTATGATGAACGTGACTGAATTGTATTGTACGTTATAAATGAAGTAGTCAATCCACTATGAACTCCCTCAAGTCACACCTAACATTATCGTTTCTACTCTATTAAGATTGTTGCTATAACGTCTTACTGTCGAGACGCTAAGGAGTACTGCTCAGCTCAGGGCCAGCCAGGTACGTGAACATCACTACATTTACTATTTTAAATGTCCTTATTGTATTATAAAAGAGTTTCAACACTAGAAAATAATGACGGCCCTTTGTTATATAAAATGTCTTAAACAGTATATTATATTTGCAGATATTAACTTTCCCTTTGCTTTTAGGACGTCAAATATGGATACCGAAACATTTACTATTTTAAATATCCGTATTGTATTATAAAATAGTTTTAACATTATGAAACGATAACAGTCCTTTGTTATATACAATTTCTTAAATAATATAACTATATTTGCACTAGTTACGATTAAAGATTGCTTAGAATGGTTTGTAATTCAGGATGCCACTTTAAATTGTTATTTACAGGTCCTCCTGGTACACCAGGTGCAAAGGGAGAACGGGGAGATCCAGGAATGCCAGGTAGGTCGTAGTTACCTACCTAACCACCTGATTTAAGATGTAGTTACCTGCAGTAAGATGTAGTTACCTGTAATCACCTGCAGTAAAACGTAGTTACCTGTAATCACTTGCAGTAAGATGCAGTAACCTGCAGTAAAATATAGTCACCTGCAGTAAAACGTAGTTACCTGTAATCACTTGCAGTAAGATGTAGTAACCTACAGTAACATATATTCAACTGCAGTAAGATGGAGTTAACATTAAATTTCGCTCCCTTGAAACCATTGTAAACATGAATGACCCTTTTCGAAATGGTAAAGTCCATACAGTGGTATGATGTTGTACCTATAAACGACATTTTCTGACCTTACAGGCACCGTGGGAGCTAAAGGCGAGCCGGGGAGGCAGGGAGGCAGTCCCGACCCTAAACTCGTGGCTCAGTACCTACGGAGTTACACAAGTCTTAGGGGAAAAGATGGCCAGAAAGGTTTGTCCAAACGCAGATACCTATTATGATAGATATAGATTATATGCATTTTGAATTGAAGGGGTCATTTCTAAAAGGGGCACAAGTCACTTTTCATTCGTTTTGAGTAAGGAGGCAAAACATTTTCAAAACATTTCGTGAATAAAGGCATTACTGATATTTAAAAGCTTTCTTACATTGCTTTATACCCCAGAATAAGCGACTGAATGATTTATTTTTATCACAGAGAAAGCCCTGAACACATTTAAAATGTTGTCCACGATGAGTTCCTTAATTCTAAAGGGTATCTATGTCCATGCCAGCAACTGAACACCACTCAAACTAACATAACACTTACTAGGTTTGAAATAACAGCAAAAACAGGTTCATGTACATATTGTATTTACTTGTTAGTAGATGCTGATTAAATATTATTTAACATACTATAAGACGACTTGCCTTAATATGATATACACTCATACACAACAGTGTTCCACTCACTCACCTAATCTCATTTAGTCTCCTTTGTATATACATCTCCTCTTAAATTGTAATGTTTACAGTCCTCATTCAACACTACTAATAGTGAAGAAATGTCATAATTTCGTAATTCATTAAATAAGTTAGAATAATTGTTCATGCTTACGTTTTTCCATGCTAAAAAATTAACCATCGGTATGATTTAAAAACATTCATAACAGAAATACGCTTTAAACACTCCCAGAGTGATTCGAATGGATTTTGTAAGTATCTGCTTTCTATATGCATCACTAGGAGAGCATGGGACAGACGGGGTACCAGGGAGAGACGGACTGCTCGGACCCCAGGGGCCAGAAGGTCCCCCCGGACCCCCAGGGACACCTGGTAGAGACGGAACCGACGGGGAACCAGGTAACTCACCTGCCCTGAAAGGGTATCTATTCACATCATATCGTAACATATTAATTTAACAAACACTTATTGTTCTCATTGCATTTTTCTGCTTTCTATGCCATGACGACAGCGACTTATAGTCAAGCCATGAAAAACGTCACTTTGTCGATAATGGCATTCAAGCATGAGATTCCTTAAATTGCTGAAATGCAGGGGGTTAATCGACATCTGTTGACGTTTGATGATGTTATATTGTGAATGTAGCCTGCTACCTAACCTACTACTACTAATAACCTACCACTACTACTACTACTACTACTACTACTACTACTACTACTACTACTACTACTACTACTACTACTACTACTACCACCATCACTACTACTACTACTACTACTACTATTACTACTACTACCACTACCACTACCACTACCACTACCACTACCACCACTACTACTACTACTACTACCACTACCACTACCACCACCACTACCACTACCACTACTACCGCTACTACTACTAATACTACTACTCACTTCTACTAACAAGAGATAACCTGTCCCACTAACACGTTGATTGCAGGTGAAGCAGGTTTCGGAGGTAAAAAAGGAGAGAAAGGTGACCGAGGACTGCTTGGCTTCCCTGGGAAGGATGGCGATCCAGGTGCATGTTACTCGTATTGTCCAGTTTGTATTCTAACCAGCAATGGAACCATTTTGGACTAAGCTTACCATGAACTTTTCACATTGAATGTGCATGCTACCCAATAGCAACTGTAATAATCTCATGCCTGAGGGTGCTTACTAACAATAACGTATCTTAACCACTTCATCACATTTCATATTGATCTGATATATAACTAGCAATATCAAGTAAATTTAATATTAAATTTTCTTCCGCGGCAAATGCGATGTTTTACCACTTACCACTTTTTCTAGTCAACAACATTTGAGCATCAGATACATCTATTACAAATACTACACAGTCAAAACGGCAAAGAAACATCATATGCTCTCATTTTTATTGCGGAATAATTACCATTACAGCCGAAATTTTGTATAAGACACATCGATTGTGTATTGTGTAGGATTTAGAGCAAAATCAGTAGTATTTGGTAGTGATATCCTTGTTCTGTGACAATATGACCTTATAAACAGGGACCTTTGAAACAGAACAGCTAACAACTCACATTTATTTTCGCTTCCTTGAAACCATTGTCAATATTAATTACCCTTTTCGAAATGGTGTATACGAGTATGCTTTCAAATTTTTTGCGGAATATTTACCATTACAGCCGAAAATTTGTATAAGACAAATCGATGTGCAATAGTGTTTCCTATATGGAGATATTTTTGGTTTGAATGTACCTTTATTGTTATTTTCAATAAAGAGATTCTGAGGTCGAATATAACACAAAACTGGCTTGAAGCAAATCTAAGTTAGAACATATGCTATCATCTCTGAATATTTCATGAAAACCAGAATCCGACACACAATAATAGGCCAATAATAATTAACCCACTATATTAACAATAGGTCTTCGTGACTTTCGTCTTGAAGACCTCATACATCACTGCAATGAGAGTGCTCTCAGGTAATTCCTTGTGAACTGATACAAGATGCGTGTTAGATATAATATAATTTACCTTTGTTATCAGAGTCAGTTTTAAAATAATTAGGTCTTCAAGACGTATGTCTGGAAGACCTATTGGAATTATCCGAATTTTCCTTATTATTATTATTATTTGTACCTTTTTGTGGATCGTGTCCAGACCTTATGGCTGAGCCGAATTTCACGAAATTTTCAGGGATGATAGCCTGTGACCTGAAGTTGTGCACCTCGAAGCCCGATTTTCGATTTTCGACTTCTGTCGTGAGTTATCGCCCCTTGAAGTCAAAACTTTAAACCTAAATAGCTCGAAAACTAATCAAGATATTTTCATAAAACTTTTACCAAAATGTGGGCAACAACATTCTCCATCGATTAGGCCTATAGCGGTTCTCGGCCGTAATAATAGATTTTTTGCTATTTCAAAAAAACTGAAAATTTGGTGATCTTTCGCGGTTTTGAGGGTACGCGTCTTCAAAAATCTTCTTCTAAATAACGGCAATATATACAGACACATATTGTAGCTCATTTGGAAGCTGAAAGACTGCTGTTTATATGAATCTATCAACCCCAGTTCTATCTCAAATAGTTTCAGAGGCACAGCAATTTAAAAATTGAACTTTTTGAAAAGGGGATTTTCGGCCTTTGACTTTAAAGGGACATAACTCTGTAACGATTGAAGTTATGTCAAAGGTATTTATATCCCTCTCTTTCCAATAACTAGTTAAAAAATTCCATAACACATCATAATCATATAAAAATTCATGGTTTAGGCACAATTGGGACATATTCCAAAAAAAGTAAAATTGTGTTATTTTCAGCATTCCTTTGAAGAATTATTGATAAAAAACCACTGAAGATAGAAGGATATTGAATAACTCATTTGCAGTGGAAACATCAATTATTAAGGACAATAATTTTCAAGCACGTATCTGTAATAGTTTACATGCGACATGTCGTAGGAGGTTGGAGTTTTTAGAAAATCGCCATTTTCAGCAAAGTTGAAAGGTTAATAACTGCATAACTAATTAACCTTTTGAACTTTTACTTCAACCTGCGTATGAACAATTTCAAGAGGAACAACTTTTCTGTTGCACTCTTTCATAAAAAAAATTATAGTTAAGCTTCAAACGTCATAAATGTCGTCTAAGGGTCCGAAAATGAGCATATTTGACTATATTGATGAATATTCAGAAGAACATAACACATTAATCATGTATGCAATCTAAATGATGATTACATCTACTTACGTGGAAATTAAACCACAGCATTTTCTATGTTGTACCTCAGTATGAAAATAATGACCATTTTGTCTCAATCATGAGAAACATGATGTAGGGGTCGATAAATATGCGATTATTCCAATTTCAGAGGGGTACTTCCTTTGAAGATTTTTTGTAAAATAACTACTGAAGATAGAGACACGTTCGATAGCTCATTTTAAAGCGGAGAAATTGGAGAATACCCTTTGAGTCCAACATGGAGTTCAAGGTCAAGCAGAAGTCTTGAAGACCTAAGTATTGACGCGTCAATCCTAGTTGGACTTAAAGTGATTTAGTTTGTCAATAAGGTTTCTGGTTACAATAATGTTGTCTAGCCAAATACCTCAGATCAATCACTGCTACAGAAATGTTGACGTTCATGATTATACAGCTGCATCCCGAAAGTTTGTTCACCTACTCGTCTATCTCATTGCAGTTATCATGAAATTTGAATTTTGTTTTGCACTAAGATACGGAAGTAAATTAACAATATTTCGGGATTCAGCTGTAGTTAACCCTCAGAGCGTTAAGCGCAAAGCGAGGGATATAATATTCGGCAGAGTACATTTACGAAATGTATACTTTCTCATATAGGTTCATTATAGTGAGAGTAATGTTCCCATAGAGTTTTGTGACCTTGACTTTCACTTCAAGAGCTCAACGAAATTTTCTCATTCCACTCTTGTTATCTCAATAAACTCTCACTGAATTCTCATCATATCTAACGCAAAGCCTCCCCGAGGGAAGACCAATCGCTGATTATTTTGGTGACCTTGACGTAATTCCCTAGGTCACAGCGAAACTTTTTCGGCATGTAAATTTGCTTGTTAAGCTTGTCAATCGGATATCTAAAGAAAGTTCACTGGATTCTCAATGTCTCCTACAGATGATGAAGATCTGATTAGGTTTGTGTGACCTTGACATTATATTCAAGGTCACATCGAAACATTGAATTCCGTGTCACGTTTGTCAACACGACTTTGGCATTACTCTATCAAATTCACAGTGAGTTGTAAACTATTTTTTGAGCTACAACAACCACACTACACACATTAAAACGGTATCAAGTGTCAGTTGACATGTAATCCTATCACCTTTAATATTGATGTGTTTATTTGCGGGCAATCATGTCACCTCAGTGACAATAGCTTGTTTTCCTTTGAAATAGAAACGTTCAGAAAATCAATTGAAACTATAAATGCCTGTTAGAATGAAATGACTGTTCTCAGTTTCATTTTATAATATTTTATTGAATCTAATTCAGCAACGTTTACAAATAAAAGTCATTAGCCATTTTTTAAAAACAAAATGAGAATAGTGTTTATTCTAACATGTTCATGTCTCTCCCTGTACCCAGGCCCCCAGGGCCCAGTGGGATCCCCCGGGCAGCGAGGTATGCCGGGCAAAGACGGGCTGGACGGCAGTCCTGGAATACCAGGTAGGTTGGTAAAAGATCCAGTTATCTTACAATGTATCATTACAGGTACATTTGTGTCTACCACTGCTCTTCCAAGCAGGACATGTTCAACAGCATCGTATTCAATCATACCACAATGTCATCTGCCTTTCTTCTTTTTCTATTACAACTGCAACAGCAGCAGCAGCAACAACAGCAACAACAACAACAACAACTACTACTACTACTACTACTGCTACTGCTGCTGATGCTACTACTACTACTACTACTACTACTATTGCTACTATTACCATCATTATTACTTCTACTTCCATTGTTATTAATAGTGAAAAAAACACGATTACTCCAACTTAAAGCTACCATTAGTGATATTTCCGCAACTCATAGGTACCTATAGTTATACTACTATTGCCACTACTACTACTACTTCTACTACGACTACTGCTACTATAATTTGTACTCATTGACGTCATTTCCGCAACTAAAATAGAGATTATAACCCGAGAAAGTATGCCATATGTCTTTACAAAACGAGTGTTAATTTTTGTATTGCCTGAGCGGCAAGCTACAGTAACATCACAGACGACGGAATACCTGGTGAAACCAGTCTGATTAAAATCGACCTTGTTCTGAGGAATAAAATTTGCAAAATAATATATCTACCGGCATACGAACACATACCGTATAGTCGTGTATTCCGAACCAGTTTAGGGCAGCCAAAGCCCAGTCAAATTGCTGACCAATCACATCATAGTTTTTAAACGGTCGCTGTTTTGAAAGATTTCGGAACAGACAAAAGGATAGCTGTTTGGAGTTATCTGCCCCTAGCTTCTCGCACCGAAAGCTTTTGTGTTGGGCGTCTTGTGATTGGTTTACTGAATTGCGTCAGAACATGGGAGTCAACGGGCTGTTTCCAGACGGTTTGGCGTGGAAACCTCCGAACGATATGAGTTCGTATCCCGCTAGATGCACTATTTTGCATTTTTTTCCCGCGGAATACCGTCGGTTTTAATCAGACTGTGGTGAAACAATGTTGCTAGGCAAACTTGGTATATGCAAATGTGCTTGTACTCAAAATATTAACTCGGTAATTGTCAACCATATGTGTTATAAGCCATAGTATGTCCTTAATTCTAGAGGTTGAGATATGTTTGTTTAAAAGAAAACACTTTCAGAATGTCAAACGACCTCTACACGTGCGCTTGAGAATTAAATAGAGCGTCAGATAAATTGATTTTATCATTATTATCATGTTGTTATCATTACCTTCTTTATGCTTCTCAATACAAGGATACCCTCGACACGAGAAAAAACTAGACACTTGATACAAGCTTATCTGTAGGTGTATTATAGAGATTTCCAATAATAAATTCTTAAGTTAAGTTAAAACCAAAAAAATTAGTGATTCAAATTTCCAATAACCATCAAACAATTTATTCAATCAATATTTTTACGTCTGATCAATAACACATTGCTACATATACTTGTATGTTAATAAATCGGATATTAATTATATATTACAATATGTATTCTTGATTTAACATATGTTTTCATGTATGATACTTTTCAAGATTACTTTGTTGATCATCTGATACTTTTCAAACTGGATCAAATTACATGATACAAGATATTGCTACCGTGTGCTTACAATACAGATGAACCTGAATATCACGGTAAATATTTCATAACAGAAGGAAGTTTTATTTCTTACAATATGACATCTTCATAATGATGTATACTTTTATTATATAATGAGTAATGAAATATACCGTCTATCAAGCAACAGTGAAGATATCTGATATTTCTTTTTTATTTACAAATTGTTTTTACTATGTACGTGTTGTGTATATTATATACATGTATACATGTATGTCTCTCTTTACTCAATGAATGAATCAAGGTATTATATATATATATATATATATATATATATATATATATATATATATATATATATATATATATATATATATATCATGTATGTTTTTAAATCACTGTAAATTGTATAAAACAATTGAGATGAGATTCAAATAAATAAAATTTCTGTCTGTGACTATCGACTGATAAAAGTTGACGTCTTAAAATAATGATCTGACGTAAAGAATTATATTATGACGTCACATAGGTAACGGGCTGTTCCTAGCTTCCGCTCAACACGAAAACAACCCTTTGTGTCGTGATTACAAGGATAACACCATATAGATATTTGTCAATTCTTGAAAAATACGTTGATTATCTCTTCTCGCGAGGTGGAAAAGTAATATATTTCTCTCAACCTCACCCGTAGAGATAAACATGGTATCATTAAAAAAAAAGACAGATATCTTCTATATATCTGTATAAATGTGATTCCAGGAATAGGTAATGTATTATAATTAACGCATCTGTGGAATAGATGTGAATTCAACGGATGATATTAGGACGTGTACATGCGTGTCGGAGATACGTGGTAATTCTACTTTCTATGTCTGGTAGTAACAGCAGTAGATATTATAGTTAATCGCTATTTCTATTCAATCAAAACATCTTACATCCCAGACTGACGTATGTCTTGTTTGTAATATTTGGCCATCGTACATTTCAAGAAATTGTTCTCCATGGTCGAACAGATCTAATGCTCATTTAAAACAAAGTCGCTAATTACATAACTCCATTTGATGAAAACCACACCATTGTATATCGCTGACACAAGACTCCGATTGGATTACGTGCAAAAGCCTCTTTTAGAAGAGTTGTTTCTTTCTCGGATACATGTTTCACTGATACAGATAACGTCAACATTTAGCAAACACTTCTTCACAGGCGATCCCGGTTTCAATGGTACAGACGGTAACCACGGCCGGCGGGGCAAGAAAGGGGACAAGGGCCAGCCAGGGAGGGACGGGGAGCGAGGAATGGGGGGTACCCCGGGAGTGCCAGGACTCAAGGGACAGACTGGGGACAGGGGACCCAAGGGATGGCGTGGACAAACAACCAGCTGCCACTGTGAGACTAAGTCAATAGTCTTCTTGCTGTCTGTCTCTGTCTGTATACTTTTTATCTATCTTATTGATTCAGTAATAGAATTATTCAGAGAAAGTGCTTGTGTCAGCAAGTATTTTGTAGTCTTCTATTATACAGAAAGTTAGATGTTTTGCTACTGTCTGTACTATATCATTTCACAATAGATTGTTAGTACAGTTTACACACATCTACTGCCCCATTCCTTCTCATCTGGCTTTCTTCTGATATTTTATTAGCATGTATACTTTTTGATTCCACATGTTCACCCTCCTTAGATTTCACATACTCTTTTCACTTCTCCTTCTATATACCTCTACCGCTGTTGTGTATCTACACACTTTAAGCTCCAAGTTTCCATGTATATTCTCACATCTCTCCTCTAATACACCCTCTAAGCACTCTCTTCTCCTTTTGCTGCATGCCCTGATGCCCGGTTTCAGGTCGAAGGGGTCGACCTGGTCGCAAGGGGGCGCTAGGAGCAGCAGGGGTCAGGGGCCCTCAAGGTAGCACTTGTGACTGACCAGTGACCACAACTAAAACAAATGAACCAATCGCTTACTTAGAAATACATCTTTTATTATGTTGACATTTTTTAAGTCCAATTGCCAATGTTTACCCCATGTAATAAATAAACCAAATGAAAAAAAAACAAGAATTTTAAAATAACATGGTAGAATCGGAATTACGATATATATAGATATCGATATATATGGATATTTACTGAATATGACCATTGATAAGTTCATCCGGAAAAGATGACTTTCAGGATGTCCTCACATAAAGGCCTAGGGCTACGAGTAGAGAAACGATTTCATCTAGACACAAGTCGTTCGGTGCTATGCTCATGCTTTTACTTGCAAACATTCATAACCGTAAAGTTAATTGATACCCACATTTTATGTAGAGTAATTGTAATATTAATAGTATTCAGCATAAGGGATAAGAAGATTTATGGATTATCTATCGAATATACGACCCTTTTAAGACACTGAACCCTGGGAACTAATCTCATCCCTAACGCAAAGAACATGTAAATCTCCCTTTTAGCTCACCTGATTTGATCAGTTGGGCTTATGGAAAGGCATGGCGTCTAATGTCCCCCTACCTACATCCGTCCGTAAAGGTTTCACTTTTCGACTTCTTCTCAAGAACCACTGGCTCTAGAGAGCTGAAAACAAACAATTTTGCCAATAGGGATTATACATTGTATACTTAGTGATCCCGTGGCTCGGAATAAGGGCCATATGGGAAACGACCCAAATGCCTATTTTATATTATTCTCCAATAATTATAGCCCTAGAAAGCTGAAATTGTCTGACTCCTTAGCCAATGGGGATTAAAAAATATGGGTTACAGGGCCACGACATAAAACCCTATTATTATCTTCTCCAGAATCAGAACCCGAGAAAGCTGAAATCTTGTGTAACGACACTTTAGTCAATGACAATTATGAATGATAGATTTGGTGACTCTGTGACCCCCAAAAAGGCCACGAGTTAAACAAATATTTTCATATTGTTCTCCAGAATCAAATCTTTAAAGAGTTGAAAGTTTGGGATTGTAGATTTTACTCTGTAGTTACCAACAAGCCTTGTGGCCCAAACAGAGGCTAACCCGATGAAACCTAGAACTAAAAGCCTTAAAAAGCTGGAATGTTAATTACAGACGGCCTGGTATTTTAGGCCTCTGTTAAATTAACCGTTATAGTATGTTTTATTTAAAGCCCGACGAGCTGCAGAGCCAATGTCTCTATCTATATATATTGGATGCGAATATCATTTGTAATTTAAAGTAATTAATTCATTACTCAATTATTACACTTATATTCATGTACGCAACAATTTTGAACATCAAGTTTTCTCTATTTCTCTATTTGTTTTTTACATTACCTGATCTCGTTTCTACTTGAATCTCTGTACGATCTGAAAGAGTAATTTCATTTTAAACTTGTTTGTCATTCATCTAGAGAATGATTCAGTAAATTAAATAAATTCCAATCAGGATTTAGGATTGTTCAATCATATTGAAACCATTTTTTAATTTTCAAGATATTTTGATAAAGGAATTAACATACATTTTCAATTTGTCAAATTATGAGAAACATGTTATCCGGTAAATAGCATAAATAATATATTGCGCTTCGCGAATGCGTTGGTTAAACAAGCGAAACACGATAAGTGCAGTATATTATGCGATTTAAGCGTCGTTTAAAACATGCTGGTAACCTTATAACTTTAATGCTATTCATTTTAAATGGTACGAATCTAAACTTCTAAATTACCAGGGAAAAATAATTCCATCAAAAAGAGATATAGTTTAAGCCACGAGTGAAAAATACGATAAAAATATAGCTACATCATGTATCGAGTAGCAAATTAGACATAGTTTAAAAAACATTTAAACATACTGATCATGTTTCTGAAAAATACGCCTTAAAGAAAAATAATAGTTTTGAAATATCTCTAACTGAAGGCGAGGAGAGTAAAATAGGACGTATTTTTGTCATGTGTTTGAAGTCATACAGTAATGATGTGTCAACATATTAGGGTACATTATGTCAATAACACATTTGATTTCTTAATTTCCATATTTCATAAATTTCACATTATCACAGTCTTACCAAAACCATTTTGAAACAAGACAGACAGATATAGAAATAGAAGTACCATCGCCGAATGAATGCAATTGTGTAGTCATCTTTATAAAACATACATGTATACTTAGATCATACATTAAAAATCTACTTTATCATACGGCAGAATTTTTTTTGACTGTTGAAAGTAATTTCTTTTCCCTGGTAGTTCATATACTCTCTTACTTTTGACTTTGTGAAAGATATTTTCATATCTTATAAATTACAAATATAATCGTCTTTTCTAATGCTGGTAGGTGAGAAAGGACACCCTGGCATCATGGGTAAGTACACGGTATGATCATAGTGAAATGCTCGTATGATAAATTAAATTTCCTATATATGCTGTCTTATATCAACAACATAAACAAATACGGTGACTAAAATTTAAATTGCTTTTGGTAACCATTTTTAACACTTCAAGAAGTATAACATAATTGTTTGGCTATAATGTCTTCAGTTTATGAATTAATTAGGATAACTTATCTACATGTTCATGCAGCGTTTATTACACGCTGAAAGTTATGAGAATTTGAATGTTAAATAGTTATAAATACATGTCCCAAGTGTATAACATCTTGATATATTTCAATATTTGATGTCTATACAACCGAATGGTTCTTGAACTGCAGGCCCAATGGGACCAATGGGGCCAAAAGGAGATCGGGGATATATTGGGATATGTCCAGGTAAGACGCTATGAACAGTCTGGTATAGCTGTTAACATCTTATATACGCGGATTATCAACATTGTTATAGTGAGAATATATTTCTAAGGATATGGAAGGTGATTATCCTGTACACAAGGGTTGGAAACATTGTTATATTAAGGATATGTTTCCAAGAAATATGAAAAGTCAACATATTGTATACAAGGTTTAGGAACATTATTATATTTAAAATATGTTTCCAAGGAATATTAGGTCAATATCTTGTATACATGGTTTAGGAACGTTGCTATATTAAGGATATATGTCCAAGGAATATAAACGGTTAAAATCTTGTAAACAAGTATTAGGAACATTGTTATATTAAGGATATGTTTATAAGGAACATGAAAGTCGAATAACTTGTATACAAAGATTAGGAACACTGCTATGTTTAAGATACGTTTGTAAGGTGTATGAAATTTATGTAACTAATAGTAACTCAATGTGCTACATGAACATTGATAATACTCCAGGGATATAATGGGACACGTTCAAAAAGGGATCTTCTATACACTAAAAATAATGTTGACTTACAGAACAATATCAACAGTTGCAATTGTAAACTGGAGCAATACGTCATACGTCGTAAAGATCCGCTTGTAGATACTGATACAAGTTTCAGAAAATGTACATATCTAGAACATTAGTCTGTCTGTAAAAAAAAAGATGAATGAGATTTAAATTCATATGAGTTAATTTTGTATACTTTTTTTTCAGCAAGGTGTAATGGAAAAACTACAGCAGTTACAACAACGTTAGGTAAGATTAACGCAATGATAAAAAGTATTTAAGTAATAGGATGAATATCTATATTTCAGTAACTTATAATTGTAATTTTAGTTATGCTTCATGTGAAATCCTTCCTCCAAGATTGTTCCCTGGAGAAAATAACAATGCGAATAATATTTTACATGAAAAAAAATAAATTCATGCGTGTGATGAATTGATAATGAAGCAATCAGTTTGAAAGAAAATAAGAACATATGAAATGGTGCTTTAAGCGTTGTTAAGAAAGATTCACAAGCCCCAAGGAATAAGAACATATCAAGAAGTGCATCAAGCATTGTTAAGAAAGATTCACAAAGACCAAAGAATAAGAACATGAACATATGAAGTGGTGCATCAAGCGTTGTTAAGAAAGATTCACAAAGCCCAAAGAATAAGAACATGAACATATATGAAGTGGTGCATCAAGCGTTGTTAAGAAAGATTCACAAGGCCCAAATAATAAGAACATGAACATATATGAAGTGGTGCATCAAGCGTTGTTAAGAAAGATTCACAAGGCCCACATAATAAGAACATGAACATATATGAAGTGGTGCATCAAGCGTTGTTAAGAAAGATTCACAAGGCCCAAATAATAAGAACATGAACATATATGAAGTGGTGCATCAAGCGTTGTTAAGAAAGATTCACAAAGACCAAAGAATAAGAACATGAACATATATGAAGTGGTGCATCAAGCGTTCTTAAGAAAGATTCACAAAGACCAAAGAATAAGAACATTAACATATGAAGTGGTGCATCAAGCGTTGTTGAGAAAGATTCACAAGGCCCAAAGAATAAGAACATGAACATATGAAGTGGTGCATCAAGCATTGTTAAGAAAGATTCACAAGGCCCAAATAATAAGAACATGAACATATATGAAGTGGTGCATCAAGCATTGTTAAGAAAGATTCACAAGGCCCAAATAATAAGAACATGAACATATATGAAGTGGTGCATCAAGCGTTGTTGAGAAAGATTCACAAGGCCCAAATAATAAGAACATGAACATATATGAAGTGGTGCATCAAGCATTGTTAAGAAAGATTCACAAGGCCCAAATAATAAGAACATGAACATATATGAAGTGGTGCATCAAGCGTTGTTAAGAAAGATTCACAAGGCCCAAATAATAAGAACATGAACATATATGAAGTGGTGCATCAAGCGTTGTTAAGAAAGATTCACAAGGCCCAAATAATAAGAACATGAACATATATGAAGTGGTGCATCAAGCATTGTTAAGAAAGATTCACAAGGCCCAAATAATAAGAACATGAACATTTGAAGTGGCGCATCAAGCGTTGTTAAGAACGATTCACAAGGCCCAAATAATAAGAACATGAACATATATGAAGTGGTGCATCAAGCATTGTTAAGAAAGATTCACAAAGCCCAAAGAATAAGAACATGAACATTTGAAGTGGCGCATCAAGCGTTGTTAAGAAAGATTCACAAAGCCCAAATAATAAGAACATGAACATATATGAAGTGGTGCATCAAGATTCACAAGGCTCAGAGATTAAACCAATATATTTTAAAAGAACACCATCGACCCAACACATCCATGATTTATGAAAAATATGTCATCTTGTTATTAGTTACTACAACAACAACCACTACCCCTACACCAACGCTTCCTCCTAGATTGAAGAGTGAGTTCCGTTACAATAACCCTTGAACAACCATTATACCATACTTACATGTAACCGCTTACAGGTATCCTATCTTATTAATCCTGATTAACAAGCATGAGACTTGCATGCTAGACAACTCCATATCATTTAACCATTGCACAATCTTAATTAATTGATATAAAAAAACTCCTCAATAGTTTATTCTGTTGTGAAATTCATATAAAACTAAGGAAAAACGTTTGTGATATTCGATTCAATTTTAATTTTCGTTGTAAAGTCAAACATTGCTTCAAGCTGAAATGCAATATTCCAAATGAATACTTTTTTCAAAACAAGTTTTGAAACTCGGAAATTTATATCCAAAAGTTGCTAATAACTTTGAAGTTTCTTTTGAAGACAAGAAGAAACAATTTCAATCTTCAAGTATATAAAGAAGCGTTTATATAGAAGGAAATAGAATAACTTAGCACAGCTAGATAATAAATGGTATGGTTTTCGAACATAAATATAAAACTTTAATATAAGTAGCTTGATAATGGCTAAGAACTTGCGCTAGTAGAACAGCACAAGACAATGGCCAGTCGATTTAGACCTTTGCTACATTTTAAAATTAAATAATATATGACTTTATTTCTAACTTTTAACCTAATTAAGTTAATCGAATATTGTAAAAATGATGTGTTAGTGTACCAAAAATAAATATTTATGTTGTTTACAATTTTTTAGCTCATCAGGCTTAAAAGGCCCGATGGGCTTATGGCATGGCATGGCGTCCGGCGTCCGTCCGTCCGTCCGTCCGTCCATCCGTCTGTAAACTTTTCGCTTTTTCGACTTCTTCTCCAGAACCAATGGCTCTAGAGAGCTGTAATTTTATGTGCAGACTCCTTGGCCAATGGGGATTCTAAATTGTAGATTTCGTGACCCCGTGACCCCAAATGGGGTCACAGGGGTCACATCCTTAAAAACCTTTTTCATCTTCTTCTCCAGTTCCAAAATGTCTAGAGAGCTGAAAAATTGTGTGCAGACTCCTTGGCCAATAGGGATTCTTAATTGTAGATTTCGTGACCCCATGACCCCAAATGGGGTCACAGGGGTCACATCCTTAAAAACCTATTTTCATCTTCTTTTCCAGTTCCAAAATGTCTAGAGAGCTGAAAAATTGTGTGCAGACTCCTTGGCCAATGGGGATTCTTAATTGTAGATTTCGTGACCCCATGACCCCAAATGGGGTCACAGGGGTCACATCCTTAAAAACCTATTTTCATCTTCTTTTCCAGTTCCAAAAGGTCTAGAGAGCTGAAAAGTTGTGTGCAGACTCCTTGGCCAATGGGGATTCTAAATTGTAGATTTCGTGACCCCGTGACCCCAAATGGGGTCACAGGGGTCACATCCTTAAAAACCTTTTTCATCTTCTTCTCCAGTTCCAAAATGTCTAGAGAGCTGAAAAATTGTGTGCAGACTCCTTGGCCAATAGGGATTCTTAATTGTAGATTTCGTGACCCCATGACCCCAAATGGGGTCACAGGGGTCACATCCTTAAAAACCTATTTTCATCTTCTTTTCCAGTTCCAAAATGTCTAGAGAGCTGAAAAATTGTGTGCAGACTCCTTGGCCAATGGGGATTCTTAATTGTAGATTTCGTGACCCCATGACCCCAAATGGGGTCACAGGGGTCACATCCTTAAAAACCTATTTTCATCTTCTTTTCCAGTTCCAAAAGGTCTAGAGAGCTGAAAAGTTGTGTGCAGACTCCTTGGCCAATGGGGATTCTAAATTGTAGATTTCGTGACCCTGTGACCCCAAATAGGGTCACAGGGGTCACATCCTTAAAAACCTATTTTCATCTTCTCCTCCAGTTCCAAAAGGTCTAGAGAGCTGAAAATTTGTGTGCAGACTCCTTGGCCAATGGGGATTCTAAATTGTAGATATCGTGACCCCATGACCCCAAATGGGGTCACAGGGGTCACATCCTTAAAAACCTATTTTCATATTCTCCAGTTCTTAAGGGTCTAGAGAGCTGAAAAGTTGTGTGCAGACTCCTTGGCCAATAGGGATTCTAAATTGTAGATTTCGTGACCCCAAGACCCCAAATGGGGTCAGAGGGGTCACATCCTTAAATACCTATTTTCATCTTCTTTTCCAGTTCCAAAATGTCTAGAGAGCTGAAAAATTGTGTGCAGACTCCTTGACCAATGGGGATTCTAAATTGTAGATTACGTGACCCCATGACCCCAAATGAGGTCAGAGGGGTCACATCCTTAAATACCTATTTTCATCTTCTTCTCCAGTTCCAAAAGGTCAAGAGAGCTGAAAAATTGTGTGCAGACTCCTTGGCCAATGGGGATTCTAGATTGTAGATTGTGTGACCCTGTGACCCCAAATGGGGTCACAGTGGTCGTGATCTAAGAACCTATCTTTTGCTTGTAAACAATAACTTAAATAACTTAAATATTCAACTTTAGATAGTAAATAAATGAAATCCTGATGAGCTACAGAGCCCATGGCTCTATTTTTCTTAAAAGGAACTTTCTATCAATTGTCAACTTGTTTATTGTAGTTACTTCTATATATATATAAACAATGCATTTAGACGCTAACAGCTTTATCTAACGAAGAATATCCGGATTGCCTGATATGTGTCCTTTTACTGTCAGTGTTTGATAAAGGCCTACATAAACAGCTGTAACTTGATAAATTTTCATTTTGACATTTGAATTGATAAATGAGTGTCATACCATTGCTGTACAAGTGAGATGTTGTTTACAGGTGCTAGATCGTCTAGAAACACCGGTGCTACTTTATCTTCCATCTACCATTACGTGCTTCCTTTACTTGTATGCTACAAGTACGATAAGTAAAGTCAATCAAATTTACTTCATGTTGTGCTTAGATTGCCCTTTGATTACGCGTTTTGTAAGATTCTTCTCTTTTCAAGCTTTAAGATCAATAATTTTATTTTGTTGAAATGTCATTAAGCTTGGTTTATTTGAGTTAAGTACATGTTTTCTTTTCCTCCGTTCAACATGTTATCGTACTCCTCCTCCTCTGAAAGGATAACATTTGTGGCGCATCTCTTGTGAATGTATGCACTTTTCTGGCATGTGAGTTCTTAACCACTATTAGATCTCAATGTAAAGATTACGTGCACTAATCAAAGCTTCTACCAACTGTCACTGAGTAAATTTACCAACATTTGACTTCCAAATATAGAACGTGTTGCTTACACATTGATTAGATGTTATATGAAGAAGACAAATATTTATGGATGATCAACTTCTTTATTAACAATAGCGACGTTTCAGTATAGATCCTTATACCGTTATCAATACATATGCTTGATAACGGTATAAGGATCTATACCGAAACGTCGCTATTATTAATAAAGGAGTTGATCATCCATAAATATTTGTCTTCTTCATCACACCAACTTCTAGAATGCCTCTCAAACAGTAGATGTTATATGCCAATGTGACATTTGTCCTCAAAGCAAGAACATTATATATATGTTCACCAACAAAAGAAATGTCACCATACAAAACTATAGATATTTTAATCCACGAGTGATTACTATCACTGAAACAGAGTTTCAGCATGTACAATTTTAAATCATTACCTTTCTTATTCCTGGAAGATATGCGTTTTAATAAATCATCCTTTTGAACGTAGACTGGGTAGGAGAGTCCAGAGGGGCTTTTTAAGTTTTTATGACGTCCTATAGTGTTGTCCAAGAAGGTTATTTATGTCGACAACATCGTGTATTAATTTAACTTATAATTTTTTTATTTCTAAAATGTCGAACATTCTGACCAAAAATCCTTTGAAAAAAAAGGAAATTTGAACACCTCCAATGTATTTGAACTGACACACAGCAAAAAGTATCACACTCTGAAGTATGAACTTGTAAGTACTTCTTGACAAAACATGTGCCTATAAAATACATTCAAAATCAACTTTCTCCGGCAGCGGTATTTCAGTTTAACTCTGTTGACAATGGTGGCGTTTCTTTTGTTCATCGGTATGTGTACATGTAAAAGTAAATCTATGTTTGAAAACCACAACTTTATTGTCTCAAATGATTTATTTAATTTTGTTCTATTATTATATTTATTTTTATATTTGGTTATTTGAGTTCAGGTCATGTTTGCTGTTTGATCGATCAACATAATTTCGTACTCTTTTTCTTTTGAAATGGTAACATTTGCGTCGTATATTGGTGAATGTATGCACTTTTCCAGCATGGGAGTCTTAAGCACTAAACGTTCTCAATGTAAAGGTTAGATTTATTATTCAAACTTTCTATCAAATGTTACCGGGTAAGTAAATGTGGCAACATTTCACCTCCATATATAGATCGTGTTGCTTATATACGGAGTTACTCTTACATGCCAACGTTATATTTGTTCAAAAGGCTGTGTAAACATAGCAGCTTGAGATTAAAGGGACACTGCGTCGAGGATAAAAATTAGTTCTCATCTTTATCTCACTAAGCTGATAAGAGTGTCTGCTAACGAGTTACTCTTCGTCACTTCATTGTCTACATGCAGTAGTTTTTTCACATATTAAATCAATCGCCTGAAATTCGGTATCTGTGACTTGTTAGTAGACATGTTAATCAGCATAGGTAGATACACGTGATCTGATTTTTATTCTCGACGCGGTGTCCCTTTAATGCCTTCCGAATTAACTTTATCAACGTTCCCATTAATCGACATAACATGTAGTTTTGGATTGTTGTTGGGATGCGTAGTAACTACGCATGTTTGTTACACTTGTGCATATATGCTGTGCGTTGTCACCATTGAAAACCGTAGCTTTAAAGTTTAAGTGATTAACATCAGACATTTTCTTTATGATAACGGTTTATAAACCATTTCCAACGTGTTGTTAAATTAGGTACTGGTTTGAGGTCCTCTTGCGTGTAAGCAAATGTGAAGGTAAGACTCGTAAAATCACACAACAGCCATGCTGGAGAAGAACCGAACTAATCGATTGTTCTTAAAGAAAACTTGCTTGACAAATAACCCTTTTAAAATGCATACTTACGGTTGTAAAGTGGCCCAAACGTTTTATTATGAAATTACTAACATTTTTCAGGCTGTTCTCTGACTATCATTGGTAAACCCATATTCAAGAAATCGTCTGGTAGAAACGTATGGGGAGCGTGGATGTACGATACCAAACCAGTAAATAGGAAAGAAAGCAATGTGATATGGGTAACCTACAATTACACTGGCAACAAGATATACAGATTTAAAGATGAAAGACTTTTCAAAAGAAATACCATAGACAATATCATTGACCTTGGTATAACGCATTATTTTGGAACTGGACACGTTGTGTACCGAGGCTTCATATACTACCATATGAAAGGAGAAAACAAGGTTGTGCAGTATGACCTCAAGCGTACAATCATTGAAAATGTACAGAGGATCCCCTTCTCAGCTCACAGTGACGGAATGTTCCTGTACTCCTCTGGGAACAACTATTACGACTTTGCCGTGGATGAAAATGGACTCTGGGTGTCATTTGGCCAGCTCCCTGACGGAGGCGACACCATGTTTCAAGTAGCAATGTTGGACCCGGCCACTTTGGACATCATCAAAATTGTCAACACCAATGTGAAATCAGGCCACTATGGAAACGGATTTGTAATTTGCGGGATAATGTACTTCATTAAAGATTCGTTTGCTGTAGTTACATCAATTGACTATGCATTTGACATTTACAAGGAAAATGGATTTGCAGTGAGGAATATGCGTTTTGTCAACCCCTACAGGAAGAACATAATGGTGGCCTATAACCCATCTAAGACTATGTTATATGGATGGGACAACGCCAAGCAGGTGCAGTATCCCATGAGGCTGAATTGATGATCGACTGTTTGATTTCATTGGTCACCATAGAGTTGTAAATCAGTCGCTTCGTGATGTTTCATTTATATTTTCATCAAGATATATTGTTCTGATTAATACCGTTCATGTGATTCGATAACCTTGTTTGTAATTTCGATTTCACTTTTCAGTTGTTTGATATAGAAATGAATTGGCGTAAACACTTGGCTAAAATAGAATGCGTACATGTATAACTTATATAATTTTCAATATTTTGAATATTGTGATAACAATTTCATTGAGTGTATGAATTTAAATCCTTAACATATGCTTAAGACGCATGGGAAAATACTTTATTTTCGTCGTGAAGAATATTCAATTTGAAAGTATGTTATAAAGTTTTGCATTTGCTAATGTTCATTTCACAGGAAGACAAACTTATATGTAAACGCTTTTCGCTCAATACACAAAAATGTGGTTATTCAATGTACGATCATGAATATTCAGGCACGTGTTTTTACCGATGAAACTCTCCAGATATCACTGCAAAAAGAAAAATATCATTATTTATGATTTATTTCCCCATGTAATCTGAAACCGTGTAAACGTCTTTGACAGTCATCTACTCGAATGTTGAAGTGCAACATACCCATACAAAAAAGACGGTGTTTTTCTTACTGTACTTATTTTATTATTGTTTACTATTTACTTATTGGTTGTGCCTGATGCTTGATTACCTAGGACATCACCAACCACCCGAACTTCCAAATGCAAGGCATAACTCTTGCCAGTCTCCATTACTGACTGATTTAGGCCTTGCAGTATTTCCTTAAGATATCGGTGCTTGGAAATCCGGGCCCACTATGCATTTCAGGTGCAGCGATCCACTAACTTGGAACAAGAAAGCGAGGGAAATACTTCAAGGCTTAAATCAGCCAATAATGGAGACTGGCAAGAGTTATGCCTTGCATTTGGAAGTTCGGGTATCATATGTTCACAGGACCTCTTCAAACAATTGATTGCAGTTGGTATCTTATAGCAATGGAATACTTGTAAAAAGCTTTAAACCCCATAAGCTGTTGATCACTCATATTGAGCAACGTGAATGTATTTGTTATTAGTTATACATCATAAGCATAATGCTTAATGAGTCGACGTGATATGTCCAATGAGAGGGAGATGAGAGATTTTTATATGATGTCCCTACCATTTGGTTGTGAAAACTCCTTAGGTTAGATAAACTTTAGTGGTAAATTCATATAAATGTACATGGCGTTATAAGAACATGTTGAAAACATTATTCCAGGTTTCATATTTGTGTAGAATTTCAAGGATTTTTGGTTGTCATTGTCTGTGTTGATAAATCATTGCCGAAGGGTCTCTCCATACCTACTTTCCTTTTCATCACAGTGCATTGTATTTAAGTCCCTTGTTAGATTCTGAATAAAAGTGAACACACACTCACTATTTGCATTTTCTTTTCAACGACATTCTACAACAGACATTATTTTAGGAGAATAGAATATGAGTTGATTTGTCTCCGTTGATGGATATTTAAATAATGTCCAAAGCAAAACGAAAATAGAAGTTCAATAAGCTAATCAATATTTGATTTAACACAGTGTTACGACAGTGTTTTACATTTGATACTAATATACATTTCTTCTCTTCAAACGGATGTATCAATATCGAATTCATTGTACATTTTCCCTGCTATAATTCAATGACAAATGTAACTTATAACAGATGCACAGGAGAACATATTTAGTCGTATTTTCAAATGCTATATAAGATATGTAGATTGATATTACATTCTTTTATGTCAATTAATTATTGGGGTTTATGCTTACTTCTTAATAAAATGTTAGATTATCAATTCGTACAAAGATAATTATTGTTCATGTGTTTGTTATGTGACGACCATTTTCAATTTGTGTTTTTTGGAAACATTCGTATTTTAATATCATGATAATACCTGTTTTCGTTGTTGATACCATTGCAAGTGAAGGCATTTATGTTGTTAAATATAATTAATATATCCATATTGATGTTTACAATGCTTATATTATTTGGTTCGTTTATCAGCAATATTGCTTTTTTATGAGTGTGGTGGGTATGTACATTGTTGTATAGAATATATACAGTACAAATAAAAGTTTTAGAAATACAGTTCAGTCATGTTTTGTTTCGTATGGAATTTATACATACATTTCCATGAGCGTTGGTCTTTCACGAATATAGCATTCAATATTAATATGCCTTGCATGTATTATAACATTAACGCCTATTTCTCATTCATAAAGTTCGTATTAACATTGAGTTTGACATTAAGTATTTTGTTACACTACAATAACAATGATGAAAAATGCATTTAGTGGTTTGTGTTTAATTACACATATTATAAAGCTGCAACACAAGCGTATACTTAGATACATACAAATGTACATAGCATGTCTGAATTATCGTCGAAACAAAACAGAACACTTGATAACAGGAGACAGTTTATCCAATTAAAAAAGTTAACATCAATGGAACAATAAGGCATATGAACATTGATATACAGCCATTGACATGATGTTTTCAAGTCGACGTCACAACCTTTCATACAACCTCCCTTGTTTATATAAAAATATACAAACTCTGTTAATGTGCCCCAACAAGCTACCATCATCTACCGTACCAAGCAAACCCAGATGTAGACACATTTTTATTTTACTTACATTCAAAGTAAGCTAATGCCAACGTTGAAACATAGAATTAATTTTAAAATTGAGATGATTTGTTTCACCTTTTACAAACACTTGGTCAAATTCATGACATATTCACACAACACAATCGAATTATGTTATCATACAATAGTGTTTAATTAAGTAAAAATAATTTAAAGGGGCTGTAGCACGATTTCTAATTGAAAAAGATAGATCTCACAAAATTGAAATATTTTTATCAACTGCATAAAATCCTCCACACTTGATAAATAGAGTTCTTAAACGAATAGCCATGGTTCGGTTTAGAAACGCGGATCCATTCCCATCCTCGACTTATTAAAAAGGTGTTCAAACTAAAATGGCCGCTAACAGTTTTCGCTGTGACATCGTCTTCTACTACTACGGATAACCGGGTCGTGTAATTGGCTGTTTTAGCGCCTGAATTAAAGATATACTGCATGATCTTTTATAATTAATGACAAATTATAAACGTGCTACAGTGCCTTTAAATAGTAGACATTATTCTAATTTGGTACTTTCGAATGATTAACGTCGACGTGTAGATGTTTCCATCATATCTTCCATGATTTCATCCCTGGTTACACAAGTGAATAGTTTTCTTAACAAATGATAATCTGCCAATAGAGACTATGAACCTCTTTACTACTCTACAACAAATCTCATTTGTACTGTAATCGATGTACAACTTATAAACGTACACTATGCATAACCTCGTCACATGATATAGATTTCATGTAAATATGTAACAAATGAATAAGTGAAACAAACTATAGGAGGATTATTGATAGCTAAGTATCCCAACAAAGACATATTTCAATTAAAAGAATGCTACTTTGAATATCATACATAAGTGATTAATGAAAATTGAATATAATATTTTTCGTTGGAACTGAAATTGAACTAGAAAGAAGAGTACATTGATTGTCATGACATGACGTTCTATTATGAAACTCGGGTTGATTGTTAGATATATAAACGTTATAGAGAACGTTGCAATATAACAAGTGAAACTAACATGCAAAAACATGAAGATAAAGCACTACATATTTACATGATGTTTTAGTACGGCTAGTTACAATGTACAACAACAGTAGTCGGGTAACATCTACTACAACCAAATACAGTATCTGTTACTCTTCTACAAACATACATTGCTGAACATACAATATTTCTCTAGATTCAGTCTATTTCAACAAAAGCAACACTGTTTTTTTGACAAAATTGACAATTTATTACAATAACAGTTTAATGAATTTGTTGAAAGCTGAATGAAACTAGACATGAGGTGTGACAAGATATGTTATTTCAGTGTGAAAAATTGTCTTACTAATAAATAAATAATGAGAAACCAAATGCATTATTATATACAAAGACGTGCGATTGAGTAAGCACGTATCAATAATATCATACGTATATACAGGTGGAACACCTTAGCTGATGTAAACACTTCACGGAATCTGAACAATATCGAAAACCCTCGGTGATATTTAATGAAGCATGCCTTATATACATAAATAAACGCGGTGAATATAGAAACAAACAGCAGGGTAAATCGATTGATTGAGGTAAAACTTGCCAAGCCATTGACAATATGAAAATCTAGTATCTAATAACATGCTAGGTATTTGAGACGTAGTCTTAAATTACCTAAATACACAGATATATTTACATTCTCACAAACAGACGTACATGTTGATTAATGATCTATAGTCGGTAAGGTGAAGGCGTTGAACAAGGTTTTAAACCGGACAGGTTTACACAAATCACTCTTGAATTATAGTTATCTAACCCATGCTTTTCACTGTTGAAGTGATAAATGTAGTACATTCTTTAGGATCATATGCATAAGATGCTAACGTGATTACCCTACCCTAAGAGTATTTTAGGCAAGTGAGCATCGCCTTTCGTAGAATACAATTCCACTCTATGATATTCTTGTGACAAATACGTACCAGCAACATTTGAGAAAGTTGCACAAAACAGTTTTAGTGTTGCGTTATGATTGTTATCCTAACAGTGTTTTGTACAAGTGATCACTACAGTTCCGACATCTCGATCTCAACATTTCTACAGACAAGAAGAATGCAATTTCGAGTACCAGCAAATAATAATTAATTAATTAATTGATAAATACTAACAATATACTTCGCGTGGCGTGTCAAATCATCACAGTTTCCATTTGTATTGTTTTGCAAAAAACCTGATAGCACCAAATTCCTATGATAAACCAGATTCCCCTCACACAATTTGAAACATTTCTTTATCTCCAAATCAATAACATAATATAGAATAACTAACGAAGAGACAATAAATATTATGGACACGACTCAAAAGCCTTCATAATAATCCATAGAAAATGAAAAACAATAGTCATAGTTTTGTTAAATGAAATTTTAAATACCAAATATTTGGTCATGATGAAGACAGCCAGCAGCCAGAACAACCTGCGGTTCAATACCTGCATCCATCATTACGCATAAAATCATGGCAAAAACCTAAGAATGCATTGACCATAACTATTTCGAAATCATTCTATGTTGCCACAACTAATTCTACCATATTGTATAACAGGTATGTATGGAACTCTGATAACACAACTGCCTGATAAAATAATGGGTTCGTACATATCAACCCAGATCGTACAGTCTTCCATCCGGGCATTGTATCAACGTCAATAAAGCAGTTGACAATCTGGTTGTCTGAAACAAAAAATTGGTGTTTAACACACAAATACAAACAAATCAACTTATCATCACTAACGTTTGTCATCTTTGAAAAGATAAACTCCTACAACAAGCCTTATCAGCTATTTAAAACTTAACAAAATCTTTTGCGTTGATAATATTCAAATAAAAGAACAGAAATCACTTACTCTTTATGACATCTTAATAATCCAACTTCAATATTAAGTCTTTAAGATAATAAAACCCACAAACTTTAAGTTATTTTTGTAAAATTAAGAAATGTTTGAACAATTTGTGTACATGTATAAAATTGCCAACAAACGATAAAAAAACCAAGGTGGAATTAAACACATTTATCATTTTCTATTATCGTATTTATAAGAAAGAATCCCAAACATCAATTGTATAATCGTTCAATAAAACAATCGAAATTATCTATTTTTATATTTCGTAAAGGTCAATTACGACGCAGTTTTCAAAAATACAAATTTAATATGAATTATTAGATATAAGGTGAACATTTTTAAACATGAGAGGAAAGACAAAACCAAAATGATGGTTATGTTCTTACAATGTAGAACAGGATGACGAGCCCAATGTTTGAAGTGGTAAATGGACTCGACCCCGATGTCGATGCTCCTGAAACATGAACATGAATCTTTAATAACTGCAAAGGTCAATGCCTAATTCTATGAAACCACTAACCACATTTTCTTAATCTTAAGTAATAAACAACTGGCCAAGATGAACTGGAAGTCTATAGCTGCATACCGAAAGTTTGTCCACCGACTTGAGTATTTCAGTGCAAATATCATGTTATTTGGCATCATATGAACGCATCATATGAACGCAAAAACTAGACAGATCACGTTCCGCTTTATAAGAAGACAGTGTATATGCAGTTTTGGCAGCTCTTGACGGGATCAGGGGTCGATATTAACAAATCTACGGTTTTTATTTTCTTCTGTGAAATATTCATTAAGTGATCAAGTGGGTCAAACATATATCATACATTTCCTCTTATACAATAACTCAATCAATGTATTTGTGATGAAATTGTTCTCATTTAGTCGATATGAAATCTTTTATTCGAAAATTAATGAAATTTGAATTATCAAAATGTTATCCCTTCTGTCTATTTCATACTGCAAAATTCATAAGCATGCACAACTGACGATCACAGGAAACGATTAGGACTGGTTATTTAGCTTCTAGAAATATGGTGATTCATTGTCATTGTATGTGATGTATTTTTTTATTGATGTTACTATGAACGTCAATTTACTTGATATTTGTACTAAGGTGTGCATGTAGGTGAACAAACTTTTAGTACGCAGCTGTATATGGAATACTAACAATTGGAGATAAGACATTGATGGCATGGTATGAACCTGAAGGCTCTAGGTTACCAGTTACATTCTCCTCAGGATGTGTTCTGTACCACTTGACCAGGTGTATTAATCATGTCGACCAGCGCTTTGATCATTAGTGCGCATGGAAAATGCGCTCTATAGATGGACTATTATTAATATTTTAACATCAGTTACAGTAACAGTATATAAGGAGCAACGTAACTCTGTCGAAGGACATATTTTGGATATAATAGGTATTAATAATAGAATACTTCTAGATTATTAATACTATGCAATGGTAAAGGACAAAAAGGACAATAAGGACCACAATTATAAACGCATGTAAGTGATAGAGTGTGGATTCTTACACAAACTAAACGATGTACACAAAATGGTAATACTTGAGCAAAATAAAACTAATGAAAATACAAAACAAGATAAAAAAGTAGAACAAAACATAATGCAAACAATGAATGTATACCTTTAAAGAAAACAGCTGTAGTTCTAGGTCGTCTAGTATTGTCAGCACACTGAACTACAATATAAATGAAAATCCGTGATATATTCAAATATGCCGCTTCAAAGCTAGAGTTAGATTTGTGATATGAACAGGTTCTGACACACAATGAAATGAACTCGAATTTCGTGAGAACACACCAACTTTTACATCACAATAATATTTGTTATAAAGCCCTCAGATGAAACATTGCTTTTTCTTTACCATTTATCTGCTTTCTTAGGATATGATGTTATTTAGGTATTGGTAATGACCTGCCAACAAAGGAAAACACCAGGCGCTATAGACGGTCTCATATACACGTACGTTTTGTATGTAGTTTAATAAGTGTATCGTTTTCTTCTTAGATCTTGTCATTATAGTTGCTATAATTAAACATTTCTTGGATCAATACCAAATTTGAAAATGTTGATTGACGTGATTAATGTCATTCCCTTGATCTCTCACTTTTCAGACTGTTGAGTCTGAGTAACACCTTTGTATTCATCATGTAAATACATTCAAAATTAACAACTCCATAAATGTATTCTACAACAGTGGTATATGCCATGATCGAAGATCAGGACCAGTGATGTTTAATTGTGTGATTGACTGTGAACCCTGGCCCAGCAGTGAGGAATGTGACAATGTAGGAGAGCCCAGGGATCTTACCTTCACATCTCCCGGATTCACCCTTCGCTCCCTTCTGTCCCGGGGGTCCCTTGGGGCCCAAGGTTTCATATTCTGTCAACAAGGGGGAAATTATTACACTGTAACAGCACGAGGTGTGAGGTCACACTGATTGCTTCAACTTCTATTGCTCAGCATCAATGGTAGTTTGTTATCTAATCCATATTGTATTTTCATATCAATTTAAGATAAGCTATTTATCAAAAGGGACAAGTATAGCATCGTGTCCTTATGGAAACAATTCATTTTCAATAACATGTCACGTTAGATGGGCAACGTTGTCAACTGGTGGAAACTGTATCGATTGATGGTTTTCAATTTGTTATTTGAGTTTATTCAGCGTTTGAAAGTAAAAAACGAAGACGATATATACTGTAAAATTACCGTGTTACATCTATCAAAATATGACATTCAATAACATCTGCTAAACATACATGTAGATCTCTTCATAGTTAGACAGGTAAACAGGAGTGATACATTTCAAGGTGTTGACATAATTCATCTCATTAGAGAACAGCCAAATGGAGTTAAGAGTGCTATTAAAACCATTTGCTTTAAAATGCATTGTATCACACACGTTTTTTAAAATATATAAGATAACTAAGTCTTCGAATGCTATATTATAAAGTAATATTTCCACAAATTTAATCAAATTGTACCTCTGTAGTTTGGGTATCCCATTTTGCCGATCCGTCCTAAATTTTCAGACTTTGCACCTTCAATATAAAGTATTTACAATATAATCATTGCTTTGAGTAAAATATCAAATTGTATCTTTAAAGGATGACGGAGTAATGTATAATTTTTAATCAGTGATGCACGTCATACAAATATTGCTTAAGCTAATGTTATATAAGTTTATGTATATCAAAGTATAATTGAATATGTTTATTTAGCTGAATAATCACTAATTGACATGGATTGACATAAAGCGAACTTACATGGACAGGTGCCCTGTGGTCCAGGCCACCCCTGAGACCCCTGACTGCCCTTTTGACCCTTTAGTCCAGGCACCCCCGGAACCCCACTGAAGCCCCGAGGTCCTGGCTGTCCATCTACCCCCGCGTCGCCTTTCCTACCCCTCCGACCAGGCTTACCGTTCGTGCCGTTGGTCCCGGGTCGTCCTGTGAAAGAGACACGGATGAGCGAATCTGATAATCTGTCAAATATCAATAAGGATGACATTTGGTTATGATTTGATTATTATTCGTACTGTTAGTGACATATTGACTGATTTGAAGAGGCGGAATGACTATTCGAATCATCATACTTTATGGTGTATTATAGTAGACACAAATGTTGCTAACAAATCACATCTGCTTAAATTGACCATTAGGATAATTTAAATTACCATATTTCTGATTGAATCGTTTATTCATAGAGATGATACTCGCGTTGTTAATATTTGTTTAAATCTAACCAATGACTGTAAATGTTTTAATTAGTCTGTTTTGGTTAGGTCAATTGTTAATAATTAGTTTTTATTGGTATGGTTACCGTAGGCCTTCTGTTGTTGAAGAAGGAACTTTATATAATCATTCAATTTAAAATCCCGACTTGAAGGGTGTGTATTAGTATGAAGGGACTTTTTATACTCTGATTTCTCTATGGAATTTCTTAGTCGACGAAAAGACAAAAAGAATAACAATTTTAGTTATTTAGTTAGTTTAGTTAGGCTCTCGGTAGGCATATAATGAGTTTTTCTATATCTGTAACATTTCAGTAGTAATAGCAACTACAGTTACCCTGGCATGCTTTGTCCTTTTTTGTTTTTTTAGTGAAAATTACTTTTAAAAATATGTGAAAACTTTCAAAACCAAGCATCTACAGTTGGAACTTTCCTGCAATATTGTCTTCACTGCCATATATGTACGTCGTCATTAAATAAGGTCCAGTATGCAGAAACGGTCCAATTCAACTGCTTGCTGAATACACAGTATACACAACGTCCTACTATGTTGGATGGGGTTTTCGGAACTAGGCAGACAACTTAAGGTCACAGTGGAATCTTTTTAGCTGATAATTAATTTGTTCAAATTTCTATATAGCAGGATAGACTTCTCCACTTTGCGAGACCCGTGTGCAACTTTGTTTTATGAAAACATATTGAATATCAGTTTTTACTTTAGATTAGAAAGCAAATTCAACTGTCTTCCTTGATGTACATGCATCCTACATGTAGTTCCATGAACATTCTTTTCGGAAATTACTAAATCGCAAAGTTTCATATTATTTCCATGGAAACGAAAATAAAGTATATATATATATTCAAAGGCAAAGCACTTGCTTGATACATGCACACTACTTCACTAAAATGTACTAACATATTCAACCGGCGGACAGACTAAAGACATTTCTATAACAATCAGGTACTTAGTTCAAATATTTTCAAGGAACGCACATTTGAAGAACTATCTTGATTGTAAGATACACGTAGAATAAACTTTATTCGTTTCTTCATCCATATCATCCCACAATACGAAAATACATTTTTCATGATTTGTCTATTCATAAAGCTTAACGTCTGCAGTTTGTTTGTCAAGGTCAGACATGGTAAAACGACCTACATAGTTCACATCAAGACAGCATATACAATGCGTGACATTTAGATTTAATATATATGCTCTTCGGTCTTCATAAGATAGCAAATGGTGTGATTTACATCATGTTCACGTTGATAGAAGTAGGAGGTACATGACTCATTAAAGGGTCATTAGTACTAATATGTGATATCTTTCAGAAATGTCACCATCTAAGACCCATCCTTTATCGTGACAGTGACGTCTTGTGGTAACAATGGACCAGTCTGTCCTGAATCAACTCCAATAATTTGATATTATCTCATTTAATTCAAACAACTGGATATAGACGTCAAATCGACTATACACGTCAGTTCCAAGGCTTACTTAGCAAATACAATGACGGAATACACTGTCGGCCAAAAGAAACGCCTACTTGATTTTCCTTGAAATGAAAGATGAAATAATTTCTGAAATATAATTTATGCTGGTCTCGACGTTATGCTAAAACAATGATTAATATGAAAGTCCATTGAAATAGGGGAAATAATATGATTTGAGTCAACAACATTCATGAAATGAAGAATGAAGAACGGTATTTCCGGTTGATTCACTTGCGCACCGTAACCACGTGCATCTGTAGCGTCATCACCACTTTAATGCAAATGCATGCCTGTATTGCTGCTCGTGATTGTATGAAAATCTGTTTTCAAATGTTTTTCTGAGCAAGCACTAATCGAAAACTGAACAAGTTCTGTTGTGTCATTTGAACAATTGCCATTCTTTTGTGACATGACAACTTCTAGAATTTAGATATATTATGCAGAAATGATGCAACTTCATAATGCTATAATAGTATTGCTAAACTGTTCATTATAGTTTTTACGAAATCTGATAAGACATCTGGTAGAATTTTCTTTTGGCCTTTCTCCATAGTTGATATACACCAAATAAGAGCCTGATAGCACAAATATTTTTCAAGTTATTGTGTTTACAAGGATTTTTTTTTTAGTGATTTAAGAACTCATGACCTTGACCTTTGACCTTGAATGTGAACATGTCAAAATGATTCACCAGGTTTATAAGAAAAAAGCTATGTATATGAGGTGTTAATACCTTCTTGGGAAAAGGTTATCTAGTGATTTCAGAACTGGTGACCTTGACTATATTTCGTGACCTTGACCTTTAAAATTCAAGGTCACACAATCGATAATCACTTTTCATTGTGTATAACAATCAAGTAATGATTCAAAGTGTTACTAGTTGAAATAAGACATTTTCGCAAAAGCATGCTTAAGTCATGCCCTCGCTGTGACCTTGACCTTTGACGGTTGTTAGCGAAAACCTTTTCAAATTTTGGCCTTTCTCCATAGTTGATATACATCAAAATAAGAGCCTGATAGCACAACTATTTTTCAAGTTATTCTGTTTACAAGGAATTTTTTTAGTGATTTCAGAACTCATGACCTTGACCTTTGACATTTAATGTGAACATGTCCAAATCATTCACCAGGTTTATAAGAAAGAAGCTATGTGTATGAGGTGAAACTGCGCAAAAACTTATAGCAGTCCCGACTAAGTCGGGACTGCTAATAATGGCACTGCCCATGTGGTCTCTTTTATAATTCCGAAGTCAAATTAAAAAAATGTTTGATATAAATTAGTCAAGATATGTCTCATTAAATTCCACCATTAAAGACCTTTTCATTCTAAACTTTCACAATTTAACTCAAGTGACCTTCACCTTCACCTGGTCTTGGACGCATTAATAGCATACTAGCCCAAGCCAAAACTTCCTATGACCTGCGCTTTTACGAACAATTCCGGCAATATTGTGTTGTATAGAGTCACATTTGTCAAACGTTACAAACGGTGTTATTTTGTCGAGAAGTGCTGACTGTTGCAAACAATTACCATTTTGATAATAGTATAGTGACGATATAAAGATAAAACTAGTGATTTCTGACCGAAAACCGGAGAGTGCACTGCGATGGACGTGTCCCAATTAGTCAAACGTAATTTTGAAAACTTATTCACAACATACAAAAAGACAAATTTGGGTTGATAATGTTTCATAGTCATATAACTACTCTGCATGTAAATGGGACATGTAGTTTCGGTTTTCTGAACATGTACAATGATGTTGCTCGATTTTATTTGGGAACTAGTAGTTATGATATATTTGGCGATGTGGGATTAATATGCAAGTTGAGTGAAATCATTTGAACTGAAATCAGCACAAATGGCAGTTTGGCACGTATTAAAGCAAAATAAAATAGTTTGAAACACAATGGATGCATCTTTAAGAGGATCAGGACCTAAGTACAAACTTTGAGACCCTAGGCGCAAGCATATTCAAGCCTTCGTTCACAGTAGCTTTTAAGTAAGAGAAGGTCTTGATCTTAAAAAACGAAAGCATCATTGCGTTTCCCAGGCTTTTGTCACCATGTCAGACGGTATTAACGTATAAGAATACTTCCTGTGAAGATAAGGCGGATAAACGTCAAAGAACTCACACGTATATGTAACGAGCAAGATTATACATCAAAGCAGTGACACTGATACCTTGTGTGAATTTCATTCCATTAACTATATGTAATCCTTTTTTAAACTTAAAGATATAGTCAGACTGCACGTCTGTATTCTCCCCGGACTGGTCGTTCGTCCCCGGGTCCAGAAGGTCTGGGTTCGTATAAACTGTGGTGTGTCAAGTTTAGATTTGTCATTATGAGGGTACATTAACCATAATCTCTTAAATCATTTTTATTGGATATTCGGAGGGTACACACGCCTAATTCCAAGCATGAGCATGACAATGAATATACCTGGCGTCCCCGGGAAGCCGTCCAGTCCATCTTTACCCGTCGGTCCCATTGGCCCGGGGGGTCCTTTAGGTCCTTGTGGCCCTGGGGAATATAGAGGATTTTGAAATGTGACACCTAAGTTATTTGAATATGACAAGTGTTTGTGACTAACATGGCAATGTCCCCCGCCGCTAACATTGAGTTTAGTAAGACACATCATTTGGTCAACACTCATACTAAAGCAAAACACAAAATTAAGTTTAAACTGAAAGAAATTTGAATAAAAAAGTTTGAGGTACATCCCTCCATTACTGACAAATAACAGGAGAACAACGTTAACATTGTGACGTCATTTAAAACAATATCACGGGAACAAGGACTGGAAATGATGTCCATCACCCTGCTCCATCAATGTGTTCGTATCAACTACCGATTCCGTGATCCCAATATCCCCTGTTTTGCTGTAGACTGGTTAGACATTTATATAAATAGCATGTATTTTGCAAGCTAATGAATATCATGATTAGAACCTCGACGATTGCCCAACGGTTCTCTCATTCGGATTCTGGCAATATAGCTCAAAATTAAGTTCTACCATTGGCTGGTTGCTTAAAGCCATATACGAACGTTGTTGGGCTCAGATGATCAGGGTATTGCAGTAGGATAGCGGATACAAATACACTGACGGATCAGGGTGGACGTAAATTTAACTTTTCAGATATTGTAACAAGAGCATGAGATAAGTAATGTGCTGTCCGCTGTCTATGTGTACCTAATCAATATTAGAGAGTTTCTACACCGTGGAAATAAATAATTTACAATGGCCAAGTTGACAAACGGGTTTTGAATTTGTCATTAGTTAATAAAGAAGCAATATTAAACAAGACCTTTACATCATAAACTATTCATGCAACTGGTGTATCAGGTTCAGTAACTAAAAGCACATTCGATAAACAGTAAAACTTGATTAATCTGATGAATAGGCATTACACAATGCATCTAGATATAATATGTGCGATGAAGGCATCACCAATGTGTGTCGCCGTTCACAATAAATAGACAAAGCTGAGCTTATCACGACCCATCTCCAGAATACATGACATTGGTAAAATGGCTCTGGAGAGTTATCAAACATCACAGACATAATAGTTGGCCATAAACTCCAAAGAAAACACATTATCATCTTTCTCTCGTATAAATACACTTCAAATGGCATGGTGTGTGAAAGAACGGTAAATACTGTACGGTAGTGAGGGATTAAGAGCAGCCGGCGGATTGTCTCTTCTCTGGCGTCGTCATGTTTTATTCACGTCTCAAATCAGCTCAAACACAGAGCCTCATTTCAACAAGCAGGTGTACGACTATTTTTTTCAGTGTTGCTTTATCTTTGTTGCGACATTAAGCCAATCTTTTGATTCCATCAGACATAACTAGGCAAAAGTTGTTCAAGAATGGAATTGTCAACTACGTCTTAAATTATTTAAATGTTTTCTCAACCTGCAATAACATTAACGGAAAATAAACACATTCTGTTTACTACATGTATTTAACGAAGTAGTTTAGTTAACATTGATGGAACAACATCAGATATTTTCTAAAAGACACACGTGACAATGACTTTACAGATTCTGAAGGAAAATTACAAATTTTAAAATCAACAATGAAATCTGATCTACTTTCTACAAAAGATTTACTGATTGTAAGACTATTTGATTTATCTAAAAACGTATTTTTAAACGTCATATCGCTTAAACACAATTCCCGCCAATAAGATTCTATTGAGTTGAATCAAGTTTGCACAAGGGAAAATGTCAAAACATATAACAAACAAATCTTGCAAATTGATAAAAACTGCATAAGAATAGACAGGGATAAGGTTTAAATGTGTATATACACTGTCACACTCAAGTTGTGTTACTCAATGTAATGTTATTAGATGTTCGAATTAAAGAAGGGTCTTATAAATCCTTTTTCTCAATTGAATAATGCTGTTACCAAACAGTACAGTCATGGTGTGAATAGGCTTCCAAAGAGAATGAACTGTAGTGCACATGAAGGCAATAAGGTACGGTCGTACCGTCGTAAGAAGCTTGTCAATTATATCTAGGGACACAGGTGCACGAACTAACCTTACTGTACAGGTTTTGCTCTTCTTCTAAATAATGTGTCTTTTTATATTCAGTCTATTTCTACACACTAGACCAAAATCAAAATCATTAAGGTTTTATATCCTTAAGTTAATACACTCATGAGGTGTTCATTATGTGATTAATTAGAATACTTGATACAATGTTTTGTATACAAGTACTGGATTTTTAAAAAAAGGTATCTAACAGAAATTAACATCCCACGACCACGAAATGCTATCGAGCAGATAAAAACCAAGATACCAAATGGTTTAATTAGGGTGGAAAATAATTTTAAAATATAACTTAGAAATGTGTAAACTCTTTGAATGAATATAAGTACACTAGTCTTACCAAGGGGTCCTTTCTTTCCTGGAAACCCAAGCAGTCCTCTGGCGCCCTTCATCCCTTTGAGCCCTTTAGGACCAGGCACACCTAAGAACATACGAACACATTTCTGTGGGAAAGGACATTTATTTGGTAAAGAGTAATTTTTTAAAATACATCTTTTCCCAAGAATATCCATTAATCGACTATCCCAAAAAAATAAATCACAAAAATGTGAATGGTCACTGAATATCAGTGATGATATCCTCTTTCAATGACAGAATAGTTTGAAAAAATAGGATGTTTATGGGAAAAAATATACATAACATGTACTTTGCTTCTGTGAATAAAAGTATATAATTGAAATTGAAAGAAATCTTTTAAATGAGAATCATATGCATGTACAGGTTATGTAATGAAATGACTGGTAATGCAAAGACATGTTCTAAGCTGTAGAGTAGAGATACTACATCATAAGAAAACAAACCTTTCGGTGGACATGGAGAAGTACACAGCATGAATCGAAATACATGAAACGGTTTCAATATTACTGTCTTCAAAAACAAAGTGAGAGTAAAGCGGTTTGGAAAATGACATGTTGTATGTGCATGATATACGAGAAGAATGACTCATAAAGCGCTGTCTATCTAAACTTCATGAATGATGATTCACAAGAATTGTTCCCTAGTTCGGAAGGTAGGGTTCGATTCCCGACGGCTTCATACCAAAGGACGTTAAAAAATGGGAGGATGTTGCTTGGCGCTCAGCATTATATTATAAGGATAGAACAACGCTTGAACTGGCGCTGCACTGTGGCTGCCGGGTACCAAGGGCACAACAATAATTTCCATTTTACTTTGTATTGAGGAAAGTAAAATGTTATTATTATTATATCTACATTGAAGATAATCGCTCACCGAAATCATCATAATTCTATTACATCATCGGTTAATGACATCACAAGACTTTTACCTCACTGATAACACGGCAGGCAATGCTATGACGTCACAAAATTGATGACGTAAATGTGCTATGGTACCATAATGCTGATGACACCACAATGCTAGGACGTCACTGAGATCATGACTGAATGGCAGGTTTTGTGTTTCAGCGATATTCATTCTTTGCTAATAATAGTTGAAGAATGATTTTGAATGATAAATAAAATCTCACCCTCGTGTCTTCTGATATCAAATATATCAACACACGTTGATTAAAACAAAAATATCCTCGGGAAGCCTTGGATATATCTGATATCAGAAGACACTTGGGTGAGATTCTCTATAACTCAAACATTTTCTACGAAGAGTTAAAGGAGCAATTAAATCGTTTAAATTTATCTTTCTGTGGATTTTGTTAATGACCGGACCAAGCAAACATGCTTGATGCACATCCCTCTTAAGATGTGCAAGTCTGCGTGCTAACTGGTTACCCATGGTTCACTTGCTCTGATGCAGCAACAGAATTAAAAAACCATCTGGGGAGAAAAGAAGAATTTACATAGCGCTTTCTGCTTTATTGTGTGTTGAGGCTGAACATTGAGCCCGGTAGCAGAAAACAGTTTAGAAGGTTGACGACAAGACTCGGTATTGACATCCCTGAAGACGTCAAATAGTTTTTGCATTTTCCTTCTAACTGACTTCCGGTATCTCGAAGGACGCGTTTCTTCTCCGTCCCAGTAATCACGTATTCAACATTAATGTTCTCTAACGTCGATAAATACTCGATCGCAAGAGCATGACTTTATAAAGTACGATAAATGTATTTTGGTCTGGCTTTAAGTAGCGTTTGGAAAATATGATCCACCGGTGCGGAAAATGATATTACATTATGTTATGACAGACATGCTGTGATGTAATGCATGACTGGATGAATGGGGTGTTGCTGGATATCTGTACTGTGATTGGGCTCTAGGGAAATACACAATGTCTCATATTACGAATATGAAGACGAAAATCACACATAATGTTTCAAACCAGTCGCATTATAGCATTAGTTATCGACAAAATAATACTTTTTGTAAAGAAAATTATTGTAAGAAAGGAAGATAAGGTATAAGGAAGTCAATCAGTAATGTCGTCCAATATGCACACGTGACACAGATCCCTCAACGTCCTACTTGTGTGTATATGAGAAATATATCATCCGCGTTTTTTCTTAATCCCTTATGACATTTCAGAATTTTCCCACGACGATCAAATGAGTACATGCATGCGGATGAACAGAATTTAGTTTGGCATTTGTTATTCCATCAGAACATTTTTTGTCATTTGAAAAAGAATAAAAAGATGGGTTCACAAAATTAGTTATTCATAAACCAAACTTGAATATTTGATAACTTTTATAGCATTTTGTAGTGTAAAAACACAAGTATTGAATTTGTAAATGTTTATATCTAGCGGAATATTCCAAACTTATTGTTAAACCTACATGTGTATGTATAGATCCTGTGTAAACCACCAGATGAAGCGTGATTATATTTTAAACACGGGGCACCAAGTGCAACTAGATCACATCACGAACATCGGTTAAGTCAGATTAACCAGAATAGATTGAATATAGAGGTAACGTGCAGCTGAAGGGAAATGCTGTGGAACAATTGTTTATCTACAGCTGCATTCCAAAAGTTTGTTCACCCACCTACAATTCGCAGAAAAGACCGCATGCTATGATCTTTCTGCGGACGTCAAATTTAGTACTCTTGGTTCACTTACATACTTACAAGTATTTTTTCATTTCAGATACCTAAAATAATTATGTAATCTGCAATTTTGTTTACATCCAGAATTTTAACATGGAAGAATATAATATGTGGGTCAAATTTAAAAAACGAAAACCCAACTCAATGACCTACATGTAATGTTTAAAATTATCAATCTTTTAATGTAGCGACATAGAATATTGAACATTAATTGAGTTGGTCACTTCTTCACAAAACGGACAAGGTAGAAACATTCTGATATAATTCTTTCAAAAAATGGAAAGATGTCATTTTGCTTTGTTACGAGGTATAAGGGTATTCGAAATTACAAGAGGTTTCAATTGAATACAAGTACAGCAGAAGGTGATCGGACGCTTGGGAAGCAGATATTTGCCTGACTCTAAAGCAAGACGTGGCGTTGCGTGCTCCCTCTAATCTACTGTAACACAAGTACCTGATAGATTGGTCCTAAAATGAAGCTTCATGTTACGTTTCTGACAGTGTTAGATCAATTGAATAATTATACCTTTTGCTCAAATAAAAAATGAGAATCTATTGAGACCATAAACACGCAATGGTTTTAAAATGTTAAAACATTCATTTCTAAATGAGAAATAAACAGCTTGCTTGGTATCAAATTACAAAAGATTCAGGGATTACCACAGGCATTACATCGATTTCAGTGATAACTTGGCTTGAAGGTGCCCAAATAACCTGTCATATCCGAATATTGTTATTCAAGGTTATTATTCACAATATACCATCCCAATAAACATGTGGATAAACTTGAAAAAAAAATGCTCTCAATATTTTAAACATGCGTCAAAATGTGTCAAAAACATTGAGAAACCTGTGTCAAAGTTGCGTTTTGATTGAAGAATTAAGCGGTGTCTGGTTCTGCTGCTTACTTGTAGATAATGTTTTACTGACATAACATCAGACTGACATTACACTGCAGGACATAACTAACAAACAAAGACACGTTACTATTACATGGACGTATATATAGTTCTGGGCCTAGAGTTTCGAAACTCTCTTAGCGCTAAGATTGTCGTAAGCCAATGTTAATGAATGGTACTTGCGACTTAGCACTAAGAGAACTTCGAAAATCTAAGCTCTGGTAGCTAAGTAGAGACACACCCAGGATACAACAAAGCATACAGCACCCTCTTGGTGCGTTCGGCTTGGATCAAGGTGTCCGAGGTTCGAATCCGGCCAGGGGCACGGCAACTTTGTCTGCAGTAGAGAACTGTTCTACACGCAGTAAGGTTTGGATGCAATGCTACACTGAATTGCAGAGTAGTTCCAGCCGCTGGTCGCAGGTTTCACCGCAATGCATAGCCACATGGCGTTGCGGGTTTCTCCCTGCCGTAATACTAGAAGCCGCGATATAAGTGAAAAACTCTTGAAAGCGGCGTTAAACCCAAAATCACCCCAACCCATCACCTACAACAAGGCTAAAGCAACCTTAACTTCACAGAGGCGACCTTGAGTCATGTTTACCTTCGTCGCTCTGGTTTGAAACATATCTCTGAAATAAACAAGTACCAACTCGTTTAGGTTTATACCACTGTATATATTACCAGGGACTCCGTCAATGCCCGGAAGACCGTTTAGTCCAGGAGGTCCTGGAGGTCCCGGGGGGCCGGGTTCACACTTCGGGCCTTTGGGTCCTCTCGGGCCTATATCACCCCTGTCACCTGTTGTGGCAAAAAAATAAAGGGTTACTGATGTGTTTTGCTGTATCGGCATGTAGTCATGATGCCATATATACTGACTATATGAATTCAACTTCCCTACTCAAGGCATAACTCGTGCCAGTCTATATTGCTGGTTGATTTAAACCGTGCAGCATATCCCTTGCTTTCCCGTGCTGAGATAGTGGATCGCTGCCCCTGAAATGCATAGTGGGCTTACACCAGCCAGTGAACGAGAGTGGCAAGAGTTATGCCATGCGTTGGGAAGTTGAAATGAATTATACTGACGTGTGTGATAATAGTGAATATTCAGATTTATATTTATAGCAATTAATTTATAGCAATAGAAAAACACATATGTACGGCATTAACGATTATGCAATTGTCACACTTTAAAGTGCCAGCTTTGACAGTATTCATCATTTGCCCATTTTATGGTTATCAACAGCATGGTGAAAGGGGAGTGCGATAGATGATGACATCATTAGTTTAACCTACTAATGAATGCAGCAAGATGTATTAAAATTATTATTATTATTATATTATTTTAATTTTATATAATTATATTATACATGATTCTATTTGTATGAATGACCACGTGGCCAACAGTACATTGATAATCATAGTAAGATACAATCCGGATCGCCATGATATTGCTTCCATTTTAACTGTACGTGAATATATCAGTTTTGAATAATACACGGGACATCAATGACATCATTTAATTAAGAACACGGCAATTCGATTCACTCATGATTACTTTCGGCTTGATGTATCGAGGTCATAACCGTTCATATATGGATATCGATACAATTGAAAGTAGAAACAATATATAAGCATAAGTATATTCTCGGTGTATTATCATTTCATCATCTCCTTACATATGTTTCTGGTCTTATCTGATAATGTCAAAGCACCAATAAGTACATTCTGTTTGATGCTAGGCGCTATGCAAATCCAGTGTTATTATATAAGTACTACATTGACACATTATTTCAGTTCATTCGGATTATCTTGTGTTATCTGTGTAACGGTAAGTATAAGCCAACACATTCCTACAGATCGTACATCACATCGTTGACATTATATCGTACTCAATAATGGCCACCGCTATAGCTATTAGCGAATGATATAGAGGTTTCCCCGTAAATATGTTTGTAACAGTTGACAAAACATTCTTATTTTTTTCCGGACCTATGACATCACCATTTCCTTTTCAAATACAAACATGTAGTTTAAAAGTGGTAAAAAAATACAGACCTACATTTATAACTTCATAGTATCATTTCAAGGCTAAATCATCAAATCAGTAGCTCACATGTACATGCATCTCAATTAGTGCAGGATATTGACAGGCCATTTGAAAATATCGCCCTATCGCCTGGGGATGTCCATAAAAACACAAATTACTCATTGTCACTGTCCATTTATTCGACACCAGATTTGACAGATCACTCGTGGTTTTGTCAGACCACTCATGGGTTTTGACAGATCACTTACAGCTTCTATTGTATACACCTTACCACCATCTGATTTGGAGATACATGAGAGATTGTGATAGTATGTGATGGTATACAGCTACCCTAAATATTTTGCTATTTATGCATGCTTTTTTGGTCTTTGACAATCATTTGCTGTGCATTAGACTTTTATGACAATATCCCTAAATTCGGTTAAACGAGACAGAAAAAAACCAATTGGCTCTGACGCTGATATGATTAAGAATACAACATTCAAGAGGAGTAATAAGTGACCCATTTGTCTCCTCTCAGGGGTCGGATAACCATCAGGGGGTAGACTTTCGAAGCTCTCTTAGTGCTAAGATAGTCGTAAGTACCATACATTAACATTGGCTTACGACTATCATAGGGCTAAGAGAGCTTCGAAAATCCAGGCCCAGGTCCATAAACTTATAGAAAGTTACACAAACTAAAACATAATATTTGGGAGTTTCAAGGGCTTGTTAGTTAGAAAAACCGTTCTATGCTTAATCCTAATCGAACTCTTATTAACGAGTTCACTGTCTAATTGACATTAAGTTCTAATAAGCTCTAACCTCATATCGACTTGCCGCGAACACTGGTTTTCTGAAATACTTGGCGTGCAGATATTCTATTAGTATGCCTACACAAAACGTTAATGTTGCCACATTCATTCACTATATACATGACATAAATTTACATTGACATCTCGCCAATAAAACAATTTCACATGTCGACCCAAAATTCCCCAAAACGATTGTTGCAGTGATAAAGCTGTCACATTAGTTCATAATCTAAATGGCTCCCTTAAGCTGTTGGTGTGCAGATTTTCTGCAGGATGCAATACAATTATAAAAATGCCACATTCTTTAACAATCTAATTGATGTATATTACTAAAGAACTCCAAATTAACAATTAACTGCTGGACGCCAAATTCCCCCTGAGACACTTCAGGAGAATGTAATGATAACGCTGACATATTTGTTCACAATCTAATTGTGACATCTTTATATATAATGAACTCCATTTCATTATATTCACCTTTCGGTCCCACAGGCCCCCTGAAGTTGTTGGTGTTGTGTAGATTCTCTGCAGGTAGCCCGGAGTAGAGGGACAGAGCTGCCACTCCAGATTCCCCCTTCTGACCAGGTAAACCTGAAACAGTATTTAATCAATTAATTGGCTTCTCATCGGACAGATGCAAAATTGACACATGGTATGTGACGTAGAGAATTATTCTACGCAAAGAGATGTTTGACTGCAATGTTACACCTAATTTCAGTACAGTACCACCTATCTTTCGATAGTTCAAGCCAATTGTTTTGTGGTTCTTCTCCTGCAGTGACATAAATGTAGTAGTCGCTGCTACATCTTGACAGGGAATGTCATAATTATTGACTGTTAACGTCATACTTTTGCAATGTCAGCAATAGTTTTTTTCTGAATAGAAACTTAAAACACTTTAAACGTTTTACTTGCTTACAAGATAAAAATTATATATTCACTTATAAATATAACTACATGTACTACTTATGCAAAATATTGAAGAAAAACGTAATGTTATGTTTGTTGGTTGTTCTTATTACGAACTGTTTATAAGCACATGATGGACACAGGTGTAACTGATTAATTTAACTTTCATAATCTGGTCCTGAAAAAGCTGTAAATGATACCATGTCAAATAAGTTAATGTGGCCTAAGTAACTTCATGAATACGTTAATCTAATAACAAAATATTGTTTTGTTTAATTATTTACGATTCATTTAATGAACATTTTTAGAAGAAAATGAAAGTGATAGCTCTGGGAAATCACGATTCGCCTATTATAAACAACTAATTATTTGAAACATCCGATTCTATTGGGAAGAAATATTATTGCTAAAAATTCCGACAATGCACATAGACTCAACATCTATTTGCATAGTTTCAAGAACACGCTTAATCAAACTATCTTTAAATGTCACCTGTACTGACGTGATAACTATAAGGAAAAACTATATATCCCAATTTCGCGCATTGCAAGTATCTACTCACGGTATTACGCCTATATTATTTATGCTAAACGCCTCCATCTCTGTCGTGATGAACAGATACCATCTTCCTACAATGTACGTATCTCATAACGACAATCATGCTATATTCATGACTTCATTTATATGTGACCTAAGGAGATAATAAAGTAAATTCAGACACCCGGCCCAATAATTTGAAGGGGGTTTCATTCAATTAATGTACAGACCATCTCATTCGGGGAAATAAATAAAGCACGCTATAGCCGGATATAGCATTTAAAGCACAGAATAGAGAAAACATTTTTCACCGAGACTGTAAGAACAACTGTAAAAGTAATCTTGGCAAATTCAATATTATCGATTGACATCAGGAAATTAGACTGCAGAGATAATGTAGTTTCAATTAGAATACTACGTTCTCAGTTCAAAAGGGGTCACTGTCGTGTTGCAGATTCTGAATTCGGAGTCGACGGACTGTTGTTATGGAAGGTCAATGAGCAAGACCATGGAGACATTAACAGCCCTTTCCTGCGATTGTGGACACCCTCGATAGCACTTCCTGCGAAGAACGATCAGTGATTTCATGTCTTGGCATTCAATCGGTGACCTCGTCTTTCGTTACCATTGGTACCGATTTGATAACTGATTTCATATTCGAGGCATATTTTGTGTGTAGAATTACCCCCATGATTCAGAAATACTAAAAGTTACCCCTTTATCCATGTACTAGACTTAAAGGACCTTGTAACTTAATGTGAATAACAACTTCTCAATATGAACATTTTACAATGGTTCTTGGCCCTTCCGGACATCTGGTGCAATGACAAGTTATAAGTTATATATGACAAGAATAATAAGTTTCCTTCTAGCTTGAACACCCATAATTTGCCATCAATGAATTCAATATTGAAATAAAAGTTCTGTCGAGAACTGCATGATTTATTGTTATGTAAACGCCTCGGTCACACGCTCTAGACAAATAGCAGTTTATACATTTTCACGTGACTGACTATAACTTTGGTGTCAGTGTAGGCAGGCGTACACTGACTTCGTTCATATTTCTAACACGACATTATTTCATTATAAGTAATATGATCGTATGGTAGACAAATAAGGCAGTGTCTCGTATTTCAAATAATCAGTGTAGACTGTAAGTATGAATAAAATTACTAATTCAAATGTGATGGAATAATAATAAGGTGTGGATGATTGAAGAAACTTATTTGTTTGTCAAATACACCAACAAGCCGTGTTTATTTTTTTACATTTCGTGTTCAAATGATATCATAGATATCATATAAAATATTCTCAATACTTGAAAGACATGAACTACCTGAAACACTAGTATCACATTTGCTGGACTATTGCAGGGGATACGAAGCTATCAGATAATCCATGAAGATATGAAGAATATGTACACATCGTTTTAAGTGCCAGAGGAAACATTGGTTGACAACATACTTGTTATATCAATAAGTAACCAACCTAAGTGATGTCATATGAAATCTAGTAACCCAATGGGGGAGCAGGATGTCAGTTGATTTGATCTAGTAATTCAATCATTTGAAAGATGTGAAAGTTTGAATAAAATATTAAAGTATATGCATCTATAGTTATCTATCTATATTAGATATATTCTCTATGAATATGAAATGAAACCTGTTGGAGAAAAAAAACCTCGGCGTTATGTTTTTAATTATTTGTGAACTCAAAGTTACCATTCAGCTGGAAATTTGACTTTTAGTGTGACACATTATCATCATTATCACAAAGTGAAGAAGTAACTTATATTGGTTTTTGTTTCATGAATTAGTTTGGAAATTAATTCGGTTTAGAAATATAGTTTTGCTGGTAAAGATATTCGCCTGAAGCAGATCTAAAATACGTCCGATTAATAATTAATGTTTATCTACACCAAGTCAAAGGCAAAAACAGGCATCATAAACTCTAAAGAGAGTTGAAGTTTCAGATTGTTTGAAATTATTAATTTATTTTCGCTTTATATCTCATTCAATATCCTGTTTGAAAAACCTAAAAGATCATTACAATATTTTGCCCCAGGTAAATTGATTGAATTTCAAATACGGCGGAATTAAAGAAAGCCATTTCAAAATTAACTAAACAAAGTTTGAATTAACTGGAGACTTTCTTCATTTTCCTCTAAATGTTTTTATGTTGTGATCAATATGATTTCCCTACAAAATGGACATGGTAATGTATTGCCTTTTGGATTACAAACGTTGTTGAAATGTGTCAGTTAACATTGTAGAGAAACATGCTGTTAGTTTGTCTTGAGGGCTGGTATGGACACACAAGCGAACTAACTGTTATCACACTTAACTATGCCACTGTCACAAATGGTAATTAAGTAAACTGAGAGTTGCCCGGCATGAAATCCGATAATACAATGATTGTGATTGTCCAAGAGCTAAATTGAATACAATGGTACGTTTAACTGTTACAAATCATCACCAGACAATAACTGATTTGTAGGCTGTGGTAACCTCATCTTTCCTCCATCTCTGGCTGAGTTAAACCTTGCCGTATATCGTCCCCTTTGCTGTGCTAGCGTTGCAACGCGCTGCACCTGAACTTCATAGTTCACGTTTAGGGGGAAGGTTAGGGTATGCTAGGGTTGCCAGTGTAGTGTTTCTTGTTTTGAGCCCAAATGCCCTTATTATTACCGTTTTCCGTAATCCAGTTACCCAATTTGGCTTGATGTCCTACTTTGTGTCTGTGATCTTGGACCATGTATATCATTATCATCAACTATTGAATGCAGAGATGTCGCCATGAGTAAAGTGCGTTAAATAATGTACATGGAAATAATGTCAAAGAATGCAAGGTGAATTTAAATGAAATCTGTTCACATGTATAGTAGTCACTGTATAAAATTGCTTACATTGCTTAATGGTGTTTAAGTGTATGAGAAGACATTTATTGTCGCTCTTTTACTGATGATAATTGCCATTTCCAGCGATATCCACCTAATTCGATTGTACTTAGTATTATCTTATCTCATCTCCGGTAATTTGGTCTGCTATGAACTCTAGTAATGGCGGCCTTTACCTCAGATAGATACTGAGACGACTGAAGTAGATTACGAAAGTAAAGATAACCCTTTGGAACGATTACATAAGTTTAAACTGTGATACCGATTTACGTTGATTTAAAGGAACATCCATTGTGTTCTTGGGGGTCACATATTCAAAACGTTATAAATGGTGTTACTTTATCGAGAAGTACCGACTGTTACCGAAAACCACCATTTTGATGATAGTAGACTATATTGACGATATGAAGGTAAAAGTAGTGATTTCTGATCGATGAGCAAACGTAATTTTGGAATCTTATTTATAACAGACAAAATGATACATTTGGGTTGATCATGTTCAGTAGGTCATATAACTACTCTGCATGTAAATGGGGCGTGCAGTTTCGGTTTCTGCACATGCATAATGATGTAATTCGATTTTAATTGGAAACTAGTAATTATGATATATTTGGCGATAGGGGATGAACATGCAAGCCGAGTGAATTTATTTGCACTGTAAAAAGCACATATGGTGAGTCGGAACGTATTAAAGCCTAATAAAATTTTATGAAACACAATGGATGCACCTTTAAGCCTTGAGATATTTCCCTCACTTCAGTGCTAAGGTAGTGGAGCGCTGCACCTGAAATGCACAATGAGCTCAGATTTCCTAAAGGAAACCTAAAGGAAATGCGACAAGGCTGAAATCAGTCAGTTATGGAGACTGGCAAGTGTTATGCCTTGCAAAGGCCACCACCAGTATGATTACACATTAAGTAAGTTCGAATTCTCTCACCTGCAGGTCCGATGCGTCCCATATCACCTTTTGCCCCGGGAGGGCCGGGAGGACCTGGAATATGATAACATATCAGTTTAAAAAATCAGATAATATAGTAGAGGGACATTAGTTGGCATGAATGATTGTGGCGCGAATAATCAAATATTCATTATCTGAACTTCAGCAAATCTTCATTCTGGATGTGTACTGATGAGCATGGATCCTTCTACCGGCGAATATAATATGTTTCGTTGGCTGATGATACGGATCAACCTACAACCTGCTGCAACCTACATATACACGGAAGGAGTATACACTACTACACTAGCAGGAACTACAGAAACGAACAAGTAAACTTGTTGGTTTGCCCTACTAGTATTTGATAATATAAATAACGGTGCAATTGTTCCACAGAACATGGTGATGGATAAATCCCGAACATATATTACTCACGTTTCGAAACATATTCTGAATCGTTTTCAAGCAAGCATCGAAACGTCGCCATACCAGAATAAAGGAGCTGTATTTATTTTGATGATATTTCGTCATTCAAACTTCCACATAAGTAACTCAGACTTAACACATGAGTAAAGAGGTTTATCTGAGTGAAGTGCCACATATGCAACAATATACCTGAGAGTTTTCAACAATAAGAATTGCTTGAGACTCGTCTGTGGCTGCGTGAATAAGAAACGCTGGTAGTGGCAAGTAATGACCGCAAGCGCTAACATTGGCAGAGTCTGGAACCCCTCACACAAATTACATGCAGGAAAAAAATCAAAAGGGGAGGGAGAGATTTCGCCACAGGCAAATAAGAGTATTTTGGAATATAGTGGAGAGGAACAGCAGTCATATTAACTCGTCCTGTTGAGGTGAATTAACACGAACTTAAGTTTGTCCAGTAGGTTGAATAGCGGGAATAGATATAAAGATATAAAGTTATAAGTGGAATCGCCGTTAACGTGCTCTTCGGTGTTCATTAGATATGAGACACTGTAAACGTGATACTACTCGAAATAAAATAAATAAAACTTCGAGATTAACAGCGTCATAAAACAAACTTTCAGAGTTCAATTTCAGATGTCAAACCTCTAGAATTACATTACTTAAGTGAACATAAACACATTTATGAATCTCTTGTTTTCTTTCCAATATTTTAAGGAAAGTTAGTAATACATTTCTGGCAGACAAACTTAAAAGTGGATTCGTATTACTCCACATGAACATGTAACATCTCGACCAGACAAGGAAGTCATAATCAACACATCAACCCAACAGTTTACTTTTAATGACCATTCGTAAAACACATGATGATCATGACCTATAGTAAACCCTGTGTTATACAATAAGAAATGGACAGTCGTCATTGCGGTTATATTCAGTTATTAATGACGCAATAGTTGATGGTCTATATATCACATTGCAAACTGGCAAACGTTACTCTCGATCAATGGGATGTCACTATCACTTGCAGTTATGTAACTAATGCTGTTACAAAGCGCAAGTTCACATTGATTAATCATTAATAGAAGGTCACCATTACCTTATATTTACGCACAATGGCAATACTTTGTATCATTGATAAAAACATAAAAAAAGATAAAAGAATGATAGAAAAGATAAAAATATGGCTTGCTAATGAGACGTTAAATAAATGTATCAGATGAATAATTTACCGAAAGTTTTCTTGTCAAGCAGTTATTAAACTACACTGCACTAAAACTATTCCGCTTGACTACACAATTGGCAACATAGTCATATCAATCTTTAAGATATAAATATGAGATTACAGTTTAAAACGTCTATAACATCCACAAAACCACACGTTTAACGTAAGTTGTATGATGGGTACTACACGGTGGTGAGGCCACTATCTCTAAGATTACCAATCACGGATTTCACTTAAATATTAAACATTACTAAGTTCCCCCTTTCCCCCTTCTTAAAGGCACTGTAGCACGTGTTTTTTTACTGAAATAAAGTGCTCTCACAAAAATATAAATAAGTGTTACCAGTTGCTGAAGAATACTGCATCAATAAAACGAGTTCTAAAACGAATGTACATGGTTCGGTTAAGCCACGAGAGTCCATTTCCGATCGAGCGGCCATTTTAATGTGTTCACATTAAAATGACCGCTCGAGGGTATTTCAAGTTATCTGACTGAAGTAGCGATATCTAAACAAATTTTAAATGTGGTACAACGATGGAATGGTCAACCATTAACCGCATGAGACCTACAAATATACCTCTCACACTTAAGAGCTCCACACCACTGTCGCTTTATACGTCGCAACATTTTCGTCGAATACGGATAACCATCATCTATGATACGGCTTATCGGGTCGCGTAAACATACCTATATATTGTATAAACTTTAATAAAAAATGGCAAATTTGAGAAAACATAATATGCAAAAAAAGTGCTACAGCGCCTTTAAAATAGGTAATCAAATAATTGAGAGAACGGTATTGCAATGAAACTGTATATCTCGTTGAGAGTACAGAAATAACTGTATATCTCGTATATCAGTGTATAGAGAACTGGTAAACAAACGAGTAGGATTACCACATCAGAAACTTGACACATTGGAATATCTAGACGTGGAATCATTCGTTGATGTTACACACATTACGCAGTGGTGGCGCTTGTTGAATATCACGCGAGACATGATTAAATAAAAATATTAGTTTGAGAAAAATATAACTGATCCAGGGAAATCTAAACAAAAGTTCTCAATATGACAGGCGATTTCTCTGCTTCAAAACAAATGTGGTGTGTCTTACAATCAATTTGATATAACATAATGGCATACATAGAGATTATTACCCGAGGAAGTGTGTCATATGACTTTTACGAAACGAGTGTTAATTTTTGTATTGCCCGAGCGAGTTTCATAAAAGTCATATGGCATACTTTCGAGTGCAATAATTCAATTTAATTTATTAACCATTCTATTCCATTTGAATAGCGTAAAATTAGCCTGGAAACGACCCACGTCTCTTCCGACGGCAATTTGACGTCACAAACAATCGTTTTATGACGTCATAGACGACGGAATACGGGTCACGGTGACACAATGGTTGCTAGGCAAACGTGATTTGTGCACACGTTCTCACACCAATAATATTAACTCGGTTATTTTTAACCATATACGTAATAAAAATTTATATGTCATGTAAATTGAATTCAGTGCCAAGATCACATACAGAGTTTGACAAAGGTTATTTTTACAGTTCTTCTATTATACACGGACGTAACCCAAACCTTGCCTGCAGGAGTGAGAGCGTGAAGCTAACGACGTATATCATTCCGAACTAACAGGATGGAATAGCTTATCTCGATGCAAGCGCCTTCGGTTCTTAATATTTCAGATGAAGATAAGGTCGGCGGAACGCGGAGCTATCAGATCTGCTATAATAGGCTGAAGAAAAAAAATCATTCCGTTGCTGAAAAACAATCGAAAAGTCGCGAATCTAATCATTTCTATTTTTTAATGTTAGCAGTATCACGTGACGTATGCCATGTTGCGTTTTGGAACTATATATCATAATAGTATTTTTGATTCCCTCGAGGATCGGCGACAAAACTTAAAGAATGTAGCTTTCCTTTCGACAGGCCTCTTTCCTCCAAGCTTAATTCTGTGACTCTTGGGATTTCACAGCTTTCATTAGAGACGTCGGTGAGATATAAGCCTGGGAAATACTCCTGACACTTAGTACCACTCAAACTCGAAGCATTTTATGGAGAATGGCGTGACCGTATTGTCAAGCAGTTGATACGAGCTGCAAGTAAGCCTGTTACCTTCTCCTCCGAGATTCGGAAATGTGTGCCTTGTGGAAAATTATAACCGGCACTGGTGGAAACAGTGGATGAACTCGACATAGCGTTTGTCATCTAATGGATTTCTCTCTTGTCAACAACTCTGTTGGTCGTTACACGTGCACTAAGCTCACAGTCGGACAATCATGCACTAATGTACAAAAGTCATCCAGTTTTAATCTTGCACAGTCTCGGGATCCTGTCTACAGTAAACACAGCAAGTCTATCATGTTTCAATGAGTTGTTTTCAGGTACCTCGAGAGGAACTTTCAAAAACGATTTTTACATTTAACAAACCTTTGTTGTAATTATCTTAGTTTACATTAACCATCAAACCCCAACAGCGACCTCAATAACCGTAGAAGGATTTCAGCAGAAATCGGCTTCATTGAGCATTATTAGTGATTAATGATACTTTAGTTGTATCTTCCGCTTTAATTTCCCTCCGCATTATATCGCTTGTTCAAATATTTGACCCAATGACTTAGTGCCTATATTTGCATACGGAGAACTATCTGTTCACAGCGCTGAATTAAAGGTGTCTAATAGAGAAATCTGACAGTGTTTGTACAAGGACATTGTGATAGAGTATGATAGAGTATTATAGAAAAGACATATGTACAGAACAATTCCCTCTAGCCCTACGTGACAGCCCGGTCATTAGGGATCAATATGCCCATGTAAATCACAACGGTAAATACCACTCCCAGTCGCCATTGTATAGTCTCCTGTGAACAGACCGTCCTCAGGGCTTCACACATGCGACAAGAGACAATCTCGCTTCAATATCCTGCCGGGCTGCTAAAAACCAATATTCATCTAAGCGCTTTAGAATTTTGAAGAGCATATGACATTGTTTTTTGGAACTATGCCAACTGTCAATGTAGTGTAAGAAGAAGAGGGGAAATGTTTCGTCAGAATTATCATTCCAAACAGCATATTACAGACACTTAGATGTGGGAGGTTGAGGGGGCGAGGGGGGGGGGGGGGGGGGGGGTCATTAATTCACTGAAATTTCATTTTTCTACCTTACTAACTTTATTATAAAATGTCAGTTAATTGTATCAGTCATCAATAACCATTAGGTGTTTTTTCCGACCTTCCCTGTCGAATCTAAATTGGATAAAATCAGCTCTCAAAACCTTCGGCTATCTGGGGTATCGAAGAGCTGGCACCTAACCAACGTGAACATATCATATATTCTCTGAAGACAAATTGGATAAAGACGTTCTACTTTTTGGTAATTAATTTAATTTCAAATCACATTTAAAGGGGCCTTGCAAAATATCTGGCGGTTGTTAGACTTGTAATTCTTACATGTAAGACTTACATGTATATTATACTCAATTCTAGCTCAAGAAATTACATAGAAGACCAACAAAGACTAGAATTTCGAAGCTATGTTAGTCCTAAGAAAACCGTCAATATAAATTGCATGGTTCTTACGACTCTCAGCACTAAGGTTGGAACACTTATTGAATGTTTAAAGAATCTATGAAGACAAATGTTCATATTATTGTAACATCTTCAACTTTGTTAACTCATCATATTGTTATTTGTGTTTTCAGTAATGTCAAACCATTGTGAGGTCATGATGTGATGATCTTAGTTTTCATGTTATGATGATTCCATTGATATGGTATCAACAATGTAGATATCGTTTGAAGGTATGGTTCGATTTCACAGGCTATATCTACTGTTCAGTTCGTAATGGATGATAAAGGACAATAAAGTACATAAGCCAACATCCACAGTTACTTTACTCCCACATATTTAGGAGAAATGTTTCACAAATGCAATCTGTCAACCGAGTTTAATAAATAGTTGCTTCGTGAAACTATATTCGGATATTATTGGTAAAGATAATTACGAATATTAAGATAACATACATGACTAGCACCAGATGACGTCATAATGATTGTTACGATAAAGACGACGACAAGAAATCAACCACTCTCGCAGCGAGTAAAAGGAGACTTACCTACTAATATTTGCATTTGATTTTTTCTTTACTCCTGCATTTTACGTGAAATGTTTAGGTACATGTATTTGTCAAAGACATTATGGGGAATTACTCGCCCACACTTATTAATTTCAAACGTTATATTCTGAGTTATTATCTCGTCCTTCGGCACTAGTTAATAATGCAGTAAGATTTATTGATCGTACATTTCGTCTACACTACTCAATAATGTCAACTTGAAAGTCAACACTGACTACAGAAAGACCTTCGCAGGCAGACTCACATTTTCTTGGTGAAAGACGAGTTTAGTTTCGGTAACGGTTATTGTACATCCAAATGCCAAAGCTCCCTTGTCTTACGCTATTTGAAGTCCAATCGAATACAGGTTGACAGAGTGGCCTTCAGATCCACCTGTCTTGCGCACAGCAAAGAAACTAGTTTTCGAGATTCAAGATTCATTCAACCACAATTAGATATTATGAACATGTGGTATGTCAACGACATTTATATATCTGTCAATGGACACGTGATAAATGTTTATGTTGTGAAAACGATTTCTTTATTTGCCAATACATCTTACGCGATTACAATGGGTAATAGTTCCCCATTTATTAAAATTCATATAAAAATGTGTTTTCTCTTCATAGATAAGTCACGAATGATATATTCATTCGAACAATCTGTGTGGTCACTGAAATCATACATTACTCCTTAACGAAAGGCTACTCATATTGATTAAATAAAACACGTACCTCTTTTCACGGAAATTGTTAAACGCATTTAAATATAAATGTTATAAGCTGTAAGCTGCTGGGAAGGTCAGTGCTGGCGATTGGTTCCTGACTCTGAGGGCCCTGGTTCAAATCCACAAGGAACGTGTCCCAAAAATGTTAAAGAATGTGTATTTTAGCAGATTTTTTAACTGGGAATAGTTGCCAAAATATATTGCTGTCCATTTCTACTGCAGATTAAATGATCAATCTTTATTCAGACCTGTTGTTACTTTGTCATGACACGAGTATAATGCATTGTCAACCTTATACAATAAGTCAACTATCAAGTAATGTGAATTATATTCGTTTTGAAATGGGTACTTGCATTATGAGTCAGCCCTTCAATCATGTTAATCTGGTTTCAAAGGCTAAAACCAGCCTCTCTGGAATTTAGTTACAAAATTCAGGTTCATTATCAACAACACTGAAGGTAATTGGAGAGGGAATGCTCTTGATCAAATTGATCTGAATGATCAGATAAAAGGAATAAAGTAACGATGCTAATTCTCTTTCATTGTTAGAAAAATGCTAATTTTAAATCAGCAACGAACCATTATTAGAGCATATTTGTTCATTTATGTTTAATATTTAAGAAAATCTTTTATGAAATAATGCATGTCTTCTGACTGAGATAAGCATTATTCTAGATATCTGTTTCTATTTGACTTTCTGCTATACTGATCTTTTAAACTTTGAACTTTCCAGACACATATGTGGGCGTAATTAAATTTACCACACTTCCAGTTTAAAAGTTTCAATGGGTTTTCTTCACAAACAACAGAGCACATATGTTAACGTTTTAATTTCCTTTAAAAGAACATCTACATCGAATGGCTGTGCTGTTTACGCATTGCAAGTGGTGAGACCTCATTGAGAGATAAATATATTGTGTTGCGTAACTATTACCACAGAAGTTACTACATTCCGATTTTCTATCGTAATCTATGTTACAAGTAGACGATATTTAACTATTCTCGTATAATCTCCTGGCGGTGATTTTTTGCAATCCTAGTAATGTCCATATTCTTGTTCAACCAAACATCGTTTTACATCTTCGACAAAATTCTGTCTTGTGAAGAACATTTGGGCATTGCAGTTCCGGAATGTTCAGTGAAACAACGTCACTGATTGCACAACTAACTTCTAATGCAACTAATCATGATTATCTCTCTGAAGGGAGTAACCTCTGTTGGAAGAGAAATCATACCGTCGTGACTGAGTCTATGGTTAGCACATCTTGATATGATCTTTTGAAGCAAATGCAAGTCTGAACGTCATGTTAAGCTAAATAATACACTGTCTCTGTTTTATATCTTCCCAATTTTGATTGGCATTCTTGCAGTTGTGGAGATGAATAATGAAGACAGTTTATGGATAGACCACGTTACTTCTTTATTATAACCACAAAACTGACTTCCCTTCTCTGTAACTCGATTCAGTATACGTATTTCTTCTGTTTGATTGTCAAATTCTTGATGGAATCAAAAGAAGCATTGCAGAAATTTACATACAGAAACTGAGTCGTAAGATTCTAAAGACAACAAGAAATCTACAAGTTAATTAGCTTCCCGAGGACTGCTAATTTGACTCCCCTAAAGTCTATTAAACTAGCTTGTAATGAACCTTAATGAAATATTAACCAGCCACTCACCAGGTTGTCCCTCTGCTGCACAGTACAGTTGCGAATGCCTACAGTAGGCGTGAAGGAAGGATTCCTGGAAAGAGAACAAACACTGATACAGCAAGCATAGAACCCTGCAGAGAGAATAAAATACACATAGTCGTAATATGAGTGTAAATAATATATGCATATCTTATGTATAATCAAACAATACCATACTTAAAAGTGTATACCTGAGTGTTTATTATTATTGTTATTGTTATATTATATGTTCATTAGTGTTGAACATATTCAGCTAAAAAGAAATTGGTGGATGTAGAAATCGACATAATAACATAGTCAAACATTTTATGCAAACCGTAGAAATTAACAACTAAATGAACATCCATTAGGTTTTATATGTCGTAATTAGTAATGTACTTCATGTAGACATGACTGATAAACACTATTGAAATGTTTAAATTTAGGTTAAAATTAGGTTGTAGTTGCATTGATTCAAGCAAAGAGAATAGAGGGTACAAACCTCGACAGAAGAAATCATAAATATTCGGACCATTACGTATTTATATATGCATGTACCAAGAATAGAGTTAATGAACGACTGCATAAGTATTAAATACTGTTAATTGACTCATGTGAATCAACTAAAGACTTGTATACAACGTTTGTATGCTTGAAATACACATCTGTTGTATAAAATATTGTATACATAACACAGTTGACAGATACGTTAACAGTTATTCAATTAATGAAAAATGTTTTGTTTTACATCTACACGTATGCAGTGAAAGCTGTTGTCTCACTGTAAAGGATTTCTTCACAATAAGTGATTGAAAGCATTAATTTGCAATAATTAAATTGTTGTGTATCGATTACAGAGATGAACAACTCACTACTGTAACATTGATAGCAAGCAAAAGTTAGTACATGTACACCAAAACGCCTGCACTTTGTCGATAAATGGGCAAGTGTGATTTCAGCGAACATACTGATAGCCAATAACCACGGATTAAAATGAAGCAAGCAATTGGCAATTCCTGTCACGAAGATATTATTCCCCTACTGGATTACACAACATGCGTATTAGAATTTGAATGTAATTATTCTTAATAGGACAAATCATTTCTTCAGGATGAAAGCATTTTCAAAATGAATTATCTGTCAAAGTGTCATGCAAAAAGCAGTTCAGATATTGGCTAAATGTGTTCACGTCAAGCAACGGACCCTGAAAGTCTGTGAGGGATGAAGACTGCAATAATTCAGAACATCTGATTGGCGTTGTGGGCCGAGAAAACGTGGTCAATTTGACAAATCTTAACATTTTTGCAAAGTTATTTTTAAATATCAGAGCACGAAAAACACATCGTAACGTATCGTTTAGCAACTAAATTAAAGACTGTAAGATTTAGTTGAATACATTTGAAATTGTGAAATTGATGCAATTATTTCATACTTGACAGACATGACAATTAATTCGAAATAGAGAAACGAAATTCAAAATCCAAGAACATTTTGTAAATATGATGGTCGGATATCATCTATACATTATTAATTAACATTACGTATCGACGCCGTTACTAACTGTTATGTCGATTGCCACACTGCCCGATTCCTTTAAAAAGTTTTGTACTGATGTAGATATACAGTAACTTGAAATTGGATGTAAAGTATGCCACTGACAGACTGTACACGATCGCCTAAAGGTATTTTAAAGCAATACGATAAGGTATATCTTGGAATAAGATCCTAATAAAGATCGAATCGGCAGTGTTGGGCATCTTGAGCGATGTTTAAACATACAAGCCACAATGTTACGACTGTTCATCATACGTTAAGATGGTCATTTCTCTCTGTACTGAATAAAAGTTATTTAATCTGCATATTACTACATGTATCATATTATGTTCCTACACCCTTATAAATCACTCCATGTTTTCTGCATTACGTCGTCCACGAGTTTGTAGATCTTTTATCTGAATAAACTTGCATTGTGTAATCATACCGAGTTAATAATAGCATTCACAATGAAAAGCTCTCAAGAACTACCCATTTGGAATAACAGCAAAACAGGTTCATTAAACAAATACACATGCATGAAACAAAACGTCACTAACAATACTGGGCATTAGGTGCGATGTCAAGTTTGACATGTTGAGTTTATTCTGTTCATGCGTCGTTAATCGCTAACATATTCCTCAATGGTAATTGACCCTGTTACATCCTTCACATGGCGAATAATGTCACTGAAGAAGGAAGCTCGGTTTATAGAAATAAAGAAATTATACATTTATTCTCTCATTTCCACGAAAGCGTTGCTTTCACCACATGCATTGTAAGTTGTGGCACACAAGACGTTAACAGTTCTCTACCTATCGATTTATAGATATAATTGTGTTTTATTCAATTGATTTGAATTGAATATGTTTATTCCTGTTTTTGTACTGATAAGCGGACGGAGTAAGTGCCTCAGATGAAACAACGTCGAATTTATTGAAAGTCACACTTGATGAATCATTACTTACAGAATGTGATGCGTTGACTATACTATTTCAGATATCCTAGAAAAGCACAACTGAATTGTTAAAAGAATGCACTGACCACGAGCCAAGATGATATATTTTCAAACCATTTATATTCTCGACAACTTCATTCAAATATCCATTTTATAAATGAATACAGTTAAAGGGGCAGTAGCACGTTTTTTTGCAAAATTTATTTTTTCAAATTTCCCGTTTATAATGATAGTTTGTGTCATTTAAATTAACTTTAGCGGGTTAAACATCTTATTACACAAACCAATTATCTGTAGTTGTAAAAACTATGTTGCGTATAAAGCAAAAATTGCAAGGCGGCCATTTTATTGTGAACACAATTTATTATTTTGTATTACAAAAACGATTCCCATGGCTTTACCAAAACATGAACACTCATTTTAAACTTTATTTTCCGAAGAGAGAAGGATGTTTTACTATTGGTGAAATTATTTTTTAAATAAATTTCATCAACTTATTTGAGCGGAAAAACGTGCTACTGCCCCTTTAATGTAGCACATTTTAACTGCCAGACAATGTTATACAAAGTAGAAGTCAGCCAGAACAAGAAACATATGTAACTCATCCTACGTCTACATTATATAGATATAAGCTATCTAACCATCGTCCAAGATATAGGTCTCTTAACGTGTACAGCCATCACCTCGCGTTTATTCACGTACACATTGCTTCAGATACTTCACCCTACAGTTTAATACGTAGATCAGCTTCAACTTGATCAGGATTTACGAGCACTAAACTCCTCACGGTCTAATACAAGATAGATCTCTGCTCGCGGGTTATCAGAGTAATCAGAATACCACGGACACCGAGCTCACAGCGGGGAACCGTCAGTCTGGGAACACTGTATCTCCTGGTCTGTCATCGTTATGTAGCGCTATCACCGTATACATCCTGTACCGTCACACGTACCTATGGCCGACATGAATGACACTACAGCTGTTTGTTAGATAATTATATTAGAATGTCAACGCCGGGGATATTAAACCATGTTTGATTAGCTTACATTGATATGTCAAGGACTTAAATACCATCAATCCTTGGACACGCCAAACATGACTTTCGGAAGAATAACAATTCGGGCAAGGAGAGCTGTCAAATTACTGATATAAATAATGAATAAATCACTGGCTACGACCCTTGACACCAAATGGTTTATGTAGTTTTCCCCTCCAGATGGCACCGCCATTCAAAGAGCATGTTTTTGAAGATTTATGTTATGAACATGAAAAAGGCATTTATTCATCATTATAGTCACAGGGCGGTGGAATGTATTCCATTATATTAAGTTTGTTATTTGCCATGAAAATGAATGATGAAATGTACACATGCGTTCTTCAAGCCTCAGATTTATTTCACCTGGGTTAAGTGTTGTTGATTTCCTCGTTTAGGACATTTAGGAAAGATTCTATATATAGTTCACTTTCAGTTAACAGCGCATCACAACTACAGTAGTACTGAAAACTGATCTAGAGCTAAATGAAACAATATTGTTGTAAGAAAAACTACTGGAATGTCTATTCAATTTCAAATTAAAAACAACACAGTTAGAGAAGCCTGTTTAGTTTTATGCAATGTGCCGTAAACAGTAACATTTTGTGTTGCAAACAAACCAGTTTGCCCAACCGCCTTAAATCACCTATTTTGTAACTTAGCAACGGTTTTGATTTTTATAGAAATTTGATTTCCCAAAGGCGACAATATAATCCTTACGTACTCGGCTGCAAAGCAAAATATCGAAAATAATTATATTAGGAAGGAAACACTATCATAACTCTCCAAATCAATAATACACTAACTTATATAAGTTGAAGTTTGTATAATCCATAGGAACGGAACACGATGCACACGTGTCTGTCTACGAATATTAAAATTAATAATAATAATTCCTTGCAAGTTTATACTGACTAATTAAATTAAATATTGGAAACACGATTCGAACTACTAATTTCGCTGCAAAGAAATGACTACACATACAGGAATATACTTTAGGTGTGAAATGACGAAAATAGGTCGAACAAGTGTTTTGCCACTAACATGGCAATGTCCCCCGCCGCTATCATTGAGTTTAGTAAGACACATCATTTGGTCAAAAGGAGATACTTCATATATTGCATTACTGATAAAATGTGCCATGATGATCAGCAAATTTGAAGACTTTGGGTGTTTGGGTTCATGAGATAACTGGAGATCGAAAAGTGGTCAAAGTGTCATAGTCATCTTGAAAATGTTGACTGACACCAAGTTTGAAGCCTTTGGGTGTATCCGGTCATGATACATCGTGTTAACAAGAGTTCGACAAGTGGTCAAAGTGTTGTGGTGACCTTGAAAATAAGGTAAAGGTCACCAAGATCGACTGGTGTCTACGTAATACGCCAATATAGGCTGTCAGAGAATATTAAGACATTATGTCGAACTGGTAATGATATATCGCGTTAACAAGATATGATAAAGTGGTGGAAGTGTCGTGGTGACCTTGTAAATAATGTAGCTTTGCACCAAAGTTAAAGACTTTGGGTCCATCCGGTCATCATATATGCGTTAACAAGAGTTCGAAAAGTGGTCAAAGTGTTCTAGAGACCTTGAAAATATGGTAAAGGTCACCAACATCGACTGGTTTCTGCGTTTTCCCACAATGCAGGACGATACCAAATTGAAGACTTTCGATGAAACGCTTCATGAGATATCGCGTTAACAAGCAATGTGCCGTACGTACGGACGCACGGACGCCGCTGAATACATTGTCCCCCGTTCCGCGTTGCAATTAAATGTTGCTGTTTATCACTTCACTTAATTAGAGAACAGACGTATAATTAAAGATGTTCCCACATTTTCTGAGATGTATCATCCAAATTTGCTATACTTTTAAACTGATAATACCAACCACCATGAATCACTGTAGGAATGCGAGCATGTAAATAACGTAACCGACAAGCTGGTTCCATACACAACAATATCATCGCTGTGTCATGCGCATGTGTATCTATAAGCTCACGTTTATTCACACAATGGATATAAATGGCCATTACAAATTAAGAACTTGTATTTAAAAGTGAGCGAGGGTATATGGGAACAAATTTCGGCTGACAAAGAAAACCAAATCAACGAGACCGGAAGTAGGGTATAGGGTATATATGGAGAATATGTAAGTACAACCAAATCCAACCACACAATGAAAAATAACGCTTTCCAAAACGTGAAATAATGAACTAATCTGATGGTAAAACAATATTGAGAAAATATGTGTATTTTACTAATTTTAAAAAATGAGAACATAAGTGCATATAAACTAATAAATGAACTCCTAACTATAATGTTAATAATAAACATTTTACATATACATGCATATTAGCCAATTAAGAAATATCTCGACGCACGATTCCCTTGTAGAAACTAATTATCACATGCTTCAATGTAGTTTCCTCCACTTAACTGATGTCTGACATTTCAGCAGCATTAGTTTAAGTCTTTGAAAGGCATTTACACGTTGAATACATACGAAAACAACATTTTCTGGATAACAACGTCTTAATTGTTAACACGTTTCGGAGTATATGCTTACTCCTTCATCAGATGGAACAGCAAAAGGAAGGCGGTTGCGGCTCCCCGGATTTGGCTCGGACGGGAACTGCTGAGTAGTGATTGATATATAGCTGTATGAGACTCCCCGTATTTTGCCAGAATAAATTTTGGTAATACATACACTCTAGGAGAAGTAGTTTGACCTAACCGAACCAGAAGCACCTCCGACATTAAGTTATTACTGCCGACAACCAGACACCATGTCCGGCTTTTTAGAATAAATGGTCGTTTAATCAACTTTTCATTTATCAAATCTCTCTTATCAAATCATGATGAGGATTGTCTCTGAAGGCGAACTCATAAGAAACATTTAACGGTGACAATAATTCAACGATCGTTATAACTCTAAGAAAACAGGAGGGTACGTTACCAGTAATCTGAATTGTTCCTCAAGAACGAAAGAGACACACTAACACACTGTTTATTGAAGAAGTATCATTTACACGACATTTGTAACCATACGACTGCTCTAAGTACTAACCTTACTTGTGTGATCATGTACGCTAATTGATTTTATTTTACTCGAGTTCGTCATTTATCAATGTTTACCAACATACTTTTCAATAACACATAGCATCTTCCTTGATCATGAAACTCACGGACCATTTTGTACACTACGTATGTTCAGCGAAATTCGACCCTAATCATTTGATTAGCGACTACGTAGTTGAGACCTTGACAGAAACATAAAACTCATCCCTGATAGAAAACTACATTATTCTCGAGCACGTTTTACGAGACTTGTTCTGCCTGACGTGATTACTGGATGTAGAAGCCCACAACAAATTATAACAATTCGCTGCCAAAATTGTCAAACACTGATTTAACAGCGTCTCATGTAACAAACTATTCTTTTTTCGCAGACATGCGTGCGGGAAACCTATCAATAAGTTCGTTACATACTTTCACCTTCGCCGACCTTCAAAAGATTGGCAATTATGTTGTCAAATTTACATCATCCCAATCGGAGAGAAACTGACACTCTTGAACAGTCCGCACGTTCAGAGAGTGTTTACTCGCAGGATGTGTCAGAAAGCATAACGGTATCAGCGCCATGATCTATACCTCATCATTGCGCCTATTGATTCTCTATCAAGGCTCTACACCGGCTCATCAAGGCGTGTGAACATGTCTTTTTGTTGCTGGAGATTGGCACATTTCGTTACAGACGCATACACTGAATATAAACCACTGTCTCTAATATCATAACGGCGAGACACGCTCTGTCAGCACTGTTACCGCCACCATATTACACCGTCCGTCCCTTCTCACAACTCATTCATTCCCTGCAGATTAACAGTCTGGCTGTCACACTTAAAAGACAGCAACTTCCGTTTGCCACCACGAAGAACACGCCAATCGGCCATTGGTCACAACCTTGTTTGTATACTGAGTATATGTTTTTGTAACATGACTTCTCCGATATATGGTTTGATGAATTACTTTCATGCTGAGTCTTTTCGAAGCTTTATATTCGAATCATGTCGTGATACATCAATATCCCTATTTTGTCTTAAAGTAAGCTATTTTTAAAGTATCATTTTTTTTACAAAATCAAAAGAAGTAATTTGAAAACATTCTGATTGTTATAACATTGCTTTTCGAATGTGTTTCAGTGAGTGTTGACATAATCGCAGTTCAATGGGTATTTCTAGAAGTACTTGACGTGGAAGTAATGCTTTATTGCTTTGACATTCAGAGCTGTCTATGTGATCGGTGAGATAAATACTCTGCACTCACAGCAACAGCAAACTATTAATCAATTCTACTCCTTATGATTAAACATTATGCTCAGATTTCAAAGTTATGTGATTTCCTTACAGCACCGATATTTGCACTTGATCATAACAAACAACCAAATGAAAATGTTTTAAAAAATCGAACAAAACGAAAGCATGGCTTCGTTTCAGATCTGTAATCTGCAAAGCAATCTCTACCAACAAAATGATATTAATGCCTATCCAATCAACAAAACATGAAAGGAAGTTCTTCAGCCGAGCACAGGTAAACACGTCTAAAAGGCATTGTTAACTAATTCCAGCCAGCGCTGAGACACTGTAACGGATATCCCCAGCGGGAAAGAAAGGTCTTGGTTTGCACAATGCCTTTTGTTGCCACACCCGGCATTAACAGCGGAGCTCGATCAGTCGTCATCCATTGAGACGTGAGCTGAATGGAAAATCGACTTGAAGGAAGGATTCCTGCGTTTGGATGTGGATCTTTCGTTATCCAGTTAAAGGCTATGTTTACTCATCTTTAAATACAAACTAAGAGAGCGGATCAGTCGCCTTGTTCCATCAATATCTTCTAAATGAAATTTCCATTACGACTCCCTAACAGTTCCTAGCTTTAAAAGACAGATCAACTGCCAATATTGTGACTGTGTCTCCAGCGTTCATTGTGGGAACCGACCGGGTTATAGGCATGGTGAACAATGCTGATTCAAAGGAGACTCACATGTAATGTACTCAAGCAAGACAAAATGGCTACATACATACTTCTTTACAATTGAAAAAGTATTCTGTCTGAGTACAAGTGTTTATCTTGCGTCTGAAAGGAATCTGGTTAAAAAGACAAACACCAACTGTAAACTTTAGCAGCAGTGAGTCACTTAAGCTGAGTGAATTCGATTTCAGACTGCCCTTAATGCAGGGTTGTTGTATCGATGTGCTGTTGTCTCCCACACAGCCACTTCATGAAGAACGTGTTTATATGAATATCAAGTGGTAAGATACATTTGAACATTCAAAACAATTAGTATTAGTTGACTACTCTATAAAATTCTTTAACTCTTAATGTGATGTATTGCCATGATCGTCATTGTTTGAATCTGTTTTCGCTTCAAACAAAAGCAGTGTTTATCTCGACAAGGATGTAACACGTCCTTGTAAGAGGACAAACGTGTTTTGATTAATTAAAATTTTCATTCATGATTGTCGTTGCTGAGTTGTCTGAATACGCCCACTTCAGTCGCTTTGACAGAAATGAGAAAACTGCGATGTTTTCAAGGTCGATTATGCCAGGACTATTGTGCAGTAGTTCTCCGTCCTTCTTACTCTTCATTATGAAGTGAAGTTTAACACAGATACGTTGTCCGACAAGGGTCGTCTAATTTGATCATAGTCCAAAATGTTTTTAGCTTATTTTAGCACCGCAAAGATATAACAGTCATGTTTAGAAAAGGTTGTTACTAATATCACAGATAATACAGCTGCTCCATACCAAATAACGGTCAGATTAGTTTCTACTCAAGCCAAATTTCAACGTTCAATCAATAATCGTTTGAATCATGTAAAACCTCAACATTTCAACTCCCAACCGAATTTATTTGATTTTTACCACTGAAGCTTCCTCAAAGAATATTGGCAGCATTAAAATAGCTAAACGGACCTGGCAAGTGACATGAGACTTGAAAGCAACCCTTGACAACTGACTAGTTAAATTGTACTCAACTTGACTGGATTAAAACTAATTTAAGACAGACACAAAGGACTTTCATATCTCACAACAAAACCATTTGACATTGTAGTAGCAATGTTGGATTAATGGCGCTGTATTCATTTGGAAGATTAGTTATATTAACCGGAGATAACATAGAGGATGTTGTGCAGTCTCTCAAACTCATATAGCGAGGAGCTCGTAATGAGTATTTAGCAGTATTGGACACTTAATATCAACACAGAGGCCAGCGGATCAATAACCATCCATTACCTAGATGGAAACACACTGCAATCCTACCACGATTGTTACTCCTCATTCTCAGACAGACTTGTAATTACCGGCTGAAATACGTTTACAAGGATAACTAACTATTGTTTGAGAGTAACAGGGAAACAGAATTATATCATTATTTGTAGACAATTATTTTAGAAGATAATGTCGGCAAAATAATAAAGTTTTAACAGCCCTCGACCTAAGCCGAAGCATAAAGAACACATATTAGCGCTACAATCGCATTATCTGGCACCTGATCCGTTGCTTGCATCGACCCTAGATGCTGTTCAGACAATTGCTGTTTGGATTTTATAGACGGCCAGCAGAATCCGGGCTTTACCTCAACTACTGTAAACCCTCAATCGTGTACATTCTTAATTTAGAGCGAAGGCAATGTGCTTGAGAATTGAATTTAGCGCATTTTGATAACTTCAGTGTTGGCAATTCGGAAAAATAAACATATCGCCTGAAATTTATATTGACATTTAAAGGCTGTGCGGTAGATCTGAGGAAACGTGGAAGCCAACGCTTTTGTCAAAGGCAATCATCATCTTAGCGCTGCACACGTTGGTATGGTGAAGTGGTAAATTAGGTCCTCCTGCAGCTAGAAACTATTATTTTTCAAAGGAAAGTCTTCCTTTAACCTTATTGTTGAGGATTGAATTAAAGATATTGATTGAACCGCAAAAACATGAAAGTACTCAATGCATAATTCAACCAAATTGCTTTAATGTTGTTAAATACTTAAATGTGTTATGTGCACACGCGTGAAAACACGCTGGACAAAGAATACAAAGAGTTATAAATTACTTGGTTGTTTACTCTTAAGAGAACCATCTGTTGTCTTTGAGTTCGGTTCAAAGTTAAAATCCTCATTAAGCAAACTTTTGACCTTATTTCTTAAAGAACATCATACAATTATTTTTAAAGAGATCAAAGTTTCTCTGAAATGCAATTAAAGAATAACTCATCAATCTCGCTTGACAGGCCATTGAAATAAATTTTTCAAAATGAAAATTTATATAAAGAATAAATACATGTATAAGAGATATTGTCGTGACTTTCCATTATCTTCAGGACGTACGTTCCCGATCACAGTAGACATTTCAAACACATCAATTTCTTAAATTCTGACCTTGCTTAAAATATAGTTCTTTTTAATTAGTTCACCCTAAGTGTATGTACTTATTTGAAAGAGGTTTGAGTGGACAGAGCCGGTGCTATAGAGTGGGATTTCACCCTTAGTATCCAAATTCTCCCCGGAAACCTGACTATATGTCCACATTTCCCCCGGAAAACTGACTACAGTGCCAAATTTCCCCCGGAAAACTGACTAAATAGCCATAATTTCCCCCGGAAAACACATTATATTGCCAGTTTTCTACACCCGGAAAATCCACTTTATAGTCAATGTTCCGCTGTATAGTAAGATTGACCCCCTTCATTTGAAGACCTTAATTGAAGGGCATGCGTGCAACCCTAACATCTGTGGCTACGGCTATAGTTCTGAAGTCTTCATTAATATTACATTTAAATCTCAAAACTGCCATAAATAGTGTTATTTACAAGAGAAAACATGCACAAACCCTGGTTCGCGCAAAAAACCTTATATTTAATGTTGAATATTCATGTAGAGCACATATCCATGCTGAATTTCCTGTTTGCTCGATCATTGGTCAGCATAATGCAATCCAGTATTTTGTATGCACAATATGAATTATAATTGTTAAAGGTGATACACGTTTTTAAACTTCAGTGCAAGGCTCCGAACCTATGACCTATTTGTTGTTCAACCCGATAACAGATTGAAATTTCTAAACAACGATACAACAATATCAGTATTATTATTATTAAACGGAAAAACTACGAACAAAGAATTTAAAACCACATCTTACTGGAAACCAGAAACAAAAGCTTTAATAGTTTGAAGGTAATAAATATAAATTAGGATCATAATTAAGCACTGGCGTTTGAATTACGTGTACGGGAGATTAGTTTTCGAGATTGACGTATTATCCAAACATGCAGTATAAACACGAGTGAATAACAGTAACTGTTCATGTTGATATTGCAATCAATAACATCCAGTTGAGGATGATCACCATAGGTATGGTCACCAGGCCTATTTCTTTACGCAAAGCATAGCTCTTGCCAGTGTCCATCACTGACTGATTTAAGCCTTGCCGCATTTCCTTATAGTTTCCGTGCTAGGAAATCAGAGCCCGATATTTATTTCAGGTGCGGCCCTCCAATGTCTTAGCATGGGCGAGTGAAGGAAATACTGCAAGCCTTTAATCAGCCAGTAATGGAGTTTGACAAGAGTTATGCCTTGCGTTGGTAAGTTGACAAAGAGTGAACATTCCTTCTTAATTCTATAAGAATCATACAACTAGCAAATATCATGATTTTGACTCTTATCAAATACAATTGGGACATTATTTGGGCATCAGTTACAAGCAAGGGGCTCATTTGAATAGATCAATAATTGGGAAGGTATACTCGACGAGCAGTTACGAAATGACTGTAATGTATATCTCATTAAGACATGATAGGTGTAGTTCAGGTGGGCTCTCAGTTATGTTATTGATACATATTGTATTGGCACCATAGACTTCTTACTTTGTTGAAAAAATGATAACTAATGTTTTGTAGTTGAACCTATCGAAATTGCCGCATCAAGAAATATGTTGGATCTGTACAATTTCACCTTGCCTTAAAAAAGGTTCTGACATAAAAAAAAGTTAAATCTTTATTATAACATATCACATAGTGTCAACATAATACTTTGTTGTTGTCAATGGACTATTATTTCCATAAAAGTTAACTTTGTTGCAAAATATTATTGAAAGTGAACACAGAGACGTCATCTCTTGATATCAACGTAAAATAAGCTTCTGTGGATGCTTAACTAAGTTAGTGATCCATATTGATATTTGGAGAAAACATTACAGGAACATCGCAGATGAGCTTGCTTTTATAAAACAAACACTCTGCCTTTAACAACTGCAAACATTTAAAGAAATTTATTAAAATGAACTCGAGGTAGATACATTATGTTAATGTACTAACCCTGTACAGATCCTTTGCAATAGCAGATACATAATCTGAAGATACATTACACGTAAACGTTGGTTGGACACGTTTTCCAATTTCCATTTAAATGGCATAGAAACGTTTTTGCAAATACTGTTGGTTGAAGAGTGCAGTAGTTTAAACTGTTTTAAACTTCTTTGAAAGATCTGAGGAATACTGTGGACATTCTGATATAATGACATACTTCCGCCTTGTAAAGATGGCTATAGAGCCCTTTTCCGGTGTAGATTAGGCTAGGGAGGTAATCCAACTCTTTGATACCGGTCACAACAAGTAAGGATGCATATGTTCTTGTTTGTGCATCTCTAGATTTTACCATTGTTTTCAAAACCTTCTTTCTTCTATCAACTCGTAATGTGACCACAAACAACACCGATGAATCAATGTCGAAACGAACTGTTACGGTAACATATCGTGCCAATTTCGAAAGCTTGCTAGAGATTAACACGCAATCGGATATGTTAACATTATTCTCATTCTTAATATAGAGATTGACAATTGAAATATTTACCAAGATTTGTTAGCGGCATTCCAAATGGGAACTCGCTAACGTTTGTTAAAAATGCAGTTCTGTTTTTTTTCGTTTTGTAATCACATTTCTTCAGCGAGCAGCTGGCTGGTGCAATCAATACATGGCTATCTCTATCACTGAAAGCTATCAAAGCACCTCTCTAAATTTCGGGGTTCACTGATAAATCATAAACCAATTAAACCAGGATTCACAGATTTGTGGAAGTCCAGAATTGTTAGGAATGATGGCACTAGGACTGTCAAGTCATGCTGTTATCGTATTTTATTGACTCGTAGGCGTATTTTTTAGTGTCAGTAATATGTATAACAGCTAAATAGTCCTAAAGGCAAGATAAAATGTTGAATATAGAATCTCGTACATTTAAGAGGATTTCGGAGCCATTTACTAAGTCTTCAACGGCCTGCATATTAGAAAGGATATTAAGAAAAGTGTGAAAACGTGGTGTGGTAACGTGTTAGCAGTGTTGTGATAATGTGGTAGTGGCAATGGTGTTGTGGTATTGTGATAATGGTAATGGTGTTGTGGTAATGTGGTAGTGGTAGTGGTGTTGTAATGTGATAGTGGTAATGATGTCGGGGATGAAAGTGGTGCTGAGATAACGTGGTACATGTAGTGGTGTTGTGGTAACGTGGTAGAGGTGTTGTGGTAATGTGGTAGTGGTGTTGTGGTAATGTGATAGTGGTGTTGTGGTAATGCGATAGTGTTAATTGTGTAGTGGTAATGTGATAGCTGTGATGAGATAACGTTGCATAGGTAGTGGTTTTGTGCTAATGTGACATTGGTTCTGAGATAACGTGATAGCGACGTTCTTCATGCTATGTCTGAATAGTGTTAAAATGACGCTGTATATATATATATATATATATATATATATATATATATATATATATATATATATATATATCATTTATATTAAAAAAAACATGTCGATCAAACCGAAAATAAGTTTGTGTTTGTTTTCCAGTTCAGAAGAATATACTTCTGAACTTGCTTTATTGTAGAAAACAATCAACATTGACCAAGCGTCCTCTAGTATACTCATATAATGAAGAACGCCAACATTACGTCTTAATGCCCCAGTAGGGTATAGAGCAATATATTCTGTTGACATAGTCAGTCCTTTATTAAGGTTGACATGAAAACAGATGTCTTCATTTGTTGATCACGAAGGTTTGATATTGCTTAATGTTTCAATTACGACTACAGGTGATTGTATTCCCGGAGGCGTCTCGACAGTGTCTTGCATCTTGATTAGAAACAAACGCCAGCTTACCACGTACGCTTCGTTAGACTGGCCCTCTGAGGAAATTAATTGCTTGTCAAGTTTTCTTCCGTGTAATGGTCTGGCCCTCCAAGATATCACACCATTTTTCTGAAGTCCATTCCTCCCTTGGCACAACAATAACTTCCATCACTGTCAGTGAATGCATCTCTAGCACTGTTTCACAATATGTTGTTGTGTACTGCTTCTAGTTTCAGCCACAACGTATATACAAGTAAGGGGAAGGAGTCGACTTGCATTTTAATTAAAATTCTAATCAATGTTGTCTTTATAGGAATGATCCATTAGAATAAGTCAACTGTTTGTATCACATAAGGGTTTACGTCTATTTCACGTGAAACATTACAGTGGTCAATGATTATCAATAGCTTTAAGTTTATATGTATCAATTTTACAAACATACAAACATGTACATAATCAATCACATGTACAACTTGAATTGAATGTGGTATGAAGGTGGTCGTTTCATTCGTTCCAGGTATGAACATTGATAAGGTACAGAATTTGAAAAAGTGTTCAATTGTTAGCCTACCATTGTCTTGTAAAATCACAATAGTTTTAAAGCCCTTTTTTCAAGAAATAATATATTATGAATTCAAACAACACAGGGTTAAAACCCGATTTACTTGATGCAACATATGAAGTTCTAAGGGACGAGAAAAGGCTAGTTAAAAACAACAACAACAAACTCTTACTACTAGTGATGTATACATTGGCTTCATAGATCAATGTATAAATTCTATACTTGCCTGCTATGCGAATGATGATTTTGTATGTCTTTTGTAAAGGGTATGAGCGAAACTAAACAGTATTCCGTTGCTGCATTAGTAGAGTCAATCTATAAGATACTTAGACCATATCATTTATTTACTCTGCACACATATTAACATTAGGGGATGGTACGTACAACTTAATCAGGTAAATGTACACCAAATACTGCAATATCATTAGAAGCTTGTTTGTTGTATGGACTTTTTATATAAAAATTGGTGCGCAACGCCATTCATACTAACTTCATATTGATTATGATCTGCTCTGAGAGATCTGCTATGATAGATTTGCCATGAGAGAAAGCAAACATCAGTCAGTTGCACTATAAGGCAAGTGTTCGCATTTTCATAACGTTGTATTTGATTATCCACGTGGGACTTCGTAAAGGGGTTTCATATCAAATTGTTATGTGTCATAACACCATGACGTGATTTGATTGGCTGACGATGAACTTGACACGACATGAACTACTTTCTTCATTCATAAAACAAACGTGAATTCATTCATGAATTTCCAAAAAGAATGTTACTCATTTCATTCTTCAGGTTCTCTGAGAAATCATACTCACCACAATGTTTTAATGAATAATCAAAATATTTCAGTATATGAGCAATGGTTGACACAAAAGGTTTTGAAGTAGAACACAATTTCTGACTGCTCTCAAACTCAGAACTCGTTTTCAAAAGTGTTCGATTGTTAGCCTACCGTTGTCTTGTAAAATCAAAATAGTTTTAAAGCCCTTTTTACAAGAAATACAATATTATGAATTCAAACAACACAGGGTTAAAACCCGATTTACACCTTTCAGTATTTGCAAGTGCAATTCTTTTATAATGAATTCATTCTTAACATATGTGTCATAACACCAGTAGACATGCCCAGTTTCTACCTGTTATATATAAGTATATAAGTAAGTATAAGTAATGAAGCTGAATATGCAAATGGTATATTATAATCTCAGCAAGATCGTGGTTTCTCCATTGTGTCTTGTTCCAGTATACAAATGAGAGAATGCAAATATTGGGTAACACACCAGCATACACTTATCGACGTCTTGTAGGGTAATGGAACTGATTTATATCTCGGAGTTCAACCGGCTAAGTCATTATCGAATCACAGCCTTAACACAATATCTAAATAACCATGATCAATTTCCCCTCGATCGTTTACTATTGTTGAATTATCTCCATATTCTTGATATAAGAAACTTTTTTGCAAAATGTTATTGACGTTTTAATGCAACGATACATAAGGATGACCTCTAAAGCCCTTGTACTTTTCTGTTGATTGTTTAAACCATCTCTAACATAAAGGGACAGAATTTTATCACAGACAACAACGCTCTACTACACGTCACTATTTTGGACATTGCTGCGTAAATTTCTAGACAGCAAATCCATTTACTGGAATCTCCTCTGCAAGCACTAGGGCGGCGCTGTCTTTGAACAGCAAAGCACTCTTACAGTGAGCGTGGAAGCTTCATGTTTTTTCCTATCGATTTTTCAAAGTGACTGTCTTTTGAGCAGCCCCTCCTATATTTATGGTTCTCTATCTCCAATTTACAATCTGATATCCATTTAAAATAACATGTATCACGCATTTTATTCGCACAAAGGTAGAATAATCGCTTTACTTAGCTTCCAACACCATATAGGTTTATCGCTTTATCGAGAACTTACCCATACGACGCTGGTTTTATTTTGATTTAAAGACAATGAATACAAAAGGCTGTGGATACTTGGGAGATGAGGTCATATAAATGTGATCTGTTCAGTGATATTCATACATAAGGTACTGATTACAATTACAAAGGCACCTTAAATATCATAAACGTCACTTGCCACGCATTTCAATAACATTACTGTCACCCGGTGATCTATATAATGGACTACATGGACGACTACTACTGCTGCTGCTGATACTACCACTACTACTCTAGTAGTCCTGATACTGCTATTAATACTACTACTACTACTACTACTACTACTACTACTACTACTACTACTTCTACTACTACTACTACTACTATTACAACTACTACTACTGCTGCTGCAACTACACTAAACGCCAACAGAAACGTTACCTCACTAAGTATCAAATATATTTGGGAAATGAATTGTTCAAAAGAAAGCTGAATAACGTAGCTGATAACACGTTTAAAATTCCTGATGGATTCATATTGTGGCAAGATGCATCTTGCTTAAGACGTTTAAAATTGTCCGGTTTTCGACCAGGCAGGTAGTAACCAATACATGTGATTTGATTGTCAAGAAGAAGTTGAAAGTAAACTTTTACCTTTGTGACTAGACGAAAAGGCTGTATGCTTTACATCATAACCCCTAAACTATGAAAAATACTGTTATTGAGTAAGTTTAAGTGTGAACCTTATTAACTATATTTTTCTAGTCATTAAAGATCTTTTCTCGTAATTTACTTAATAGTATTTAGGAAGACAGACGATTATTTATATGAACATTTTTGCTTTAAAATGAAAACTTTAAATTTTTTGTTTATCACCCAAACGCAGTATCACTCAAATGTAGCAAAATTCAAGCAGCATTTGTATGAACTGAATGCTTCTACAGGGTATAAAATGTGCCTACTTTGCATGATATGGCACACCTGTACGAAATCATGCCGCGATTGAAAAGTGGAGAAAGAGAAAGAGCTCTGGGGGTAACGCAGATGGGTGTCGACCAACACGATGTTGCCAATGCGTTTGAATGTCACCGTATGACGTAACGTTTCTTGTGGCGTTTAGTGTACTACTACTACTACTACTTCTACTACTACTACTACTACTACTACTACTACTACTACTACTACTACTACTGTTGCTGCTGCTGATACTTCTACCACGTCTAGTAGTCCTACTTTTATTGCTACCATTGCTACTACTACTATTACTACTACTACTACTACTACTACTACTACTACTACTACTACTACTACTACATTATACTTCCATCAGAAACATCCACTACCTGTCAAAATAAAAACCGTCAAAATCCAAATCAAGCAATCATAATCTTTGATTATTAAAACTGACGAGAAGTACCGCCATGCGTTGCTTGTCACGTATTTGATGTCATCATTCAAAACGTACCAATTGCATTGGGAATTCACAGTTTCATCTTCTGTGATAATGTAAAAATGAATATTTTCTCCCAATGTGTTATGATGACTAATATTTCAAATCCATATCAACCAGATGTGTGACATTACGGCAATGGCTTCCTTATAAAATAATATTTAGCTTTCCGAAATTCGACATCGCAGATATAGTATGTTCGCCCTTTGTACTTCTGCTAAACCATCACCTATTTAATCCCGCCTCTAAAGGATCACCAACACCAATGTACCACATTGCTTCAATTAACATACGAGGGGCGTTCAATAAGTGTTGCAACTTCAATATAAAACCAACTCGCGTAGTCAATTTTTTACTTTTATTTTTCAATATAGTTACCCTTCACCTCAATTCACTTATTCCATTTCTTTTTAAGACTTTTGATGCCGCTTTTGTAGAAGTTTTCCGTTTGCCCCCCTAACCACGCCTCTGTGGCAGCTTTGACGTCTTTGTCATCCCGGAAGTGCCTTCCACGTAGGGCGGATTTCAGGTTTCTGAACAGGAAGTAGTCACTGGGGGCTAGGTCTGGGCTGTAGGGTGGGTGGTTAAGCTGTTCTGATCCACAATCACGTATAGCGGCCTGTGCAACTCTTGACTTGTGGACTGGAGCGTTGTCATGCAAAATCAGAACACCACGTGTCAACATTCCACGGCGTTTCTGTCGAATTGTCTTTCGCAATTCTTGCATTAGGTTGACATAATATTGACCATTCATTGTAGTTTTATTTGGCAAGTAATCAATTAATAATATGCCTTTTGCATCCCAAAAGATTGTCGCCATAACCTTGCCAGCTGATGGTTGAGTGCGAAACTTCAGGGGAGGCGGTGAACTCCGGTGCTTCCATTGCTTGGATTCCAGTTTAGTTTCCGGGTCCCAGTGGTGGATCCAGGTTTCGTCACCTGTCACCAGACGAGACAAAAACCTGGCTTCATCCGCATTAAACCGATCCAGGAGCTCCATGCAACTTTCGGTTCTTTTCTGGCGATCTTGTGCTGTGAGGTTTCTGGTACCCATCTTGCAGATACCTTGGACATACCAAGATGGTCATGAATTATTTGTTCAACACTTCCAACTGATATCTGGAATTCCAAAGACAGTTCAGAAACTTTAACACGGCGATCAGCTAAAATTCGTCTTTCGATAGCGGCAATAACTTCCGGTCGGGTGACTTCAGATGGCCTGCCTGACCGTGGGTCATCGTCTAAGGACTCCCTGCCCCGCTTGAACTGAAGAGACCAGCGACAAACTGTTGAAAAGTTAGGAGCATCCTTACCCATCACATTACACATAAGATTATGTATTTCTGTAGCTTTGCATCCCTCTTTAGTAAGGAACTTGATCACAGCGCGTTGTTCATGTTTGAGAGAATCCATGATTATGGAGACCCCTAGGTCAGCGCAGCTATTATATCTAAATAATTGTTATGTCTAGAAATTGTTTTGACATGTGTCAATGTTATGTTTTGACTATAGTAACACCTGCTATAAGCTGACACTGTTTATGTAAACACCAATGCCCCGCTTGCAACACTTATTGAACGCCCCTCGTATATACCGTTACTCAATTTCGTTTCTACACAAAGTACCTCGACCTCAAATCTGACAATTAATTCAAAGGATTCTTCAACCTTTCAAGAATCCACAGTCCTCGTTTTGATTGAACGATTACGTTAAGTTTTTCGAGCCAAAGTTGTAAAATCGTCCCATGTGTTTGAGGCAACGTGTAATAGCACTGACCTTGTCTAACCTGATTTGTACTGGAGCGAACGATTCAAACACAGGACAACAACCTAATTAGTCCAGGTAATGGATTTTTAGCCTTGCCAAAGCCCAATTACCCTGAGCCATAATGGGCCTGTGTCTTAAAGTTCCCCCATTTTCACATTGAGTAATCAAATACAAGAGGCTAAACACGCCCTTTTGTCTGAATGGTCAGTATCAGAGACGTCAGCTCCTAACCGCACACCAGGAATAAGAGGATCATCTGGTGGTGCCCCTTTGTAGGTAGCCAGATTCCCCAACATTTGTTTCCATTAGATCGAGTCCCTAAATCCCCACAGAGCGAATACACTTTAGTTACGAACACCTTCAGCGATTCTGTTAAGATAATTCCATGATGAAATGGTTCAATTCCCATGGTTCAGGAAAAGATTGTAGCAAATGAGTCCTGGAAAGCATCTCCAAAGGCCAAGTTGTTACTTAAGCTAATGACAATGTAAACCCCGTATTTCATGACATTGTTTTACACTCTCCGCCCAAAAGGTTCTGTTAAAAGTGGACATGCAAAGAGATAAGACAATATACTTTTTAGATTTGCCCTTCAAAACAAGCCTCTTATTCTAACAACAAAGGTATACGTATATATGTCTAACTCAACGTAATGGTGTAAGTAGGGTGAAACTTTGTTATTAATGTACTTTGTGGTTCTGTTCTTCAGAACTGACCAGGACTTGTATTGTGAGCAAATTCTTATCTTTCTATTAACTTCTTCAGAGCTCTTTGGAATGCAATGCATTTATTATTCCTTCTTTTCCCAAACATCCTGCCATTCATGATAACCAACAAAAGAAAGATAAACACGCAACTGTTTTTAAAATCCACTTTCCTATTAAATAGATACGCTTTTTTGGTCAACCGAGGAGAAGATAATGCCAAAAGTGCAAAAAGTTACAACTGTATTATCGTTTATACGAAAAGAAATCTCTTCAATCCTATAGAATAGTCCAACATTATTTGTCTGATAACACGGCACATGAAGTGGTCTATACGAAATGAAAACGAATAAAGAAATCAGTGACGACATCAGTTGTTTGGGAAAATAAAATTAACCCTTTCACCACTAAGAAACCTGAACGCTAATATGTGTACGTACCTACATGTAATTTTAGGCATGAAATAGTTAAGCATGACTTGCCTCACCGGTAACAAGAATAAAATAAACACCAACACTCAACTTGGAAAAACGATATGTTTAACACAATGTACTAAGAATTTGTAGGCAAAGCGGTTCGTCCGAAACTCAGATTAAGACAACGGATCTAGTCTATTGACGGCTTTATACACTTAAGACAGCGTGTATGCTGTTGGAATAAGATACCATGCTGAATGCCATTAACGTTGGGTAAGAGGCTCGTATCATCAATAAGGTATGACGAATCGCCTGCTACACAGAATCAGAGATGGCCGAGCCCACCTTCTTTTGCACTTCAGTATCTTGTACGCCAACTTATTTCAATTTCAACTGATAAAAAGAGAGGTTCATGATCACATGGAATGTTTTAGCTCATTCGTCGTTGAGAGCGTTGGAGGTTACTCTTCGATGATTAATGATACGTATTTAATTTAAGCAGTCGATTGCTACACGCAATACACTTGCCCGGTTGAAAGAGTCCTTGCAGTTGTGCTTCAAGGCAATATCTCAGATAGTCTGTGATTAGGAACATATCTAAGTGCTCCGTTTTTCAACTAAATATCTTCTTGTTTTGATAGCGGTGCTATTTGCAACATATTTTGTCTAATTTAATAGCAGTACTGGTTTAGACGAGGCGCCAACAAAAACTGAAATCGTCGTTCATTTCACAATATCGAAACATCCATCGAGTATCTAATAACCTTCATTGACTTGGCTTTCGGTCGTCTTTAAAAAATGATCTCCTCAGATGTTTTAATGAGCTAAAGACATAGCATGAAACTGTTGGAACATGATGCCAAGGAAGGCTGTAGCAGCCAATTTAAGCGTCAATTTGTCACGAAAAACGATTTAAATACAACTGGCCAAGATCAAACCAATCACGTGACGCTTCTTTCACGAAAAGGTTTTGTTCAAGTCAAGAAGACAATAAGTTGATAAAAACAACAAATAGCTTTCCGAGTTAGCTTGTAATTATTTACACAGTCATGCGACCTTTCGACGCCTGGCTATAGGGAAGAAATGCTTCCTCTAGGGAGAGAAGTTGAGATGGTGGCGATAATGCTGACTTCAACATGAAAGATCAATAGTTTTAAGGAGAGTAGTTCCAGGAGAGTGTTCAACCTTCATTACTCGCTCGCAAACAGTCTGCACATCAACATATTTCCATAACCAAATCATATGGAAATAACCCATTGATTGAACTGCCATCATTTGGGGTTAATAACTGTCTTGTTTAACGACCTCGCGCCTTTATTCGCAAACACAAGGCGTTATTCGACCCCTGCGTCCCCCAGCAATACCTGAAAGTGTGGGGCCTGTAATTGGCTTAAGTTTCAAGAACACCAGTCTACCTTCCGTCCGCTTGAAAAGTTGATGAAAGGCACAACGGAGTTTGAAATGCACCATAGCTACCTTAAAGGTTGGAATCTTGCCGATATTGCAAGTTTCCAAGCTTCAAGGTAGTCATTGTAGGCAGATGTGGGGAATGTTAAGAAAATGTATTGGATTGTAATGAACAAGTTCGCAGCCTTCTACTTCATTTAAAAAAGTTCTATTGGATCATTGATGGAACGACTGTCAACATCCTGGTGGGAGACTGCGTATTGTTTGCAATAATGTGTTCATATTTATAAACAGTTGTTGGTTTTTAAACTTATTTTTGAGAAATATTATTGTCATGAAAGTAGCACTGTTTCGTTAATGTCACGTTTCTTAAGATATTTATTTCCAGTGCGGTGTGTGTCTGTATTTTTTGACAAAAGCAGTGCGAGTGTGATTTCGCATGAGGGTTAACAATCCACTGCACTGTCATAAAAGGTTGCCAAAAAAGATTCTTTTACGAAACGTTTAGCACTATCGTGGGATGGAAATCAATACTTTGAACGAGAGGTGTAAATACAGTGTTCACACGCGCTGACAACTTTTATCTTTTCAATTTCATTGTTTTTCAAGGCTCAGCCGGTCTTGTAGGAAATGTTGACAGGAGGGAATATCGCTTTAGCTATCTGCTGTCGCTTCATGTTCCATTCAGAGTGCTGAATTGAAAGGTTATTACCAACTTTGATCGATGTTTGCTCTTCTTAATGTGACTTGTTCATTTCAAGTAGTCAAAACTATCTCATGTGTAATAAACGACCTCGAACCTTATTCAAAGAATTGCCTGTAAATCAGGTGGAGTCATCAATATTGCTTTGCTTCAACAACCTTTATTTTCAATTTATCTTCTAAATATTTCAAATACAGGACATTTTCCAGATTTTTCTATTGAATATTTCTTATACTGTGACCTGAACCTATTCACCTGTGTAAACTGATAATCTAATTATCAAGGTCAAGAAGTCATTTAATAAACGCATGATCCAACGTCTTAAAGAAGTGGTATCGTGATAACTCGTGTTCTCTACTGTCAAGAACACTTACAGTGTTTTGAAATGTATTAAGTAGATTTAACAATGTAAAAACATCCATGTAATTTGATTCCTCGTTAATGTTAAACAAGCGCTACTGACATCGACCAGGTTTATTCCATATTCACTTACAGTTCATGAATATTTGATTATGCAGGTTGGCAGATCTAGTATCTTCCAGAAATGTCCTAGGTATTTGCTGACACTTGTCAAATTTCAGTGGAGAACAGATCTTATCAAATTCATTTGACCTCCGTTTTCATATTTCGAGTTTTATTTGTAATGTTATTTATTCAAATAAATTGTTACATGGGATTTCGCTAAATCGTTGACCGTTGTAACACACTCTCTGTATTATCATTTAATGGGCATTAGCGTCCCTTCAGCTTTACAGTCATTAGTAAAGGGTAGTCTGGCCAAAAGATGTTTATTCGAATGCAAGTCATTTAGAATACGTCAATCATCGATTAGCTTCTTATTAGCTAAGTATTATGTTAATCACTATCGATTTAAATATTCCCACTTTGTAAATATCTCATACAGTTGAAATCGTTCGTTTACCAACGTACTTTCACATTTCTATAAAACAAGAATATTGCTCTCTTAGAACATCTCTGATTCTACATTAATCATTCTGCAAAGTAGCACCTGATTTTCAAGTCTGTGTTGAATTACTACGAACTTTGACATGGTGAAGCAGACCGGATTAAATTGCATTATTCACTAATTTGACCAAAATGGGTGGGATTTGAAATAATTATTATAGTATCTGCTAGAATACTAAATTGTCGCTCATGAAAGGAAACCACAGATAAACAAGTTTAATGTGTGTCTTTCTATGAATTTGAATTTTGAAACATGATACAATACATGGTATTTGCACAAGAGAGATTTAAAACGATACAGCAGCTGTGGAAGTGGGTATTTGGGTATGATGCATGTGTAATCAAGAAAAGACACATCACATTGGAAAATGTTAACTCGACAATTGGAAATAAGTCGCGGTCTGGCCCTTGCAAGAAACTAGAGCAATATTGAAGAAGAAAAGAATGTCTGCTGTTAAAATGTCTAGAACAAAACGCGGAGTAAGAATATTCGTTATTTATAAGGTTTCACTATTCCAGGAAAACATTGTTGCCATCAGTTTGGAACAAAAGCAATAAAGCAATACACAGTTATGGTTTGTCAATGCATTAAACTAGAGAAACAGTAAACCATTGCCAGGCAATTCGGACAAGATATTACATTCATGTCAATAGACACGTGTAAGTAGTTCAGTCTTACTGTGCCAGCACTGAAATCAATGTTCTAGTAACAATAGTGGGGAACTAATATAGCTTACAAGACAATTGCTGTTCCAGGGAGTATTAAGATGCTTTAAATCACTTTGGGGAATCACGAATCATGTATAGACAGACAGACAGATACTTTATTAGACAATTAGTCAAATTATACATTTGTCAATAAACATAATTTCTCAGCATGGTGAAGAACAGTAATAATGTACATAATTCTAGTTAGTCATCAATGTACGACAGAGCCTAAGATATACTAGAGTTCAACATATTATATAAATGACTTCAATACAAGATACACACCTTGAAATTAAGACTTTTACGGTCACTATTTAGAAGTTCTTGAAATGTAAACAAACTAGGACGTCTATAGTAGTAGCTATAGGTATGTAAATGGTCCTAATATCATTGAAAGTAGGACATATCAATAATACATGAAACTCGTCTTCTACTTCATTAGTGCAGTATCTACATGTTCGTTGAGCAAGTTCTAATCTATTCTGGGCCCATCTACCTTTTTCTAGCATTAACGAATTAGAACTCAATCTAAATCGTGTAAGGGCAATTCTAAATTTCTTATTAGTAATATTATCTAAATACATTTCAAACTTGAGACAGTCTTTAATATTAAGATAGCAGCGAGTATCACTTAAACTGTTTAGCTGGTGATGCCACTGTTGGGAGTGTATATCAATAACTCTTTGCTTAAATTCTCTTAAAAAAACATTTGCATTAATTACAAATTGGTTTATCCATGCATGTCCATATCCATAATTAAAAAGTAGTTTCTTCACAAGTGTTACCCATGTCTCTATACTAGGATTTGTTTCTGTAAGATCGAGAAGATACTTATATGTTAATACTATATGTCTATTTGGCTTACATGAGATAAGCTTAATCCAGTATTTTAATATTCGAACTAAACGTGTACAAATTAAGGGCAGAGTCCCCATTTCACCATATACATATCATGATGGCGTACTTCTTTTAACAAATAAAGTAGATTTCAAGAATTTAAACGCTCGATAACCTGTGCTTCTCTAAAACCCCAAACTTCACATCCATAGCACAATATTGGTTTAATTATTGTTTCAAAGAGTTTATATTGTAAACTCACAGATAAATGTGGATTATTGTTAAATATCTTATAAAGTGAAAACAATGCTTTTGTGCCTTGTTCCGATAGTGATAGTTCCAGAAGAGCTAAAGACAAATCCCAGATACTTAACTTTACTACTTCTACTTCTACTCCTTTATAAAACCAACATTCTTTCTTGGATCGCCTGCCCCCCTTCCTGAAAATCATGACCTATACCTAGGAGAACAAATAAGGACAAGTTATTTTGAGTGTATGTTTTGCATAGTGCAGTAAAGTGTTGCGTATGTGTCTTAGTATTGATGGTCTTCAATACATGGTCCTAAATACATAATAGTATATAGCTGACAAATATTTACGTTGGTGAAATGGAATCATAATTTGATTTAACAAACATCTGTTAAGGTCTCCAAACATCACTCATAGGCATAAACAAGTCTCAGTCCAAATTAAAGGCATACTTCGAAGTAAGAAATAGAACTACCGTTCCAAATTCCAACTTTCCTTGTTACATCATTACAGGAAATATACACTAAACCAATGTCAAAGTCTAAGCTGCCTTCTTATATTATCAATGATTGAGAAACAAACCTGAGTGCAGAAGTATGACTTGCTTTCTTACATCACTCTAAAAATTATATCTAAACCAGAGTCCATATCCTCAGAAGTTTTCTTATATTATCGATGATTAATATACAAACCAGAATGCAGAAGTCTGACTTGCTTTCTTACATCACTCTAAAAATTATATCTAAACCAGAGTCCATATCCTAAGAAGTTTTCTTATATTATCGATGATTAAGAAACAAACCTGAGTGCAGAAGTATGACTTGCTTTCTTATATCGGTCTATGAATGATTTCTAAGACAAAACCATCCATCGACGTGACTGAGACATACTTATTTGAACAAGCGTACACTATCTTGTCACCAAACAAAAGCGAATACTAGAGTAAACATTTACAATGCAATAACATGTACACAGATTAACTGATAAATCCTTATTGATAGTAAACAATTTATCACAAATTTGAAATGAACAAATGAGTAAAACACTTATGAAATATACACAGACTAAATGGATATTAACTATCATATTCAACGTGCTTCTGACTAATTGCAACGACCCTCTAGATCAGTTAGCGGTGTTATGATCTCTGAAACGTATCTTTCCACGATGTGATTCTCGCTCATTTGCATATGGGAACAAAATGGCGGCAAATATGAACAAATTTCCATTGTAAGTTGTTCATTATTGTTCGGAACGTTAATTGGATTGCTTGTTTCCGAAAGACAAATTTATGACTTACATTTGTTTGATTCTTTGATCAGGTCATCTTAATTATATGTCAATATCAGAGTCATCTAACCATTTGGGGTTCGTATAGGTTTTACTATGCGTCTTTGAATATGCTTTCATGCATATATTGATATATGAGATCATTATTTCCTACAGAATCTTATAGATCACTAAACTGAAGGTCCAAGTCAAATATCTAACCCAGACCTATCTTTATCTGCGTTAAGTTTACCGCAAGGGGGGAATATATGAGTTTGCCAAATAAATTTGGATATAACGAAACGTCTCTTGACGACCAAAGACAGACCCAAACGATTTCAAAACTAAATTTAATTGACCATTGAAGAAAAATGGGATTGCTAACTATTTAATGATTTAGCTAAGAATCAAAGAACGACTCAACACACGGATTGGCATCGATCGTTGCATTTGAGTAAACATAAAGCTATTCTTTGTGGCGATGTCTCTATCTTGCTTTATTAGTTCACTGAAGACAGCTTGAAGTTTGATTGGTTAATCAATGGCTGGGTCCTCCCCAGCTCTTTACACCTCGTGCAAATACTCATAATATTTTCACCCAACTGTGTTGAAATAAGTGGGAGCGCCCCCATTCACCCACTCCAAGACAAATAAGAGGCCATTTAGACCGCGCAGGCTTGGAGGAAGATGGCAATTCAATGACCTGGAAATAGTTTTCGCAAGAAACCGGATTTAAGAGTCCGATATCATTACTGTGATTGCTGTAATCATCACCACACAGTTCATGTTCTCATCCAAGTTTGTCCACAGGGATTTCTTTATTGTGTTTGACTGGATACAATATGATCTTAGGAATTGGAAATGTACGGGAAGCTTCCAGGGTTCGACCTTTGAAATGGCTGTTATTAATTTCATCACCATATTTGATCAAGCCATTTACCGATTAGCCCTTATCACCTTGGTTAAATGCAGATTGTAAGTGTACACCTTTATTTCTAATTATTTCAATTTTATTTATTTGAGAAGGTGCGAAAAATAACACAATAATTTCAAACAAATTTGGATAAATAAACCTAGCTAAGGTAGCAATTAAACAAAAATAAAATGTCGTGACTACCTTATTTATATGTAAAATACTGCTTGAATACTCGTACACATTATTACGGGAAGAAATATGAATCTGATGTCATTAATAGAAGATAAATAACTACTGAGCAGTGAAGTGTTTAGTAATATGCACACAAATAACCAATATGCACACAAAGGGAAATTCAAAAGTTTTAAGCCCCACCTACAATGTACACGTATACAGGAGAAAACATGATATGAGACACACTGCCTATGCCCCATCATTCAACACAATTCTCTTCATGGTAGTTCACTTCTCAACCGATGTTGAACTATTGCAATTTCACCATGGAAGAAACTCGGCTCCTAACTCTCCAAACTTTATAACAGCATGGGTCATTTTATTGTTTAACAAATGACAATCAGGTGGTTGGTAGGGAAAATATGGGCTACATCAATGTACCGTTCAACTAACCGATCTTAGCGAGTGAGTAAGTAATATGAGGCAACACTTTAAAGCCAAACGTGGCGGCTTAAGAATGACCACACAGGTATATACAGGAAAGTAGTCTTGTAGCGGTAGACACAGGTAGAGCTTTCCCCTTGGTTTATCTCGATAGCATCATCCAAGTTCTGATGCATAGTACTCTTCAATGATAGGTTGGCCCTTTTTAAAGTAATCATTTCGAATCACAAATCTAAAAAATTCCAGATGTCATCACCTTGCTTGCAGAAGAAACATGCGTTTTGGCGTTTTAAAATGATGGATCCATGTTTCATCCTGCCTTACTAATCTAATTCACATTGCCCTGGAAGCGAGACACCATGTCCTGGAAGTGTCAAACTCTTTAAGTTTAACTTCTGTTCAGCTTACAACATTCTTGATACTCGTGTTGCTGTAGCTTATTTATAATTACAAAAATGCACTGATCCAACATTGAGTGATGCCTGGTGTCAAGGTTATCAGTTGGATAGTCACACGCCTGTCTCCCAAGACATATTAATATCAAATTGTTCACAGCTATGTCCGTTTTTGGAAGTTCTGACCTTGGGTTAAATGTTCTCTCTGCAATACTTAAATGCAGTTGCCCACTTCTTATCAGTAGCATATGAAAAGAAATACGAAAGGAATACGAAAGTGTTTCGATCATGTCCTTATGGATTTTCTTGGAAGATAGACTTTCCTCCTGCAAATAATTGATCACTGGACAAAGTCCCACTTGTAAATCGTAGGCAGGGTCGACGATAGAATATTTTGACAGACTTGTGTTAGTGACTACCTAGTGTTAACTACTTAGATTTATGAGTGGGGCTTAGAACTTTTTAAACGTTCCTCGAAATAGTCGTTAATCAAGCAACTGGTAAATAGTTTACAGCAGCTATCATCATCGATAGAAAGTATTACTGAGAAGTCTTGTTTGTCAAGGATTAGAAATAAGGAGGTGTCTTAATAGTTTCAAGCCGATTGGATATAAATGTGTTCAGTGAAGTAGAAGACTATTGATACAGAGAAACTATTAGCGACTGAGTACAAGATTTTTTATTTTGTGATAGTGTTCAATATCCTAAATTTTTGAATTGAGAAGAAACAATAATAATCATATTAACATGCATGGCATAACCCATGTCCCTAACTTTGGACATTTGAAAAGAAGTGTTCAGTATACTAAATTTGATGGTGATACGTGTATGTTAAATAATCCAGTATTGCTTAAATCTGAGTGTTAAGGAATGGTTATTTCGATAAACACATTTCAAATATACAGTCCAATGTATAGTAAGTATTGTTGATCGAAATAAAAAAAAGTTATCAGAGAATAATGTTCAGAAATGTACAAATGATTATGATGAAGATACTTATATCTCAAACATTGGTACCCAAATGTACTGCTGGGTCCAAGGTAACACCACAGTTTTCACAACTCATGTATCTGTGTGGAACAGGGAATCAATCCTTCAAACATAAGCCATGAGTAGGGCCACCCATACGGCGAGCCGAGCTGGATGTTGCTGAACGTGATTGATAGCGGTCAACTGAGCACTTCACAGGACCACATGCTACTACGGTCTAACGGTCAATATAAATGGTCTTATCAGCAATGGGCAGAATAATGTCGCAAAGTGATGGAATGGATTTTATCTAATGATGTGCTCGATTACCTAGTTATAAACATTATATAAACAAAAATATCCCATGGTTGCTTATGCTCATAATATTGAGAATAATAATGACCAGTATAGGGCAGTAAACAAAATTTATCTTGAGTACAGAAATATAGTGAATATTAGTGTAAAGAAACATACTCTTTGTGTTTAACTTTCAGGGCCTCATCTCACAAATTTGTCAGGTGATCATAAGCCACAAAGGTGACTTCAGTGTAATGTTGAAATAGGAGTTGATGTGAACCTTAGTAAAGGATGCTTTTTGAAGGAATGCCGAGGTCATCGCCACACCAAAGCAATTACAGGATAGCTGAACTTTTATCACAGGTTAATTTCATTAGCAGTTGAATGACATGTCGTCAGGGCATAATCTTCTGAGATAACACCGAGAACGATGTTCCGGAAACACAAGCATGGCGAAGTGAAAGTGTTGAACATCTCAAAATACATTTCATTTGGGTACACTTTCACCAATATCGTTGTCGATAATGATTTAATTCAGCCCCAAAATTGGAACAGGGGTTTCTTTTTCAGTTTGTGAATCTACTGCGTTTGAATGTTTACCGCAAGCTTGAATGCTAGTTTCGAGCCACAGGCCTTGAAAAACGCTGGAGCTGTAAAAATTGATTGACGAATTTAGATGGCTGCTGAATGAATTAAAAGCTGCTCGAAACTAATTACGGTGGATTTTGTGATAGTTTTACGTGACTTTTTATCCTCTCTCTTCATTTCTTTCTCTGCAGTGTCACAAATGGAAGTCTCAGGGTGTGAAGTTTAGCAGCTTAATCAATACATTCCTTCAAAGAAGCAAGCATGGTCTAACATAGACCTCGTCTGTACTGAGTGGCTTCGTCGTCAAATTGTAATTATTTCCGAGTCGGTTCTTTCGTGTCAGAAATAGATCAATTGTAAAATAAGACATTAATACTTTTATATTACACTAGATCGTAGAGATCTTTCCGTATTAGGGTAGTATATTTTGAGAATTTCCTGTCAGTCAGAAGACCATATTTTGTCTAAAAAGACACTTATTATTTAACCAAAATCACACCTGATTGTCAAATTGAAGCAAGGAAAATATCAATACTATTGACATTGTGTCATATAGTTATTTATAAGAAAGATTAAACTCTGCATAAAGTGATAACGAAGCTCGTTTGCTTAGAGGTAAACTTCACGGACCATTCATGCTTGCGATACGTTTGCCTCGGAGACTGGGTTCGAATCCCGCAATGCAGTCGTAAGGAAAAAGTAAAAGATTCGTACTATTGCCCATAGTGTAATCCCACATATAACAATGATAACTTCCGTTTTCCCATACAAAAAGACTGCCAAGGATATCAATGTTAAAAATACGGATTCTTTAGTAGTCATATATGTAACAAACCAAACGAAAACATATTGTCGGCGATTGCTTACACAATACCTAAATTTCTTCAAAAAACATAACTTTAGAATGGCATTTTCCTACGCATGCGTATATAACTGAGGCAAAACTATTTTTTAAGGAGTGTCAGCTAGTGCGATAATGTCACTGTTGATATTATAGAGAGTGTACAGTGAAACTCAAATATGGTATAGCTGTCTATCTACAATTGTATCAATGACACCGATAATTAATACACTAAAAGAGAGGAAAAAGAGAGGATTTGTATCTATTTTAAAGTCCAGGGATTTGATTTCTAATGGGGGTTAGTTCAGAAGTTTCATTAACATTTTGAAAAGAGGAGGATATGAGAAAACTCAAGATGAAATATTAAACATATCGTTATTTGACATTTCTCGTCTTACAATTTCCCTGAGGGAGACATTTAATATCGATTACATGGTACGATTCTAACAAACTTTTATTCCAAAATAAAAAAAATAAAGATTAAGCGGAATTAAATTTACAATACATTAGATTATACTTGAAACTTTGAATTGTCAACTTCTTAATCATAATGGACGCACCTACACCAAGAATTAAGTTGCTGAAAGAAAGTAATATTTAAACTGCATAAGACAATCATTTCTGCTTTGCAAGTATTAATGCCTATTGCGTATGAGGGAAGTTTATGATGATATAATCAAGCATTGATATCCATATTGACTACATCACCCCAAACCATCGCGTTAGAAAATGCTTAATCGCTTACTTACGAGAAACTTATTTAAATCAAGATAAGCACCAAGGGTGAAATGACGTGTAATCTATCAACTCCCCATTAGCATTAGGGAAAATCAGAGGACTCATCAATTACCAAAGGCTTACGACTGCGTAGTGAAGCGAGATCTTCATCACTTCAACCAGTACCACAACATATCGATGGTTTGGTTTGGTTTAAACATATTTTATTCAATAAGAAAGGGATAAGGAACACGTTCTCCAACTTAAAATACCTTCTCCTTGGTATGTACATTGTGAATTCACAGTTGACAGAGACAGAAGAGACATAGTTGACAGAGAAAAGATCGTTGGTCTCTCTGTCTGTGACCATTATAAGACCTTACAATTATACAATGTTACAGTGTATTACCAGATTTAGAAGTACATACCATGAATATAGTGAACATAGGTAACACTATATTAACACACAACGCAATATTTGGGATCATGCTATCGGCAATAGTAGAAATTCATCTCGTCACAACTTGTCCTTTCAGTCTTCGTTACCGTTCATTATCATACTTATCGCCCAATAACGCATTGTTTTACCCATGCGTTTGTTCTTAACTCTTCTTCCAGTCATGATGTGATCTCAGTTTTGCATTTGTTGCTTAAACCACGTGATTTTCGTTCTAAATGTCTTTAACTTGATGCAGTGATGATGAACTATGATCGCAGCTTGCATTTAGAGATTGAGATCTCGTAATTTAATAAGGACAATGTATCTAACGCCAGTGTCTTTGACCTGGTAAAATAAGTATTTAAGTATTAAGTTTATTTTGAAACAATTTGGTTTGCAAGTATACTTCAATAAACAAAACAATTACCTAAAGTTACGCAAGAGATACTTGTTAGGTATTTCGGCGTTACTTTCTCGTTGAAAACCAATAAATATCACGTTTCACACGGATTCAAGAACTTATCTTTTTTATCGATAAAACTCGCTGTATTGATGTTACCAGGTCGCCAATTACTCTGAGAGTTCTTTTTAAAAAGTTGGTTGACACATTTTTTCTCCCGGGTTTCAAGTACGCTGACAGCATGTCTCTTCAGGAGGTAACATTTTTATACTCTTACAATCGTGACTTTGACAACAGATTAAAAAATTGAATTGTGACATTATCTCTAAGGAATGGACACTAGGAATCTGCAAATTATACAAATGAGATGTCAACATTAAAAGTAAAGAAACCCGACTCTCTCATAAAACGAAATTGAAAAGTGACGCTGAGATAGTCTGACATAAACCAGGGAAATTAAATAGCAACGGCAACTCTGATTCATTGATTGTATGTCAACAAGACATACAATAATCAAAGTGAACTTCGAATATTTTTAAAAAGTAAGAACAGAAAATATTGATTCTTTGACGATAAGTCATATAATTCTACGATGTCCATTTTGAAGTTATTATCCTCCGATGTAGTAATGAAAAGGCATGAATGAGTAGACTTGTCTTGAAAATTGAGTAAAATGTCGATATGCTTAGAAGGTTATTGATAATGCATGCTACAGCCAGTAGACATCGCTGCGCTGTACGTGTCTCGCACACTAATGAGAATGTACCACTAAGAGAATAAACCCGCTCCGAAATAGTCCCAACTTCAAACGCATACTCTGATTAAATTGACCACCGCAATTAGCAACATATATCAATTCGAGAAGATGGAAAAGGGTTCTTTAATGCTTGATCTCACTTTTATCTCTAACAGACATCACTTCCCTAATTTGGATTTATATTCATTAATAATCAGCAATGTTTCAAGTTCTGGTACCCGGACACCTCGGGAAGCCTACATTATTGATGATTAAGTTATCTTTTCCCCAATCTATACGTTCATTTATTCAACATTAACGCTTCATAGGATTCGAGTTAAACCCAATGACTTCTGCTGAAATGACTGTCTCTGAATTAATAATATTGATTGTTCATCAAGAACGACAACTTGAATCCATGACTTTAAATCCACATATTATATAATAATTGGATTAAAATTCATGATATATATCCAAATAAAATACTTCAGACGACACTTGATGAAGATATCATTTCAAATATGTTTATATACTTTGTAATATTTAATATTTCTCCTTGCGTAGAAAACGTGATTGAATTACACAACCGCCTCCAGGCGTACAGATGAAGTCAAATATCATTTTGTTTCCGTCGTGTTTTACAAGCATACCGCCTATCGTTAGGGAGTAATCATTTATTGATACATTAGCAACATTTGAGATTAGACAGGGGAGATAGCATCAGTTACCACCTACTGGAGAGCGGTACTGGAGGGATACAGAGTAAACTGAGTCGAACACGCGATGATTATGTACCCGAGAAACCAATGTCTATAAATATTGATCTGGCTTTGAAGATATCTGTTGATTGAAATATGTCCTATTGAAGCTAAGTCAACTCATCCTGAACAATATTTATATGAGAGACTAAACAGCCATTAAATATCGCTAGATAAGCATCGCAATGTTGACTGTCAGGACACGGAGTACATTTACATTATTGGAATGTAAGGGGAATAAAATCAATAGTGTATCAGAAACAGGCTGCTCGATATTCCACTAGTCAATGATGATAGTTTAGACACAGTCAAGGAAGTGCGATGCTGTGAAACAACTGGATGTAATAAAGTTAAATTGTTGTTAGTCAATAAATCTGTATTGCCCTTTCCAGTACACTGGTACCATTTCATTTCCTTATGACATTTACCGTTTTTGTCAGGAGCTGAACCTTAAGTCCATTCACATGTTCAATCTCACATACTCCTGTATCAGGCTTATGTAGGATTTAACATTCGAAATAGTTTCAAATGACAGCACGCGGTACAAATTAAGTGGTAAGCACATTTTAAAAATTGGTTAAAGGTTTCAGGACACGTCGAATCAATACCGTAATTCAATATTTACTTTAATTTGGTCCTCAGAGATATTTAAATAACACGGTGTAACTGAAAAGCGTTGTTATACAATTTGTGATAAATATTTAAAAGCCTATTTGTCTTACGGTTAGCAACACACAGCATTATATATTATTTCAAAGGGTATAGAAGAAATACTCACCGAATTACGTGGCTTGTTCTTCCACCATTCAAATGTGTCATACTTGTAATCCCCCTGTAACGAAGAACGCTTTTCTCGCTTGTGTTTTGGACGCACTTTGGGGCCTAGTTTTGATTTCGATTGTGGTAAATTGGCAGCAGGAGGTTTAGGCTCCACGTACTGTGTCTCCTCTAATATCTCCACACGTTTCTCGCTGTCTCTGTACAACCTCAAGCCTCTTAGGTCCTCCTGTAACCGTGTAAGCTCAGAGTATCCATACCACAGTGAAACACCGAATAAAGTAGTCAAAATAAGTGTGAGGATATACAACAAGCGAATATGAATCACAATATTTGCCGTCTCCTGTGGAGTTTTCTCTTGAGCAACTGTCTCAGTCTTTGAGTGTGACATTGTGGACGAAGGATTGATTATGTCCTGGAATATCGCTGAAATCCGAGAACAGAGCGCTGGCGACGACTGTGTTTCAGTAACGTGGCCCAGCTTACATACTGACAACCTTCTGACTGTAGAATAATTTCACTTGTATTCGAGCCGACTTGATTCTACATCCCCTCTAATCGCCGAGGTATCTTCTTCCTCTTTATAGCATGCTATCCTATCCCCGACGTGATATCTACTATTACCAATCTATAACGGCCTGTTATTGCTTGTTAAAGGTAAGAGAGGAGTAGCGCTTAGTTGGATATAACACAGTGAATACAAATATTTGTTACCGGTAAAGTTCAATAAACTGTTAGAGACTTATGTGAGTATGTAACGATAAAACAGGAGAAGCCACGTCTGAGAATCGTGCTGCACACCTCCGCACTTCACACACATGTCTCCTCGATATCTGGCGTAACTCCTCTCCAAAGGATGAGAGCGAGTGAAAAGAAGTCAAAGGAAAAAATATCCAGATGCAGATTTAAGTCACGTAGGTTGCGCCCACTGATCGGTGTGAGAAGGCCTCCCGTTAGATGTGTTCACCTCCCAGTCTCATCGCCGACTTGCAAAACGATTTTCTATAATCCTGATGAGTGTCTATAATAATGATTCTCAACACAAGACGGACTTTAACTGTCTGTCAACAGGCACTCAGGGTGACCGAAAGGATAAATTGGCTATCAATTAAAGGCGCGGTGGTCAAGACGGAGCTTTTATCTGCAGGAGGTGTTGGCGAACGCTCTGTTATGACGGGTTTGGATCCTGCGCATTGATCTGCTGAGACGCAATTTCATTACGTTAGAACACTTAAGCCAGCAATTCTCGTGTGTCGCTCGGGCCAGTCCACCTTGGAACTCTTATGTCTTGTGTATTATCCAAATAATCTCCAACATGCGGGTTCAGCAATGAAAGACAGCTTCAGTCGTTGTCAAGAATGGAGGTGGCTCTTCGACCCCCATCAATAATTTAATCCCCTACAATTTGTTGATAGAGTGAATCAATACATCAGTTAACTACCGAAACGCTCCAACGTCTATTGTCAAGCTCTTTCCGTCCCAATCCGCAACACGTCGCCTCTCCTCCACTTAAACCCGGAGATGAATAGAGTGAAACGTCGATTTGAAGCTAACTCGTCACAATTAATATTTAATATCTCCAAATGTCAAAACGATGCCCCATCATATGCAAAGTACGCATTTCCCTGACAGTGTCTTCATTAATGTTCTTTTTAATATTCAATTGAAATGTATCAAAATGATGAATGCAGATTTCCGCCCTCACGACACGTTGATCACGGGGGCTGTTAGAGCGTGTTGACAGACGAGGAGGGACGACCTCCACTCATATGTATTTCCTACTGGTCTTCACTTAGCCCCATGTCTGAGCGCCTTCAGATGCAGTTACGGCGATGTATCAAAATTCACATGAAGTCCCGGATTGATCTCTCCGTCAACTTCGCTATTTAAAAGGACTGAACTTGACCGCGATTGATACATGTACTTATGGGCCTTGATTCGTATTAGGCACGTCTGGCTTGGCGTGTTTTAAATACACGTAGTCTCCTTTAGACACACCCGCAGCATCTTAATTCTTTTCTCTACAGTATGACCACGCCGTCAAAGCTCAAATGCTGTGGGCAGCGTCTATATTATCTAATAAAAGCAAGCACAGCGGGTGTCAATGTTCAGCGACACGGAATAACACAATGTTTGATTGAGGACTTTGTATCCCGGATCGAACTCCGCCTTTCACTGAGGACAGGTCTGTATGTTCCCAGTGAAACAGGCAACCACGGTGCACGGATTGGAAGCTGATTTATTCCTCGTTCTAGGTTTCCGTTGTTGAGGCCATAAAACTCGCCAGGATAATTGGTAACATGTCGACGACAAGCACTCCACCGAGGGCTAATGTGAGAGAAAAAAAATCAACTGCAGAACATCTCTGTGGTAATGGTTCGTGAATAATCCTTTTGAAACTCGCGTAATCGTTCAATAATATTTTGATAGGCAGAGTTTGTTTATGTTCATTACATTATGTGCTCTAGAGGTGGCTTTTCAATGTTAAATTGGGTATCGGTACATCGGACAAACAAGAGATATTTGAAAAGGTTATGAAAATATGTGATGATTAATATTTTTAAACGCTTGTCAGAATGCAACATCTACCAATAAGAAGGAGTTGAATTTGCAATACTATTTATGAGGTAATAGTGTTACATCATGTATAATGATTTGTGATATAGAGCAGGGCTCATTAGACCGCTGTCAGTGACGTTCAACAACAATGAGCTGTAAAACATAAGTTGAAAGACTTGTGGTGTCACCTTGGTAATATACGTCATTCAAAATATGTCCAAGTTCACCAGTTAGCGCTTTCGGCTTTGGATCAAGAGGTCCGGGAATGCCAGGGGCTCGGCAACTTTATCTGCTGTAGAGAACTGTTCCACATGTAGAAAGGTTTCGGTGCAATGACTCGCCGCTAATGGCTGCAATACTGCCGAAGCGGCGTTAAGCAATAATTCACTCACTCACTTCGGTGCAATGCTACTGGAGTTAAGCCACTCATGGCTTGCTAGTTCCAGCCGATGCTCGCAGGTTTCACTGCAATGCATATCCATTATGACGTTGCGGGCTTTCCCCCTACAATAATTATACTAGTAGCTGTGATATAATGGAAATGCTATTGAAAGCGGCGTTAAACCTCGCCTCTCTGGTCCCCAAACAGTGTAAGTGGGTACCTAGTGAAGTATTTGTTGTAATCGACTTTCTTGCACTGTGATTAGCTGGGTTTCGACCAGGGAAACAATATCGAATGCACCTTCAGCATGCTGCTGAAATTAACGCGCTTAAAACATATCTAAAGCCACGTGCAAAAGAAACATCACCATACAACATGCAAGATAAATTATTTAAATCTACGGGCGATAAATACGACTGTAACACCATGATACGCCTTCTTTAATTGTTGACCTTAATGTAACAATATCAATTCTGTAACTCGCTGTGAATGTGATGCAACATTAAACATAAACTCGTATTACAACTAGCCTTTAATTAAGAAGGGCGAACGGTTCAGATCATTTCACACCTTTATCGAAGGCATTTTATAGCCATTTAATAATTAATGATATAATTATAAAATATTATCACTGTATTTACTAATACAGCATTAAATATGTTTAGAACAAAATGAGGTGACTGGTCATGTGAGTGAAGTGAGTGTCATTAGAAGCTTGGCCTAAGTGCTATTGGAACACAATGCACAGGAGTCTTAACCCTCATGATGCATCGACATTTCACTGCGTCCAAGTGCGCCCCCGGGTCTCTGAGGCAAGGTTTTCATATGAGCTGCTGAGCGAGCTATTACGAAGTTAAAAAAAGAGCAATAACATACTGTGATTATTCAGACACAACAATGGAACACTTATGGAAGAAGGAAGAAACTACTATATATATACGCTGTGTACAAATTGTACTAATTTTGGTTCGGGACACACATATGGTCTGAGACTTTATGTGTACAATATTTTAGCAAGAGAAAATGATGATACTGGCACTATATTATATCTGTGGACGGAATGTTCTTACAAATTGTGCTGTTTTGATTATCGGAATACCCGGGACAATGGTTGACTGCCAATGTACCGATACTACAGTTTTAACATGGATTGTGGTCTAACTCTTTGTACAGATTTATTTCTACAATATCCCCTTAAGGGATGCCAATACTACATTTGTATGATGTCAACTTTGAAGATTGTGAACCTAAACCATCAACAGATAAGTCTACTTAAGCAACTTCAGCTGTCTGAGCCATTATTCATACACAAATTGCTCATAGGTGCCTCATCCAACATTTGTCAGATCTGGTTGAACATGTCAATACTTTCCATACCTTACTCGAAATAACATTCGAAGCAGCGATAGAACTTCCATGACATTTTGACCATTTTAGTGCAACTGTACGGGCACTTGCACAGGGTTGTGTGTGGTGAGGTGATTTGGAGTTTAACGCTGCTTTCAAGAGTATTTTTTTTACGTATATCACTTTTTCTTAATATGGCAGGGAGAAAGCCTATGGCTATGCATTGCGGTGAAAACTGCCATTATCGGCTGGAACTAGCGAACCATGGGTGGTACTATGCTAAAATTCGGTGAGGCATTGCATCCAAACCTTACTGCTTGTAGAAGAGATCTTTACCGCAGACAAAGTTGGCGTGCCCCTGGCGGGTTTCGAACCCCAGACCCAATGATCCGAAGTCGAACGCACTAACCACTGGGCTATACCGTTGTATCATCAAACGAAGCTTTGGTTCTGCCTTCAATAAGTTTGAGATTCAGGACTTTGTGTTTTGGGTGCAGTCTTCCGACAGCGAACATCTCGAATGTTACTTGTACATACAATAAACAGTATACTGTCAAGTAAGATCATTGTGGGACACCTGATGTGTTGCTGATGGCTTCTCACTGTCAGTGAGGACTGTTTGGATCCTACTTTTCAGGTAGATGTAGTAAAAAACGAGTGTTTCCTCTTATCGAATAGTATTCCATAGTGTCGTAAGAAGCAACTTAATATGTACTTCTATATGTGTTTGCAATGCAGAAAATGTTTGCTTGGTATCTTAAATGAACTGGTGTTGATAATTTAGTTTTCAAGAAACATATTTCGCTTATTATTGATCCAAATTAAGAAACCCAAATGTCAATGTTTATAAGAGCGAACAACTCTTAAGGCTGGTTCAACAATAGTTATGTTTTCGCTTGTGTCATCATTTCCAATTACGATTATCAAAGGTGAATATTTCCGTTAGGGATCATCGAAAGACGTGATTATTGCACTTTTAATGTTCTTCATATCATGTGGGCTTCCGAAATACATGGGAAATACGTGTGGTTTTATAATCGATATTCCTAAGTTCAATTTACAATTCTTAGGTGGTCATTATTAGTCTTATTAGTGTAATTTTGACTTGAATATTTGAAATGGCATAGAGTCAGAATCTTGTCACTTTCAGATTATACTGACAACGCTGTGACTGATCTTGACAGGGACTCCCCACATCAAAGTGAAACCTCTTCACTTCAAAGGACATATCACGTGTTTTTGTGAGGAATTAAAATGATAACTGGGTGAAAAAGTCACATGCAAATATGTTGTAGTTGACATGGAAACGTTCTGTCATCAAACCTATCTAAATCAACGACACTCGTTAATGCTTGTTTAGCAAAGCTTTAGAAAGAAAACATGTATTGTAATCCACATTGTGATTACTTTTATTCGGAGGCTTTCACTTGAAATACGGTAACTAGTGAAAATGTTTATATAAAGATTTATGAAATTACATTAGAATTATTGAAAACAAACACGAATAGGCCGTGTTTAACAAGCTCTTGAAACTCATTTAAGACAACATGAAAAACAGACTTTACCAGTATATTTCTAAATATCCACCATTCATCTTGATTCAAAAGAGTCAAATTGTATCCATGGTAACAGTGCTCTCGAATACAACATTATTCATAGCAAAGATCATTCAAAATTATAACTCTTCAGAAAAACTATTCTTTTGGAAAATGGATAACTTATTTGATTTCTACTTTTTGTGCATTTTTATCAGCAATCCGAAGTTACAATCAAGGAATAAGATCTGCAATGGTAATCGCTATTTACTTGATAGATAACACTTTACTCCGTTTGTTTTGTTATTCATACGGTTCGGGTGTTTGACATTTGTACAGAAGATAAGAAAGAGGTTAGTTTAGGGTGAATCAATGTTTGTACTTTAGGTATTAATGTATTTAGATTAGTCCCGATTGCAAAATATCTGGAGTATACGGAACAGTTCACGTCTTAATAAACAGAAGTACTTCAACTTTCAAAATAGTATTAGAACATTACAAGAAAAAAAAGCAAACATTCGTAGCATCTGCGATCGAATTGTACATATTTTCGTCTCTTGCTGTGACTAATTTAAATGTATTCACGGCTTTCCTTATTAATTATGTAAATAGTGTAACTATAGACATTAAAAATACGTTGCATTATAAATAAAGACGTGTGTGTCACATCAAAGTATTTAGTAGAATGTGATATTCCTTAATGGAAAACATCACTGAAGGTGTATTGACTTATACGCGCTTTAAATGTATTTCACTGATAACATACTGAAAAAAGAAATTTGGTTATGAATGCACTTAAGCATAAATAGTTTACAGAATTGATATGAATACATCAGATAGATGGCAATGTTGGTTGGTGATAAATAAAATCCATATTACTTATTTATATTTCACTACAGTATAAATTAATTTGGACATGCAATCAGCTGTGACATTCGTGATTTATAATTCGTTGACAGAATACTTGCTATTAATGTTTGACAAACGTTTCCAGTGATAGCAATGACACTGTTAATGAAAAATGTAACCTCACTTTTAATAAGCCAATTAACAGTTCTAGAATTATGATCAGGAAATTAATTTTGAAAATCAAAAGTTTTGTCCATGAGTTTAATTTTTCAGTTAAAGATAAAAACCGCTGTGCATGCAACACAAATGCTATTTTACACCTTTTACTACAATCGCTGTTAGCGTCTATTAAAATGAAATTATGTCTTTCATTGTTGTAGGGGGCGGGATAGCGCAGTGGTTAGCGCGTTCGGCTTCGGATCAAGAGGTCCGGGGTTCGAATCCCGCACGGCAACTTTGTCTGCAGTAGAGAACTGTTGGTTGGTTGCAATGCCACACTGAATTTCACTGAACCACCCATGGTTCGCTAGTTCCAGCCGATGCTCGCAGGTTTCACCGCAATGCATAGCCATGTGGCGTTGCGGGCTTTCTCCCTGCCATACTACTAGCAGCCGCGATATAAGTGAAATACTCTTGAAAGCGGCTTAAACCCTAACTCACCTCACCTCACCTTTAGTGTTGTAAAGTTCAGAATACAAATTTACATGTTCAAGTTCAATTACGAATAGACATACATCACCAACATCTCATATCTGAGAGAGAGTATCATGACTGTATCCTACATGTTTCTAAATCTTTTGAAAATAAAATATAAATCAGTCTCGACTTAAGACAGGGTCTCAAATTGACCCCGAACCTGAGGATGATCTGAAAGCGTTCAAGGAAATATGGTAATATTGATATTAGAGATTTCCTTTTTCTTGAAGTAAATAAGATAAAGAATATTAATTACAGGATCCGTTTCATATGTGCAAGATTAGCACGATGGCAGTTTCAAATATATATATTAAACCATTTAAGTAATGAAAATCCTTCGAAAACTATTACATGTATGTTATATAAACGTTTTCATAGAATAGAACACAGTTGCCAGTAAACATGCAATGTGGTGCTTAACTAATGTTAAAGAACACACATTGCAAAGTGTAGTGCATGGCCAATCTTAATAAGATATGGAACAACGCCACAGTATATGTAGGTAAATCACTTGGCTAATGTTATCTTATTATGAAACGGGCTTTCCATTATAGATTCTGAGGGCCTAGCTATTCTGTACCGTGAAATCGTTATTAGATCGTTACTATCTGATTTACGATATAATTATTTCACTGTTCAGCGGAAGTGCATGACATATATATGACAGTATTGCTTATTAATGGGCTATATGATACGCTTTTGTGACTTCATCATCGAGGCTTCAAAGCCATTAGGCTAATGTATCGGACTCCCAATCTCCTCTCTGCAGAACATGGAGCATTTTGAAAGTGCATGACAAATAGTCAATATACTACATACTCTCATCAAATGCTTGTTGCACGGACCAACATAACGGACACACTTAAACTTGACACACAGGGTGAGGTGAGGTGAGTTGGGGTTTAACGCCGTTTTCAAGAGTATTTCACTTATATCGCGGCTGCTACTATTATTGCAGGGATAAAGTCCGCAACGCCTTGTGGCTATGCTTTGCGTTGAAACCTGCGAGCATCGGCTGAAACTAGCGAACCATGGGTGGTACTACGCTAAAATTCAGTATAGCATTGCACCCAAACCTTACTGCGTGTAGAACAGTTCTCTCCTTTAGACAAAGTTGCAGTGCCCCTGGCGGGATTCGAACCCCGGACCTCTTGATCCGAAGCCGAATGCGCTAACCACTGCGCTATCCCGCCCCCGGGACACACAAGCCCATCATCATGTTGAAATAAACTTTATAATAAATTGTAACAGACGCTTTAAAAATGACATGGGTTTAAGTCAAAGGAACTTAGGTTTCCCAAATTCCATTATATCCATTGGTTTACCACCCCGCTACATATGGAAATGTGAATAATTGAAGTAAGTTAGAAGTTATAATAGTTTACAAATGGATTGTTATATTTGAGATGACACTATCTGCCTTACATATAGTTCAACTTTTTGTATTTTTCAGCAACGAATACCTAGCTGGATTCGAATCTATACCTTAGGTGCCATAGTTGCCTCTGATGACTGTACCAACAGCTTAGCCACTCGGTCCCGGGTGCGGTCACGATCTCGGTCGCGGTGACTCAAAGAGAATATAAGGGAAATCGTTTTGGACACAAAATTGAATAGAATCTATCAAGTGTTTTTGAGATATCAAAATAAACCTCGACGTCTTCTGAAATGGTCACTACATTCACTCACATTCATGGGAGGATACTCCTAAAAACTAATATAAATAGAGGATACTTAACGACCTTCCGTGTAATACCATATTTATTAAACGAGTTAATGATCTGGTATCAAACGAGCGAAAGCGAGTTTGATACCAAATCATACACGAGTTTAATAAATATGGTATTACACGGAAGGGAGTTAAGTATTCTGTTTATTACTCGCCCACTTTAATCAAGCGAAACTGCCAAGAAACGACCCGACAGTGTCGAGACATTTGCAGCGGGTTAGACTAGGTCAAGCGTATGAATACATAACTTCGGTGAAAACGTGGGATTCCCGTATGGATATAGTTCGGAAATAAAAACACAAGTAGAATTTCAATTTGAATATGATGCTAATTTATACTTTAACACTGTTCAATCAAAATACAACAGTAGAAATTACAACAGTTTTGAAATGATAGGGACAGTCTTTGTGCGTAACGAATAACAGGGCTTCCCTAGAATGTGGCGGAAAGTTTGAATACGTCACGTCACGTCACGTTACGTCACGCGCTCGAAGACACGGCAATTCGAAAAGTCAGTTTATTTGTTAGACTGTCCACCTACAAGTTTACATGGATAACCGAATTATTCACAGCTCCTGCAAATATTGAACTCAGGGAACGAGAACTTGAATCTGTGACATTAATCGTTTGCAACTGATGTTGAGAAGCCACGTTCGCCACTGAAGAATGACTGTTTTCCTGCGCGACAAGTGCCATGTGGGAATTACTCACAACATCGCTTGGCCTGCTCAACATTTTGCTTATACTTTTGTGCTGATCTTCGGAGATTTGCGAATAGTTATTGATACTTTGCACGTTTTTGTGACCACTGATCTGCATGATCTGCGTTGGAGGTACATTTTTTTCGGAGAGTGTCTGAACAAGATATTTTCGTGCAGAGTGGTTTGTGAGGCGTTTACTCGGCTCAAGATTAGCATTGGATGCCATCCGCTTCATAATGGAAGCGAGTTTATTTACGCCGACAGGTTGGCGTTTAAACCAGGGTTTGTCACCGACTGGTGCCGATTTGGAGTTTGTCGCAAGATAAAAAGGCGCGTCAGATGTACTGAAACCAAGAGGGTTAAGACTAGCATACGTCTTATACGCCAAAACCGGACAACGGTCATCGCCTGTAGCCCAGGCTTTCGGTGTGACAATGCGGACATCACGGGGGTTGACTCCGGTGCGTGTTTTTGTCTGTCGTACTGTGAATTCTAAAAATTCAACGCCATTGTCGTCAGTTTTTAAGTTGACATCTCGCCAGTTCATATTTCTGTGTGTTACACTTCGGAGGCCAAAGTGTGTAGTGTTGTGCCACCACAATGTATTCAGGATGGATTCCGGATTGTTTACACCCAACTCCCCGGAATTCCAAAGGGTCTCGATGTCAACAATCACTTAGTGATTGCGCCCGTTTGGGTAAGTTACCTAACCCATCTTGTTTCAGGAGTTTTTGTTTAGCTTTTAGGACATCTTTAAGACTGTAGAACTCGAAGTCGAACAAGATAGATTTCCCATAAGATTTGGTGCGAAGATGGCGATCAAATCTTGAAAATATGCTCCTGAGACTGTTCGGCTCGTAGTTTGATCCATCACCTTTCTTAACCACCATCACAAATTTGCATAGCAATTTGCATAAATCCTCTGGCGAGATATCCTCAATCTTTCTGCTATCACCTTGCTCGTTCATAAATCTGTACAATACTTACAAATCGTATGAAGTTTTTCTGGCTGTGTTGAGATTCATATTTCCCTGAAAAAATTCCTCGATTTCAGAAGTATTACAGTACTGAACTTCTTCAGAAAACATGTCATTGTCAAAAAGCGAATTCATGAGATCGTCACCAAAGAAACTTTCGCTAGGTCCGATGTTTACAGTTTCCGAAAGTTTCTGTAATCGATAACGTGCTACCTGTTTCTTTGATCCATCTTCTAGCTTCACATCATAGACATTGAATGTTCCCAAAGGTTGAAGAATGTTCATTACTCTGCCCCTGAGAGCACCGTCAATTCTTACACAATCATTAAATTTTATTTCTTCCATTTTTCTTATTGATTCCGTGAATCGTCTGCAATGTTTTTTTAACTATTTTTTTTAATTAAATTGTTACCAATTGTATTAATAAACTATATAGAAATTAATGTATTTGTTTATTCTTACACAAATGTGCAATCCTAAAAAAAACATATAAAAATGTTTTACTGTATGATCTCGCACAGACGATGTCAAAATTTTGACAGTAGCCATTTTGATGCGTCACGTGATATATCACGTGATTGAAAGTAGTTCCGCCGGAACTGATTCGCGTGTGGTGGTATTACACTAGTTTAATACTATTAATTATATTACTATATATTACTATTAATAATATTACACTGCAGTATCTTACACGGGCGAGTAATAATAAGTAGTATAAAAAGTAGCCAAGAGTGCTCCGAGCCTTTTTTTTAGAGAGAGGGTGGTGAAAGCATAGCAGTGTTGCTGAACTGTTTTTTAAAAACCATAGCCTTTATTAATATTCTATCACAGAAATATACACAGGAAAAATTCGTCAAACTTCGATTTAAAATCTTTCATTTTTTGAGTTGAAGTACACAACGCTGTGGCTACTTTCTTGTCAATTTCACAGGAATGTTTTTCATAGTACTTACACAGAGAGGACTGAGAAACCCTATTTCCCTGATCCTCGCATAAGTAAAAAATATCTATTCCTAGCAAATCTCCTGGTAACTAAGAGGTGTTGAATATTTATCAGATTGTATTTACTTGCACAGAAGAAGAGGAAATCTGACAAAGAAGGTTAATTTTGACTTAGAAACTATTTTGATGTCGGCCTGAAGGGATATTTATGAAACTGAAAGAAATGTAGGATCTATATAATAGATAACCACTTTAGAATCGCGAAATTAAATCTATTTTTTGAAAGACAAACAGCAACATATAAGGTTTAAATATATCTTCGAAATCGATATTGAAATACGTATAAGATATAACAAAATGGCAGAAACTATATTATTTAAAGAATATTGATTTTGGTATGAAATATGATATTTGAAGAAAGTCGTTCAGAATATGTTAATCAGCACGACCTGCATCTCGATCATTTGACAAAGTGGAGCAACGTCCATGTATTTATAGTGAAGAGCAAACATGCCAAACAATTTTGTAGAAATATGAAAGCTTAAGGGTGCCGAAATAAAGAGATCTCACTAAAAGATAATTAAGTATTAACAATGTCTGAATAATATTCCTCAAACAACAGAAATAATTACAAAACGAATCTGCAGGTTCGGTTAAGCAATGAGAGTCTGATTTCCTTTGAGCAGCCATTTTACGGTTAAAACATTAAAATGGCTGCTCGAAGGTAGTTCAAGTCACCTGACTGATGTAGGGATACTGAAACACTCAGAGTAGAGTTTTGAATATTGCACAACGGTGGAATGGTAAATCATCTTGATCAAAGGACTCTCAAAGTCGCATGAGACCTAAATCTCTACCTTTCATACTGAAGAGTTCCACACCACTGTCGCTTTATACACCACACCAATTTCTCTCAATACAGATTGCAGCTTTCTATTGATATGGCTTATTAGATCGTGTAATGATGTCTTTTATTCTCTGATGCAATAATATATTGTATTAACTTTCATAAGAAAACAATATATGCAAAACACGGGCTACAGTACCTTTAAAGTAAACGAGAGTGATTCAATTTCTAAAATCATTCTTAATGCAAAATGGGAAATTTCATTTTGAACCATGGTGTTGTATGACACAGTCTATGACGTTATGAACTATGAAAGGGAATAAATGATCTGAAGCTAACAAGGGGTGACATAAGACCAACAAACCTAAATCTGTTAGGGAATTTAATCAGAATGCCCTTAAAGTGCCAGACAGAAGCGAGTTAAAGTCGACCTTTACACAAACTGATACAGTTCCAATCAGGTATCACTTTTCACACCAAGCGAGTTAAGTTATAGGTACTTTTAACTAAAGATAATACGTTGCCCTAAATAATTCTGGTATTTCTAATTATATAATATACACAATTATGAGAATCTGCTATAGTGTAACAAGTCTATGACATAAGCGTTGATCAAAACGATTGATGTATTATTATAAATACCTTCTGTTGGTGTAACAATACGTATGTTCGTATGTTCGCTGTATATTCAAACATTGCCAGTTGTTTCTCTTCAACTACATGTATATATTTCAATGCATTCAATGTTCATTTCTTTAAACATTTATTTATCAAAACAGGTGATTTGGCCTCTGTTATTTGATGACAAAACAACTAATGATTATGTATCTTGTAATAAAAATATAAAGTAACACCCAGAGTAATACAAACATGAGATGTTGTCGGTATTCAATCTTGACGTGTTCATATTAAGGTACCATCCAATCATTCGTAGGTCAGCAATCGCGGAGAGTGCATGCTTCTTTGGCGAATATTAATCAATATAAATGTCAGTGTATCTAAGTATTGCATCAATCTGTACTGACCAAACCTGTCCTATATCTGCAGACAGCGGACTAACCTTACTCATCCATCGTGGAGATCATTCAGTGTGAAGACCCATTTTTATCTTCAGGATTAACGTACATAATTAGGAAATAAATATCCAATGAACGTAATCGTACTGAATTCTAAAGTATATAAGCTTATATCTAGTACATATCAATTCCTTTTCACACATGTTGATGTTAATGTTGACTCTTACCCACGAGGGCAAAGACATGCCGGGTATTAACGTTTTCATAATGGTCATGGGAATTACAGTTTTTCTAAATATAACTTGCAGTTTGATTGGTTGACGGAACTACTTTATGCCCATTCATGAATGGCTGAGCTGCCCTGTGTTAGCTAAATCACACAGATGAACAATTTAGAGACCGTAATTACAGTACTAAATTTGCAACGGGAAGCATCATGCACGAGTCGCCGACTGAACTGCCGTGACGTCAATGCTTTGTGACGGCATTAACCATGACGTCATTTAGTGACGTAATTACATTCCTATCTTGCATTGCAACTGAGCTGTTGCGAGTTCACGTTTTACCAAGTTTCTCTCTTTCTGCGACAATATTTATAATTTAAACGAGTTGTTTATTATGCCAGAAATTGCTTTTGGGATTAAAGTTAAAAAATTACATAGGAATCTTACTGAAAAAATGAGCGTTAGTAGCACACTATTTAGATGCGCACATCTTGAAGATTTGAGCAAGTTTATGAATAGCGTATAAATATTACAATTTGTATTTAACAATCTGATCTAAGATCGTGATATCGCGTCTTGCTTTTCAATTTTTATGCATTAAGATGAACTTGAGTAAGAACAATAATAACCAACTCGTAGCTCGGAATTACGGATTATCTGTCCCGAGTTAGTTATTGTGATAAACTCCGAGCGAGGAGTTTGACATAATAATTCACGAGGGACAGATAATTCGTAATTCCTCGAAACTCGTTGATTATTCTTATATTATTGGAAGAATGAAATGAAATTGTTCAGTTGCCAGTGAAATGAAAATTTACATGGCTGTTTGTTTCAGGTATATTTTGTTGAAATTATGTCCCATTTAATTTCCATCACATATTGAAGCAGTTATTAAATGTACCTCATTCTATATAAGCCAGGTCGCACTTTGAGGAGACTGCAGATAAGCAAGCAGTTGGCCGTTATAATGTACTCATATGCTCTGGTTTCTAAATGTGCAGTTTCAAGTACACCAGTTTCAAGTTTATATATTGATAAAGAATGATAGAAAGGGTACACACAGTTGAGCTATCACAGTTTGCACCAGAGCCTTTGCCAAAGAAACATATGTTCTGTTAGGAAATTCCTAGGTAATTGCTCTGCTTTGAAATATTTGTTATTTATAAACATAAACTAATCATATTTAACCATAATTGATTAATGGAATCGGTTATCTTACCAATGGATTATCCAATATCATTTTGACATCAGCTGCATATATAGATGATACTAAACGACATTCCATTTAATTCCATTTTTGTAAAAACGAGTTAATGATTTTGTATATAACGAGCAAACCGAGTTTGATACCAAGTCATTCGCGAGTTTAATAAAAATGGTATTATATGGAAGGAAGTTTAGTATTCTGTTTATTACTTGCCAAATTAATCAAGTGAAATTGCTGACAGGATGCCGAAATCACGAGGCATGCACCATTGTGATGGCGGTATGACCATTGTGACGTCACAACTACTCACTATTGTGACGTCATACTTGCAGTGGTTTTATACTTGTTTAATATTGAAGTATCAATATTACACTGCAGTATCTTACACGGGCATGTAATACAAAGTAACAATTTCCACCTGGCGTGAGACGATCTACCTATATTTGCTTGATGAAAAATAATTCATTTCTTTGTGATAAAGTACTATCTGGACGTGTAAGCAAGTACGAAATTTCAGGTCTATTTGACAAGCAAAACCAAACAAATTGTTCTACATAATTCCCAGATTGAGACTGAAAGAAGGCAGACAAATATGATTGAGTTTAACAAAGATTCTTGAATGTTTTGGTTCAAACGGAAATTACATTGAAATACCAGCCACATGTATAGATGTGTTTATCTAGAGTTTAACAGTTCGCCACCTACAACCAGTTGGTAAGTCGTGACTCTTTACTTCGGTTTTAAAATTAGTTTTATTTCGAAATAATTTTTTTTAAATATTTAGACTTATTTGAATGCCGCTCTAGGATAATAAACATCGACATCAACAAGAACTCATAGCCTGGAGAATTCATCTCAACTGGGGGATCTGGAGCGACAGCAGAAGACGAATGAACTGATACCTTCGTCCAATTTGAACTAGATTTTGGCAAAACTTCTACTTAATACTGGTCTGTCAACGTGAGGGCCCCAGTGACATTGATCAGGACGGCATATCCATCTGACAGAACTATGACCTCTTCCTGTATTCTCTCCTGTTTTCTCATTGCAACTAGGACAGTCTGATGCCTACTGTTCAGGTCGGTATAACTCGCAGTTCCTTTTACCACATAATTTTCCATGATATCGTGAGAAGCAAATTATTATGCATTTCAACATGTATTTGTGAACCGCTTGGTTTCTTAAATAGACATGCGTTGAGAATCTAGTTTTTGAAACATATTTGCTCATTGATCCAAATCAAGGCATCCAAAGGTCAATGTTTATTAGATCGTATAACTCAAGTCTGGTTGAACAATTTATTTTTTCACTTCATCATTCCCAAATCCCAATTACGATTATCAAAGGTGAATATTTCTGCTATGGGTCATCGAACGACGTGATTATTACACTTTCAATGATCCTCACATCATGTATTCCTCCGACATACATGAGAAATTTATACATTTATACAAGTCTCAGGTTTTAATCATTCTTTTTAAGGTTATTTTGACTTGAGAGTTTGAAATGGCAGAGAGCAGGATCTTGCTACTTCAGATTATACTGACAAGTGTATGACTGATCTTGACAGACATTCCCCACATCAAAGTGAAACCTTTTCACTTCAAAGGATGTATCACGTGTTTATTTGTGGGGAATTAAAATGATAACTTGATGAACAAGTCACATGCAAATGTGTTGTAGTTGACATGGTTGACATCAAACATATCGGAATCAACGACATCGGTCAATGCTTGTTTAGCAAAGCTTTACAACCAAATATGCCTACTTAGCACGTATTACCCGACTGCAGGACCTTTAAAATAAAGTAATATATACAACTATAATATGGGCATTGTTTTGATATAGTCTCGTATTTAGCATAATTGACATTGACTTTATCATGATGCCTCAGTATTGTAATTGTAATTCGCACTAACTTATATTTGTATGTTTTCAATTGAATTATAGTAACTAGCGTGAATGTTTATAAAAAATGATAACATTAGATAAGAATAATAGAAGACAAACTATATATATTGTTTATTATACACTGAAACTCGTTCAAGACATGAAAAACATACTTTAAATTTTTCATTTGAAATATTCACCAGTCATCATGTTTCAAAAGATACAAACTGTATCCATGGTAACAATGCTATAGAATAGTTCTATTGATTATTGTAGTAATGCTACACCTTTATCAACATTATTCATAGCAAAAATGGTTCAAAATGAAAACCCGTCAGGAAAACTATTCTTTTAAAAAATAGATAACTGAATTGAATTATACTTGACTCTTTATGCTAATGTATGAGCCATCCAAAGTTATGATCAAAGAAAAGGATCTGAAAGGGTAATTGCAAAATCTTCACAAAACATTACAACATAAAAGTATGTACTCCGAGAAAAAGAGATTCGATATAGACCACTGTGGGAATTCCGTGTTTATCATGTGACTACCTCATTTTACTCTTCTTACGTTATTCATACAGTTCAGGTGATTGATATATACTGAAGATAATGAAATTTAGTTCTGATTGTATTTCAATGCGTTTCGAGTGCAATTGTCTGGAGTATATGGACAGGTTCACGTACATATAAACAGGAAGTACTTCATCTTTAATTTTCCAAAATAGTATTTATGAGAAAATGACAAGAGAAAGGTCAACCATCTGAGAAAGAATTGTTAAGACAAGGCATGACACCTTCGTCTCTTGTTATGCGTAATTTAAATTTATTCATGGTTTTATTTATGAATGAATGAATGTATGTAAATGTTGTAACTATATACATTAAAACATGAATTGCATTAATATAGAAAAATGTGTTTGTCACAGAGTGGTAAGTGGAATATGATACTTCTTAATGGAAAACGTAATGTATGGCTTATGCACAAATTTGCTTATAAAATACTGAAAAACAGACATTTGGTACACCAATTATGAATGTACTTAAGCATAAAGAAAGACGTGTGTGTCACATCAAAGTATTTAGTAAAATGTGATTTATTACCCATGTACCTAAGAAAAATTAGCTATTGCTTTTCGAAACTGTTAATGGAAATATAAACTCTCTTCCAATGAGCCAATTAACAGTTCAATCTCTAGAGTATGATATCGGGAAATTAGTTTGGAAAATCAAAAGCTGTTCTAATGAGCATCATTTCAGTTGAAGGTTAAAATCAGTTTTGCATGCAACAAAAATGCCATTTCACTACAAATAATATAAGTGTCTTCCAAATGAAATTAGTTTGTATTCCGTGTGTTCTGGCTACAATACACTAGAAAATACTTGCCATTTAGATAGTGAAGAAATATAACATGGTTATATTTGGGATAACACTACCTTCAATAATACACATCCTGTACTTTTTCGGACCGAGTCCCATGCGGGATTCGAACCCACGCCCTCAGAGTAAGGCAACTATCGCCAGCATTGACTGTACCAACAGCTTACCACACGACCATTTCGCCTCGGGAGTACAAATTGCAAAGTACAATGCATGGCAAATCTTAATAAGATATGGAACAACGCCAGAATATATGTAGGTAAATCACTTGGCTAATGGTATCTTATAATGAAACGGGCTTTCCATTATAGATTCTGAGGGCCTAGCGTTTCTGTACAGTGAAATCGTTATTAGATCGTTACTATCTGATTTACGATATAATTTTTTCACTTTTCAGAGAAAGTACACGACAGATATATGACAGTATTGCTTAATAATGAGCTATATGATACGCTTTTGTGACTTGATCATCGAGGCTTCTAAGCTATTAGGCTAATGTATCGGACTCCCAATCTCCTCTCTGCAGAACATGGAGCATTTTGAAAGTGCATGACAAATAGTCAATATACTACATACTCTCATCAAAGGCTTATAGCATAGACCAACATAACGAACACACTTAAACTTGACACATACAGATTTATTTCGTAGAGTGGCCATGAGGCCAATAGTACAATGACAATCATATACAAACAGTTCCTCAGAGCGCTGGTAAAATACATTCAGTATAAACATTTATACAATATTTTGTAGTTTGTGTACAAATATGGCTAGACATAAGATCATTTTTGCATTTTGGTTTTTAAGAAGATGTACAAACTTCGGCATGCTAGGGTTTGAATAATAGTGTTGTGGGATATATCTGTTACGGATATCAGAGTACAACGGGCATTGCAGCAATACGTGATACTCATCGTCAACAACATTTACACAATGGGAGCACATGGCTAAATTCATATCATCATCTTTAGATCTTCTATAGGCTTGTACATTGAGTTTACTTATGCCACTGCCACATCTAAATTTTGTGAGAGATCTTCGGAGTTGTATGGATGTTAATACATTTAAATAAGTTTCATGGACAATGTCTTTTTTAAACACCGCCTTAGTAGGGGAGCGGTAACCGACACCCTTGACAAACTTGCAAAACTTGGAATGGACTTTTTCAATGTTATGACGATACATTGTTCCCCATATTTCTGCTCCATAAAGCAAAATTTGTTTGATTTTGCTATCAAATTTTTAAACAATGTATCGGGGAAAGAGATTTGAAACGGCAATTAAGTTTTTTGATAGGATATAATGCCTTCTCGGCTTGTTTGCATAGAACTTCACAGGCCTTCGAAAACAGATTTCGGCATGAAAACGTTATTCCAAGATATTTATAGTAGGAAACAGATTCCAATCTTTCAGAGCCAATAAACCATTTTTCACTTTTTGAAAGTTCACCACCTTTTTTGAACACAACAATCTTAGTCTTGTCAGTATTAATCTCTAGTCCCCACTTTTTACAGTATCTTTCAAGAACATTTATTTTCTTTTGTAAGTTTATGACACTATCTCAAAATATGGCGACGTCATCAGCGAATAATAATATAGATAATGCATCAAGAGTTTCATCAATGAAGGCCCAACTATAGTCACTATTTACAATATCATTTACAAGTTCCTCGATATAAAGGATAAATAAGACTGGTGACAATATACAACCCTGTCTGACGCCAGCAGTTGAGTTAAATACATCAGTCATAGTCTGCTTACTGAATCTTACAGCTGCTTGACACACAAGTCCATCATCATGTTGAAATAAACTTTTTGATAAAATGTAACAGACGCTTTAAAATGACATGAGTTTAAGTCGAAAAAACTTAGGTTTTCCAAATTCCATAAGACTCAATGGTTTGCCAGCCTTCTACATACGGGAATGTGAATAATGTAAGGAAGTAAGAAGTTGTAATAGTTATTATAATAATAACAACAAATTGTTATATTTGAGATCATACTATCTGCCATACATGTAGTTCAACTTTTTGTATTTTTCAGGAACGAATACCATGCTGGATTGGAACTCACACCCTCAGTCGCCATCGATGACTGAACTAACAGCTTATCCACTCAGTCCCCAGGTGCGGTCACGGTCTCTATAACTCGAAGAGAATATAAATAAATAAAATGATTCGTTTTGGACACAAATTGAAAAGAGTCTATCAAGTGTTTATGAGATATCAAAATAAATCTTCTGAAATGGTCACTACATTCACTCACAACCATCGGAGGATTCTCCTAAAATACTTATATAATTGTTTTAAAAAAAATAGCCAAGAGTGCTCCGATGCTGAACTCGTTTTTTAAAACCATAGCCCTTATTAATACTCCATCACAGAAACATACACAGGAAAAATCGTCAAATGTCAATTTAAAAGCTTTCATTTTTCGACAACTCTATGGGTACTTTCTTATCAATTTCACAGCAATCTTGTGCATAGTACTTATACAGAAAGAACTGAGAAATCTTATTCCACTAACTCTGTAGATTAGTTATATGGATCTATTCCTTACAGACCATTTTCATGCTCGCCTGAAGGGATATTTATGAAACTGAAAGAAATGTAAGATCTATCTAATAGATACACACTTTAGAATCGCGAAATTAAATATTATTAAGTTTTAAATATACCTCCGAAATCGATATTGAAATAAGTATAAGATATAATAAAATGACAGAAACTATATTATTTAAAGAATATTGATTTTGGTATGAAATTTGATATTTGAAGAAAGTCGTTCAGAATATGTTCATCAGCATGTAAAGACACGACCTGCATCTCAAGCATTTGACACATAGGAGCAACGTCCATGTATTTATAGCGAAGAGCAAATGAAGAACCCAGTAAAAGGTTAACATTTTGTAGAAATAAAAACGGTTAAAGAAAACGACAATGATTCCATTTCTAAAATCATTCTTAATACAAAATCGGAAATTCCATTTTGATCCATGGAGTCGTGTTACAAAGGTTATGAAATTATGAAATATGAAGCGGAATAAATTTACTGTAGCTAAGAGGGAGCGACATAGGACTAACAAACCTATATCTGTTAGGGCATTTGATCAGGATGGCCTAAACGTGCCAGACAGAAGCGAGTTCAAGTCGAGCTTTAAGCTATTAGCACCAGAAACACACTGAAACAGTTCTAATCAGGTAACACTGTTCACACCAAACGAATTAGCTATCTACGTAAAACTAAACATATTGCGTTGTCCTAAATGTATAAGGTATGTCTTAATATACACAAATATGAAAATTGGCTATTGTGTAACAATTCTATGACTTTAGCGTTGACCAAAACGATTGATGTATTCCTCAAGATTGTTTAATAGGAATAGAATAGGACATATTAATCCTTTCTGTTGATGTAACAATACGTATGTTGTTTGTTAAAACTATACTTGTTGTTGTATTCCTCAAGATTGTTTAATAGGAATAGAATAGGACATATTAATCCTTTCTGTTGATGTAACAATACGTATGTTGTTTGTTAAAACTATACTTGTTGTTTCTCTTCAATCATGTACACCCAATACCAAAAGAAACTTTGCATCTCAGTTGATTTTATCATATGTATGTTTTTCAATTACAAATATTTAAAGTTTTGGACATCGTACACTAAAACTGAAAAGTAATGGCGTATTGTCATCAGTCAAATATTTTTTTCAGAAGTTTTTATTATTTTTTTTACATAAAATGAAATTTAAAATATATTTAAAAATTAAACTTTTAATTTTGACAAGACACACAAGTTAAGCGACTAACGCACTACTGAAACAGTTTCTGATGTTAAAAGTCCGTTGATATTACCCATTAGCAAAGACCACCGAGTACGAGACCACCACCGAATCACAGATGAATTGATCAAACACATTTTGATACCCCTCGTATGTTGATGCGTCCGAACTTTTTATTTAAATAAACTTTTGAAATGAATATTTTCATACATCGAATGTAAAATTGAATAATTATTACAATACTTAAAAACCCAAATCCAATCGTTGCCTATTATGTGATTTATTAAGACAAGAAGATGGGTGCAAAGTTTCTTTTGGTATTGGGTTTACACTTTGGCCCAAAAATCTACTATGTACTGGTCTGACAACGCGAGGACTCCAGTGACCACAGGAAGTTGAGGATACCCAATATCTTACTATAAACAATGTATATAAGAGTATCCACACCCCTCTATACCAATAGTCTAAAGGATAGACAACCTCCATGTTGGATTCGTTTCCAAATTGTCATCTGAAATAACTTACCACTGACATGTATTTGTGAAGCAGACATATCCCACTTGGTGTCTTAAATAGACTGGGTGTTGAGAATTTTGTTTCTTATGCTTATTGATCAAAATTAAAACATAGGTTAAACAAAGTTTAGGAAACACATTTTGTTTATTGATCCAAATAAAGACATCCACTGTCAATGTTTATGAGATACTGCTTCAACAATTAATTTGTTCACTTTCATCATTCCCAGTTATGATTATCAACGGTGAATATTTCTGATATGGATCCTTGAAAGACGTTATTATTACACTTTCAATGTTCTCAACATGATGTATTCTTACGAAATACATGAGAAATTTATAAATGTAGTTTGTATTCGATATTCGTAAGACCAATTTACAAATCTTATGTTTTAATAAGTCTTATTAGCGTTATTTCGACTTGAATGTTTGAAATGGCATAGAGACAGCATCTTGCCACTTTCAGATAATTCTGACAGTTCTGTGATTGATCTTGACCGGTATTCCCCACATCAAAGTGAAACCTTTTCACTTCAAAGGATGTATCACATTTTTTTGGTGAGGAATTGTGAGGATAACTGGGTGGAGAAGACACAAGCAAATTTATTGTAGTTGACATGGCTATAATGATATGCTTCCACCTACGTCACAGCAGGATATGCTCCAGTGACCACCGCCTGTCAATTTTCATTCCAGTCACTTTAAAAAAGCCATATATTAATAACTTTTAGGAATTTAAAGTTGAGTAGTTGTCAAATAAAAAACCCCTTTTAACGAATCTCGACAGAAAGTTACGACATGTAACCTTTAGGACCTTGTATCATACCGTCAAGTCTTGCTATGAGTAATTAAATTTATTCACGGTTTTCCTTATGAATTATGTAAATGTTGTAACCATTTACATTAAGACATATATTGCAATAATATAGAAAAATTTGTGTTTCTTATCAGAGTGTTTAATGGAATATGCTATCTCTTACTGGAAATCGTCACTGAAGGTGTATTGGTTTATACACACATTACATTATTTCACTGATAAAATACTGAAAACCAGACATCTAGTGGATCAAGTATGAATGCACTTAAGCATAAAATCTTAACAGAATATGAAGTCGTCAAATAGATTGCAATGTTGGATGGTAAGCAAATAAAATTCACCTTAATTACTTATATTTCACTACAGTATATATCTCAGATTTGGAAATGAAAGCAGTAACATCCGTGATTTATAATCCATGAACCTAAGACATATTAGCTATTGCTGTTCGACGAAACGGTTCCCATGATATATCCTATTAATGGAAAATATAAACTCATTTTTAATGAACCAATAAATAGTTCGATCTCTAGAGTATGATATCGGGAAATTAATTTTGAAAATCAAAACTTGTTCTATTGAGTCTCATTTTTCAATTGAAGGTAAAATCAAACTCTAGCAAATGACTATCTCACATTCTATTAACCACATTCAATACACTGGCACCATCACATGATGTTTAAACTGTCAACCATTCGAATCAATAGGCTGCTTCATATTAGATTAATTCAAGTGAAATCATTTACATTACTCTTCAAATCTGTCAAAAATAGTATATTTTCAAAATTGATGATACACCCCATTTCCCCAAATGTATACAGGGTCTCGAATAGACGCTCTGTCTAATATCAGCGATAGACTTTTTTATTTTTTACATTCCCCTCCAAACCGAAAACAGATACGTTCTCAATCTAGCTCATCGAATTCCTAACTTGCACATTTGAAAGTTTTATCAGGGGTTTTCAGCTTAAAATAGCTGTACTAGTCTCTTTTATTGTTGTAAAGTTCGGAATACAAAATTTACATGTTCATTTTTTAATTACGATAAGACAGACATCATAAACAATTCATATATGAGAGAGTTTATCATGACTGTATATCCTATGTAAATCGTTTGAACATAAAATATTAGTCGGTCCTGACTTGATTCAGGGTCTCAAATTGACGCTGGATGACCTGAAAGCGTTCAAGGAAATACAGTAATATTGATATTAAGATTCCCTTTTTCTTGAAGTTTTGTAAATAAAATAAGGAATGATTAATTACATGATCCTTTTCATATGTGCAAGGATAGCACAATGACAATTTCTTATATGTGTAACCATTCAAGAAATGAAAATGCATCTAAATTAAATTTTAGAAAACTATTATTTTGTATAATGGTTGTTTCATAGTATTGAACACAATTGCCGGTAATGCAATGTGCAGCTAAACTAATGTGAAAGAGTATACATTGCAAAATATGATGCATGGCATTTTGAAATATGAAATGGTCCTTGTACACTGAAGGAACGTTAATGGTTGACAAACATTTCTCTTGAATTGCTGGAACGTCTAGCTTCTTGTGAATACTATAAGATCTGAGAGTTCGAGAGGGATTGCTTAAAAATCAAATAGTGAGTATACATATTCTGGAGCAGTCTTGTTTAGTGCCTAGCTTCTAAACTTTTCCAGCACTACCCTTGCAGTTATATGTTTAACATCCTGCAATATTTGCACAATGACATTTTAAAATAAATGTAAATATTCTAGTAATGAAAGTCTATGTAAATTAAATCATGCAGTTTCATAGTATCGAACAGGGTTGCCGGTAAACATGCAATGTGTTGTTTAACTAGTGTAAAGAGTACACATTACACAGTATAATGCATGGCAATTCTTAATAAGATACGGAACAACGCCAGAGTATATGTAGGTAAATCACTTGGCTAATGTCATTTTATAACGAAACATGCTTCATACCATTATAGATTCTGAGAGCCTTGCTATTCTGTACGGTCAAATAATTATTAGATCGTTAGTATCTAATTTACGATATAATTATTTCACTGTTCGGTGGAAGTTCGCGACAGATATATGACAGTATTGCTTATTAATATGCCATATGATACGCTTTTGTGACTTCATCGTTGAGGCTTCAAAGGCATTAGGCTAATTTATCGTACTCCCAATCTCTTCTCTGCAAAACATGGAGCATATTGAAAGTGCATGACAGAGTCAATATACTATCTACTCTCACCAAATACTTGTTGCACGGACCAACATAAGGATCAAACTTAAACTAGACAAACAATCATCATCACAATCATCATGTTGAAATAAACTGTGTATTAAAGTTTAAAGCACCACTTACGTTTAGCAGAAATGATTATGGCATCAGTTAAGAAAGTAACATTACCACTTCATTTTGTTCAAACCAAATTGAAAATATACCTCACTATAACAGTCAGCAAACATTTCAATTAGCCAATCACGCCTTGCCACGCTTTAGGCACCTGGCCAATCAATGCGAGTTTTTGTTATTGTTGACATTATTGAATTGAAGGGGTAACATATAATACTGATTGTGTCTGTCGCAATTACTAAGTTATGTTAAAAGTTTAACAAAGTCGAGACACATAACGCCATTGATGTGATTCGCTTTTTGTGTTACGAACATGTTTTTTGATAATCGCGAGGAAATCTATTCATGAGCTTGGACTGAGATATCTAACACATACTATTGATAGACTTCATTTATCAGCATTGCATTTCAGTGAGAACTGCAATAAAAAGATACAACACACTTTACATTGAGAATAATGTCAGCAGTTACACCTTAGAATGTCTCTTTTTCAAGGTAAATACTGGTAACTTAATTTCGTTTCGTCTCCAGTCATGTATGCTCCGATAATTAAACTGAACCTGCACAGTGTACTAAATGTGACAGAACTAAATTTGATCACATCCGTGACTCTGAGACAGATGACAACTAACAACCAGTATTGAATTAACACCAATTAAACCCCGACTCGGGTGTATTGCAAAACAACATAACAGCCTCAAAGTCTACGCTGTATTAAAACAATGTTATATTGTTTATTTCATCTTTCTAGATACTGGGTCGTATGGTTAATGAAAACCACCCAATTGGATATGATATAAGAAGCGTATCAGAATACATATTGAACTGTTTAACATACATGTAACTTTGATGCTATGAGTTTTGCCGTAAAATAAGGGAAATATATATGCCACAGATTTAACTGTAATGTTCGTAATAATATATTAAATATATTAAGTCCTGATTCAAATATTGTAACAACGGAGTTTGCTCCCTTCACTTAAATCTTTCGAGTTTCGTAGTTGATTGTCTCGTGAAACAAATAAATGTAAGTGTCAAGGTAAAAAGAAAGAATATATATATATATATATATATATATATATATATATATATATAAAAACTCACGGGCAAAAGAAACGTATATATATATACAAGATGTTACTGGACAGTTAATACGGAATACTTTGGATGTCGATTGTAGAAAATATGTTGTTGATGGAAACGCCAAGCACAGCGAAACGGCTATTCAGTGTTTGATATTGTTTACCATTATTTTTTTAAAAACTTTTCTCCTCTGAGGGGAAACTTTAAACTTGTTCAATATATTGAGGAAATGATTATAGAAGGAATGACTCATTTACTATAAATACATAGAGGAATGAGACCCAACACCACACAGTGTTGCCACTAAAATCAACAGTTGCATTCTCTCTATGACGTCACAAACCAGCCCCGTTCAGCGGTTAAGAATATTTTAAAGATCTTCAGCAGTCCAATATTTTCGCACTTTGAACATCAATATCTCATTAATGAGAGGGCCTATCGACACCACATTTTCTCTTTTTACAGTTGAAAGTATTGTTTGTATGAATACATTGATTACAATAGACTTAACAACGGGTTTTAAAGGTTCTTAACTGATGCTTTAAAAACAACATGGGTTTAAATTAAAGAAACGTTTTCAGGGAAACATTAATTTTATCAGTTATTCTTAAGGATAGATGAAATGTATTTTGTATTTTTTTCTCAAGAATGACAGATGATTACCTCTAGGTTTATTGTATATCGGAATCAATTGAGCATAAAATCGAGACAATATACACTTGCAATTGATAATTAAGACGATTTTTATTCACCCATTTTAACACTACCGCAATTTGTTCGGCGAATCCTTTTGAAAATGCTCACTGAGGCGTGACTGTGATAAGCTACTCCGCCGGTGTATTGTTAATTAATTAATGATGATTATCACTGCCGCTACATGAATTTATGAGGTGTATTACATCGCCAAAAAGACATGTTTATGTAATAATTGTGTAATTGTCATCTGCGGAATTACCTAGTTGGATATCAAAACATTCGATATATGGGAAATTTAAGTTGGTTTATTGAATATTTCTTTGTGAAATTAATCAAAATGTTGCGAAATTACGTTGAATTGTGACTATCGCCGAAAATCAAATTCCTCCACATACGTCACAGAAGTCATCCCTTCACGGGTCACACCCCCGCAGACTTTCATTCTGGTTGCCGGGGCTTAATCAGGCGTTTTTTTAAAAAGCCGTATATAAGTAATTTATGGACCGATTTCAGAAATTTAAAATCGAGCAATTGTCAAAATGACATCCAATATTGATGAATCCGATTTGGACCATATGTCATTTCATCTATCCTTTAAGGTTTCCAAAATTCCACAATATCCAATGGTTTGCCAACCCCTAAAAATCGAAACATTATGTATGTGAATAATGGAAGGATATCAACAATGAAAGTCCCTTAAAAGAATGACATTAAATAGTTTACAAATGGAGTGTTATATTGGAGATCACACTATCTGCCATACATATAGCGAAACTTTTTATAATTTTTAGGAACGAATCCCTAGCTGGATTTGAGCCAACACCCTGAGAGTTGCACCCACTGACTGTACCAACAGCTTATCCACTCTGCCACCGGTTGCGGTCTGGGTCTCGATGACTCAAAGAGATAGGGAAATCAAAAGAACACAAAATCTAATAAAATCTATCAACTGTTTTTGAGATAAATAAACCTTGATTTATTCTGAAATGACCATTAATATACTTGTCATTTGAGGATACTCATAAAAGACTAATAAAGAAAATTATAAGAAAGGGAAGCCAAGAGTGATAGCACAGCCCCGAGCTTCGTGTTCCGATCTTTTGAGAGAGAGAGAGAGAGTGGATATAGCATTTTTGGATTAATCGATAGAATATACCAATGTTGCTGAACTCGTATTTCAATAATATGATGATCATAGCCTTAAGTACAATTCTATCACAAAAACATACAAAGGAAGAAGAAAATGTTGTCAAACGTCAATTGAAATATAGTCTTTAATTGTTTGAGTTGAAGAAGATGACAATATGGCTGCTTTCCTATCAATTTCGCAAGAATCCTACACATAGTATTTAAACAGAGAGAACTGAGAAACCCTATTGCACAGCCTATGTGGATTGTTATATATATCCTCCTGGGCCCATATTTTTAAAGCTCTTTTAGCGCTAAATCTATTTTCATTTAGATTTAGATATATCTCCGAAATCGCTATTGAAATACGTGTAAGATATATTAAATGGCAGAAACTATATTATTTAGAGAAAATTGATTTTGGTATGAAATATGATGTTTGAAGAAAGTCGTTCAGTATATGTCAAATGGTAGGACCTGCATCTCAAGCATTTGATAAATTGGAGGAACGTCCATGTATTTATACTGAAGAGCAAACGCAAACTAAGTAAAATGTTACAATTTTGTAGAAATGTAAATGCTTAAAGAAAACGACGATGATTCCATTTCTAAAATCAATCTTAGTGCAAAATGGGAAATTGCATGTTGATCCATGGTGTCGTGTTACACGGGTTATGACATTGTGAACGGAAAAAATGAACTGAAGCTAAGAGGGGCGACTAGGACTAACAAACATATATATGTTAGGACACGTGATCAGGATGTTCTAAAAGTGCCAGACAGAAGCGAGTTCAAGTCTTTTAGCTATTAGTACCAGACACACACTGAAACAGTTCCAATCAGGTAACACTGTTCGCACAAAACGAATTATTTAGCGAAACATATTGCTTTGTCCTAAATAAATAAGGAATTATTTAATATACACAATTATGATAAGTGGCTAGTGTGTAACAATTCTATGACATGAGCGTTGATCAAAACGATTGACGTATTCCTGTTTGAAATCAAGATTGTTTAATAGGACTAGAATAGGAAGAATAAATACTTTCTGTTGATGTAACATTACGTCTGCTTGTTGTTTCTCTTCAACCATGTAACTTGTAATTCAATGCAAATGTGTTCATTTCTTAAAAAATTTAGTAATCACAGCATGTTTTTTTGTCCTCTGTTGTTTGATGACAAAACAACTAATGATTATTTATCTTGACATAAAAGTAACACCCAAACACAAATCTTGACATACGCATATTGAGGTACCATCCAATCACTCGTAGGTCACCAATCACGGAGAGTGCATGCCTCTTTGGCGAATATTAATCAATATAATACCATATCTAGTGTAGCTATGTATTGCATCAATTTGTAATGACCGACCCTGAATTGTCTCATTGGGCATTGGACTAACCTCATTCACCAAGGAGATCATTCAGTTCGAAGACCCATTTTCATCTGTAGGATTAACTTATATAAGTAGAAAATAAATATCCAATGCACGTAATCGTATTGAATTCTAAAGTATGTAATACATTTCTAAAATAGATTACTTCCTTTCCACATATTACTATATATTTGTAATTGGTATTCTGCCACTTTTCACTTATGACAAAACAACTATGATTATTCGTCTTGAAATAAAGATAAAGATAAATATATAGTAAGTAAGTATAAGTAATACAAATCACAACATGTGTCGATGTTCAATATTGACATGAACAAATTAAGGCATCATCCAATCACTTGTAGGTCAGCAATCACAGAGAGTGAATCCCTCTTTGGCGAACAGTATAGTTATAGGCCTATATCATTTTCAGTGTAGCTATGCATGCATGAATCTGTACTCATCTGACGTATCCTCTATTTCTAGATATTGGATTAACCTTACTCATTTAATCGTGCTCGTTCACATGTTTATCTTCACCGTATCGTATATAATTAGGAAATAATGTCAATTGCACGTAATTCTAAAGTGTGTAATACATTTCTAAAACATATTACTTCTATTTCACACATTAGTATATAGTGATAATTGGAAGCATCGTATGAAACTGTTCAGTGAAGTTGACAATCATTTACACAGCTGGTTGTTCCAGGTATATGTTTGTTGAAATTATGTCCTATGTTATTACCATCTCATCATGAAGCTGTCATAAAATGTAATATTAAAGTTAACCTCATAATATATTAGCCAGGTCTCGAGGAGACTGCAGATTAGCAACCACTTGGTTGTCATAATGTTCTCATATGCTGTTCAACAGTGGCATAGCTCTGGTTTCCAAAGTGCAGTTTCATGAATCTCCAAGTATATATTAATGTATGATTGTGATAGAAAGGGTACACAAGTTGAACTATCGCCAACATACACGAAGTTTGCACAACAGCCTTTACAAAAGAAACAAATATTCTGTTCTGCTTTCATATATGTGTTATTTACAAACATAAAATAATCATAGTTAATTATTATTGATTAAAGACGCTGTAGCACGTTTTTGCATATTATGTTTTCTCAAATTTGTCATTTATTATCAAAATTTATACAATATATTGTTACTTTGGAGGGTAAAACACCTCATTACACACCCAAATAAGCCGTTGCCATTGAACATGTTTATGTGTATCAGAAGAACATGGTTCAGAGTATAAAGAGACTGAGGTGTGGAATTCTTCAGCAGAGAGATAGATTTGTAGGCTTACAGGGCTTAACCGAACGATGTACGAGGGGCGTTCAATAAGTGTTGCAACTTCAATATAAAACCAACTCGCGTAGTCAATTTTTTACTTTTATTTTTCAATATAGTTACCCTTCACCTCAATACACTTATTCCATTTCTCTTTAAGACTTTTGATGCCGCTTTTGCAGAAGTCTTCCGTTTGCCCCCCTAACCACGCCTCTGTGGCAGCTTTGACGTCTTCGTCATCCCGGAAGTGCCTTCCACGTAGGGCGGATTTCAGGTTTCTGAACAGGAAGTAGTCACTGGGGGCTAGGTCTGGGCTGTAGGGTGGGTGGTTAAGCTGTTCGAATCCACAATCACGTATAGCGGCCTGTGCAACTCTTGACTTGTGGACTGGAGCGTTGTCATGCAAAATCAGAACACCACGTGTCAACATTCCACGGCGTTTCTGTCGAATTGTCTTTCGCAATTCTTGCATTAGGTTGGCATAATATTGACCATTCATTGTAGTTTTGGTTGGCAAGTAATCAATTAATAATATGCCTTTTGCATCCCAAAAGATTGTCGCCATAACCTTGCCAGCTGATGGTTGAGTGCGTAACTGCAGGGGAGGCGGTGAACTCGGGTGCTTCCATTGCTTGGATTCCAGTTTAGTTTCCGGGTCCCAGTGGTGGATCCAGGTTTCGTCACCTGTCACCAGACGAGACAAAAACTGGCTTCATCCGCATTAAACCGATCCAGGATCTCCATGCACCTTTCGGTTCTTTTCTGGCGATCTTGTGCTGTGAGGTTTCTGGGTACCCATCTTGCAGATACCTTGGACATCCTAAGATGGTCATGAATTATTTTTTCAACACTTCCAACTGATATCTGGAATTCCAAAGACAGTTCAGAAACTTTAACACGGCGGTCAGCTAAAATTCGTCTTTCGATAGCGGCAATAACTTCCGGTCGGGTGACTTCAGATGGCCTGCCTGACCGTGGGTCATCGTCTAAGGACTCCCTGCCCCGCTTGAACTGAAGAGACCAGCGACCAACTGTTGAAAAGTTAGGAGCATCCTTACCCATCACATTACACATACGATTATGTATTTCTGTAGCTTTGCATCCCTCTTTAGTAAGGAACTTGATCACAGCGCATTGTTCATGTTTGAGAGAATCCATGATTATGGAGACCCCTAGGTCAGCGCAGCTATTATATCTAAATAATTGTTATGTCTAGAAATTGTTTTGACATGTGTCAATGTTATGTTTTGACTATAGTAACACCTGCTATAAGCTGACACTGTTTATGTAAACACCAATGCCCCGCTTGCAACACTTATTGAACGCCCCTCGTACATTCGTTTTGGATATCATAATATTGATTGAGGAGTGTCGTTCAGCCATTGATAACGTTTTCGTGAAATCTCTTTATTACAGTAAGAACGGAATGCTACAGTACCTTTAATGGACTCGAATATCTAACCAATGGACTAACCAATATCATCGTACATGTACGGCTGTATATAATGTATTATGTTCCTCTTAGAGTGGGGCGACGTACCTTTATGCGCTTAATGAAAAAAAACTAATTCTGTTTTTTGTTGTGTTGAAATCCTTTTGGGTCAAGTAATGCCCCTATTTCACTACGACCCGAATTGCCACGAATCACCACGACTAGGCGGCTGCACAAATTCGTGAATATTCGTGAGCATTCGGCAAAATTCGTGAACAGCATTTACACTTGTACGAAATGTTTACGAACATTCGTAGCTTTTCATGCTAAAAACCTACGAAACATGTACGAATTCTTTACGAATTGTCTACGAATTGTAAGAAATGATTAGGACACAGTCACGAATGTAGTACGAATTTCCACGAATAAGATACGATATCACGAATCAAGTACGAATAGTTTACGATAGTTCGTGACTATTCGGCGATTGCAAGTCATCAAACCATTATGGAGGCGCAATGGAGAGCACGTGTTGCTCTGGCACTCGAATTTGAACTTCAATATCAACATCAAATTGAATTAGCTCTTCGTAGACAATTCGTAAATGCTTCGGGGTTAATTCGGGATGAGAACATCAAAATTATCAACCACGAATTTCCAAGAATTGTTTACGAAGTTGTTACGAACGTCCCGAATTAAATACGAACAGTTTACGAAGCAACTACGAATCTGAAATTCGTAGATGATTCGTGAAAATCTTTTGACAAACAAAAAATTGTCCACGAATGCCACGAATTACAAGAATGTTGCCGAATCAACTAGGAATCATTTACGAATATCACGAATCAATTACGAATTATCTACGAATGTTCACGAAAGTGCAAATTTTCCAATTCGTGGCGATTCGTGGCAATTCGGGTCGTAGTGAAATAGGGGCATAAACAAGAAAGAAATTGCAAGTCTATTTTGACAAGGAAAACCAGACAAATTGTTCTACATTGATATCTAGACTTAAAGAAGCCATACAAATCTGATTCACTGTAATAAAGATTCTTGAATTATTTCGGTTTCAGTTATATTCAAATACCGACCACATGTATAGACGTGTTTATCTTGAGTTTAACACATGTGCTGCCGACTATGAGTTAACTCGTCTTAACGATGTGTCAGAATTTGCCACTACAAGTTAATTCGTGGTAACATCAGTGGTACTTAAAAACAAATTTGAGATGTTGGCAAATAGTGGCCACCTGGCAGTACCAAGGTCAAACGCAGGGCTAGTGACTATTGACATCAAAATATATACAGGCAGCACACCAAAAGACGGGAATTCGCGTTAAGACTTGTCGTTATACATATGACATTTGTTTTCATTATGTACTTGGGGATTAAAAGCCTGCCATCTTTCCTTTGGAAGGTAGTAGATGTTGTCACGAGGCATCATTAAAATGGTCTAATACTTTGAATAAGCTATAATTTCTAGGAGTCTTACTTTCAGCAAAATGCCAGAATCACAGAAGAAACTGGAAAATATTTTGACTCATGACTCCAGAGAAATATGATGACCTGCACATATTACTGATAGTCCAATAGTGCTCTATGGTACAGTATTGATATATTACAGGGATCAATGCGAAAAATCAAAGCAGTGGTATCTATATCCTCGAAGCTAGAAAGCTCTTTTATATCTTTTTATTTCAAAATTAAAAACTTAAATAGCTCTCAACGGACCAATCAGATCGTTTGAATGGGTACAGACTGCGGACTAACGTTCACGGGAGATGTTTTTGTGGTCAATTTACGAGTTTAAAGAGCTATTTAAGTTATCTTAGAGGTGACATATGTTGGAAATCAGCCAGGTTTTGCAGAGAAATGTATAATTGGCAAGTACGTGCGTTCATTTGTGAATGTCACCAATTCTTAGTGTTACTTTCGATCTTATGTACAATCGACCCTTAGATCGGCAACATGGCTGCCCTTGCTCCTTTACTCTATGTTATATGTGGAGGTAGTTTTTTTTACTTACGTTTTACCTACGTTATAATTACGATATCGAGTTCCTGTGTGTAAACATGTGGCCATTGAGCGGAATGTTGACAGCGACGACAGAGTAAAAGATCAGCTCAGAAGGGAAACAACACATTACAGTGGTAGCAGGTAAAACCGTCAAAGTTCCAGATGAAAGTATAGTACCTAAATCGGGAACATCGGAAAATATATGGAGTTGCCTGCGGTTCTTATAATTAACAATCGAGTCCCCTAAATTCGCGGGTTGTGTCATTTGTGACGACACAGATTGAACTAGGCCTGGTATTACCAGTATGCAACCAAAATAAATTCATTCTAAGAAAGGAAACATACCCATACGTAGCGCCACTTTTGGTTTAAATTGAAACATAACAACAATTACAGAAACATAATAGAAAATAAAATAAAATTTTATGATTAAAATATGTTTGGATATATTTTAGAAATTGAGAACATTATTCTGAGCAAATCCTTTAAATATTTATGAATTATTTCAGAACAATTGTTATACTTATTGGGCATTGTTTCGGTATGTTTTACTAAAAAGTAATATATGATCAATTGGGAATTATATTAAACTCAAATTTTTCATCGAAGTTAGTCGAATTGATGATAGGGGAAAATGATATAGCTACAGTTTATAGCTATCCGATTGTGATTTGTTTTTATTGTTCAAATGTTTGTTCATGAAATATTTTAATGACTTGGATATATTAAAAATATGTTTTAAACCCTATCTCCACTGTTTTAATATGGTTTTGACAATCAACAAGAAAAGTGGCATTTTTAAGTGTAACCATAACCTTTAATGTTAAAATTATAGAATAATATTAGAATTTTGTAAGACAAAGATGAATAGTCAGCATTTTACATACACTTGAAACTCGTTAAAGACCACATGAAAAACAAACCTTTACATTTTGCATTTTAAATATTCACCATTCATCTTGTTTAAAAACATTCACATTGAACATGTATCCATGGTAACAATGCTCTCAAATAGTTATATTGATTATTGGAGTAATACTACACCTTTACTAAACTTAATAATGGCAAAGGTCGTTAAAATGAAAACCCTTCAGGAAAACTGTTCTTTCAAAAATGGATAACTAAATTGAGTTTTACTTTACTTTTCTGCAAATTTATCCAGCCATCCGAAGTTATAATCAAGGAATAGGATCTGCAATGGTTATTGCAGGATACTCACAAAACATTACAACACAGATGTATGTACACTCAACCGCAAAAGAAACGTCACCATACAAAATACAAGATAATTCCACCCACGAGTAATAAACACGACTGAAACAGAAATAGTTCTTGTCATCAGAAGGCAACTAAACTACACTTGAAATTTGAAAACATTATCTCTTCATCTTTCTGAGAAAGCCACGTTTTAAGAAATCGTTGTTTCAAATCTCCTTACTAGACAGGAGAGTCAAAAAGGGCTGTTTCGCCTTGTTTTATGACCTCCTACAGTAAAGACGTGTCATCAAATTTAATTCCAAGAAGGTTATTTTTGTCGATCACATCTTTTACTAATTAAATGTCTCATTTCCTGAATTTTAAATTAAATACCAAACATTATGGCCAAAATTCATTCTGAAAAAGTGATTTCAACACCCCAAGTGTATTTAAACAGACATACAAATATATATATTACATTCTGATGTATGAAATTACGGGTGCCTCTTTACAAATGATGTCCCTATAAAAAGCATTCAAAATTGAGTTTCTCTGGCAGCGGAATTTCGATTTTTAAAAATGTTGGAAATGTGGTGACGTTTCTTTTGTGGTTGAGTGTACTCAGACAAAAGAACACTACTATAGATAACTGAGAGAATTCAGCGTAGAGTGGGATTATCTGCTTGCTAAATTACACTATACCCCTCGTATGTTATTCATACGGTTCGTGTGTTTGATATTTGTACTGAAGATAATGGAAGAAGTTATTTAGGGGTAAATGGACATTTCTCATTTAGTTATGAATGAGTCTTGATTGGAGTACACATAACAGAAAGGAGTACAATTTTAGATTACAAAAATAGTGTGAGAAAATTAAGAGAAAAACCTTGCAACACACCTTCGTCTCTTGCTATGACTAATTTCATAATAAATTAGCAATTCATGGTTTTAACATGAATCATGTAAATGTCGTCACGATAGGTACTGTAATATGCGTAGTATTAAGAGAAAGATGTGTGTGTCACTTCAAATTATTTTGTGCAAAATCATACTTCTTAATTGAAAGCGTCACTGACTATTGACTAATATACGCATTAAATGTAATTCATTGATAAAATACTGAAAACCAAACATTTGGTGCCACAATCATGAATGTACATGTACTTATACATATAGAGAATCTCACCCAAGTGTCTTCTGATATCAAATATATCAACACGAGTTGATTAAAGTTACACATATCCGAGGCTTGCCGAAGCCGAAGAATGACATAGCTGAAACACAAAATTGCCATTTTGTTTCTTCAGCAGTGATCTCACTGACGTCATAGCATTGTGACGTCATAAGCATTATGACATCATAGCATTGTTACGTCATCACCATTGTGACGTCATAGCATTGTTTGCAGTGTTCTCAGTGATGCAAAAGCTTTGTGATGTCATTAACTGATGATGTAATAGGATTATGACGATTTGATTGTAGCGATATCTACAATGTAGATATCGCTTGTAGATATCGCTTGATCTCACACAGGTATATCTACTGTGGGAGCCAGTTTTGGATGATAAATCCTCTTTATAGAATTGATATGAATGTGTCAGACAGACTGCAGTGTTGGCTGGTGAAGCTAAAACATCTTAATTACTTCTATATTCACTGCAGTATATGTGAGTTTTGGAAAAACAGTCGAATACCTGGATCTGTTACAGATTAGCTTTTGTTGTTTCGCAAAACGTTTCCCGTGATAGCACTTAAAATAAACCAAATAACAGTGTAAGATATCGGGAAAACATTACATCTAGGTTTTATTTCTGATGAGTGTCATATTTTATTTTAGGGTAAATCAGCTGTGTTTGAAATGTTATTTTACCACAATTGAAACAATCGATGTAAATATCTATTAACATGAAATTATGTTCTATGTATGAAATGTGTTCTTGCTAAACTGCACAAATAGATTAGTGTCTTGCTTACTACTTACCATATTGATTTTTCATAAACGGCACCATCTGATGATGTTTAAAATGTCAACTATGTTGTCAGAAACTACTACCAGCATTAGATGGCTTAAACGCCTATGTATGTAAATCCGTCAACCATGTATTTAATGCATCTATTACATGAGTATTATGTTATCAATGAGCTGCGTTCTTGTTTATTATGTAAAATGTTTATCTCATGTATGATGTATCAGAGTTGGTGGTTATTTGGGTATAAAGAGTTTGAGTTTGCATTTTAGAAATACAGATTTAAAGTCTACTTCAGATTCCTTGAATTTCTTTCATCAACCGAACTCCTCACATCTGGGGAATATTGTGTTTCGAATTATGATATACCATATTTCCTTAAATCGAGACTGGGTCTTGAATAGACGTTTTTATGAGATACCATTACTTATCAATTCTTATGTATATATATATATATATGTTTTCAATGAAGCTCAAATGCCTAATTTACACATTTGAACGTGGTTTTAGGGGTTTTCAGCTGATCATATCTCTGCTGTAGATGTCTCTTATTGTTTCTATGTTCCAAATCAATCACAAATATAAACACAATTGATTTAAAATATGACACATTTCGGATAAATATATCAAACAAAGTTCCTTTTTATTTGCTTCTAAATGTATTGTCACTGCCTGCTTAGTTAACAGTGTTTGTTAGGCTGTTCCATAGCATTGTTCATTGTGTACTGAAGGAATGTTAAGGGTTGACAAACCTTTTTTGAATGGCTGGAATTTCTAGCTTTTTTGCATGTACAAACTGCCAGTTCTGTGAGTTCGAGAGGGATTGCTTAAAGTTAAATGGATAATACATTCTTGAGCCCTATTGTTTTGTGTCTTGTACACCAACTAGACATTTTAAGTCATTGACGTTCCAAAGACTTTCAGCTTTCCTAGCACTACCCTTGCATCTTTATGTTGAACTCTCTGCAATATGTGCAAAATAAAAGTTTCAAATATATGTTACTATGCCAGTAATGAAAGTGTATCTAATTTAGGTATCATGTTGTATAACCTTGATATTATCGGACAGGTAAACATGAAATGTGTTACTTAACTAAAGTGAAAGAGAGAGTATACATTGCAAAGTCTAATGCATGGCAAATCTAAATGAAATATGGAACAATGCTTGGGTATATGTAGGTAAATCACTTAGCTAATGTAATCTTATAATGAAACGTGCATATTTCCGTTATCGATTCTGAGGGCCTGGTTTTTGTGTATGATTAAATCATTATTAGATCGTTACTATCTGATTAACGATATAATTATTTCACTGTTCATCGGAAGTGCATGACAGATGTATGGATAATCGATATAATATACCAATATGTTGCCAGAGTAGTATTTAATACCTCAAACATAGTGTTAGGAACATAGCATTTAACTCTTTCCAAAGTCCATAATACCCAACAGCTTTCCACCAGGTGCGGTCTCGGTGACTCATAAGAATATAAGGGAAATCAAAGGATTTGTTTTGGACACAAAATTGAATAAAATCTATCAAGTGTCAAAATAAACCTCGATATTTTCTGAAATGGTCACAACATCCACTTGTCATCTGATGATACTCCAAAATACTAATATGGAAAATTTAAATAAAAGGCATCTACGATTGCTCCAAGCTCTCTTCAAAGAAAGCGTGGGAATAGCATTTTTGGATGGATGGATAGAATATACTAATTTTGCTGAACTCGTATTTCAAAACATAACATAATGTGAGGATCAAAGTCTTTATTAAAATTCTATCACAAAAACATACAAAGGAAAAAGAAACATTAGTCAAACGTCAATTGAAATAAGTTCGAGTTGAAGTAGCGAGACTATGGCTGTTTTCGTATCAAATTCACAGAAGTCCGTAACATAGTGCTTAAAAAGAGAGAACTGAGAAACCACATTTCCCTGCCTGTGAGGATTAGTAATATAGATCTATTCCTAGCAAATCTCCTGGTAACTGAGAGATGTTGAATCTATGTCAGATTGTATTTACTTGCACGGAAGAAGAGGAAATCTGACAAAGAAGGTCAATATAACTTACAGACTATTTTCATGCAGGTGTGAAGCGATATTTATGAAACTGAAATAAATGTCAGGTTTATCTAATAGATAGACACTTTAGAATCGCGAAATTATATCTTTTTCTGAAGGAAACACAAAATCAATATTGAAATACGTATGATATATAACAGAATGATAGAAACTACATGTAAATTATTTAAAGAAAATTGATTTTGGAATGAAATTTGATATTTGGAGAAGGCGTTCAGAATATGTTCATCAGCATGTAAAGACACGACCTGCCTCTCAAGCATTTTACATATAGGAGCAACGTCCATGTATTTATACTGAAGAGCAATTGCAGAACCCAGTAACATGTTAACATTTTGTAGAAATATAAATGCTTAAAGAAAACGACAATCATTCAATTTCTATAATGATACTTTTTTTTTTATCCGTGTCTTATTAAATTATAAGCTATGAAAGGGAATACATGAACTGAAGCTGACAGGGGGCGATATAGCATCAACAAACCTTTATATGTTAGGGCACTTAATCAGAATGCCCTAAAAGTGCCAGACAGGAGCGAGTTCAAGTCGACCTATAAGCTATAATTAGTACCAGACACAAACTGATACAGTTCCAATCAGGTATCACTTTTCACATCCAAATTGTGTTTAGAATGCTGTCGTTTACCACTCTTAGTACATGAAGTCCATATCCAGAGAAAAGAATTATGATTTGCACTTTGTGATCAATTTTGATATTTCGCTAAAATAGCTTACATACATCATTTCATTGTTTACAGAAGGTTACTGTGAACGAGTTTAAGTTACAGGTGCGTTTACCTAAAACGCTTGTATTTCCCTGAATAATTAACTTCATTAAAATTCACAATTTTGATTATTGCCCATAGTGTTACAATTCTATGATATTGGCGTTGGTCAAAACATTTATGTAAACCTGTGTGAATTGTGAAATCAAGATTGTGTAATAGGAATAAAGTTAGAAGTATAAATACTTTTTGTTGGTGTAACAGAATCCGGATGTTCACTGTTTGTTCAAATTATTCCCGCTTTTTCTTTACAACCATATAATTCAATGCAAATGTATGCATTTCTTTTGAAACAGACTATTAGTTCTCTCCTTTTTGTGACCCCTATTCACTGATGACAAAAAACTAATGATTATACATCTTGAAATAAAAGTATAAAGTCACACCTATATACATATATGTAATTAGGAAATAAATATGAATTTTAAAGAATGTAATTCATATATCTAATTCTATATCTATTCTATTTCACACATGATTTGTTAATATTGGTAATTGGAAGCATCATATGAAATAATTCATTTGCAAGTGAAGTTGAAAATCATTTACACAGCTGGTTGTTCCAGGTATGTGTTTGTTGAAATTATGTCCCATGTTATTACCATCTCATCATGAAGCGGTTATAAAATGTGCTAAGTTCACCTTATTCTCTATTATATCTAGGACGTACGTTGAGGAGAATAAAGATTGGGGGTTAATTGGTCATCACATGTACTCATGTGCTTTTCAACACAGTGATATGTAGCTACCGTCTCCACTATTCAGTTTAATGTACATACATAGTTTATATATATTATAGTATATATTGATAATGAATGATTCACAAAGTTTAAACAATGTCAACTCTGTTCAACTGAATAGTCAAATATTAAATTTCAAACGAGAATGATTCGCTAATACAATTTTTCAAATTTAGAAAACAATATTTAGGTGAATTTTAATGTTTAATTGAGAATGACACACGTTTCATCACGTCTAAGGCAAGTTAAGAGAAACTGCAAGTCTATTTTGACAAGGAAAATCAGATAAATTGGTCTACATAGATGCCGGATTGAGACTGAAAGAAGCCAGACAAATCTAATTGAACGTAATAAAGATTCTTGAATGTTTCTGTTCAAGGGAAAGTTATATTGAAATACTGACCAAAAGTATAGATCTCCCGTTTATCTTGAGTTTAACAGTGAAAAGGCTGGTCTGAATGTGCTTGGATCTAGTTTACAGTGAACCAATCGTTTGATAATGATCAATATCTAAGTTCATTTTGGACAACTCGTTGGTTATATTAAATCAGATGTACTTTAGAAACTTTAGCTCGGTGCAAGGTTAGCTTGCAAATTGGAAAATATAACAAATTGCAGATAGGGTTTCTATAATTTGCGTAATGGTGTGTAAATGTGTACTTTTTGAAAACTAATGAATCTAGTACATAGAATCTATCAAATGTTAAATACGTTGCCATAGTAAGGAGCAATGGAGCACTCGATTGTTTAATATGACTACAGTGTAGCCATATACTCTTCTACAATGTGCCAATACTAATTCAAGTAATAACCTCGACCTTTGTAGCTTTCTAAACGTGTTACCTTCTACCGTGGAACTAAGCTCCATAATTCCCCTGTGATTAAATGTTAACACAAGTCTATTATCTTTATTTCTAAAACCTGGAATAAGATTTTCGTCCACACTGCTGATCGTGTATCGAGAAATTCTGGACTTAACTGGATGGTTACCAGACTAAATTAGTTAAGTACTGCTAAAATAAAACATTAAGTGTACATGTGCGTTCTGGACACCGTGATTTCAGCAGTCGAACATAGAATTGCAAGCTTAGTGGTTGAAGAAGTTCAATGAGAGAGACTTATGTCAAGGTGAATAACATTGTGCAAATAAATATAGGATTAATCAGAATTCGATATGATATGATATATAAAGAAAAGGTATGTAATTCAAGTTTTAAGAACATCTTATTCCGATTCAATAGTATATCAACAACATTAAGTCTTTTGGGATGAACAATATGATCATCATATGCTAACCCGCTATGAAATTTATAAGTACAGACATACAAATATATAAACACATACGAACTTCAATAATCACCTCACCTTATTATAATAATTATTAAGCAAAATAAATGCTTACATATGAGACAGTGAAACCTGTCAACAAATGGCCCAAATCAGATCACCCTTCGAATGAGCTTATTTATGTCAAGGTGAGAAATGAGAGAACTGAATCGTTTGATATTTGAACTCAAGCACAAATTATGTAAGGATCTTATGTCGTCCATGTTTGCAATCAGGTTTTCATTCATGTGTGTAAATTTAAACAGAAGTAAGGTGAAAGATTATTATGTCAATATACAGAGGAATAAAAAAAGTAAAAAAAGTACATTTATCGAGACATGAACTCTTACCGTCGGAGATTTCATCCCAAACCATCTGATAACACACCATATTCTTCCATGTTCTGACGCAATTCAGTTAACCAATTGCAATCACAAGACCTCAAACAAAAGCTTTTGGTGCGAGAAGGTAGAAACAGATAACTCCAAACAGCTATCCTTTTGTTTGTTCCGAATGCTTTCAGAACGGCGACTTTTAAAAAAAAGTACTGACTGGGCTGCGCTAAACTGGTACGGAACACGCGCCTATGCGGGGTGTCCTCAGATATTGTGGAGAAAAATCTGTAGAACCAGTTCGTTTCCGAATATGAACTATTTTACAGATGTAATTCCTCGGAAGAGAGTCGATTGGGTTAAAATAATATGTGAATGTAAATTGTTGACCCTGTGCACAGTGTGAACTGATATATACTCTATATATGGTGTGATGAAATAGAATAGTTTCTTTGAAAGAGAATTGACTTCCGTATACACTCTCTCATAAAAGAAAAAACGAGTATAAAGATTGTAGTATTCACCCTTTACTTTAAGGAATTAAGGTGACACTGCACCTGTATAAAATATAATTTTAAAGCCATTACATGGTGAAACCATGACATTATTGAAAGTTACCGTGACAAATATGCTGCAAATGGTGACGGTTTGACGTCAGTATATGTTTAAGTCTGTTATCACGGTATCGATATCAGGATTTTAATCTGATATGTTCAAGACCTTGGAATCTTTAATGATGTTATTTAACATTTGAAACCATTACTGACGTCAACAGATAACATCAAGGTATTTAGATGATATGAACGTGTTATATCCTAACTCGTGATTTGAACTGAATTTATTGCACTCCGTCTGCAAACTTTTGCATTTTTTGGCAGTTGATCATCAATACCATGCTGTAAGACGAAACGTATCTGATTGTGAGGAGGTCCGCAGTTATGCAACAGCCACGATTTAAAGAGTAGAACCTGTATTCAATAATGATACCTAATTAGATGATCACCAATGCCTCATTTTAGTTGAGGGAATTACCAGACATGATCACTCCAAACACTTACGTACTATAATATGTAAAGGAAGATTTTGATGCATTGTATCTCTTTGTTGGCTATAGTGTAATTTTCTTTTATATTTATTCTACGAATTCAGGAAAGCAGTGAACAGATTTATTGAAAGAGTTTTCTTCATAAATAAAGTCTTAACATATGATATATATCTATATTTTGTTAATTATTAATTAGGATTAGGATAATATGCGGGTTTGTCTTCATTGCACATGTCACTTTAACGTTTGCAACATAAAATAGTTTTATGAGATATGTTACATTATTACCTTTATATGAACGTTGTATCACACATTCTTTCGATGATATAAAAAAAACCCCAAACAACGAGGTCCTCTTAATGCAGATCAAGGTTATCACGTCGAATGCGTTGTGAAAGGCGGAGATATATAGTTATATAGCAGTTGCTTGTATTTGATGTCAAGAATAGGGAAAATAGTACTATTACTTATTTTCATTAGCTTATTAGCTTAAATATCATTAGCTTAAACAGGAAGTTCAACAAATCAATTGTGTATGCATTTGGCAGTTGAAACGGCGCACTAACAGAATGAAGGATAATCAAAATACTGTTTTGTCTTCAAGCAGGAGAAGGAAAGTTTTGACTTTAATGAGTGCTATCGCCACGCTCATAACTCTAAGGGGCAGGTGAATAGTCAGGAGATTTTAAAAATGCATGTAACTCCCTGGAAAGTCTATTTTGAACATGGAATATAACAAATAGAAGTTCAATTCAAGGAATGTTTGGCATTTTAAAAAACTTTAATTCATACTGAGTCCATATACTTTTGTTTATACGAGTATTATGTAACTGAAATGTACAGAACCCAGAACGTCTCAATCAGATACGGTGATTTTATACGAGAAGAAAAATTATACAACTAATTTGAATAACTTAAAAGGACAACCTTATATATGTGATTGTTTTCTTCTTTCTCTGAAGTCCTACAACTTTTGTTAGGTCCTTCAAACAGTACATAACGACAAGACCAAGCACCCACAGCATCCTCTCCCTGATTTATCCTCATCTTACAGTCTGTATAGAAGATATATCACTTTCCGTTTCTTGTGTGTAACATAACGAGTTGAAACTGTGACAGGTTTTATGTTAGTTACGGAGAAAAAAAGAAGGAAAAAAAAGGTCTGAGTGTAAGACAAATTCAGGAATATATTTTAACTGAATTGCAACTAATTTTGTGAAACGCCAGAAGGACATAGAGTCTTTTATGCCGAATTAGGGCGTTAAGGTGTTAATTAAACAGGAACATTTTGTTCCACTGACTTCAAAGACAATTTTCTTTTCAGACATTGATATTAACCCCATCTGATAACTGTGAACGTATCAGCATAAACAAGTAGTTGTCACTAAGGTGACATGATCCCCCGCCGAAAATTAATACTTCAAAATTTTAAATAATGTCAAGATCCGCAAAATCGACTGTCAAACATGTCGAAAAAGTCAAAGCTCCACTGTGACCTTGACAAAAATGTCAAGGTCATCAAATCTAATCAGCCCGTCGTCTTCCCTAGAAGGTGCTTTGTGTAAGAAATGATGGAATTCCGGTGAATGGTTCTTGAGATATCCCGCTGACAAGCTTTACATGTACATTAACATGTCGAAAAATTCAAAGTTCCGCTGTGACCTTGAAAATCATGTCAAGGTCACCAAAATCTAATCAGCCCGTCGTCTTCCCTGGAAGGTGCTTTGTGTAAGAAATGATGGAATTCCGGTGAATGGTTCTTGAGATATCCCGCTGACAAGCTTTACATGTACATTAACATGTCGAAAAATTCAAAGTTCCGCTGTGACCTTGAAGATAATGTCAAGGTCACCAAAATCTAATCAGCCCGTTGTCTTCCCTAGAAGGTGCTTTGTGGAAGAAATGATGGAATTCCAGTGAATGGTTCTTGAGATATCCCGCTGACAAGCTTAACATGTACATTAACATGTCGAAAAATTCAAAATTCCGCTGTGACCTTGAAAATAATGTCAAGGTCACCAAAATCTAATCAGCCCGTCTTCTTTCCTTGAAGAAGCTATGTGTAAAATATGAAGAGAATCCAGCGAATGGTTAATGAGATATCCCGCGGACAAGGGTAAAATAACAAAGTCTTGTTGTGACCTTGAAATGAAGGTCAAGGTCACAAACCTATTACTCTTCCCATGATGAACCCTAATATGCAAAATATGAAAAGAATCCAGTGAATAGTATTTGAGTTATTCCATTTCGTACGGATGTACGTACGTACGTACGGACGGACGGACGGACGGACGCAGCCGAATACTATATCCCCCGCTTCGCGCTAAACGCGCGGCGGGGGATAATAACTGGAGCATTATTCCGAACTATGTGTCAGTGTTATGTACTTCAGGCAATTAGGCGATCATTTCCATGCACACATTCCCACATATGTCTTCGACCCAACGGTTGAATACCCTATGGATCCTTCCTAATAATCAATACAAGAATACCCTAATATATTGCATATATTGTCATAATGTGCCATAAATCCTGTCTTTGATCAAAGGAAACATTAGAACAAGCTACTAACACTGTTTTTTTGTGAATGCTTATAATTCAGGACGGATATCAGTGTTACAAGCCGTCAATATGCAATGGTTACTAAACGTCACTTGTCATCAGAGGATCCTCCCAAAATACTAATTTTGAAAATTTCATTCTTTCTAGGACGCCAAAGTATCATGAATTGATACACATTTGCTAAATCCTCGCTGTGATCTTTAATATTTACACAAATGGACCTTAGTATCAAATTTTAACAAAAGTTTTCACTTTCTTTCTTCAGTAACCAGGCTAACTACCACATCATGATTGGATTATTCAATAGAATACCAATATGGCTGAACTCGATCGATTTTAAAACCTGAACATAATGTTCGGGCCATAAGCTTCCTGCTCTTATTGAAATTATATCCCACAAACTAAAGGAATATGAAAAAATCCCCACAGTTCTCAAACGTTTTGAAAATTGAAATTTTTAGTTGAGGTAAACAATATTATGGCTTTTTTCTTATCAATGTCACAGGACTCCTCTACATAGTGCTTAAACATAGAGAACTGAGAACCCCATTTCCCTGCCTCTGTGGATTAGTAATATGGATCTATTCCCAGCAAGTCTGCTGGTAACTAAGAGATGTTGAATCTATGTCAGATTCTATTTTAGAATCGCGAAATATATATAGTTTCTAAAGTTGAAATATCATCAAGTTTTAAATATAGAAATAAATAAATATGTATGAGGAATGATAATTAGCAAAAACTTTATTATTTAAAGAATCGGTATGACACTTGATGTTTGAAGAGAGTTGTTCTTACTACATTAATATACATTTACTTGGTAAATGACATGACCTACATGTCAAGCATTTGACAACTTGGAGATATATACAGTCAAAAGCAAACACAAAACCAAGTAAAACGTTACTTACTTGTAGAAATGTGAAAGCTTAAGGAAAACGACAATAAGTCAAAGTTGTCCTCAATACAAAATTGGAAATTTCATTTTGATATATGGTGTCGTATTTCACAGCCTATGAAATTATGAACTACGGAATAAATGAACTGAAGCTAAAATGGGACGACATACCAGGAACAACCTATATATGTTAGGGTAAATGATCAGGATGCCTTAAGAGTGCCAGACAGAAGTGAGTTCAAGTCAACCTAAAAGCTATTAGTACCAGACACCCACTGAAACAGTTTGCAATCAGGTGTCACTTTTCACACCCAATTTTCGCCTGCTTGCGTTTACCGCTATAAGTTTGAAATTCATGTCTATATATCTGATTTGCACTGAAGAGCCAATTATGCAATTTCGTCAAAATAGCTTACATGGAAGTACATCATTTTATTTTTCAAAGAAGGTTACTGTGAACTATGATAGGTGTGTTTTTAACCTGAAGAGCGTGTGTTACCCTAAATAATTCAGGCATTTCTAAAAATTCACAATTGTGATAAGTCGCTATAATGTAACAATTCTATGATATAAACATTGATCAAAACATATACAATGTATGCATTCCTGTTTGATATAAATATTGTTTAATAGGAATAGAACAGGAAGTATAATTACATGTCTGTTGATGTAAGAGGATCAGGATATGTTCGTTGTATGTGTATGTTCGGAGTATGCCCTTAAATCAAAGAGTAATAAAATCCCACACCACCTAAATGTGTGTTTACCCAGAGCCCCTACATATTGAAATCTGTTGATCAACAAACCACGACAAACCCATACTGCCTACTGACCTTTCCCTACCTAATGAATAAAGTAAGGTGATATTGAGGGACACCGTATGTTCAAACGATGCATGCTTGACTCAGCAACCATGTAAAAAATGCAAATGTGTGTATTTTAAAACATATAATTTTCTTGTAACTTTGACCTCTGTTTACTGATGACATAACAACTAGGGATCATCACCTTAACATACAAATATTAAGTAAAATCCAAAATTATACAAATCATGTCATGTGTCGATGTTCACTCTTGAAATGAGCATATTAAGGTACCATCCAATCATTCGCAGGTCACCAATCAAGGAGAGTGCATGCGAACAGTATATTAATCAATATCATATTCAGTCTAGCTATGTATTGCATCAATTTGTACTCTTCTGACATATCCTCCATCTGCAGACATTGGACGAGCCTTACTCATTCACCGTGGAGATCATCCATTGTGAAAACCCATTTTTCATAGTAAGGATTAACGTATATAATTAGGAAATTCATGTCTCTTAATTATGTGATAGGTTTTTAAAACATATCCAATCATTCGCAGGCCACCAATCAAGGAGAGTACATGCGAACAGTATATTAATCAATATCATATTCAGTCTAGCTATGTATTGCATCAATTTGTACTCTTCTGACATATCCTCCATCTGCAGACATTGGACGAGCCTTACTCATTCACCGTGGAGATCATCCATTGTGAAAACCCATTTTTCATAGTAAGGATTAACGTATATAATTAGGAAATTCATGTCTCTTAATTATGTGATACATATCAATTTCTATTTCACACATTAGTTAATATAAGCAATTGAAACCACTGTATGTGAAGTTGACCATCATTTACACAGCTGATTTATTCTTGGTATATGCGTGTTGAAATTATGTCCATTGCTATTTTCATCTGATAATATAGCAGTTATAAAATGTGCTAAGTTAACTTTATTCTATATCAGCCAGACCGAAAGTTGAGAGGACTGCAGACCTGCATTCAATCAATTAGCCGTTACAATGTTCTCATATGAACACATGTACAGTGATATAGTCCACGTTCCCAATGTGCATTTTCACCAGGTATGAATTGATCATGAATGATTGTGATAGAAAGGGTACTCAAAGGTGAACTGTCACCAACGTATATATATAGATAGTTTGCACGGAAGCATTTTTCCAAAGTATCACATGTTCTCTTATTTAAATGCTCAGTTATATTTATCTGTTATTTAGAAACCTAAACTAATCAAATTTAACCATTATTGATTAATGGACTCGATATCTAACAAATTAACGAAGCAATCTCTTGTTTACGGCCGCATTTAAATGTATGGTAATATGTTCCTCCTAGCGTGAGACAATGTACTTATATCTACTCTATGAAAAAAGTTATTAAAATTTCGTGATTAAGTGCTTTTGGGTCAAGTAAGTTTCCAGAATAAACATTTCTCATGTCAGTTTTTAATATAGGATTTCCATGACATTATTATATTCAGGGTTTAAACGCATTAATAAAGGACTGGCTTATCCTCTCATGACAAGAGGAGTATCATTTACACTTCACAAATAGAAACATCATATGAATATATGCATATTTCACATGCAGATATCGCCTACTACATTGGAAAATGGATTTAACCAAGATCATAACATACATGTGAATCCAGTTTTTCACACATTATCATAAATCTTTTTTAAACAGGAATGTCACGTTTCATACAGATTTGACTCAGTTCAACTAGATTTTCATCATGTCTGAGATAAATAAAGAGAAATTGCAAGTCTATTTTGACAAGGAAAACCAGACAAATTGGTCTACATTGGATACCGGATTGAGACTGAAAGAAGCCAGACAAATCTGATTGACTGTAATAAAGATTCTTGAATGTTTCTGTTCAAGCGGAAGTTATATTGAAATACTGACCTCAAGTATAGATCTCCTGTTTATCTTGAGTTTAAGAGTGAAAAGGCTGATCTGCCTGAGCTTCGATTAAGTTTATTGTGAACCAACCGTTTGCTAATGCTCAAGATATAAGTTTATTTTGAACTCGTAAGATACATTAGATAGACATACTTTAGAAACTTGAGCATCGATGCAAGGTTAGTATACCAATTGAAAAATTGCAGATAGGGTCATAATATAATTTACGTAATGGTTTGTTAATTTGTACTTTTTGAAAATAAATGTATCTAATATATTAAATATACTGATTGTGATAAAGCTATAAACTATAAAATGCTAAATACGATGCAATGTGCAGGAGCAATGGATCACTCAATTGTTTAATATGATTACAGTGTAGTCTTATGCTCTCCTACAATGTGCCAATAATAATTCAAGAAATAACCTTGACAGTTGTAGATTTCTGGACGTGTTACCGTCTAACAGAATTCCTCTGTGATTAAGTCTTAACACTAGTCCTGTTATATTGACCTCTAAAACCTGGAATAAGATTTTCGTCCACTCTGGTGTTCGTGTCTCTCGGGAATTCCGCAAGTATTAAATATTAACACTAGTCTATTAACTTGACCTCTTAAACTTGGATTAAGATTTTCGTCCACTCTGCTGATCGCTTCTCGAGAAATTCTCGACAGATGTATAAAACCCTGGCATCCTCGCCTCTTCAGTTTACTGCATAGATTAAGCTGTAGCTATGTACAGTGTCTTGCATTAGCTGTTAAAGCAATGGCAGAGTTTATATCACTGCAGTCAGGAGAGCCATCAGACGAACGAAATATAAATCCTTTCTGTATCAGTTAACTGGATGGTTACCAGACTAATATAGTACTGGGAAAATAAAACAGTAGGTATACATTATGTTCAGGACACTGTGAACTCAGGATCGTAGGATATAGAATTGTAGACATTTAATTGTGGTTAAAGAAGTTAAATGTTTCGATAGTTCAATCCTAATAAATGATTGTATTATGAGAAAAGAGGTAGGATAAAAAATATGAACTTAATGTCTTTCATGTGGAGGATTTATGTTAAAGATGAAGAATATTGTGGAAACAAATAACAGAATAATCGAAATTCGATATAATTTGATATATAAAGAAAAAGTATGTCATTTACACAGCCGTTTAGAGAAACTTCTTTTTCCGATTCAGTATTATATCAGCAACATTTACTCTTTGGATATGAACAAAATGATCGCTTTACACTTGCCTGCTGGGATAGTTAAAGGTACATACATACAAACAATTAATAACTTCAATAATCACCAAATCAAGTCATCATAAATAAATGCAGTCATAAGAGACAGTGAAACCTGTCAACACATTGGTTTAATCAGATCACCCTTCTGATGAGCATATTTACATCAAGGTGAGAAATGAGAGAATTGATTAATATTGCTACATTCTTTACTGTCATAATATCTGAACTCCTGCACAAATTGTGTTAAAAGCCTTTGCGGTCCATTTTTAATTTTTTTCTTTCGGCATACATGTGAAATTAAACAGTAATACTGTAAAATATTATCATATGATAAAAATACATTAAGAGATTAATATCATATGTGAATGTAAATTATTAACCTTGTGCACAATAGGAACTGACAGATACTCCAGTTACATGTTTATGGTGTGATAAAATAGAACAGTTCCTTGTATGTATCATACACATGTAATGAAATGACAAAACTTGTGATGAATATGACTGGTTCTGGATTCAGCTGTATTAGAGTTTATGGGACAAGGATTATCCATGGGGCAAGCTGCCTACAAAATAAGTCTTTAAGAGTAAATAATGTTTAATATATAATGAAATAGGTAAGCATTTGAAATAAAATGTGTTCGAAATGATAGAGAATTTACACTTTCATGTGCACTCTCACTTAAGAAAGTATAATTATTGCAGTGTGCTACCTTTACTTTTAATTTAGGTGAAACTGCACCTGAATACAATTTAATTTAATTTCCATTACATGTTCACACCATGCCATTATTTAACGTTACCATGACTAATATGCTTTTAAATAAGTGTGTGTAATAGTTATTTGATGCACCGGGTGGATTTCAGGATTTTAATCTGATATGTTTAGATCTTGGAATCTTTAATGACGTTATTTAACTGAAACCATTTCTGACGTCACTAAGTTTGGGATAACATCAAAGTATTTAATAGGATACGAATGTGTTATATCCTAACGGGTGATTTGAACTAAACATCAAGTCAGTCTCCATTTGTAACAATAAGGTGTTGACAGACGATGTTAAATAAAGATTCTCATCTGATTTGCAGGAGATTCCTAGTCCTGAAACACCCACGATTTAACGAAAATAACTTATATTCAATAATGATACCTATTTAGATGATCATGCCAAATTGCAGTTGAGGGAATTACAATCTAGACATGATCACTCCAAACACATTGATTTTGATGCATTGTATCGCTTTGTTGGCAATAGTGTAATTTTCTTTTCTATTTATTCTACGAAAGCAGTGTTTGGATTTATTAACAGAGTTGAAAAACCCATCCCAATATATGTGATTGCTTTCTTCATTTTCTGAAGTCACATAACTTTTGTTAGATCCTTCAAGCACTACTTAAATGACAAGACGAAGTACCCACAACATTCTCATATATATCAATTTCCGTTTCTCGTATGTAACAATACCAGTTGTAATTGTGACATGTTTTATGTTGTTTCACAAGAAACAAAGAAAAGGAATTGAGGGTAAGATAAATTCAATAGTAGATTTTAACTGAATGGCTTTCAAACTAATTTTTGGAATCGCCAGAAGGACATATTGTCTATTATGCATAAATAACTGGAGCATTATTTCCGAACCATGTGTCAGTGTTATGTACTTCAGGCAATTAGGCGATCATTTCAATACACACGCTCTCACATATGTCTTCGACCCAAAGGTGGAATGCCCTAGTGGATCCTTCCAAAAAATCAATACAAGAATCCCATATTCTATTGCATATTGTCATAATGTGCCAATAAATCCTGTCTTTGATGACTGGAAACATTAGAAAAAGCTACTAACAGGCTTGTGTCAATGCCAATAATTCAGGACGGATATGAATTTTACAGGACATCAATATGGAATGGTCACAAAAGTCACTTGAAGTTGAGTGGTGTCATTGGATCCCGAAAATGAACCTTAGTATCATATTTTACAAACGTTTTTAGTTTCTTTGTTCTGAAATAAGACTAAGTACAATTACCATTCATGTGGTGTCATGGAATCACGCAAATCAACCTAAGTATAACATTTTAATAAACATTTTCAATTTCTTTTTTCAGTAATCATGCTAACGACAGTTTGTGACTAAGGAAAATACTGAGAAAGGTAAGAGTGATATCCCAACTCCTTGCTCTGAGTTGCCACTTTTTTAGAGCTTTGGAATAGCTTTTTTGGATTAATCGATAGCATATACCAATGTTGCTGAATTCGTATTTCAAAACCTGAACACAATGTTAGGATCATACCTAACTGCTATTTAAAATCTATCGAAAAAACTAAAGGAATAAGAAAAAACACAATTCTCAAACATCAATTGAAATTCTTGAAGTTGAGGGAGAAAACATTATGGCTTCTGTCTTTCACAGGACTCCTCTACGCAGTGCTTTTACAGAGAGAACTGAGAACCCCATTTCCATGCCTCTGTGGATTAGTAATATGGATCTATTCCCAGCAAGTCTGCCATTAACTAAGAGATGTTGAATCTATGTCAGATTCTATTTACTTGCAAGAAGAAGAGGAAATCTGACAATGAAGGTTAATTTTGACTATTTTGATGCTGACCTGAAGGGATATTTTTAAAACCGAAAAATGTAAGATTAACCTAATAGAAACGGAAACAGGAACTATATTATTTAAAGAATATTGATTTTGGTATGAAATTTGATATTTGAAGAGAGTTGTTCATCTACATTAATCTACATTTCCTGGTAAATGACATGACCTGCATCTAAAGTATTTGACAAATTGATGCAGCGTCCATTTATAGAGACTTAAAGGGAAGAGCAAACACAAAGAAGACGAAAATTATTCAAAATTGTCCTCAATTCAAAATTGGAAATTTCATTTTGAAGTTTTGGGTCGTATTACACATTCTATGACATTATGAACTATGAAACGGAATAAATGAACTGAAGCTAACAAGGGGTGACATAGGACTAACAAACCTATATCTGTTAGGGCACTTGATCAGGAAGCCCTAAAAGTGCCAGACAGGAGCGAGTTCAAGTCGACCTACAAGATATTAGTACCAGACACAAACTGAAACAATCCGGTGTAACTTTTCAAATCCAATTTCTCGAATGCTTGCATTTACCGTTATTAAATTGAAATTTATGTCAATATCAAACATCTGATTTGCACTGAATAGCCAAATTGGATATAGTTTTCATTAAAAGTTACTGTGAACAATTATAGGTGTGTTACCTAAAGAACTCGTGTTACCCTAAATAATTCAGGCATTTCTAAAAATACACAATTGTGATAAGTCACTATAATGTAACAATTCTATGATATAAACGTTGATCAAAACATGTACACTGTATTCATTTCTGTTTGAAATAAATATTGTTTAATAGGAAAAGAATAGGAAGTATAATTAAATTTCTGTTCATGTAACATGATCAGGATGTTCGTTGTACGTTTATGTTCGGAATATGCCCTTAAATCAAAGAGTAATAAAAACCCACACCACCTGTGTGTTTACCCAGAGCCCCTACAAATTGAAATCTGTTGATTAACCAACCACGACAAACCCATACTGCCTACTGACCTTTCCCTAGCTAATGAATAAAGTAAGGTGGTATTGAGGGACACCGTATGTTCAAACGATGCATGCTTCAATCAGCAACCATGTAAATAATGCAAATGTGTGTATTTTAAAACATATAATTTTCTAGTTACTTTGACCTCTGTTTACTGATGACAAACAACTAGGGATCATCACCTTAACATACATATATTAAGTTAAATCCAAAGTTACACACATCATGTCATCTGTCAATGTTAACTCTTGAAATGAGCATATTAAGGTACCATCCAATCATTCGCAGGTCACCAATCAAGGAGAGTGCATGCGAACAGTATATTACTCAATATCATATTCAGTCTAGCTATGTATTGCATCAATTTGTACTTATCTGACCTATCCTCCATCTACAGACATTGGACGTACCTTACACATTAAAAGTGGAGATCATCCAGTGTGAAAACCTATTTTTATAGTAAGGATTAACGTATATAATTAGGAAATTCATGTCTCAAAATTGTGTGATACGTTTTAAAAACAGATCACTTCTATTTCACACATTAGTTAATATAAGCAACTGAAACCACTGTATGTGTGTATGTACCATCGTTTATACACAGCTGATTTATTCTTGGTATATGTTTGTTGAAATTATGTCCAATGCTATTTCCATCTCATAATGAAGCAATTATAAAATGTGCTAAGTAAACCTTATTCTATACCAGCCAGACCGAAAGTTGAGAGGACTGCAGACCTGCATTCAATCAATTAGCCGTTATAATGTTCTCACATGAACACATGTACAGTGATATAGTCCACGTTCCCAATGTGCAGTTTCACCAGGTATGAATTGATCATGAATGATTGTGATAGAAAGGGTACTCAAAGGTGAACTGTCACCAACGTAGATATATAGATAGTTTGCACGGAAGCATTTTCCAAAGTAACAAATGTTCTCTTATTTAATTGCTGATTTATGTTTATCTGTTATTCAGAAACATAAACTAATCAAATTTAACCATTATTGATTAATGGACTCGAATATCTAACAAATAGACGAAGCTATCTCATGTTTACGGTCGTATATAAGGTAATATGTTCCATCTAGCGTGAGACAATGTACCTATATCTACTCTATGAAAAAAAAACTAATTCAACTTTCGTGTTTCAATACTATTGGGTCAAGTAAGTTTCCAGGATAAAACATTTTTATGTCAGTTTTTAATATAGGATTTCCAAGACATTATTATATTCAGACTATAAACGAATTAATAAAGGACTGGCCTATCCACTCATGATAATTATTAATTATTATTATTGACTATTATTAACAATTCACAAATAGAAACATCATATGAATATATGCATATTTCACATGCAGATATCGCCTACCTCATTGGAAAAAGGATTTAACCAAGATCATTACCATGTAACATACATTTGAATCTAGTTCCAGTGTTTTCACACATTATCATCAAAAATAAATTTGTAAACAGGAATGTCACGTTTCATACATATTTGACTCTAAAGAAAGTTCACCTAGATTATCATCATGTCTGAGATAAATATAATGAGAAATTGTAAGTCTATTTTGACAAGGAAAACCAGACACATTGGTCTACATTGGATACCGGATTGAGACTGAAAGAAGCCAGACAAATCTGATTGACTGTAATAAAGATTCTTGAATGTTTCTGTTCAAGCGGAAGTGATATTGAAATACTGACCTCAAGTATAGATCTCCTGTTTATATTGAGTTTAAGAGTGAAAAGGCTGATCTGACTGCGCTTCCATTAAGTTTATAGTGAACCAACCGTTTGCTAATGCTCAAGATATAAATTTATTTTGAACTCGTAAGATAATTAGATAAGACATATTTTAGAAACTTGAGTATCGATACAAGGTTAGTATACCAATTGAAAAATTGCAGATAGGGTCATAATATAATTTGTACTTTTTGAAAATAAATATATCTAATATATTGAATATACTGATTGTGAGAAAGCTATAAACTATAAAATGCTAAATACGATGCCATGTTCAGGAGCAATGGACCACTCAATTGTTTAATATGATTACAGTGTCTTATGCTCATTTACATTGTGCCAATGATAATTCAAGAAATAACCTTGACCATTGTAGATTTGTAGACCTGTTACGGACTAACATGAAACTAAGCTTCAGAATTCCTCTGTGATTAAATCTTAACACTGGTCCTGTTACATTGACCTCTGAAACTTGGATTAAGATTTTCATCCACTCTGCTGATCGCGTCTCAAGAAATTATCGACAGATGTATAAAACTCTGGCATCCTCGCCTCTTCAGTTAACTGCATAGATTATTCTGTACCTATGTACAGTGTCTTGCATTAGCTGTTAAAGCAATGGAAGATTTAATATCACTGCACTCAGAAGGAGAGCCATCAGACGAACGAAATATAAATCCTTTCTGTACCAGTTAACTGGATGGTTACCAGACTAATTAAGTTTAGTACTGGGAAAATAAAACAGAAAGTATACATTATGTTCAGGACATTGTGAACCCAGGAGTGTAGGATATAGAAGTGTAGACATTTAATTGTGGTTAAAGAAGTTAAATGTTTCGATAGTTCAATCCTGATAAATGATTGTAATATGAGAAAAGAGATAGGATAAAAAATATGAACTTAATGTTTTTCATAAGGATGTGGAGGAGTTATGTCAAGATGAGGAATATTGTGCAAACTATATCAGAATAATTGAAATTCGATATAATATGATATATAAAGAAAAAGTATGTCATTTACACAGCCGTTTAGAGAAACTTCTTTTTCCGATTCAGTATTATATCAAAAACATTAACTCTTTGGGTATGAACAAAATGATCGATGTACGCTTGCCTGCTAGGAAAGTTAAATGTACATACATACAAACAATTTAAAACTTCAATAATCACCACATCAAGTCATCTTAATAATAAGTTAGCAAAATAAATGCTGTCATAAGAGACAGTGAAACCTGTCAACTCATTGGTTTAATCAGATCACCCTTCTGATGAGCTTATTTACATCAAGGTGAAAACTGAGAGAATTGATTAATATTGCTACATTCTTTACTGTAATAATATCTGAACTCAAGCACAAATCGTGTTATAAGCCTTTGCAGTCCATTTTAAAAGTTTCTTTCGGTATACATGTGAAATTAAACAGTAATACTAAACAATTAATGACTTCAAGTGAGGTTGATCCAATGATTTATCGACCTTGGAAACGTGATATTTACCGATTCGTTTTACCATCGCCTGCCATATTGTTGATACGAAAGGGACGTAACTCAGCAAGGTCACAGAGACGAAGCGATGCCTATCGCTTGATTTACAGTACTACACGCGAAGTACGGAGTTCAAGACCGGGATCTCCCAAATCTATTTTTAGCCACTGGAGGTGTACAGATTGTTATATCAACCTCTCGCGCGTCACCCAGTTTGACTCGCTTGGCGTCACTGCTGTCATGTGACCTAGTAGACCAATCAGAACGACGGAAATAATCCATTCATATAATAATGTAAAAGATTATTATATGATGAAAATACATTAAGAGATGGAAAGATTAATATCATATGTGAATGTAAATTATTGACCTTGTGCACAATAGGAACTGACAGATACTCCAGTTACATGTATATGATAAAATAGAACAGTTCCTTTGTATGTATCATACATATGTAAAGAAATGACAAAACTTGTGATGAATAAGACTGGTTCTTGATTCAGCTGTATTAGCGTTTATGGGACAAGGATTATCCATGGGGCAAGCTACCTACAATATAAGTCTTTGAGAGTAAATAATGTTAATGTATAATGAAATAGGTAAGCATTTGAAATGAAATGTGTTCGAAATGTTTTGATAGAGAATTTACACTTTCTTGTAAACTCTCACTAAAGAAAGTATAATGATTGCAGTGTGCTACCTTTACTTTTAATGAAAGTGAAACTGCACCTGAATACAATTTAATTTAATTCCCATTACATGTTCACACCATGCCATTATTTAACGTTACCGTGACTAATATGCTTTTAAAAAAAAAGGGTGTGTGTTTTAGTTATTTAATGCACAGGGGGATTTCAGGATTTTAATCTGATATGTCTAGATCTTGGAATCTTTAATGACGTTATTTAACTGAAACCATTTCTAATGTCACTAAGTTTGGGATAACATCGAAGTATTTAATAGGATACGAATGTGTTATATCCTAACTGCATTTGTAACAATACATTGTTGACAGACGATGTTAAATAAAGATTCTTATCTGATTTCCAGGAGATTCCTAGTCCTGCAACACTCATGATTTAACGAAAAGAACTTTCAATAATGATACCAATTTAGATGATCAGCAATGCCAAATTGCAGTTGAGGGAATTACTATCTAGACATGATCTCTCCAAACACATTGATTTTGACGATTGTATCGCTCTATTGGCAATAGTGTAATTTTCTTTTCTATTTATTTTACGAATTCAGGAAAGCAGTGATCGGATTTATTAACAGAGTTGAAAAACCCATTCCAATATATGTGATTGCTTTCTTCTTTTTCTGAAGTCACATAACGTTTGTTAGGTCCTTCCAGTACTACTTAAATGACAAGACGAAGTACCCACAACATTCTCATATATATCAATTTCCGTTTCTCGTATGTAACAATACCAATTGTTATTGTTACATCTTTTATGTTGGTTACAAAAGAAACAAAGAAAAGAAACTGAGGATAAGATAAATTCAATAGTGGATTTTAACTGAATGGCTTTCAAACTAATTTTGTGAAACGCCAGAAGGACATATTGTCTATTATGTTGTATCATCTCAATGCACACGCTCTCACATATGTCTTCGACCAAAAGGTGGAATGCCCTATTGGATCCTTCCAAAAAATCAATACAGGAATCCCATATTCTATTGCATATTGTCATAATGTGCCAATAAATCACGTCTTTGATCACTGGAAACATTAGAAAAAGCTACTAACAGCCTTGTGTCAATTCCAATAATTCAGGACGGATATGAATGTTACAGGACATCAATATACAATGGTCACAAAAAGTCACTTGAAGTTGAGTGGTGTCATGGGATCCCGAAAATGAACCTTAGTATCATATTTTTACAAACATTTTTAGTTTCTTTGTTCTAAAATCAGTCTAATTACAATTACCATTCATTTGGTGTCATGGGATCCCGCAAATGAAGTATAACATTTTAATAAACATTTTCAATTTCTTTTTTCAGTAATCATGCTAACGACAGTTTGTGACTAAGGTAAATACTGAGAAAGGAAAGCTAAGATTGATATCCCAACTCCTTGCTCTGAGTTGCCACTATTTTTAGAGAGAGCGTGGGAATAGCATTTTTGGATTAATCGATAGCATATACCAATGTTGCTGAACTCGTATTTCAAAACCTGAACACAATGTTAGGGTCATAGCTTCCTCCTATTAAAAAGCCATTAGATACAAAAACTAAAGGAATAAGGAAACAAACCACAATTCTCCTGCTATTAAGAATCTATCACAAAAACTAAAGGAATAAGGAAAACAAATACAATTCTTAAACATTGATAGAAATTCTTCAAGTTGAGGGAGAAAACAGTATGGCTTCTGCCTTTCACAGGACTCCTCTACACAGTGCTTTAACAGAGAGAACTGAGAACCCCATTTCCATGTCTCTGTATATTAGTAATATGGATCTATTCCCAGCAAGTCTGCTGGTAACTGAGAGATGTTGTATCTATGTCAGATTCTATTTACTTGCACCGAAGTAGAGGAAATGCCAAAGAAGGTTAATTTTGACTATTTTGATGCTTACCTAAAGGGATATTTATAAAACCGAAAGAAATGTAAGATTTACCTAATAGAAACGGAAACAGAAACTATATTATTTAAAGAATATTGATTTTGGAATGAAATTTGATATTTGAAGAGAGTTGTTCATCTACATTAATCTGCATTTACTTGGTAATTGACATGACCTGCATCTCAAGTATTTGACAAATTGAAGCAGCGTCCATTTATTGAGACTTTAAGGGAAGAGCAAACACAAAGAAGACGACAATTTTTTAAAATTGTCCTCAATTAAAAATTTCATTTTGAAGTTTTGGGTCGTATAACAGATTCTATGAAATTATGAACTATGAAACGGAATAAATGAACTGAGGCTAACAAGGGGTGACATAGGACTAACAAACCTATATCTGTTAGGGCACTTGATCAGGAAGCCTTAAAAGTGCCAGACAGGAGCGAGTTCAAGTCGACCTAGAAGCTATTAGTACCAGACACAAACTGAAACAGTTTGCAATCCGGTGTTATTTTTCAAATCCAATTTCTCGAATGCTTGCATTTACCGTTATTAAATTGAAATTTATGTCTATATCAAACATCTGATTTGCACTGAATAACCAAATTGGAAATATTTAAAAGTTATTTTAAAAGTTAGTGTGAACAATTTTAGGTGTGTTTACGTAAAGAACTAGTGTTACCCTAAATAATTCAGGCATTTCTGAATTTACACAATTGTGATAAGTCACTATAATGTAACAATTCTATGATATAAACGTTCATCAAAACATGTACAAGGTATTCATTCCTGTTTGAAATAAATATTGTTTAATAGTAATAGAATAGGAAGTTTAATTAAATTTCTGTTGATGTAACAGGATCAGGATGTTCGTTGTACGTGTATGTTCGGAGTATGCCCTTAACTCAAAGAGTAATAAAAACCCACACCATCTGTTGATTAACCCACCACTACAAACCCATACTGCCTACTGACCTTTCCCTACCTAATGAATAAAAGTAAGGCGGTATTGGGCGACACCGTATGTTCAAACGATGCAAGCTTTAATCAGCAACCATGTAAAAAATGCAAATGTGTGTATTTTAAAACATATAATTTTCTTGTTACTTTGACCTCTGTTAACTAATGACAAACAACTAGGGATCATCACCTAAACATACAAATATTAAGTTAAATCCAAAGTTACACAAATCATGTCATGTGTCGATGTTTACTCTTGAAATGAGCATAGAGAATCACGGAGAATGCATGCGAATAGTATTAAAATCTATATCATATTCAGTCTAGCTATGTATTGCATCAATTTGTACTCATCCGACCTATCCTCCATCTGCAGACATTGGACGAACCTTACTCATTCACCGTGGAGATCAACTAGGGTGAAAATCCATTTTATATAGTAAGGATTAACGTATATAATTAGAAAAATTCATGTCTCTAAATTATGTTATACATTTTAAAAACAGATCACTTCTATTTCACACGTTAGTTAATATAAGCAAGTGAAACCACTGTATGTGAAGTTGACCATCATTTTCACAGCTGATTTATTCTTGGTATATGCTTGTTGAAATTATGTCCAATGCTATTTTCATCTGATAATGAAGCAGTTATAAAATGTGCTTAGTTAACTTTATTCTATATCAGTCAGACAGAAAGTTGAGAGGACTGCAGACCTGCATTCAATCAATTGGCCGTTATAATGTTCTCACATGAACACATGTACAGTGATATAGTCCACGTTCCCAATGTGAAGTTTCACCAGGTATGAATTGATCATGAATGATTGTGATAGAAAGGGTACTCAAAGGTGAACTGTCACCAACGTAGATATGTAGATAGCTTGCACGGAAGCATTTTCCAAAGTAACAAATGTCCTCTTATTTAATTGCTCATTTATGTTTATCTATTATTCAGAAACATAAACTAATCAAAGTTAATCATTATTGATTAATGGACTCGAATTTCTAACAAATAGACGAAGCAAACTCAGGTTTCGGCCGTATATACGGTAATATGTTCCTCCTAGCGTGAGACAATGTACCTATATCTACTCTATGAACAAAACTAATTCAACTTTCGTGATTAAGTGCTATTGGGTCAAGTAAGTTTCCAGAATAAAAATTGCTCATGTCAGTTTTTAATATAGGATTTCAATGATGTTATTATATTCAGGGTTAAAACTAATTAATAAAGGACTGACCAAACCTCTCATTGCAAGAGGACTTACATTAACACTTCACAAATAGAAACATCATATGAATATATGCATATTTCACATGCAGATATCGCCTACTTTATTGGAAAATGGATTTAACCAAGATCATTACCATGTAACATACATGTGAATCCAGTTTTTCACACATTATCATCAAAACAATAATTTTCAAACAGGAATGTCACGTTTCATACAGATTTGACTCTAAAGAAAGTTCATCTAGATTTTCTTCATGTCTGATATGAATAAAGAGAATTTGCAAGTCTATTTTGACAAGGAAAACCAGACAAATTGGTCAACATTGGATACCGGATTGAAACCGAAAGAAGCCAGACAAATCTGATTGACTGTAATAAAGATTCTTGAATGTTTCTGTTCAAGCGGAAGTTATATTGAAATACTGACATCAAGTATAGATCACCTGTTTATCTTGAGCTTAAGAGTGAAAAGGCCGATCTGACTGCGCTTCGATTAAGTTTATAGTGAACCAACAGTTTGCTAATGCTCAAGATATACTCATGGTAAAAATGGTTGACACCCCCTAATAGTTATAGAAATGAAATGTTATATAAACAACGTAACGTGTCAGTTTCGATTATTTTTTGGTAAAACATGTAACTACATGATGTCATTTTGTGAATAGTGTCCTTGAGCATTTGCTATTTCTCCACTTGTACTTTAAAATACCAAAGAAAGGGAATATCAGAAAAATGAATTTTAGTCTGAATAGTTCATTCTTTGTGTCTTGAGATCTTGGCATTGGTACATCGTTTCAGTGTTTGAGTGTTCTCGTTTCGGTTATAATAAATAAGTAAGAGATGCATTTGAAAAATTTATATTCTACTGAATCCAAATATACCCAAAATAAGACAAAAACAGAAAATGGATTTTAAATGGAATTAAATGCATGGACAATTGATATTGTTCGATATTAAGCTATTTTCAAAAGTGAATGGCACAAACACATGTTCTAAACTATGAAATATTTGCCATGTATGTATTGTGTGCGAATGCGACTCCATGAACGATTTTGATACATTCAATAAGACATACTTTAGAAACTTAAGCATCGATCCAAGATTAGTATACCAATTGATAAAATTGCAGATAGGGTCATAATAAAATGTGTGTAATGGTTTGTTAATTTTTACTTTTTGAAAATAAATATATCAAACATATTGAATATACTGATTGTGAGAAAGCTATAAACTATAAAATGCTAAATACGATGCCATGTTCAGGAGCAATGGATCACTCAATTGTTTGATATGATTACAGTGTAGTCTTATGCTCTCCTACAATGTGCCAATAATAATTCAAGAAATAACCTTGACTATAGTAGATTTCTAGACCTGTTACCGTCTAACATGAAACTAAGCTCCTGAATTCCTCTGTGATTAATTCTTAACACTAGTCCTAATATATTGACCTCTAAAACCTGGAATAAGATGTTCGTCCACTCTGCTGTTCGTGTCTCGAGAAATTCTCAAAAGATGTATAAAACCCTGACATCCTCGCCTCTTCAGTATATTATATAGATTAATCTGTACCTATCTACCGTCTGTTGCATAAGCAATGGAAGGTTTTATATCACTACACTCAGAACGAGAGGCAGAAGACGAAATAAATATAAAACCTTCCTGTAAGATTTAACTTAATTTAATTTAGTTATGTATTGCTAAAATAAAACAGTGAGTGTACATGTGTGTTCACGACACTGTGAACCCAGCCAGTCGAACATAGTCGTAAGCATTCAGTTATGGTCAAAGAATTTCAATGTTTAGATAATTCAGTGCTAATAAATGAATATATGAAAAGAAATAGAATACCGATTCTAAATTAAATGCCTTTTCATAAGAGATAGTTAAGGTAACTGAATAATTAAAAACTCGATATAGTTCAATTTATAAAGAAAAAGTATGAAATTCGTTTTGAGACTTTAAACTTTAAACCGATAATATGGTATATCAAAAACATTAACCATTCAGAGATGAACAAAATGATAGTTGCATGCTACCCTGCATGGATATTTAAAGGTCCAACCATACAATAAATAACTTCAGTAATCATGACATCAATTCATTATATAGTTTATATATATAATTTAAAATATATGAAACGAAAGACGACAAAGCCTAAATCAGTTCCGCCTTCTCATGGGCTTATGTCAAGGTCAGGAATGAGGTAAATTTTGCACTTTCATGAACTCAAGCACAAATTGTAAAATGATGAAATTGTATGGTGATAGATGAAGGATCATCGTAGTTTTCATAACTTCGAGCGTGTTGTTAATCATATAAATAGATAGTTATAGACATTGATATTGTTTAGTGTCACGAGTAGGATTAATAATACTGTAACTTATTTTCACAACAAATTTGAAACAGAAAGCTTATCAAACCAATTTTGGCGGTTGAAACAATGGTTGAAACAATGCACTGACGAAATAACGGATAATTGAAATAGTGTTTTGCCTTCAAACAAGAATTTGAGTTCTTATGAAAACATTGTCTTCAATGAGTGGTACGCTAATCACACTTTAATAGTTGTGTAAATTGTCTAAAGATTTTAGAAATTCATGGAGTCAAGGACTTTTTAAACATTGAATGAGTCCATATATTTTTGTGCAAATTACCGTACCGAAATTTTAGTATCTGCTCTCAAAACCTTGCCGTATCAAATACGGTTTAGGTACCATAATCTTACTTATGAGAAAGAGAAATAAAATTTACAATTACGTAATGGAGAATGCATTCGGAGCTGTGGATTTGTAAAAAATAATCAACGAGCCCCGAAGGGCCGAGTTGATTATTTTTAACGAATCGACTGCTCCGAATGCATTCTCGATCTTAATCCATATATGACGTCACGAAACATGCATATGTGATTATTTTATTATTTGAAACAATTGATTTCAATACTTGGACACCAAAATCAATTATTTTCAATTTCGGTGCTCATTCATCGTAGTAGCTGCGAACCAGATGAAATCGATTCTTCCACGCACGTGCAGCGCAAAACTTCACACGAGTCGAAGTGATTGACAGCTAACACTCTGCCTTTCCATGCCTTCCTCGTGCGTTACAAGAACACGGGACTCTTACTGACAAACAATCCTAAGGTTTCTAACAGCGTCTTGTGGCCTAATGGTTAGGAGCGCTGACTACCAAGCGAAGGGTTGCATGTTCGAATCAAGGTTCATGTATCACAACAATTTATTTGTCTAGTTGAGAGATAAGATCCTATTCAGATACACCAAGACAAAATACATCAGTCTCGAAAATTGTACTTGATTAGCCATTACTGAAAATGTCTAAAACCTAACACCCCTCCTGACTGGGACAGTCAATGACCAGTAGATTCCTAAATAATAATCAACTGATAACACAATAAATAGAGTGACGTCATGACCATGGATTAATTAAAAAAAAATACAATCGTTGAATACCACAACAGAGTATGTGATTGGGTTCTTTTCTGAAGTCACATAACATTTACTAAACGCGTTAACGACTACGTAAACGACAAGACCAAGTACCACAAGAGTTCTCTCCCTCATTTATCCCAATCTCAATGCTAGGATCATACCTTCCTGCTCATATTAAATTCTATCACAAAAACTAATAGAATAAGAACAATTCCCACAGTTTTCAAAAGTTAAATGAAAGTCCTTAATTTGAAGTAGATAACATTATGGCTGATTTCTTAATTTGACAGGGTACCTTTAACAGAGAACTGAGGAACTATATGTCCTTGCCGCTGTGGATAAGTAATAAAGATATATTTCTAGCATGTCACCTGGTAACTAAGATATGTTGGTATGAACATTTATATTTGAAGAGAGTTGTTCAAACTACTTGGTTTGCAAATATGCGTAATGGTGTGTAATGTTTTACTATTCGACCATAAATGAATCTGATATAAACAATATCTTGATTGTGATTAAACTACAAACCATCAAATGTTAAATGATTTTAAGGATCAATGGAAACACAGCACTTTATTGTTTATAGCGTTTACAGTGTAGTCTTATGATTTCCTACAATGTGTCAATACTTATTCAAGAAATAACCTTGACCGTTTCTAAACGTGTTACCTTCTACCATAAACGCTCGGAAATTCCGCAGTTATGAAATCTTAACACTAGTCTATTATCTTGACCTCTGAAACTTGGATTAAGATTTTCATCCACTCTGCTGATCGCTTCTCGAGAAATTCTCGACAGATGTATAAAACCCTGTCATCCTCGCCTCTTCAGTTAACTGCATAGATTAATCTGTACCTATGTACCGTGTCTTGCATTAGTTGTTAAAGCAATGGAAGATTTTAAATCACTGCAGTCAGAAGGAGAGCCATGAGACGAACGAAATATAAATCCTTTCTGTAACAGTTAACTGGATGCTTACCAGACTAATTTGGTTAAGTACTGGGAAAAAAAACAGTAAGTATACATTATGTTCAGGACATTGTGAACTCAGGATTGTCGGAAATAGAATTGTAGACATTTAATTGTGGTTAAAGAAGTTAAACGTTTCGATAGTTCAATCCTAATAAATGATTGTAATAGGAGAAAAGAGATAGGATAAAAATGAACTAAATGTCTTTCGTAAGAATGTTGAGGAGTTATTTCAAAATGAAGAATATTGTGCAAACAAATACCAGAATAATCGAAATTCGATATAATATGATATATAAAGAAAAGTATGTCAATCACATAGCCATTTTGAGAAACATTCACAATTCAATATTATATCAACAACATTAACTCTTTGGGTATGAACAAAATGATCGTTGTACGCTTGCCTTCTAGGAAAGTTAATGGTACATACATACAAACAATTAAAAACTTCAATAATCACCAAATCAAGTCATTTACATAACTAGTTAGCAAAATAAATGCAGTCATAAGAGACAGTGAAACATGTCAATACATTGCTTTAATCAGATCATCCTTCTGAAAAACTTATTTACATCAAGGTGAGAAATGAGAGAATTGATTAATATCGTTAAATTCTTTACTGTCATAATATCTGAACTCAAGCACAAATTGTGTTATAAGCCTTTGCGGTCCATTTTTAAAATTGTTCTTTCGGTATACATGTGAAATTAAACAATAATACTTTAAAAGATTATTATATGATGCGAATACATACATAAGAGATGGAAAGATTAATATCGTATGTGAATGTAAATTATTGACCTTGTGCACATTAGGAACTGACAGATACTCCAGTTACATGTATATGGTGTGATAAAATAGAACAGTTCCTTTGTATGTATCATACATATGTAATGAAATGACAAAACTTGTGATGAATATGACTGGTGCTGGATTCAGCTGTATTAGCGTTTTTGGGACAAGCTACCTTTGAGAGTAAATAATGTTTAATGTATAATGAAATATGTAACTATTTGAAATAAAACGTGTTCGAAATGTTTTGAAAGAGAATTTACTCTTCATTGTACACTTTCACTAAAGAAAGTATAATCATTGCAGTGTGCTACCTTTACTTTTAATTAAAGTGAAACTGCACGTGAATAAAAATGTATTTAATTGCCATTACATGTTCACATCGTGCCATTATTCAACGATACCATGACTAATATGCTTTAAAATCAGTATGTGTGTTTTAGTTTTGTTGATGCACAAAGGGTAAACACGGTATGGATATCAGATATTTAATCTGATATGTTCTAGATCTTGAAATTTTTAATGACGTTATGAAACCATTTCAGACGTCACCAAGTTTGCGATAACATCGAAGTATTTAATAGGATACGAAAGTGTTATATCCTAACTGGTGATTTGAACTGAAAATCAAGTCAGTCTGCATTTGTAACAATACAATGTTGTCAGACGATGTTAAATAAAGATTCTTATCTGATTTCCAGGAGATTCCTAGTCCTGCAACACTCACGATTTAACGAAAAGAACTTTCAATAATGATACCTAATTAGATGAACAGCAATGCCAAATTGCAGTTGAGGGAATTAATCTAGACATGATCTTTTCAAATACATTGATTTTGATGCATTGTATCGCTTTGTTGGCAATAGTGTAATTTTCTTTTCAATTTATTCTACGAATTCAGGAAAGCAGTGATCGGATTTGAAAAAGTTGAAAAACCAAACCTAAAATATGTGATTGCTTTTTTCTTTTTCTGAAGTCACATAACTTTTGTCCTTCAAGCACTACTTAAATGACAAGACGAAGTACCCACAGCATCCTCTCCTTGATTTATCCCCCGCTTTCAGTGTGTATATCAATTTCCGTTTCTCGTATGTAACATTACCAGTTGAAATTGTGACAGGTGTTTTGTTGGTTACAAAAGAAACAAAGAAAAAGAAGTGAGAGTAAGATAACTTCAGTAGTGGAATTTAAATGAATGGTTTTCAAACTAATTTGTGAAACGCCAGAAGGACATATTGTCTATTATGTTGAATCATTTCAATGCACACGCTCCCACGTGCGTCTTCGACCAAAAGGTGGAATGCCCTATTGGATCCTTCCAAAAAATCAATACAAGAATCCCATAATCTATTGCATAGTGTCATAATGTGCCAATAAATCCTGTCTTTGATCACTGGAAACATTAGAAAAATCTACTAACAGCCTTGTGTCAATGTCAATAATTCAGGACGGATATGAATGTTACAGGACGGATATGAATGTTACAGGACATCAATATGCAATGGTCACAACAATTCACTTGTCATCTGAGGTTCTAATTTTGAAATTTCATTCTTTCTAGGACACCAAGCTTAGGTATCACAATGAACATTTACATAATCCTCGCTACGATCTTTAAAATAACCAGAGTTTTCGAATTTGAGTATTGTCATGGGGTCCCGAAAATACACCTTAGTATCATATTGTAACAAAGTTTTTAGTTTCTATGTTTTTTCTTCTATTTTCTGTTATCAGACTTAGTACAATTACGTGTGTCATGGGATCCCGCAAATGAACCTAAGTATAACATTTTAATAAACATTCACCTCAGAGCTATTGGCACTGCGGAATCTGCCCACTCACGTATTCGATCCCTCATTCTCAGTAGACTGGACTACTTTAACAGTCTTTACTCTGGTCTTAGTGACACTCTTCTTGACAAACTCCATAAGGTCCAAAACACTGCGGCACACATAATAACTCGTTCCTCCAAACAGAGTCACAACACCCCAGTTCTTAAAAGGACGGCATTGGATGCCAGTGAAGGCCAGAATCCAGTTCAAGGTACTTTGTCTCTCTTACAAATCCCTTCATGGTCAGGCTCCTAGTTACATCGCTGAACTTATCACTCCCTATGTTCCAGCCCGTGAACTGCGCTCGCAGCAACAACACCTCTTGGTAGTTCCTCCCTTCAAGTTAAAAATATTTGGTCAAAGATCATTCTCCCATACTGCTCCAGTCTTGTGGAACTCATTACCCCTTGGACTCATTTAAAACTCGGCTCAAAACACACCTGTTTACAAAGTTCTACGACTAAAAGACAACAGATTTCACGGCCTCTGTAATTTTAATTGTAGCGCCATGAGCATGTTTTAGAGCGTGGATGTGTGCACACAAGAAATATGCACTATTATTATTATTATTTTGAATTTAATTTTTTCAGTAATAGGGCTACAGTTTGTGACTAAGAAAAATACTGAGAAAGGAAAGCTAAAAGTATATTCCAACGCCTTGCTCTGAGATGTCACTATTTTGAGAGAGAGCGTGGGAATAGCATTTTTGGATTTATCAATAGCATAAACCAATGTTGGTGAACTCGTATTTCAAAACCTGAACATAATGTTAGGATCATAGCTTCCTGCTCTTATTAAAATTATATTACAAAAACTGAAGGAATAAGGAAAAAAGACACAATTCTCAACAGCAATTGGAATTCTTGTTGAGGGAGACAACCTTATGGCTTCTTTCTTATCAATTTCACAGGACTCCTCTACACAGTGCTTTAACAGAGAGAACTGAGAACCCCATTTCCCTGCCTCTGTGGATTAGTAGTAATTTGGATCTATTTCCAGCAAGTCCGCTGGTAACTAAGAGATGTTGTATCTATGTCAGATTCTATTTACTTGCAAGAAGAAGAGGAAATCTTACAAAGAAGGTTAATTTTGACTATTTTGATGCTGACCTGAAGGGATTTTTAAAAAAACGAAATAAATGTAAGATTAACCTAATAGAAACGGAAGCAGAAACTATATTATTTAAAGAAATTTGATATTTGAAGAGAGTTGTTCATCTACATTAATCTGCATTTACTTGGTAAATGACATGACCTGCATCTCAAGTATTTGACAAATTGGAGCAACGTCCATTTATTGAGACTTTAGGGGAAGAGCAAACACAAAGAAGACGAAAATTCTTCAAAATTGTCCTCAATTGAAAATTGGAAATTTCATTTGGAAGTTTTGGGTCGTTTTACAGGACATCAATATGCAATGGTCACAAAAAGTCACTTGAAGTTGAGTGGTGTGTTGGGATCCCGAAAATGAACCTTAGTATCATATTTTAAGAAACATTTTTAGTTTCTTTGTTCTAAAATCAGTCTAATTACAATTACCATTCATTTGGTGTCATGGGATCCCGCAAATGAAGTATAACATTTTAATAAACATTTTCAATTTATTTTTTCAGTAATCATGCTAACGACAGTTTGTGACTAAGGTAAATACTGAGAAAGGAAAGCTAAGAGAGATATCCCAACTCCTTGCTCTGAGTTGCCACTATTTTTAGAGAGAGCGTTGCATTTTTGGATTAATCGATAGCATATACCAATGTTGCTGAACTCGTATTCCAAAACCTGAACACAATGTTAGGATCATAGCTTCCTGCTATTAAGAATCTATCACAAAAACTAAAGGAATAAGGAAAAAAAAAAAATCTTAAACATTGATAGAAATTCTTCAAGTTGAGGGAGAAAACATTATGGCTTCTGTATTTCACAGGACTCCTCTACACAGTGCTTTAACAGAGAGAACTGAGAACCCCATTTCCATGTCTCTGTGGATTAGTAATATGAATATATTCACAGCAAGTCTGCTGGTAACTAAGAGATGCTGTATCTATGTCAGATTCTTTTTACTTGCACAGAAGTAGAGGAAATGCAAAATAAGGTTAATTTTGACTTTTTTGATGCTGACCTGAAGGGATATTAATAAAACTGAAAAAAATGTAAGATTTACCTAATAGAGACAGAAACAGAAACTATATTAATTAAAGAATATTGATTTTGGAATGAAATTTGATATTTGAAGAGAGTTGTTCATCTACATTAATCTGCATTTACTTGGTTAATGACATGACCTGCATCTCAAGTATTTGACAACTTGGAGCAACGTCCATTTATTGAGACTTTAAGGGAAGAGCAAATACAAAGAAAACGACAATTATTTTTTAAAATTGTCCTCAATTCAAAACGGGAAATTTCATTTTGATCTTTGGTTTCGTATTACACATTCTATGAAATTATGAACTATGAAACGGACAAAATGAACTGAAGCTAACAAGGGGCGACACAGGACAAACAAACCTTTAGCTGTTAGGACACTTGATCAGGATGCCCTAAATGAGCCAGACAGGAGCTAAAGTTCAAGTCGACCTACAAGCTATTAGTACCAGACACAAACTGAAACAGTTTGCAATCCGGTGTAACTTTTCAAATCCAATTTCTTGAATGCTTGCGTTTACCGCTATTGAATTGAATTTTACGTCTTTATAAACAAATGTGATTTGCACTGAGTAGCTAATTTTGAAATTTCGTCAAAATAGCTTACATACATAATTTCATGTAATAGATAGAGGACGAGCAGCTGTACATTATCGGGAGATAATTTTACGGGTTTGAGAGGGTTGGGCAAGCTGTGAACCAGTTTTATGAACATGATACCCGAACGCAACCAGATAATTGTACATCTATCGGGATATAATTGTACTCCACATGACCACAATACAATCATACTATTGGACGAAAGCATTTGAAATGCTCTAATTATACCCCCCTATAGCGGTCATTCGATTACCAGTTCCGAAATATTATTTTTTACGGAGTTATGGCCCTTGAATCCGAAATTGAACTTAGTACGAAAAGAACTGTGATGCTCCAATGGGGACAACTTTTCCCGGAAACTATTACATCTAGGTGAATGAAATTTAATATGGAGGTAGTCCAGGTCATTTATCATCGAGTTCGAAAACCAGTTCCGAAATATTATTTTTAACGGAGTTATAGCCCTTGAATCCGAAATTGAACTCAGTACCAAAAGAACTGTGATGCTCCAATGGGGAGAAGTTTTCTCGGAAACTATTACATCTAGGTGAATGAAATTTAACATGGAGGTAGTCCAGATGATACTCTTCATCGAGTTCACAGTCCTGTTCCGAAATATTCCTTGAATCTGTAATTGAACTTGGTACAACTTACCGGTGTGATGCTCTAATGGGAAAAATTAAGTTACCTGAAAAATATTACATCTGGGTGAATGAAATTTTGTAATAACAAAGCCAGTTCCTAAAATTATTTTGGACAATATTATGATGCTTGAAGCTGTTTTTTAAACATAGTAACCTTCACATCTATAATTCTCAATGGACGGATAGCGGATGGCGGGGGTATGTGAGCCATGCTCACTTTTTTCTTGTTTTCATTAAAGGTTACTATGAACTATTATAGGTGTGTTTACCTAAAGAACTGGTGTTGCCCTACATGATTCAGGTATTTCTAAATATGCACACTTATGATAAGCGGCTATTTTGTAACAATTCTATGATATAAGTGTTGATCAAAACATATATTCGTGTTTGAAATCAAGATTGTATAATATGAATAGAATAGGAAGTATGAATACTCTCTGTTGATGTAACAAGATCCGGATGTTTATTGTATGTTCAAACTATTCCCGTTTTTTTTCAACCATGTAATTCAATGCATAAATGCCTGAATATTAGTATTTCCCGAGCGAGAGCGAGTGATATACCGATATTCAGGCACGAGTGTCGTAAACATAGTATGACATAGACATGAATATGATATTATGTTTATTACCTAAGTCGTGAAATTAATGAAAATACACTAAAATACACGTTCAACCATAGGCTGACGACCCACCTTCGCCAGATTTAGAACGCAACGCCATAGACGACGCGTGAAGTCATAATATTGTCTATGACGTTGATATTTTGCCCTAGGGCATCGTATGAAAAATATGAACCCCGATATGATTGCCCTCGTAGGTAATAAGGCTCCGTATTTGTAATTATTATGGGTAATATTACAAAAATAAGAATAAATAGGAATAAACACAGGACAAAAAATGGTGGAATCCGCTTGCCGGTACCTTTCGGATTCTTCTAGATTTTACAGGAACCGCCAATTTTTGGGAGAATCCGGAGGGATCCGGAAATCAGATTCCACCACTTTTTGTCCTTTGAAAAGAAAGGAAATCACACTGTATAATCTGTTGGCAAGACAACCATATACCAAAGGAATATGTAGGCTTAATTGAAAATGGTTGGGGTTTACAAAGTATGATCGCACCATTTAGATCAAATTCAAGAGGAGTAGCTATTCTTTTAACAATGATGTTTATCTGACTATATATAGAACATTAGAAGATGAGAGTGGTAATTGTATAATTGCTGACGTAACCGTTGACGAAAAAAGATTCACACTTACAAATGTATATGGACCAAACAGTGATGATCCTAACTTCTATGTCAAACCTTTTGAAAGTATTAATTATTTTGACAATGAACCAATAGCTAAAGTTGGAGATTGAAATTTATTTATTGATCCTGCAGTTGATTTGGAAAACTATAAAAATATTAACAATCCTTAGGCTAGAAACATTATTATAGATAAGATTGAATCATTTGATCTTGTAGATGTTTGGAGAGCGCTAAATCAAGGTATTAGATAATTTACATGGTGGAAAAAAATCCAAGACAACAAGCAAGATTGGATTTTTAAAAAATATCTCAAGATTTGTTAAATCTTACAATTGATTCTGATATTATAACTGGATATAAAACAGACCACTCAGCTGTGACTTTTACTTTCTCCAATACCATAAACCAAGAAAAAGGGAGGGGTTATTGTAAATTTAATACTTCCTTATTATTTAGAAATACTTGCCATTTCCTTATTATTACATACTGAATATGCAGATTTGGTTAGATCAATCCTAAATGAAACTATACAAGAATAATCTGATATAGATGAACTTGCAGATATTGATGACTCTGAAGTTAAACTTCAAATTGATGATAGTTTATTCTTTGAAACATTTTTGATGAAAGTAAGAGGTAAATCTATTTCATTTTAATCCTTTCTCAAGAAGAAAACAAAAGATAAAACTTGTGAATAAGAAACAAAAATTAAGGACCTTGAGGATAGAATTAGAAAAGACTTTCAAAATATTGATGAAGCATTACTTTCCAAACTTTAACAAGCAAAATGATAATTGCAACAAATAAAAAAGGAAGTGATGAGAAGAATTCAGCTTAGAAACAGGGTGACTAACTAACTGGTGATTTGAACTGAAAATCAAGTCAGTCTGCATTTGTAACAATACAATGTTGTCAGACGATGTTAAATAAAGATTCTTATCTGATTTCCAGGCGATTCCTAGTCCTGCAACACCCACGATTTAACGAAAAGAACTTATATTTAATAATGATACCTAATTAGATGAACAGCAATGCCAAATTGCAGTTGAGGGAATTAATCTAGACATGATCATTCCAAATACATTGATTTTGATGCATTGTATCGTTTTGTTGGCAATAGTGTAATTTTCTTTTCAATTTATTCTACGAATTCAGGAAAGCAGTGATCGGATTTGAAAAAGTTGAAAAACCAAACCTTAAATATGTGATTGCTTTTTTCTTTTTCTGAAGTCACATAACTTTTGTCCTTCAAGCACTACTTAAATGACAAGACGAAGTACCCACAGCATCCTCTCCCTGATTTATCCCCCGCTTTCGGTGTGTATATCAATTTCCGTTTCTCGTATGTAACATTACCAGTTGAAATTGTGACAGGTGTTTTGTTGGTTACAAAAGAAACAAAGAAAAAGAAGTGAGAGTAAGATAACTTCAGTAGTGGAATTTAAATGAATGGTTTTCAAACTAATTTTGTGAAACGCCAGAAGGACATATTGTCTATTATGTTGAATCATTTCAATGCACACGCTCCCACGTACGTCTTCGACCAAAGGGTGATATGCCCTATTGGATCCTTCCAAAAAATCAATACAAGAATCCCATAATCTATTGCATAGTGTCATAATGTGCCAATAAATCCTGTCTTTGATCACTGGAAACATTAGAAAAAGCTACTAATAGCCTTGTGTCAATGTCAATAATTCAGGACGGATATGAATGTTACAGGACGGATATGAATGTTACAGGACATCAATATGCAATGGTCACAACAATTCACTTGTCATCTGAGGTTCTAATTTTGAAATTTCATTCTTTCTAGGACACCACGCTTAGGTAACACAATGAACATTTGCATAATCCTCGCTATGATCTTTAAAATTACCAGAGTTTTCGAATTTGAGTATTGTCATGGGGTCCCGAAAATACACCTTAGTATCATATTTTAACAAACGTTTTTAGTTTCTATGTTTTTTCTTCTATTTTCTGTTATCAGACTTAGTACAATTAGGTGTGTCATGGGATCCCGCAAATGAACCTAAGTATAACATTTTAAAGAGCCATCACGGATGTTAGTGTTTCAAATTTTTGGAAAATATACTTATAACGTCATTCGCCAGAGAATCTTTTATCTACAACATGGCATATGTTAAATAATTTTCATATCACGACAATGTATTGCAATTTGGTTTCAAGGAGAACTATCACTTCGACTAGCGCGCGCTACGGGTATCTGACGTATATAAACAGAGTCCCCTTTTTTGCGTAATACGTACTACACAAACAGCAAGCGCTTCCGAAGCGTGAAGGCTCGTCTCTAGCGCAAGTCGCCATAACAACCCATGTGCTGCACGTGCTGCACGTGTCTCTCTAGCAAAGTACCCTTGTCACATATTACTGAATGTGACGATTGCTTTACAAACTATGTTTCTAAATGTCCTGAGAATATACAAATTACTTCCTGTTAAATGTTCTTTTTATTGAGATAAGACCAGCAAATTATGAAATTTTTTTACTCTCATTAATTATAAAATTCAAGCAAAATACCTAGTTGGATAAAACAATTATTCCAATATCTGTAGCAAATACATAATTAAATGAAATGGTAAATAAATAACCATCAAAAAATTATATATTTTGATTTCTTTCATTGCTCATATTTTTTGTTATTCTTTCGTGTCTTTGTTTACTGTGTGTGAGCTAGACCATAATGCTTTGCGCTTGAAAATAATAGACTGGATCTATATTTAGACTGGAAAACACCTTTACTACTTAATGCAATTTCTCGGCTTATTTTAAGTTGGAAAAATTAGGGAAAAATTAAGTGTATTTATTTCACGGAGATAGATTTTTGGAAAAAATTTGATATTTTCATCAACATCCGTGATGGCTCTTTAATAAACATTCACCTCAGAGCTATTGGCAACATTCGTCCTCTCCTCACTGCGGAATCTGCCCACTCACTTATTCGATCCCTCTTTCTCAGTAGACTGGACTACTGTAACAGTCTTTACTCTGGTCTTAGTTACACTCTTCTTGACAAACTCCATAAGGTCCAAAACACTGCGGCACGCATAATAACTCGTTCCTCCAAACAGAGTCACATCACCCCAGTACTGAAACGACTGCATTGGTTGCCAGTGAAGGCCAGAATCCAGTTCAAGGTACTTTGTCTCTCTTACAAATCCCTTCATGGTCAGGCTCCTAGTTACATCGCTGAACTTATCACTCCCTATGTTCCAGCCAGTGAACTGCGCTCGCAGCAACAACACCTCTTGGTAGTACCTCCCTTCAAGTTAAAAATATTTGGTCAAAGATCATTCTCCCATACTGCTCCAGTCTTGTGGAACTCATTACCCCTTGAACTAAAGCTCTCCCAAACACTGGACTCATTTAAAACTCAAAACTGCCTCTGTTTTGTAATTTTAATTGTAGCGCCATGAGCATGTTTTTGAGCGTGGATGTGTGCACACAAGAAATATGCATTATTATTATTATTATTTTGAATATAATTTTTCAGTAATCAGGCTACAGTTTGTGACTAAGGAAAATACTGAAAAAGGAAAGCTAAAAGTGATATCCCAACTCCTTGCTCTGAGATGTCACTAGTTTAAGAGAGAGCGTGGGAATAGCATTTTTGGATTAATCGATAGTATATACCAATGTTGGTGAACTCGTATTTCAAAACCTGAACATAATGTTAGGATCATAACTTCCTGCTCTTATTAAAATTATATCACAAAAACTAAAGGAATAAGAAAAAAAAGACACAATTCTCAACATCAATTGAAATTCTTGTTGAGGGAGACAACCTTATGGCTTCTTTCTTACCAATTTCACAGGACTCCTCTACATACTGCTTTAGCAGAGAGAACTGAGAACCCCATTTCCATGCCTCTGTGGATAAGTAATATGGATCTATTCCCAGCAAGTCTGCTGGTAACTAAGAGAATATAATCTATGTCAGATTCTATTTACTCGCAAAAAGAAGAGGAAATCTGACAAAGAAGGTTAATTTTGACTATGTTGATGCTGACCTGAAGGGATATTAATAAAACTGAAAAAAATGTAAGATTTACCTAATAGAAACAGAAACAGAAACATAAACTATATTATTTAAAGAATATAGATTTTGGTATGAAATATGATATTTGAAGAGAGTTGTTCATCTACATTAATCTGCATTTCCTGGTAAATGACATGACCTGCATCTCAAGTATTTCACAAATTGGAGCAACGTCCATTTCTAGAGACTTAAAGGGCAAACACAAAGAAAACGAGAATTCTTTTTTAAAATTGTCCTCAATTCAAAACGGGAAATTTCATTTTGATCTTTGGTGTCGTATTACACATTATTACACATGAAATTATGAACTATGAAACGAACAAAATGAACTGAAGCTAACAAGGGGCGACATAGGACAAACAAACCGTCAGCTGTTAGGGCACTTGATCAGGATGCCCTAAATGAGCCAGACAGGAGCTCAAGTTCAAGTCGACCTACAATCTATTAGTACCAGACACAAACTGAAACAGTTTGCAATCCGGTGTAACTTTTCAAATCCAATTTATTGAATTCTTGCGTTTACCGTTATTGAATTGAAATTTATGTCTTTATAAAAAAAATGTGATTTGCACTGAATAGCCAATTTTGAAATTTCGTCAAAATAGTTTACATACATCATTTTATGTAATAGATAGAGGACGAGTAGCTGTACATTATCGGGAGATAAATTTACGGGTTTGAGAGGGTTGGGCGAGGCTGTGAACCAGTTTTATGAACAAGATACCCGAACCAGACAACTGTACATCTATCGGGATATAATGGATATCGGGATATAATGGACTCCACATGACCACAATACAATCATAGGATTGGACGAAAGCATTTGAAAGTGCTCTAATTTTCATTAAAGGTTACTGTGAACTATTATAGGTGTGTTTACCTAAAGAACTTGTGTTGCCCTACATGATTCAGGTATTTCTAAATATGCACAATTATGATAAGCGGCTTTTTTGTAACAATTCTATGATATAAGCGTTGATCAAAACATATATTCGTGTTTGAAATCAAGATTGTATAATATGAATAGAATAGGAAGAATGAATACTCTCTGTTGATGTAGACAATGTTGTATGTTAAGTCCTCTTTTATTCATATTTTTCATAAACCAGTTGGCTGTTGATTTACAAAAGGATGAGCCAAGAGGCATTTTTGTAAATGATGTAGTCTAAGTCATAAAACTGCTGCTTTTTGCAGATGATATTGTGCTAGTTGTAGATTCTGTTGCTGATCTACAGAGGAAGTTGAACGTTTTAGAAGAATTTTGCAATAAATGGGGATTGGAAGTGAATATGGAAAAATCAAACATAATTGTTTTTCGTAATGGTGGAAAACTCAAGAATGTAGAAAAGTGGTATTAAAAAGGCCAAGAACTGAAAACAGTTTCTTATTATAAATATTTAGGAATAATTTTTTCGTCACGACAATGTTGGTCAACAGCATGTGAAACTCTAGCAAATCAAGCCTCCAAGGCATGTTTCCCTATTTACCAGTTAATGAAATCTTACCCAGACCTTTCAATGAATGTAATTGTGTCTATATTTGATACAAAGATTTCTCCAATTGCTTGTTATGGCAGTGAAATATGGGGATTTAAGTTTCGCGAAAGTGTAGAAAAAGTCCTTTAGTAATTTCTTCAAAACCTATCTTGGTATAAGTAAAAGATCTTCATCAAAGGCGGACCTCGGTGAAATTGGGCGTTACCACCTTTCTATACGTTATTTTTGTCGTTGTATAAGATACTGGTGTAGGTTGAATCATATGGACTCGTCACGACATCCCCACGCCTGTTATAACATACTTAAAGCACAGGATGAAGCGGGCAGTGTAAACTGGGCTTCACATGTTAGATTGCTACTAATTCAGATAGGTTATTCATATGCCTGGATGTTTCAGGAATGTGGAAATGTATCCCAATTCATGACTTTGTTCAAACAAACTTGCATTGATTTAGACATCCAATCTTGGTATGGGCAAGTAGAATAATCGACATTTCTCAAGTTATATTCATCCTTTAAAACTATATTTGGACAAGAAAAGTATCTAAGTTTTGACATTGATAAGGATTTGAAAAATGTACTTGTAAAGTTTAGATGCCTGTCACACAATTTAAGAATTCAAAAAATGCGTTTGAACAAATTCACCCCTTATTCTGAATTATTATGCGACCGTTGTAACTTGAGAACTATTGAAGATGAATTTCATTTTGTTCTTGTTTGTCCTTTCTTTAGGGAAAGTAGAACAAAACTCATACCAAATCGATTTTGTAATTTTCTAACACAGCAAAAGTTTGTGGAACTTTTGTCAAATAAAAATGTAAGAATACTTAAAGGTTTAGCTATCTATTTGAAAAGAAATTTGTATGTATGAAATTAAGCTCGCACACCGAAATGTATATGTATTATAGCAAACATTGTTTAAATGTACATTATTTTTGTATTTGTACTCTGGGCCATGTGGCCTCCAATGCTGAATACAATCTATATATCTCTCTCTCTCTGTTGATGAAACAAGATCCGGATGTTTGTTGTATGTTCAAACTATCCCCGTTTTTTTTTCCAACCATGTAATTCAATGCATATGTGTACATTTCTTTAAACATGTTTGGAGTATACCCTTAAATAAAAGAGTAATACAAACCTAAACTGCCTAAATGTGTTTGTACCAAGAACTCACACAAATTGAAATCAGTTGATTAACCAACCACGACAACCCATAATGCATTCTGTCCTTTCCTTACCTAATAAATAAAAGGTAGGCATTATGGGTGGACAGTGTATGCTCAAACGATTCCCGTATTACTCAGCAATCATGTAAATAAATGCAGATGTGTCCATTTAAAAAACAACATTGTTCTCTTGTTATTGTGACCCCTGTCGACCGATGACAAAACAACTAATGATCATCAGAAAAAAAAAGTTTCCACCTGGAGTATACAGCTGATACAAACTCTTCTCATGTGATTGTAATACCAGAACCATCTGATATAAGCAGCATAGTATGAAGTGCAAGATTCTTGTAACTTTAGATATGACATTAACATAAGGCTCCTTATTTGTAATAATTATGGGTAATATTACAAAAATAAGAATAAATAGGAATAAACACAGGACAAAAAATGGTGGAATCCGCTTGCCAGAATCTTCCGGATTTTACAGGATCCGCCAATTTTTGGGAGAATCCAGAAGGATCCGGAAATCGGATTACACCACTTTTTGTCCTTTGAAAAGAAAGGAAATGATAAATATTTACAGGAAAAAATCACACTGTATAATCTGTTTGCAAGACACCCATATACCAAAGGAATATGTAGGCTTAATGAAAAATGATTGGGGTTTACAAAGTATGATCGCACCATTAAGATCAAATTCAAGAGGAGTAGCTATTCTTTTTAACAATGATGTTTATCTGACTATACATAGAACATTAGAAGATGAGAGTGGTAATTGTATAATTGCTGACATAACCGTTGACGAAAAAAGATTCACACTTACAAATGTGTATGGACCAAACACTGATGATCCTAACTTCTATGTCAAACTTTTTGAATGTATTTGTAATTTTGACAATGAATCAATAGCTAAAGTTGGAGATTGAAATTTAGTTATTGATCCTGCAGTTGATTTGGAAAACTATAAAAATATTAACAATCCTTAGGCTAGAAACATTGTTTTAGATAAGATTGAATCACTTGATCTTGTAGATGTTTGGAGAGCGCTAAATCAAGGTATTAGATAGTTTACATGGTGGAAAAAAATCCAAGACATCAAGCAAGATTGGACTATTGGACATTTAATACTTCCTTATTATTACATACTGAATATGCAGATTTGGTTAGATCAATCCTAAATGAAACTATACAAGAATATTCTGATACAGATAAACTTGCAGATATTGATGACTCTGAAGTTAAACTTCAAATTGATGATAGTGTATTCTTTGAAACATTTTTGATGAAAGTAAGAGGTAAATCTATTTCATTTTAATCCTTTCTCAAGAAGAAAACACAAGATAAAACTTGTGAATAAGAAACAAAAATTAAGGACCTTGAGGATAGAATTAGAAAAGACTTTCAAAATATTGATGAAGCATTACTTTCCAAACTTTAACAAGCAAAATGAGAATTGCAACAAATAAAAAAGGAAGGGATAAGAAGAATTCAGCTTAGAACCAGAGTGAGAAACCCAACAAAATGTTGCAATTTAGAAAATAGAAATTATGTAAACAAATCAATAAATAAGATTATTACAGACAAGGATGAAGAAATCACTGAGAGAAACTTAATCATAAAGTACAGACATTTTATAAAAAAAACTCCACTCTTCAGATAAAATACATAAAACTGATTCCCATATAGACAATGTGATATGTGAGTGAACAACTAAGGGACAAATTAGAAAAGGATATAGATATTATTGAAGTCTCATTTGCAGTCAGAAATATGAAACATAACAAAAACCCTGGAATTGATAGATTGGAAAGAACTTAAGGTTTGGGTTGTTTGATTCATTAAAGATGTTTCTAAAGGAAATAAGTTATCTCTTACCATGAAGAGAGGAGTTATAACTTGTATTCCTAAAGGTAACAAAAATAAATCCAAATTTCTCTTATTAATGCTCTGTATGAAATTCTGAGTGCATGTATACATGTACCTAACAGATTGAAAAGTACGTAAACCATTTAATACATGATAATCAGACAGGATTTAAACCAGGTAGAACACTAAGTGAGAATACCAGACTTTTGTATGATCTTATGTTTGAAACCAAGGAAAGAAATATGCAAGATTTGTTAATTCTAATTGATTTTGAAAAAGCTTTTGATACGGTTTCAAAGGATTTCACCAATGCTGTTCTATTAAAATTTGGATTCGGCCCAGAGATTATCAGATGGATTAATCTTCTTACTTTTAATACAACTTCATGTGTTATTCAAAACGGACATTCATCTGATTTCTTCCAAAATGAACGGCGTTGTAGGCAAGGCTATCCATTATCGCCATATTTATTTTTATTTGTAGCTGAAATCCTGGGATTCATGATAAGACAAAATGATAATATAACAGGTATTGTGATTGATGATCAGGAATACAAATTAGTCCAATATGCAGATGATACTGAATTATTTTAAGATTGATCAGAAGATAGTCTCTATGCTGCTATTGATATAATAAATACTTCTTATAATATGTCAGGGTTGAAAATTAATATAGATAATATTAAAGGTTATTTGGTTTGGCTCAAAAGCAGGTTGCAGAGATACAATTTGTGAGGATCTGAAAGAGAGGAATTTGAGGTTTTAGGACTTAAAGTCACTATGTCACGAAAATTGTTTTAAAATATAAATGATGCACCGATAATGCAGAACTCTCGATATTACAAACTATATATCCTCAGGTAATGTATTATATAAGTTATCTGGAAAATATGTACGTATTCAGGTTTTAAAATTAACGTTTAAAGACCGGAAGTATTTAATGCAACGTTGCATTAAATCTGCAAGAACTAAAATATCAGCAATACTAAGAAATTGCACCCAACCCGAAGACCAAAAACGGCAGTCGCTATCGTTAATGTCACAACAATGCTTACACTGCGTATTACAAACAGGTGAAGTTACAGATACTCCATAATGAAGACTATCCAATGTTTGTTGTCAGTTAAGAGAATACAGTATATGCAAGAACTGAACTAGCTCAGCCGTTTTCTACAATCTATATTTCCCATTTTGCACATCAGCGATTCTTTCTATTCGTGATATCCCTGAATGACTTTGACCGTCTCAACTATTTGATTATTGACTGCAGGTCAATTGTAAAGACTAATAAGTATTTTATTGCACCTAAAGGAAGCTAAAGTGAGTTTATATGTCCTCGTGTGACCTAAAATAGCTTATTTGAATGTGAAAAGCGTGCACTTGTGCCCTTTAATATACTCCAAATTTGAATGATTTGTGGGTTATCAACACTAGAAAAAGGCTAGAGGACATTAAAAGATTACTAGGAACGTGGAAAAAAGACATTTGACATTGATGGGTAAAATTGCTGTTATTAAAATATTAGCTCTTTCAATATTGGTACATATTTTAAATAGTTTACTGAACCCGCCTGATGAATTGATCACTTCTTTAGACAGAATATTTTTCAGATTTATTTGGAATGAAAAGATTGACAAAATTAAACGTAGAGTTATGAAAAAATATTATACAGAAGGGGGTTTACGCATGATTGATATAAAGATTTTTGTCAATGCCATGAATTATCTATGCTCAGTTATTATGAGAAAAACTATCACTTCAATTCAATTCATGCAATTTCCCAGTAAAATATTTATTCAAATACGGAGCAAATTTTCGGGATATTGTCAAAACCAGAAATCAATTTTGGAGAGATGCTCTGAAAGCATGGAAAGCCTATAGTGAAACAAACATAACAGAAAATAATGTAATTGGTTTGATCTCAACCAATATCGCTTAGTCATAACTTCAAAAACCCAAACCACTTTATTAGACACTAAGCAAATAACGGAATTTTAATCATTGGGGATTTATATGATGAACAGGGTTGGGTCAGTTTTGAGAGTTTGAAAACTAAATATAGCATAAGGGGTACATATATGGATCTTGATTATATATTTTTTATTTTACCTGATACATGGAAAAGGACCCTTAAAGAAAGCAGACATGTAAAGCACCACCATATCAACTCCTTACATAAAGATTTCATGGCCCAAACAAAAGTTTCAAAGACATTTTATGATAAATTACCGTCTAACAGTATTACACCTTCTTTTTGCCTCAAATGGGAAATTATTTTTGAAGATACCGATTTTGAATGGCATATGATTTTTAATATCTATAGAAAAAATGTAAATGATATTAATCTATTAGATTTGGAATCATTTATACAAAAAAGATAGCACATTTTTTGGAACGAACTTCAAAATTGGATTAATCAAAACATAAATATATTTAATTTCACAAAATGTATTGTTTGTTTTGGTACTTCAATGGTTGACCCATTACTTAATCACATAATCTTTGCCGCCAAAAGTAACATTTATATTTGCAGCTTAAAATCTATTAAACTGAAATTTAAAACATTACTTAAAATCTTAAAAGACATATTTACAGTTGAAAAAATCATATCCAAAAGAAATCATGAATTTGACATTTTCTCAAAAAAATTGCCTTCTCTATTCCCAATCTTTAACCTAGAATGACTGTTTATGTTTACTGTTTAAACACTGGAATCTGTTATGAATACTACACTCATCCTTGTATCAGCTTTGGCAATCTTGTAGATCAAACATACATGTATTAACTGGAAATAATAAAAACATTTTGAAAAAAAACCCCAAACTAATGATCATCTAGACATAAAGATATAAAGCAAAACCAAAAGTTATACAAATCATGACATGTGTCAGTGTTCAATCTTGGCATATTTACCCTTTCACCACTACATGCCAAAAAATGAGACCAGTAAACCTATTTGCGTTCAGATTTCTAAGCAGGGAAAGGGTTAAGGTACCATCCAAATAATCGTAGGTCAAACATCACGGAGAGTGTATGCGAAAAGTATATGAGTCAATATCATATTCAGTGTAGTTATGTATGCATGAATGTGAACTGGACTAACCTTACTCATTCATAGTGGAGATCTAGATCATCTAGTGTTAAGACCCATTTCTATATTCAGGATTAACTTATTAGGATTATTAGGAAATGTATGTCTATCACACATAATCATAGTGAATTCTAAAGTATGTTATACATGTTAATATTATTAATTATTATTATTATTAACTTAATAACATATCACTTCTTTTTCACACATAAGTTAATATAAGTTGACAATCATTTACATAGCTGATTTATTCTTTGTATATGCTTGTTGAAATTATGTCCAATGCTATTTCCATCTCATAATGAAGCAGTTATAAAATGTGCTAAGTTAACTTTATTCTATAGCAGCCAGACCGAAAGTTGAGAGGACTGCAGACCTGCATTCAATCAATTGGCCGTTATAATGTTCTCACATGAACACATGTACAGTGATATAGTCCACGTTCCCAATGTGCAGTTTCACGAGGCATGAATTGAATATGAATGATTGTGATAGAAAGGGTACACAAAGGTGAATTGTCACCAACGTAGAGCAATAGATACATGTAGTTTGCACGGAAGCATTTTCAGAAGTAACTTATTTGATTGTTCGTTTATGTTTTATCTATTATTCATTAACATAAACTAATTATTAGGGGTGACTATTGACCCAAAGAGACTATTGCGATAGCGATAGTCTATTGCCACTTACTATTGCGATAGCGATAGACTATTGTAACTCACTATTGCAACTATTGCGATAGGTTTTTTTTGTACAAATACACAATAATCAGTTAGATATCTTATAGGTTTAGTTATTAGAAATGTTTAAATGATGCAAGGACTATGGAACCAAAATCAGTAAAGAAATTATAAATGAAGATTTTTTGTCATTTTGGTATTTCCTATCACTAGTTCTTCCCTTTTGACATTCTAAAATGAACAATCTTGAATTAAATGCAGTGAGGCTTGTGTAAATCTTTCATAATTAAGGGAAATTTAAAAGTTTCGATAGTATCGATAGTTAACCTTACTATTGCGATAGCGATAGTGTTTTTGTATATACTATTGATATAGTACTATTGCCAAGCCAACTATTGCGATGCATCGATAGTTTGATGTATTGTTACACCCCTACTAATTATATATAACCATTATTTATTAAAGAACTCGAATATCTAACAAATGGAGAAAGCAATATCATGTTGACATACGGCTGTATATAAGGTAATGTGTTCCAATTATCGTGAGACAATGAACCAATATCTGCTCTATGGAAGGAAACAACTAATTCATCTTTTCGTGATTAGAATCTATTGGGTCCAGCGAGCTTTCAGGATAACATTTTCTCATGTTATTTTTTCATATAGGATTTCCACGATGTTTTTATATTCAGGGTTTAAACTAATTAAAAAAGGACTGGCCTATCCTCTCATGACAAGAGGACTATTATTAACACTACACAAATGGAAACATAGAACGAATATAAGTATATTTCACATGCAGATATCGCCTACTTCATTGGAAAATGGGTTTAACCAAGATCATTACCATGTAACATAGATATAAATCCAGTTTCAGTGTTTAATTCACGCATTATTATCAAATATTCAATTTTAAACAGGAATGTCACGTTTCTCTGAAATTTGACTCTAAAGAAAGTTCACCAAGATTTTCCTCACGACTGAATCAAGTTAATAGACTAGGAAAACCAGACAAATCGGTCTACATTGGATACTGGATTGAGACTGCAAGAAGCCAGACAAATCTGATTGACTGTAATAAAGATTCTTGAATGTTTCTGTTTAAGCAGAAGTTATATTGAAATACCAACCACAAGTATAGATCTCCTGTTTATCTTTTGTTTAAGAGTGAAAAGACTGAATGTGCTTGGATCTACTTTATAATGAACAAATTGCCTAATATTGATCAAGATATAAGTTCAATTTCGACAACTCGTAAGGTATATTAAATTAGATATACTTAAGAAACTTGAGCATCGGTGCAAGGTTAGTTTACACATTGGAAAATGTAACAAATTGCAGACAGGGTTTCTCAAATATTTTGCGTAATGGTGTGTAAATTTTTTATTTTTTTTAACATAAATGAATCTGATATACAAAATATATTGATTTTAATTAAGCTACAAACCATCAAATGTTAAATATTATTAAGGATCAATGGGTACCCATCATTTTATTGTTTAAACTAATTACACTGTAGACTTTCCTACAATGTGCCAATACTAATTCAAGAAATAACCTTGACCTTTGCAGTTTTCTAAACGTGTTCCTTCTACCATGAAACTAAGCTGCAGAATCCCCCTGTGATTAAATCTTAACACTAGTCTATTATCTTGACCTCTGAAACCTTGAATAAGGTTTTCGTCCACTCTGCTGATTATGTCTCTCGAAAGATGTGACATCCTCGCCTCTTCAGTTTAGTACATAGATTAATCTGTAATTGTGTACCTATGTTGCATGAGCTGTTAAAGCAATGGAAGGGTTTATATCACTGCAGTCAGAAAGAGGGCCATTAGACAAAATAAATCTAAATTGTTTCTGTAGGATTTAACTGGACGGTTACCAGACTAATTTAGTTAAGTACTGCTCAACTAAAACAGTAAGTGTAAATGTGTGCTCAGGACACTGTGGTCTCAGCAGAGACGAACATAGAATCGTAAGCATTTATTTGTGGCCAAATGAGTTCAATGTTAAGACAGTTCAGTGCTAATAAATAAATGCAATATAAGAAAAGAGACATGATCAAAATTCTATATTAAATGTCTTTCATAAGAATGTGGAGAAGGTATGTCAAGGTGGAGAATATTGTGGAAATAAATAATATAATAATTGAAATGCGATAAAATATGATGTATAAAGAAAGGGTATGTAATTCACGTTTTAAGAAACATCTTATTCCGATTAATAAGTATATCAACAACATTAAATCTTAGGGATTGAACAATATGCCACGTACTAACCTCCTCGGAAATAAGTACACACATACAAACAATTATGAACTTCAATAATCATCACATCAAGTCATCATAATAATGAATTATAAAATAAATGCAAACTGAGACAGTGAAACCTGTCAAGAAATGGTCCTAATCAAATTTCCTTCAAATAAGTTTATTTATACCAAGCAGAGAAATGAGAGAATCGATTGATATAGCTACGTATAGATTCTTTACTTTTCATGAACTCAAACACAAGTTGTGTTATGAGCTTATGCTATTCATGTTCAAATATTTTTCATTCATATGCATGTATGTGAAATTAAACAGTAGTATGGTGACCTATTAGTATGTTATTATACTAAATGATGGAAAGATTAATGTAATATGTGGATGTAAATTGTTAAGCGTGCGTTAATTGTGAACATATACTCTAGTTAAATAGTGTAACAAAACGGTTCATTTGCGTATAACATATGTAATGAATTGACATTATAAATATGAACTAGTTCTGGATTTAGCTGTTTGCGTTTATGGGACACGCTACCTAACATATGTCTTTGACAGTAAATAATGTATAATGAAATAATATAACTATTTGAAGTAAAACGTGATTAAACTGTTTTGACTCTCACTCTCATAAAAGAAACTGACGAGTATAAACGTTGCAAAATGCACCCTTTACTTTGAATTAAGGTGAAAATGCACTGAAACTATATACCGTAGAATTTAATTGTCATTGCATGTTCAAACAATAACATTATTCAAGGTTACAGTGACAAATATGCTGCAAATGGTGACAGTTTGACGTCAGTATATGTTTAAGTCTGTTTGATGTTCAAAGGGCAAACACGGTATGGATATCAGGATTTTAATCTGATATGTTCTAGAACTTGGAATCTTTAATGATGACATGTAACATCTTAAACCATTACTGACCTCAACAGATAACATCGAGGTATTTAGAAGGATATGAAAGTAGATTTATTGCACTCAGACTGCAAACAATTGACTTTTTAGCAGTTGATCATCAATGCAATGTTGTAAGACGATGTTAAATAGAAACTCGTATCTGATTTCCAGGAGGTTCTTAGTCATGCAACAGCCACGATAAAACGAGTAGAAACTATATTCATTAATGATACCTAAGGAGATGATCACCAATGCCAAATATCAGCTGAGGAAATTACTATTTATACATATACCCAATCAGTATTCTTTAAAACATAAAACTCGATATTGTTATACTTATATATCCGCACTTCGCTACATTAACTGTTTCATGACATAATTTGAATGGTATTGTTGTGTTGTTTTGTTTTGAATAATATGAGGGTTTGTCTTCATTGCACATGCCACTTTAACATTTGCAACGTAATACAATTTGTTCGATATTGGTTTAGTAAACATATATAGAAGATGCAAGCTGTCACAACGTCAAATGCGGGGATATATAGAGGATATCTGTCTTTTCTTTACATATATTCTGGTTTGTCTTCATTGCACATGTCACTGGTAGCCCAAATTGAGATCCGGGTTGTCACAACTTCAATTGCGTTGTAAAACACAGAGATATATAGTTCTATAGCAACTGACTGTAATTCTTGGTGTCAAGAATATGTAAAATAATCTATTACTTATTTCTTTAGCATATTTGAAACAAGAAGCCCATAACAATCAATTGTGTATGCCTTTGGCAGTTGAAACGACGCATTAACAAAATAGATAATAAAATACTCACAAGTGACGATACAAGGATTGAGCCACATATATGATTAATTTATTAAGTACATTATATCGCAATCATTCCTGAAAGGGTCATGAATATCTGTAAAGGCCACAGCAGTAAAACAAAAGTAGGAATATTATCCCTGTGGAGTACAAAAGGAAAGTTAAAATTTATCAAGATAAAATGTTTGTATCTCAAGATATTAAACAAGGTGCCATGGTTTTCCATTGTTAAGTTATGACCTAACAAAGACACATTACAAACTCGATCCATGTCAATTAGAACGAAGGTGAGTGAGTGAGTTACTGTTTAACACCGCCTGGTCAATATCACAACTAATAGCGGCGAAATAAGGAAGACCCGTTATGAAAACTATTGTACTAATTCTAATTTTCGTAGTTAGGTTTATGTTTTGTCTGTCTGATGGGGTATTAAACAACCTTCGTCATAATGTGGTTATTGAATTATGAAATTACAAAGATCCACAAGAAACTCAATTTTGTGAAATTAAACAAATGTGACTTGTGACAAATGACTTTTCTACAAACTGCTTTTGTCATTGCAGTGGATTTTGAAAACTTTTCCCATGTTGAAATCGAATTTTAGATTCGAACTGGCCCTCTAATGACTGGGTCGTTTGGGTCGAAAGCTTTGCACTTCTATTCGACATAAGGGATATCTTTATGTAAAGTTTTGCTTCATTTGCTTTAGCCATTCTGGCTGAATTGCGGTCACAAAATTCGTGGAATAATAATAATAATAAAACACGGCAATCTCAATAAGCCCTTTAAGTCTGAATCCTTTACTAAATACTGTTTTGCTTCCAAGCAAGAAATGAGCTCTGATGAAAGGTTTGTTCTTTTGACTGCTACCTCTACGCTCATCATATGTTAAGAGTTGGATGAATCATTTAGATATTTTAAACGCATGTCCCAACCTGGATAATCCATTAAGAACATGGAATACAACAAGAAGGAATTCAGGTCAAGAAATTGAGGGAATTTTAAACATTGATCTTTGGTGGATATCATCTTAATGAAAGTTTAGTGTCGACCATCACAACCTCTTAATCAAATATACTTTAGGTACACTAATCTTATTTAGGAGAATTAAACTAAATAAAAAAAACCCCTTATATTCATTGAATAATACAACCTAAGATTATGTGATTGCATTCTTCCTTTTCTGAAGTCACACTACTTTTGCGAAATCCTTTAACGACTATGTAAACAACAAGAGCAAGTACCCACACAGTTCTCTTGACTTGTCCCCTTCTTACGGTCTGTATTGAGGATATATCACCTTCCCTTTCCCGTATGTAACATTACCAGTTGAATCTGGGACAGGTTTTATGTTGTTCACGGAAGAAAAAAAGAAATAGAACTGAGGGTAAGCAAAATTCAGCAAAAGGTTCTAACTGAATGGCTTTCAAACTAACTTCGTGAAACCACAGAACAAATTGCCTCTAATGCTGAATTAGGACGTTAAGGTGCTAATTAAATGGAGATAGTTGTTTCCATGTAAGCTCCTTTGACGAAAGTTAAAACGAGAAAATGTTTTTTTAACCACTGATCATTGTTTTACTTTATAATGTTGTTAATGTCAAATAACGTTACATACAAAACTTTCGAATTGACAAAATATGCTATTCAAATAGTATTTCTTCAATGCACGTTTGAATTTGAAATTTGGAATTAACAATATGCCATTCAAATAGTATTTCTTCAATGCACGTTTCTTATTAATAATAAATCGATGCTATAAATTTCGCTCAAACATTGATATTAACTCCATATGACAACAGTTACTGCGAATACATTCTCAATGCATAACAAACCATTTTGAGAATTGTTTCCAAATCATCTGTCAAGAGTTATGTTCTCAAGGCAATTAGGCAATCATTTCAATGCTCACATTCCCACACGTTTTCGACTCAAAGGTTAACATGTCTCATTGGATCATTCTTAATACATTTTGTACATGAATACAAGAATCCAATAATCTATTGCACATTGTTATAATGTGCCAATAAATCCTGCCTTTGATCACCGAAAACACTAGAACAATCTACTAATAGCCTTATTCAGGGCGGGTAAGAATATTACAGGACATCAAAATGCGATGGTCAATAAATTCATTTGTCATCAACGGATCCTCCAAAATACTAATTTTGAAAATTCAATTCTTTCTAGGATGTCAGGGTATGAAGATGAACATTTGCTTTGATCTTTAATGTTACCCAAAAGTCTTTGAATTCGAGTGGTGTCATGGGATCCCACTGAACCTTAGTATCAAATCTTCAGGCTAACTACAGTTTCTGACTAAGGAAAAGACTGAGACACAAAAGAGTGATATCTCCACTCCCTGCTCTGAGCTAGCGCTCTCTCAGTGAGAATAGTATTTTTGGATTAATCGATAGAATATACCAATGTTGGTGAACTCATATTTCAAAACCTGAACATAATGTTAGGATCATAGCTTCCTGCTCTTATTAAAATCATATCACAGAAACTAAAGAAATAAGAACAATTCCCAAATTTCTGAAATGTCAATTGAAATTCTTCCAGTTGAAATAGATAACATAGACTTCTTTCTTAAATTGACAGAGATCCTTTACCTCTGTGGATTATAGATCTATTCCAAGCAAGTCACCTGGTAACTAAGAAATGTTGAATCTAAGCGGTTAATTTCGACTAACATACTATTTTCATGCCACCCTGAAGGGATATTTATAACACTTAAAAAAAATTAACATTTATCTAATAGATAGACACGAAATATATTCATTTTCTGAAGGTAAAAAAAAATCCATTAAGTTTTAAATATATGTAATATATCTTATCGATATTATAATATGTATGCGATAGCATAAATTATATTATTTAAAGAATATTGATTTTGGTATGAATTTTGATATTTGAAGAGATTTTTAAAGTCATCATTTTCTTGGTAAATGACATGACCTGCACCTCAGGCATTTGACAAATTGGAGCAATGTTCATTTCTAGAGATCCGTAGGGAAGAGCAAAGACACAACCACTTTGTAGACATGTGAAAGCTTAAGGAAAACGACAAATATTCAAAGTTGTTCTCAATTCAAAATTGGAAATTTCATTTTGATCTCTGGTGTCATATTACACAGCCTACCAAGGTATAAACTATAAAACATAATAAACGAGATGAGCGTTTGCGGGACACCGCAAAAGCAGAGCAGCTCCGAAACGTTGGGTCTCGCCTTCTCCTCAGCATAAATCAAATGGGAATTTATTTTGGACAAACATTTGTTCATTATTCAAGTTATTCTAACATGTTGAATCATCACTGGGAATCACTTTTCACAAGTTTGTTCTAAAAACCTATTTCTGATTTCAAAATTGGATCAAAGGATTAACATGGCCTTAACCAATATCTCATGACCTTGACCTTCAAGGTCACACCATCAATGATCACTTTTCATTGTGTATCATAATCATGTAATGATTCAAAGTGTTAATAGTTGAAATAAGACATTTTCGCAAAAGCATGCTTAAGTTGTGACCTCACTATGACCTTTGACGGATGTTAGCGAAAACCTTATCAAATTTTGGCCTTTCTCAAAACCTTCTAGGAAAAAAGTTATAGCGAATACAAAACGCGGCGGCGGCGACGACGGAAACTGCACAAAAACTGATAGTTAGTCGGAGCTGCTAATGAACTGAAGCTAATATTCTTTCATTTTTCGAGTTGAAGTAAAACACTCTATGGCTACTTTCTTATCAATTTCACAGCAATCTTTTGCATAGTACTTAAACAGAAAGAACTGAGAAACCTTATTCCACTAACTCTGTGGATTAGTACTATGGATCTATTTCTAGGAGAGGGAATATTACAAAGAAGGTTAATTTTGACTTACATACTATTTTCATGCTCGTCTGAAGGGATATTTATAAAACTGAAAGAAATGTAAGATCTATCTAAAAGTAAACACTTAAGAATGGCGAAATTATTAAGTTTTAAATATATCTCCGAAACCGATATTGAAATATGTATAAGATATACAAAAATGACAGAAACTATATTATTTAAAGAATATTGATTTTGGTATGAAATTTGATATTTGAAGAAAGTCGTTCAGAATATGTTCATCCATGTATTTATAGCGAAGAGCAAATGCAGAACCCAGTAAAATGTTAACATTTTGTAGAAATATAAACGCTTAAAGAAAACGACAATGATTCCATTTCTAAAATCATTCATAATACAAAATGGGAAATTCCATTTTGATCCATGGACTCGTGTTACACAGGTTATGAAATTATAAAATGTGAAACGGAGTAAATAAACTGTAGCTAAGAGGGAGCGACATAGGACTAACAAACCTATATATGTTAGGAACTTTGATCAGGATGCCCTAAAAGTGTCAGACAGGAGCGAGTTCAAGTCGACCTATAAGATATAATTAGTACCAGACACAAATTGATACGGTTCCAATAAGGTATCATTTTTCACACCCAATTTGCGTCTCGAATGCTTGTGTTTACCGCTATTGGTTTGAAATTCATACCCATATAAAGACATCTGATTTGCACTTAATCGCCAATTTGGAAATTTCCTTAAAATTAGCTTACATACATCATGTTAATTTTGTCATGGAAGGTTACTGTTAACTGTTATAGTTTCGTTTACCTAAAGAGCTTGTGTTGCCCAAAAGAACTCCGGCATTTCTATATTTATACTTTAAATATGATAAGCGGAAATAATGAACTAATTCTATGATATATTAGTTCTCTTGTTATTGTGACCCCTGTTTACTGATTACAAAACAACTAAAGATTATTAATACTCATCTTGACATAAAAATATAAAGCAACACCCAAAGTTATACAAATCATGTCACGTGTCGATGTTCAATCTTGACATGAGCATATTAAGGTACCACACTAGCACTCGTAGGTCACCAATCACGGAGAGTGCGTGCTTCTTTGGCGAATATTAATCGATATCATATTCAGTGTAGCTATGTATTGCATCAATTTGTACTCATCCGACCTATCCTCCATCTGCAGACATTGGACGAACCTTACTCATTCAACGTGGAGATCAACTAGTGTTTTCATCAGGATTAACGTATATAATAAGGACATCAATGTCCAATGAACGTAGTCGTAGTGAATTCTAACGTTTGTAATGCATTTCTAAAACATATTACTTCTATTTCACACATAAGTTAATATATATATATAAGCAATTGGAACCACTGTATGAAATTGTTCATTAACCTTATTCTATATCAGCCAGGCCATATGTTGAAAGCACTGCAGACCTGCAATAAATTATAATGTACTCACATGAATACATGTACAGTGACATAGTCCAAGTCTCCAATGTGCAGTTTCACGTAGTTTCAAGCATAAATTGATCATGAATGATTGTGATAAAAAAAGGTTCAAATGTTGTTTCTATATTATGTTATATCTTTTATTCATTTACATGTACATACACTAATCATATTTAACCATTATTGATTAATCGACTCGAACAAATGGACTAACCGTATATATTATATGTTCCACGTGAGACGATGTATCTATATCTGCATTATGAAAAAAACTAATAAATCTTTTTGTGATGAAATAATATTGGATCAAGATAGTTTCCTAGACAAAATGTGCTGTGTTGATAAATTATACTCTTGCATATATTAAACTCAGGGTTTAAAATTATTAATAAAGGCCTGAACCATCCTCGCATGACTAGACGACTATGATTAATACTACACAAGTAGAAACATCATATGCATATATGAATTTCGCATGTACATTTCGATTATGCCATGAATAGAGTTTGGCCAAGATCATTGCTGTAATAAACATGTGAAAACCGTTATTGTTTGTCACGTATAGTTACCAATATTAGAGGGAACAACACGAGAATAACAGGCTTCATACAATTTTCAATTTCCGAAAAATATCATTTTGTGAATTAAAATTTCATATGGATTTTAATTTCAGAAAAATAATTTTTTGAATTTAAATATTCTGATGCAAGAGAGATTGCAAGTCTATTTTGACAAGGAAAACCAAACAAATTGGTCGACATTGGATACCGGATTGAGACTGAAAGAAGCCAGACAAATATGATTGACTTCAATAAAGATTCTTAAATGTAATATTGAAATACCGACCACAAGTATAGATCTCCTGTTTATCTTGAGTTTAAGAATGAAAAGGCTATGCTGAATGTGCTTCGATTAAGTTGACAGTGAACCAATCGTTTGATAGTGATCAATATATAAGTTTATTTTGGACAACTCGTAATAACTATCAAATTAGATAAAATTGAGAAACTTGAGCATCGATGCAATGTTAGTTTGCAAATTGGAAAATGTAACAAATTGCAGACAAGGTTACTTAAATAATTTGGCGTAATTGTGTGTGCATTTGTACTTTTTTAAACATAAATGTATCTGATATATACATGTAGAATATGTTGATTGATGAGAAAGCTACAAACTATGAAATGTTAAATAGGTTGCAATATTTAGAGGCAATGACGCACTTAATTGTTTAATATGATTACAGTGAAGCCGTTTTCTCTCCTACAATGTGCCAATGCTAATTCAGGAAATAACCTTGACCATTGCAGCTTTCTAAACGTGTTACTACCATGACGCTGAGATTAAATCTTAACGCTAATCTATTACCTTGACTTCTGAAACCTGGAATAAGATTTTCGTCCACTATGCTGATCGTGTCTCAAGAAATTCTCGACAGATGTATAAAACCCTGGCATTCCCGGCTCTTCAGTTTACTATATAGATTAATCTTTACATATGTAATCTACCCAATCAGTTTTCTTTAAAACATAAAACTGAATATTAAGATATTTTTTATACTAACACATTAACTATTTTATGACATATTTTGAATTGTAGTGTCATCTTATGTTCAGAATAATATGCTGGTTTGTCTTCATTGTCATTATAACCTTTTATATCAATTGTTCGATATTGGTTTTATAAAACATATATAAAATCATGTCCTTTATACCTTGTATCACACATTTTGTCGATATTATAAAAAAAGAGGTCCTACAAATGAAGATCAAAGTTGTGATATGCGGAAAATAGAGAATACTAAACGACTAAACGACGTTTAATAACATATTTATGAAAACATATTTACCAATACCATCCACGAGTTTCATAAATATGTTATTAAACGGGACGGAGTTTAGTATTTTATTTAGTACACGCTCTAAATTAATGAAATATGTAATTAAAGTTCACTCTTCATTCATGTAGATGTGCGTAGGGATACATCTCTTACCATGGACGCATAACGTGATCTCACTAAACACCAAAAATAGACCAAGCAAATATCCGTTAATAACAGTTTCAATTTTGAACAATACAATTTCAAAACGCTCGTTACATTGTCATTATGTTGAAACGACAAGAGGCGCAAATTGGCGAGTAAACAAAAACATGGTATTAAACTCACTATAGATCTTATGAATAATGTCAGGTGATTGTGACGTCATCGGAATGCGACTGTTTTCAAGCGCGATTCAGTTAGGCTAGTTACAGCTATAAGTAGCTGCGGTTGCTTTGCTAAAATAGGCTCTGTAACACCCAGATGACAATGATACTCGGGAGTAAAGTTACATACAGTTCTGCAGCTAGTTTTATCTAGCGAATTTGTGGGGTTCAGTGTCCTTGTTGCCGATGAAGTTAACATTGACGGCACAAATTGCTAACAGAAGCCCCGAAAATGGAGCCTATATCAACATTGACAGTTACATTGAAGCATTTTTTATTTATATATCTTGGCATGGTATCCTCTGTAACAACAGACAGACATGAACAATGCCTCCACAACCTGGAAAACTTACGTGTCGACACGAAGTTACAGTAGTTGTTTACATTCTAAACAATCAAACCCATTCCGCAAAAAAAGGAGAAGAAACTATCAAAACGTACCTATAAGGATTACAATGAAGTTGCATTAATACTCAACCGACGATTGTCACAGGATTCGTGGGTTGAACATGAAGTTTATTTCTTATGAATTTAGAATCTGGACTACGTCAAGTTGCATGACAAAGCCATGCAAATGGCGGTCAAATCGCGAGAGCGCTAACGAGATTACATGTCAAGGGAACTAACTCTGAATCAACCAAGTGATACTGATTGACAGTAAAATGTGATAGAAGCGTTCGTACAATATTATCATAAGACTTTATGTGATAAAACGTGTAGGTAGAAATCCAGTGCGATCTCAATAGCCATGTGACTACTGGAAAGTAGTTCCGACTACACTCACAGAATGAGAATAATTAAAATAATGTTTCATCTTCAAGCAAGAACTGAGATCTTATGAAAGCTTTGTTTTTGTTTTGTACCTCAACGCTCATGACACTTTAAGAGTTGTTGTAAATAGAGTAATTTTAGAAAATAGTTTCGAGATTAAGAAAAGGAATTGACCTTCCTGGATAATACAATTAGAGCATGAAATACACCAAGAAGGAATTCAGGTAAAAAATGGAGGGGATTTTAAAACATTGAATAAATCAATATACTTTGGGGTATATTATCCAACTGAAATTTTAGTATCGACTCTCAAACTTTCTTAATCAAGTACAGTATACAAAATACTTACAATCATGGGAAAACACAACCTAGCAGTATGTTATTGCTTTCTTCTTTTTTTTCTGAAGGCCAACCGCTTTTGCTAATTCCTTTAATGACTACATAAACGACAAGACCACGTACCCACACGGTCTTCTCCCTGATTTATTCCCCTCTAACGGTCCGTATAGAAGATATATCACTTTCCCTTTCTCGTGTGTAACATTACCAGTTGAATCTGTGACAGGTTTGATGTTGGTAACGGAAGAAAAAAGGAAATAGAACTGAAAGTAAGCTAAATTTACCAACAGGTTTTAACTGAATGGATTTCAAACTAATTTCCTGAAACACCGGGACATAATGACTGCAATATTGAATTAGAGCGTTAAGGTGCTAATGAAATGGAGTCATGTGTTCCAGTGACCCACACACTTTTCCAGTGTTTACATTTAAGCTTCTCTGAAGAAAGTTAACAGGAGACCAGTTCACAAGGCTAAATATGTTTTATAATCAGAAAGCATTGTTTGATAATGTTATGATGTAAATTTCGATTAATGTTATATAAAAGGTTTTGAATAAACATTGCCATTCAAATGATATTTATTTAATTCACGTTTCTTATAAATGAATAAATCAATCACGTGTTCTTTTCTTTTCAAACACTGATATCAACCGCCGTCTTACTGTGAAAGTATTCTCCATGCACAACAAACTATTTTGAGCATTGTTTCCTAACCATTTGTCAGATTAGGGCGTTAAGGTGTTCATTAAACAGGGAAATTTTGTTCCAGTGACCTCAAAGACAATTTTCCTTTCAAACATTGATATTAACCCCATTTGACAACTGCGAACATATTCTCCATGCATGAATAACTGGAGCATAATTTCCGAACCATGTGTCAGTGTTATGTACTCCAGGCAATGAAGCATTCATTTCCATGCACACGCTCCAACATATGTCTTCAAACCAACGATGGAAATGTCCCATGGGATCCTTCCTGAAAAAAAAATCAAAACAAGAATCCCTAATCTATTGCATATTGTTGTAATGTGCAATAATTTGTTGTAATCTACTCTGCCTTTGATCACTGGAAGCATTAGATTTAGATACTAACATAGCCTTTTGTGAATGCCAATAATTTAGGATGGATATGGATGTTACAGGACATCAATATGCATTAGTAATACTTTGTCAAATTGTTAGAAGTGAAAATGTATTCGGAAATTAGGTGTCAACATTCAAAAATATGTTTTGGATATCAGATACACGCATTTGTATATGCTTGCCTACTATTATACAACCAGTCTCTGTCCTACATTGTAAGACACAATTTAGACAATACACATGTACACGTACAATGGCATATTGTTTATCCACCATATCAAAATATAAATTGATGTTGCTAAATAAAAAACTGAACAACATTAATAAAACTACTGGAGTTATCTTATCGCAACGTATTGCGTGTTTTGACCTTTCTGTATTCGCTTTATTGCAGTTACTTTATAATATTAATATTGAAAAGAAATCTACAGTTGAATGCATTCAACCTTTGCATTCTCCGTCCATAATGACACATGGTTATTTTATATATATATTATTGGAAGGATAACACGATTTTACGTGACATTTTGTTAATTTTATCAAAGTTACTGTCATCATTGTCAAAACCTAGGTTTTTGTTGTGCTCAGTCGATGTAAGTATCGAAAGTTCGTTTTAAATGTTGTAATTCAATTAGACAAATTAGCATTGTATTTCATTTAAAGGACTTTGTTGTAAATCTGTTTACGATTGTGAAATGCATATTTGACCTTTAAGTCAATTTTTCACAATCACGTTAGCATTGTGTTATATACTCTAAAATACAAAACATTACATTACAGTTGTTTAAAACAAAATGCGTGTTTTCATTGAAAAATATGTACAGGTCAATATGCTATAAGTATAAATCTAATAGAAAGTCAAAGACAACAGGTGAAAATAAAAACTGAATATGTATCAGATAAAGGAGAAAGTTGTGAAATGTCATGTTTAAAGACATACATGTACGGTCAGTCAGTTTTTTTTCTAAAATCAGAAGATAGATGTATAGTTTCATTAATTTCATTCTGTTATGTAAATATGTGATTCGATTCAGAATGAAGAAGTATTGTATTGATAAACAACCTCTTTATTCTGTGCCAGTAGCGTTCCCGAATGTCCTTGGCAAACAGATGATTAATCAAACACGGAATGAAATAATTTGAAATCTTACTCTTTATATGTTGAGTAATATGTGTAAAAGTGATTTTTGAAAGGGGAGTATGAAATATTACTTGGAGTGTCTGCTGAAAAGGTAGAGGTGGAGAAATATACAGCTGGCCCGAACAACATGTCCAAATAAGCCTACAATCAGATTAAAGAAATCAGTTTTATAAAAATTAAGTTTGTTCCTTTCTTTCCTTAAAGGGTCTAACTTGTTTCATACATGAAATGGTATTACCCACAAACTGTGATCTACACGATGACAGTGTCTAGATTTCTTTGTAACAAAACACTTATAGTACAAATATACATTTACATGATACTGAACAACATGGATAGTGATTATTGAACAACTTGAAAAGCAAAACTATGTCTTTTCCACTGCTTAGACCTTTTATGTTTGCTTTCGATTTTCAAAACGTGAGATTATGACAGAAACTGCAAGAGGTGATGGCCACATGCTAAACCTATTATACCTATATTTCTACCTATAACCTATATTACCTACCATATATATATATATCCATTTTCTATTTTCACTTTTTGGACTGACTTGTCCTTCAGACCAATCAATGTGTACAGTTGATGCACTGAGTGTTGATTTCATGATTTTCTATATAGTTGTTATTGAAACAAGTACTTATGTTTCTCATTCCTTTCTAATTAATTAAATTCTGTGCTTGCTTGATTAAATATCTGTTCGTCAGCAATGAAAACTCAATTTAGATGTTTTATTTGTTTTGCATTCTCATGTAAATCAAGATTAAATCCCTTTTCTTTTCAGAAACAGAAAATTAACTGTTAAAAGTTTCAGGCAATACAAGTTGTAAAAGATAACATATACAAATTACTTTTCTGGGCTTTTCGGTGTCCCTTCGTTAGGTGAATGATCACAATTCACCTAAAAAAGTCGAAAAGCGTAACTTATTTCCAGTGATAAAGTTCCGACAGGAAGCACATCGGTTCAACGTTTATGATTTTGGTTGGATGAAACAATGCACTTTCAATCAACACTGATTAAACTGCATTTCTTTACTTGAATGGTTGTTCAAATATACGAATTGGTAGAACAAGATTATAGACCTGAAGGTTATTCGGAACACTGTTTTGATTAAAACAGTGGTGACTTATGATACTTATACTAATACTTATAATACTATACTTATAATACTATACTATACTATACTATACTATGATAGCAGTAACAGAAACTGTACACACAATCAAGAATGGAATAGAAATAACACTTTCAAGATTTGCAGATTGATTTAAATGCAATAATAATAAATAATAGTCCTGAATATTATCACCTGCAATTCTGGGTATTGAAGCAATGTGCTGTCAGGTATTGAACACACTTGGAAAAAGTGACTACAATCCAAAGTGTCTTAACAGTACGTGCTGATAATTAACAGTGTTGGCACCTGTTACCTAGAATAACGCTCGCTTCTAGCGACATATTCTACATGTATGTGCAAGCAAGTTTGGCTTCATAAAAAAATGCAGACTGTCAGTAAATTGCGTCTCATACATATTTGTGGATTAATATTTGCTAAACGCGTGTCCCAACAGTCTGATTAAAATCGACCTTGTTCCGAGGAATAAAATTTGCAAAATAATATATCTACCAGGATACGAACAGGTTCTGTAGATTCCTCGCCACAAGGTCTGAGAACCTCCCATATAGGCGTGTGTTCCGAACCAGTTTAGCACAGCCAAAGCCCAGTCAAATAGCTGACCAATCACATCATAGTTTTTAAACGGTCGCTGTTTTGAAAGCATTTGGAACAGACAAAAGGATAGCTGTTTGGAGTTATCTGCCCCTAACTTCTCGCACCGAAAGCATTTGTTGGGCATCTTTTGATTGGCTACCTGAATTGCGCTCGAACACGCTAGTCTACGGACTGTTTCCAGACGGTTTGGCGTGGAGACCTCCGAACGATATGAGTTCGTATCCCGGTAGATGCACTATTTTGCACAGTTTTTCCGGGGAATACCGTCGGTTTTAATCAGACTGCGTGTTCCAAATAAGTAAAACTTTATTTCACCTATGCCTTTCCTTTTGAAAGGTACAGATAACAAACAGAAAGTGCGATAGCAGATGTATCAGCAATTGTATAACTGTATTTTTAGCCTCAACCGCCCCTTTCTCTTCCAGGAGTACCGATACTTTACTCCATGCAGCATGCACATGTTCAGTAAGGTATAGACACATCCAGTAAATTAAACAGCTTTACGTCAGGGACGGGTGAATAATACATCTTATGGTGAGAAAGAACCTGTTTAAACAATGCGTAAATACGTCGGGCTTGCTACCACGAAGTATACGTAGATGTATGTGATGTTTGGTGCAATAAGTAAAGGCGAATCATTTTGGTTTTCAAGTTGAGTGTGTTTGAGGAACGATAGATGGATAAGCATGCAGGTGCACATTTTTCTTTGGAAAGAATGTTAGACTTAAAATTTAATCAACTATCAAGTAATTTCATTCATTCATTCATATAAACATTTGTATTCCGCCAATATCAGGCTAAACAGAGCTGATCATTGGATGTCACTGTTTACGACACTCCTGTGTCAATCTCAGCTCCATTTGGAGTATGCACTTGTGCAGCAACTAGGCGCGCCAAATTACAGCGGCATGCCCTTCGTTACAAGGTACCCATTCAAAGCTGGTGGACTAGGACACAGTCACAGTATTTTGTCAAAGGATACTTCACGTTGCTTTACCTGCAACTAGGTGCCTGCCATCATACGGATTCGTGGGTTCTTTTAAATGCACAAGGTTGTGTACTGAACTCTATTGGTTGTGACACCACTGAAAGAGTCTGCAAACAAAGTGAACTACAAGCTCAAGGTTTTTACACCTCGTCACAGGATGATTCGAACCCGGCACTCAAGCTTACTGGATTGTTAACCTGACGGCTTGCCGACTCGGCCACCGTCAATATCAAACTGATGGTGACGTTCAATGTGAGATGGTGTTCTTTTAATCAATCTCATCCGTTCCTATTTCGTTAGTTTGTCCAGCATTTAGTATACCTCAGAAAGGTAATCCTTTAAAACAACATCCGCTCTCAGCTCTCCAACATCAAATGATTTGTTTACTGTAATAACAAATGGTTAGTGGCCGGTAGGACACCATACGTCAAGCAAAAGATTTGTCAAAGCATTAAATACACCCCAATGATTGTCCATGCATACCTATAAATGCATGTTTCCTTGCAGATCCGGGCATCTAGAGATCATTTGTAATAAATTCACATAATGACCTTGGCCTATCAGCCCTGACGAGGAATACTTAGACTTGAAGAATTCTGTCTTTCGTTGTGTATGTCTCTCTGGAGATATTCTCAAACGATATATAACCCCCTGACATCCCTACCTTTTCAGTTTGGTACATAAAGTAATCACTACATCTACCTCTCGCACAGCATAAATCCATGGACGTTGTTATGTCAATGTAGCAAGAAGAAGAGGCTTCAGACAAAAGAAACGTAAAACGGGATTAAAGTGGATGTTTCCCAGACAAATTTGGTTAAGTGCCACCTGAATAAAACCGTAAGTATGCATGTATGTTCAGATGTGAGAACTGCAGCCGCTTTAGAGACGTTATTATTTAATTGTGTTCAATATAAACTGAATGGTTAAGATGGTTAAAGGTTTCAGTGTTATTTACTGAATATAAGGAAAAGTAGAGGATTCAAAATGTTCTGATTTTCATTAGGGTTTGTAAGGGAATTGTGTCAACTTCTCGGGCTAAACAACATTTTATATTGGCTAACATGATTCTAAGGGACAAGAATATTTTATTATTTGAATGAAAAATGATCTCTAATGATACAAATAATTTAAAACTTATTTTATTACATGAGTGCGACGGTTCGGTGTATACTGGATAATACCATTATTGTGCGATACTGTAATCCGTTACTTAATCCATACAACTCATTTCGCATTCATGTAAAACTGGAATTACATCTCTGAAAGTGACCATAAACTGGACACATATAGCCTTTATCAGTAATATTGTACGTTTCACAAACAGCTATAAACCTTAATCAATATCAGTATCCATTGCTTCGCGAAAGCAATTATGTTTGTTACTCAAGTTTAATATTGAAGACTATTATTTTGTAATCTTATAGGTATGATATTCATATAAACTTTCATATAGAGGTATATGACAAACAATGTAATAACGTGTTTTCACAAAAGTGTATGTGCTTCTTTCAATCATTTATATTTACAGGGTAGTAAATTGTCGAATGGTTAAGGTCTCTTATATAAGCTGTTTACAGTGTTATGAACAACTGAACCAATTGTGTGGTATGCATTAGCTAAAAGTTGTGGACTTATTTTGGTGATAGATGTTTAGGGTTAGCCATAAAAGCACAACCAGACAGGTATTCAATAAAGGCTTTATTAAAACGTAATAACATAATGTAACTAATTGCAATGAAACGTGATGCAGAACATTTTGCTTATCTGTTTGTACGATTAGTGTGCGTTATATCCTTTACATATACACTGCCAACAATTATTTTTGTTATCGAACTTGATTTCAAAAGAGCATTTCTGGAAACAAAAACCTCAAACGGCTTATCAAGAAATTTCTGTTTTTGTTGCAATGGTGATGGTTATGTAAGGTGAGCACATGGGAAACAGGACACGCAATTATGAATGGTGTTCTTAGGTGCGTAACACACGTTTGTAGCCATCCATACTTATCTGTCCAATCAACAGTGTGTGGGAGGAAACGACTTTTGTCGGACCATCGAATCCTCCTCCATGACTTCAAGTTGCAACGTTGCCAGTCCACACACCTTTTCGATTAATCCAGTAGTTTTGTCTGCAGTAGTGTGCTTATTCAAACGCCGATTTTCAAGCCAGGCATAACATATATTTATCTCTATGTTACGTATGTTCATGAAGCTTTCAGGACTGACTGCTCAACTAAGTTTTAAAATTATAAACGAATCACATATGCAACTGAATCCTTGTATCATCACTTGTAATAATTTTGTCCATTTAGTCATATATACAATTATTATAACATGGTTATATTTAGGATACCACTATCTCAAATACATTGTATAACCATGTTATATTTCTTCACTATCTTAATGGCAAGTATTTCTAATACAATTATGTGTTATGACCAGAATAAGTTCGTAACACATATCAGTCTTTGAAGGACACAGCTTCGCGATATTTTTCCTGAAGTCACAACAGATTTGCTGAAACCGTTCAAGATTACGAGACCAAGTACCCATACAGTTCTTTCCCTGATTTATCCTCCTCTAAAGGTCTGTACAGGAGATATATCACTTCCCCCTTCTCGTGTGTAACATTACCAGTTGAAACTGTGACAGGTTTTATGTTAGTTCCTGAAGAAGGAAAGATTTCAGACTGAGGGTAAGCTAAATTCAGCAATAGGTTTTACGTGAATGCCTTCCAGACTAATTTTGTGAAACGTCAGAAGAACATATTGACTCTTTCGGGCCTGAGGTGCTCATTTCAGACGAGACATTTGTTCCAGTGACCTTTGACTCAATTGACCAATCTTTATAGCTAAAGTTCTTTTATAATTATGAAAAACACCGCGAAAGACATGGAAACACAACTATTTATTGTGGGCCGAAAAGAGACAGATGGTGTATTGTAGCACTCGTATAGTGGCGACACGCCAAGCCTTTTTAATGAATTTATAGAAGCATTTAGAGACCTTTATCTTGATAGTTATGTCATTATCAAATTCATACAGCTAAAAAATATGGAATGTTTTATTAGCAAAAATGAATATGGTTTGTTTTGATGTGTGAAAAAAGGCATTTACAAAGTCATGAAATTGGATATGGGGCATGCTTCCATATGTCCGTAATGACTATGGACTACACGATTAAGAAAATGTACAGAAACTTTTATATATAATCAAAGTATATGCCTGTCACATGAAATGCCAGTTGCTTACGTAATCTTTGAACTTCTCCTCCATCAATATAGACATTGAAAATAGAGAAATATTTCTGAAAAAAATGAATCTCTCAACAAAAATGTACCACTCATAAATCAATACAATAATATGCAACCCATTGAATGTTGTTTCAGTGTACCAACATGTCTGAAAACATTAATTTGTATGTTATTTGACATCGATATGTATTATTGTTGGTAAGTAGTGAACAAAGTTTATTCCTGAGAAGGTACCATTGCTGTGAATATTTACAATTATAACTGTGTTCTTACTATCCATGCTGTGATGTTTTGTTTAGATGCTACAATCAAATGTGAGAAAAAACTTATTTTTTTTTAGAATAATTCAGCTTTCATTCTTCATGCTTTTATCTTTAAACTAAATACAAAAGGAACGTGAAAAGTCCAAACTAGCAGAATAATAGATCTTACCCATGTTCATTCATTGTAAATAAAGTTCAAGTCAACGTCATAGTACAACTGAACGGATTTCCTTGCTGTTTCATTGGAATGTATATTCATAGACCATTTTTCAATAGCATTAATTTTGTATTTATTCCATTCCATTTAATTGTTATAGGATATATTTACAAAACAACTGAAAAGATGTTTTCTTTCAATCAAGTTAAAATTTATAAAGACAAATTTAGAAGAGATTACAGTGCAACAGGTACATGTACGTGTGCAAGAATCACAGCTATTTCTTCATTACACACACACACACACACACACACACACACACACACATATATATATATATATATATATATATATATATATATATATATATAATATGGAAATACCACCGAAGCCTGGACTTGACCAGCAGAGTAACTAGAGTAATTAATACTTATACCTCATTACACAGATTTATGAGGAAATACCACTGAACCCTTCAGTTATAGAGTTCATGTCGAATGAAATCATGATCGTCACATTAAATGCAAATTGCTTTAAGTCTTTATTCTCGATTATGATGTTAAGTTTAATAGTATTATACAACGAATAAGACAATATATAAGTCAATGATAGTGTTACCCGAGTATTATCATGAATAAATATATTCTACTAATAAAGTGTTTACATATCATTTATGGAGTCATATAAAGAAAGAGGTATGTATATATATATATAGAGATGACCTAAAACACAAACTATTTAAACGTTTTGTCCAGGTGGTCCCTCTTCATGACTTCTTTATGAAGAAAAAGAAACGAAAGTTATCGAATATATATACTATGTACAAACATATCTGTAAATCGTGTCATAGATACATTTTATTCCATATTTTGACATGCTTTGTGGTTTAGTATTATTTAAACAAAGACTTTGAAACACTTTGTAAACACTTCAACACAACTGTTGATACTTGTCATTCCTAAAGAGAATTAGCATGTGAACAAACATTATCCAACATTTTGACATATATCTCTTGATGAAATTTAAAACTAATACACTTTTTTATGAAGCAAGAAAAGGATATTGGAAACGTTAAATCAATATCATAATACCAACGTATAACTGACTAAACCAGATTGAGCATGTTATATATAATATATGTAGATTGTTTGTATGTGCAATTTGCGTACTGATATACCCTCATAATGTCACGTATGCATCATTAGAGCTATCGTTCTTTACACGACGGTAGATTTGATTTACTAACGAATGAATTTCATGGTCGAGGAAAGGATATGCTATATTGCAAAGTTGTCGCATCACCTATCAATTTTTCTAAAAAAAATGCATTTGTAAACTCAATTTAAACAAATCAAATAGAATTGTTAGCAAATTAAACGTTCATTAATTAAAGCATACTGACAAAGTGGGTTACTTAGTGCTGTTCACCTTTTAGTAAGAAATATTTCAGGAGATATTACGTTCCTTATAATACTCATCACTGTGACATAATGTTTGTTTCTCTTGTTTACAACACTACCCGAAAATAAATGAACCAATTAAATGACAATGAGTAAATTAACAAATAAAACAAAAAGGTTCAAAATAATTAAATTAGGTGTTTTCAATAAGGATGAAACCTCAGTTGTTGGCTGTTTCATAAGCAGCATCCATTGTGGCATCATATTTCTAAATGACACATTAGAATATCAAATGAGTAATGATGACTTACATACTTTCAAATAAGTTTGAACATATTCCTTTGATCTTCATGTTTCTTTGACTTAGAAGTATGATATAACACACTGCAAGAGTTATAATGCATTTAATAAATACTGTTGTTCATCACGAAAGACACGAAAAATCTATAAATTATATAAGTAACTCAATACCGAAATCCTTCTCTTCTCATACATATTGTAATGATTTCCACCCCCTCGGGTTTGAACAAAGCATGAAGAGTAAGAAGATGAACAAACAAATTTCAATTTTGTACTGGTTTCATCTTCAGTTTCATCATGGTTGCTAATGATGACACACGACTCTTACCTTTCAGGATGAAAAGTGTCATTTCGTAATGATAATACATGATATTTGCCACTTCGTTTTATCACCAAATAAACATTACCCTTACACTACACTGTACCTTGATGCATTCCATGTAGGTGAAGTAAAGATTAAACAAAGAAATAATTTATTTTAAAATTATTTTCTTTTAGAATTGGTTCACATGTCCATTCGATTGTCACACAGTTTGCGATATATCAAAAGATGTAAATTTGAAATTAATATTCAATACTAGAAGAACCAAAATCAAATAAAGGACGTTATCGTTTTTCGAATTGTTACTGACACAATCACTTAATATATCTCTAAAATGTTATATACTGTTGAATAATAACAAAGATTTCAGAAGTAACGATGTTTTTCTTTCCAATCTCATCAATCCAGATATGTTATGAATATATACTGAAGCACATAAGAAGCGTCACCTCATTTTCAAAAGAGTACTAACGAGCTAAAAATGGGTTTTTGACACTCCTATCTCGTCTTGTTATTGAAACTCCAAACGGTGATTTCATAAAAGGTATGTTTTTGAGAAGTATGAACAAACATTGTTTCACAAATTCAAATTTAGTTTAGTTTAAACGTGATAAAAATTTGGCCAAGCAAAAGATCGAGTGATCAGGTATTCTCTTACAATGATTTGTTGTGTGTGAATTAGCATTAATGAAATAAACAACATATACTCAATGAACTAATTAACTATGGTTCTTTTTAGCGGATGAACATTATTTAAAGATTAAATGAAATTACATCTCCATTTGAAACTAGATTAATTTATTACAGAAAAAGATTGCAAAATGAAGACATGTAAGAAAATGTAAAGTGTAGCGGCACTATCACAAGGAAGGGTTGACATAATGTTTACAAAATAGAATTTATTTCGGTTTTTGTTATTTCATCATTAAAGAATAACGGTTTCTCTAGAAGCGCGACAGGAATCATGATCTCAGAGCATTCCATATTCAAATGCACGGTTCAATAAACCAGTATTTGTCCATCTGCTGCCAGCCCATGAAATCAGTCGTATGAGAGAACATTGAACTAACGAACTGTAAACAGATAAGTAAATAGATCAGTAAATATATAAATAGAGATACATAGAGTGTGGTTTTCGTAACATGTGGCAGATCGATGACCTCTATAAGGTAAATAGGCATAGCATGTCATAGATCCACAACATGAAATGGGAGATGATATTGTATCCCACAAATCATTATTAATCTATTGAATATCATTGTAATGTACTGCTCTGCCTTGCCTTTCACTTCATAGTACTCATATACTTTAGTGTGCATAAATCACAGAGATACACAGTGATCAATGCGTTTATTGTCAGTTTATTTAGGTGTATTTAATTAACTATCAGTGTATTAGATATTCCTCATACATTTTGATGAAATATTGATTGATAATGATTGATACTTACTTAATAGCTGATAACTGTTAAAATATTCACACATATTTGTGTAACAAAAGCAATATAGATGATATGAACAAAAGTAAATCACAAAACAATGAATATGGTATATTGTAAATAGCTATAATCGATAGATAGATGCATTTACTTATGCTTTTTCGTTACAAGGAGGTCACATTATTGTGTCTGAAGAAAGTGAAAACTGAAAAAAGTCAACCCCAGAATAAGAGCATTAAGTACAAATTAATGTTACAGGCCTTTCAAAAATTGTTGCATAAACAATGACTTTAGAGACTTGGTTCTCTTCTCTTTCAGGAAAGTTCATAGTTAAGATGACGAGAACATGCAGGTGCGCACCCAAATTACAGAAAGAACACATAACTTCCCTTTATGCTGTGAATCATTGCGGAAAGCAATATTACCACCAGTATGTCAGGAACTGGTAAAATATGTTCCTTTATTGATTGAAGAGTATATGGGTACTGTGGGAAAACGTTGTGTTGATCATTGTTAAGAATTAACTGATCAAGAGCACAAATAATACTCATAATATTATGGACTCTCCGTTTTTTAACAATATTTTCGGTCTCTCATTTGTAGTTAACTACAATACTATAATCGGAAAAAATAGTTCATCATCCTCTCAGAAACAATTGACCATTGTCTTAGTTGACTAGAAACATTTAGAATGCATGTGTCTTTTACTTTACTGTTCTCACACATAAAGTAATTATATATTGTCAATGACTAAATATACATTCCTTCGGGTTTTACAGAGCGAAAAAGGTGATAACGAAGAAGGTCATACAGATATAAATAAATAAATAAATAAAACAGATAGTAAATGGGAAATATAGTCGCAAGCGACGATAAAAGGATTCAACGCATAAATGCTTCAATTATTTGAAATATAATGAATTGAGACATATTTACAATGTTATTGCGCATCTTTTAAAACAAGTTACACGTTTCTAACATGTCTCTAGAACTATCTATACCCAATATGCACATGACAAAATCAAAGAATTGTAAAGAAAATCAAAACGCCGACTAAACCATGTAAGCTACAACTTCGTCTTGATTTACTGTATTGCTCGAATTGTTATTGTGCATTTTTAGAAAAAAGTTTCAAGTCTCTATGTTGATTTTAAAAATGTTCCCAATGTTAAAGTTTCTCTCTATTATGACCGGAAATAACTGTTCGCGAGCGGTTTTATTATTGATTCATAAATACCAAAGCCCAATCTAACTGTCGTGAAAAAATCATACAATTCGATGGGTAGGTATTTGAGTTATGTCCCCTTGAAGTTTGCATTTTTAAACAATTGCCAGATTTTGAGTGAACACTGTGAAAAAAGTATTAGCAGTTGGCAGATGCTATGAACAAACTATAATATACAATGCTTCAGCTATATTATGTGTAAATATGAGCTTTCTAATGCTGATATCTTCAGAGGAAGAGTAAGTGAGTTATTGTTTAACGCTGCTTCGGCAGTATTGCAGCCATTAGCGGCGAGATATTTAATTAATATGCCTATTTAAAAAAAAAGAAAATTGCAAGAGAAAAACAGAACACGGCATGAAGGCCGCAAAAACATCAGCATATTATCACATGTTGAATAAAAGCTGATAATGAAAAGTTAAAATTTACAATTTGTCAATAAGTTGTATAGCCTTTAGAAAATCTAAAACACGATGCTCACCGAAATGAGTAAAAACTTGACTCATTGAAATAGAAGAATAAAAAGTTTCCCTGATATGTGCAGTGTCCCAACACTCAGATAAAATGTGTTTGTATCTTCAGAGGAGATGATTGTCAAAGTGCATGGGGTCGGGACATTTTCAAAAGTGCGAAAAGCAATATGGCGGTTAAACCATGTGACTTACGAAATGGCCATGATTTACTTTTTTAGTCGCATTGACATTGCGCATCTTTTTAAAAAAATCCTCAAATCTCTAAGTGCATTTTGAAAAAAAATTCACATGTTAAAAATAGACATTTGGATTCGAACTGGACCTCTAATGGACGGGGCGATATGGTCCAAAAGCTTCGCAGTTCTATTCCAAATTAAGGGCTATCAGCATGCAAAATTTGGTTGCATTTGCTTTAGCCGTTTTGGCTGAATTTTGCGGACAAATATCTTGAAATAATAATAATTAACATGCCAATAACAATAAGGATTCAGCAAAATTTGCTGAATCCTTAATAATCAACCTCGAACATTACGTTAGCAGTGTTACATCAAGATCTTAAACGTCCACGCAACTGTCCTTATTTAGCAACATAACTGTTTCGGGCAAAACAAACAGACCACTACCACAAATCAGAGATGGTTTGAACCGACGGCTAGAGACTCTCTTGTGATTAAACTTAGATGCAGATAATGACCTTGACCTTTGAAACCTGTACAGGATTAATTTGAAACATTGGAAGAATGCTGTCTTGCACTTTGTAACTCTGTCTGGAGGTATTCTCAAAAGATATATAAAACCCTGACATCCTTGCCTCTTCGATTCAGTTAATAAATTAATCACTTTTTCTGCCTCTTGTGTAGCATTAAGCGATAAAGCTGCTTGATGTTTTATATCATTGCCGACAGAAAGAGTGGCATCAGACGAAAGAGACGTTAATCTTCATTTTAAGATTTAACTGGATGCTTCCCAGACTAATTTGGTAAAATGTTACTATTATTGAACAGTAAGAGCACGAGGTATTCAGGTATGAATTATCTCGCCCCAAGTTACTGCATTACCATTTAATCGTTTTCAATGATAATACAATACTTCAAGTGTTGCAGCATTTGGTAATAATTATGAAAAAATAGAGACTTCACATGTCTTTCCCTTACAGTTTATAAAGAGTTTGGTCAAACAATGAATAATGTTTAAAAAAGCCACATCTATACAGAAAGCTGCATCATCTTAAACAACATAAGGAAAGGATGTGAAAATAAGATCACTATTAATTAATCTAGTAGTATATAGTTCACTAAAGGTAAGGTAATCATACATGCAATTGTTGATCATTTGTAATAAATATATCTGTATTTTTGTAAAAATTAAATGTATGTATGTACATACATTTTCAAGTCCCTTATTACAAGAATATATATTATATACTCTGTGGTTACAGCATTAAAACAATCGGCTGATATTTATAGGATATCTAACCCTTTCAAATCAAGTTTATGTCCCGAGTGAAATAAGTTTGCTTTGTCTCGAGCCTTATTTATGCTATTTATTAACTTGTATGTCATACGATTTATTGTGTTTTGAACTATATATGTGTTGTCCCTACAAAGGAACTGAACAGCGGAGTAATATCAACCGCATTTAAGTTCATAATGTTGCGACGTTAAATATTCGCATTTTTAAAATCAAACCATTCTATGATTCGTGATGGTCAGTGTGGTGAAACCAGGGCCGTGTTCAAGATAGGTTTCAAAGTAATCGCTCAATTAGCGATTACTTTTAAACCTCTCTTGAACGCGATTGTTCAATGTAGCGCTACGTAGCAAGGCGAGCAAACTTCGAGGAATTGGCACTGTGTCGTTCAAGAGAGAAGAAGCGCTCATTGAGCGCTACATTGAGCGATCAATGAGCGCTACGAAGCGCTACGAAGCGCTACGAAGCGCTACGAAGCGCTACGAAGCGCTACGAACCGCTTCATTTTGTTGAACCGCCGGCAGTTGCACTAGTCATGCTGAAGGATGCGTAGGTAATATAAAATCTCCCTGCTCGAGGAATTGAGATGAAAGTAATCCGTCCTTTGAATAAAGCTGCCATTCGCATGTTTCTCGTCGTCGGAATGTGTAAACAAGCTAAACAACCTTATTAAAAGTAAGTTTTAGGTGAACATCGCCGTTGAAATGGCTTTCCTCTCGGTTATTTTGGCATTGTGAGTATAAATGTATTGTGAATCGTTACGAACACGTTATTTTCACCGACAGATTGAGTGTTTGGTTGCAATGTCATTACCAACGGTGAGAGTGAGAGAAAAACATCTTGCGACTTTCTAAACTTGTTTATTACAATGTACCTCTGCTCTAATCGTGATGTATTTCCTAATTATTCATTAAAATCAATCATGCGGTGAGCCCGAGTTCATAAATTAACTGAACAATGAGATAAATATTAATTATAAGTGTTGTCGTAAAATACTTTTAATTTCATGAATGAATTCACGTTCGTTTTATGAATAAATGAAGTAGTCCAGGCAGTGTCAAAGTCCGTCGTTAGCCAATCAAATTACTCGACGGTCTAATGACACATATGTGACAGTTTGTTATGAAACCCCTGTTCGAAGTACAACGTGGATAATAATATAAGTTGTATGCTTCTCTCGAGAGAATTACAAGAATCTTTATACTATGTGGTTACGACATTAACACAATTGGCTGATAATCTGTCATAATAGATCGTATTATTTGATGTCTTTCTAAGACAACATCTAAAGGATAATGTTGATGTCACCTGTGATTTTGATTCATTACTACTTTCATTTGTGAAACAGTTTCCATCACTCATGTGTACATTTCGACTTTGTTTTGTATTTTATCCTTGTTTCGAGCTGACAATAAATTATAATACGATAGTCATAGATCCTTGTTATGGTAAAATGGTTAATCAAATTATATCATTAATTGGAGTGACAAATTGTTATTGAGCTTGAAAATACGACAAATAAGAACATGCTTTAGTTCAATTTAGTTCCGTAGTGTACAAGATGAATAACAAGAATCACAAACCAATTTCTCACGTCACCAGAATACCCTTTGAAGTTGAGAAATAAACTATTGGAGGACTTTCCTCGAATCGACATTGACTGGAATTCCTTGCTTTGAATTAGTATTCAATAAAATTGCTAAGAACTGGCAGATGATGAATTAACGATTAAGAATAGTAAAATTAAGAATCTGAAATAATGAATGTTTTCTGAAGCTTTGAATATGATTACATGATAACGTTTGATTTATATATTGAAACTAAGAGATTTAAAGGAATTAAAAAGAAGAAATTATATGTCAAATGTGTACTAGAAATGATGTAGAAGATGAGTATCACTTTTTGTGTGTTTGCCAAGCTAATTTATCACTAGGAACTATATATAAACACCCTGAAACTTACAACTTCATGTATTTGCTTTACACTATGTATTTATGAAAACGTCTAGTATAATATTACAACATTTGTCCATTTATGTGCATAAAAATGTTATGTTATGTTATGTAATGTTATGTTATGGCCAACTACGTTAAACAGTATAACTCTTTGTACATTGTACTACAGGCCTTTTGCCTTTCAGTATGAAATATAAACTGATTGAAACACAAGGATGTTTATGCACCCTGCAGCTATTGTTAATTTTCCAGTTCCTGAGTATGAAACGGCTTTGTTGATTGTTTATTTAGAAGGAAAATAGAAATAAAACTTTCAATAGTGTTATACGACATTCTTTCTTTCACAACCAGTACCATTTCTACATATACATGATTTCATCTTGTGACCTGTTAACCTCTTTGAACCTGTCGATTCATTATTAAAGTAAAAGTCTTAACCACATGTGACCATTTACATGTACAAGTTAGCAGTTACACGTCGATCACATTTAGGAAACGCAATATGTTTCTTTTTCAACCATAATAATAATCCATTCACATACATTGTGAGGCATATTTAGGGCACAGATAACAAGCATTTTGTCTTTATCTCTACCACTGGTGTCAGTGATCAGAAGGCCCTTGAGATTATGATAGGATCCAATCCGTCTAATATATATAATTAGTATTGTCTATGTTCATTAGCATGCTGGTGTTGAGTTCAAATTACGTTTTAGGTAGTGTAATATTGGGGTGTTGAAGTCACATGAGAAATAAGTGCTACATCATTGAATTAAATTTAATTATAATTCTTGAGGTTGTGAAAGTGATCTTTTCTTCGACGTAAAATAACGAAAAACTCCTTATTGTGATGTGAACATATCTTTGGCTGTTAACTTGCTATTCCTGAATTTTGATTAATAATCTCCATACATAATTCAACGTTTTACATAACAATAATTAAAATATATATGGTGTAACGACAAATAATCGGTTTCTTATGCATATCAAGTTGATTGAGAACATTCTAATGTAAAATGATATAATCCCACTATTAGGTTTAATAGAACTATTTAAATAATAGTGGCGCACATGATGTTTTAAGATTTTTTGTAAGCACACATTGTGTTAATATGCCAATGTGTTATTATACCGTGGCTAACAGAATGGACCAGGAAGTTAATTTTTCGTTCTAAGTTAAAAGATATTCTTTGATTAAGTCTTGGACAGGATTTGTTACTCAAACTTTTATCACGTCTAACGATAAAGTAGAGGTTAGGAGAATTCACAGGTGGCCTAAAACAAGTGGAAATAAATGGACACATTTTGATAAATCATTGATAACGATGCAATTTCCCCCTCTTTCACTTAGAGGGTTTAATTCTATGGATCTTTAATTGATCACAATACATTACTCACACATTTCAAGAAATAATTACAATTATGTAGCAAATCAAAATAAACATCATCTACATATTTTCGTTTCATTTAAATTTCTCTGAAAGGCAACTTACTTATGCCTTTCAGCACTGTTAAGAGAAAATGGATTTGTAAAGAGATTCGAATTTAACTGTGGATGCTTTGCATTCCTGAAATACATTTTGAGATAAAGCCGTTATGTGATACAGTACAGTATGTTTAATATACTTTTATCCATACATATGTATCAGCATCAAAGGTTTCTACCAGATATATATTTCTATCTGAATGCACTGATTTAAAATGACAGACACTATAAATACCAAATGATAATATCAGGACATTCATGAAATGAGTAAGCACATTAAGTTGAAAATAATTGTTCAAAAAGAGGAATTCGGTATTTAATACCAAAAGACTAAGTATGATATAACTTGCTTTACCAAATCTTTAATTGAAGAAATATAGGAAAACTGACAGATAAAGTAAAGAAAAATAAAGAGAAATAACAGACACATTAATCGCCTAGTATTTTCTATTTTTCGCCTTAACTGTAGTGATTTTTTTTCTGCAAATACTCTCGATGGTGTAAATAATGTCTAGAAAAACAAGATGTTTTGTTAAACACTGATTCCATAGTTTGGATTAAAATATCAGAGTGTTTTGAAGTTGAATTAGAGCCAAGTTTAAGTTTTTGGAAAAGGCTCTTTGTGACAAGGTCAAGGTCACGAGGTAAAGGTGTATCTCATCCTTAGGGTATAATAATAAGAGATGAATATGTCCAGTATCAAAAGTGTATTAATCAATAATAAAAAAAGTTACTTCCTAGGTTCATATTTTGAAATATGCTTTCTATACCAAGGCAAAGGTCACAGTGTCACAAGGTAGAACGTTATGATCTCGTCCGAACGGTCAAATCACAATATATACATATATCAAGAATCAAAGACCAATGAAAAGTTATGACCAAGATTAAAGTTTTCGTTAAAGGCGTTCTACCCTTAAATCCAGGTCACTAGATCAAAATGAATGCCTTTTTTTGAAAGGTCTCATTAATATCAATGCACATGTGAAGTATCAATTGCCTATCACTGACCAATCAAAAGTTAAGACCCAGGTAATGTTTTTCGAAAACTGATTCCTACGCCAATGTAAAGGTCTGGAGGTTAAAATTATGACTCACCTTAAAGGTTTCGACACAATAGAAACCCATATGAACAAATGCTGCAATGATGTCCAACTACTTTTATTTCTAAAACTTATTTTACTATTGCTTTACATTAATGTGTGCACGAATGCCATATTCTCTCATATTGATGATGCCATGACTAGATTAATCTCGTGACTATAATGGCTACAAATACTCCAATATATTGCAATTGAGCAACATTGGTTTATATTGTCTATCAGCATTCTCTCTCGTAGAATATACTGCGGTGTAATATTAAACTGGTGTATTAAATATGAATAAAAAATAGTGTGCAGTATGATGTCACAATGGTCGTAACGCCATCGCTATGATGCATGACTTGCTGGAATCTTAGTTTCACCATACCGTCGGCAATTTTGTTTGGTCAATTATGGCAAGTAATACACATAATACTAAACTCTCTTTCATATTATACCATTTTATAAATCTCAGAAATGATTGGGTATCAAACACTAAAGTGTTTTTTTTAACAGTATCCATTTTTCAATCAATCTTCTGAACTCAACGACTTACATGCATTTCCAGGTATCTGCTCTAAGCTACAGTTTCATTGAAAATGAAAATGTAATGTTCCGGCCCCGAGGCTATAAAACTTTCTTGAGTTTGATTTCATGCTAAACTCACGTTTCGTGCTCAACTCAAAACTCAAGACTCAGAGTGTGGAGGTTATAAATTTGTTTAAGTTTGGTTTCGAAGTCGAGCTGAGTCTGAAAACGTCCAACCCTAACTTAACAATGTACTCAGGAACAACAATAACAACACACATACGATATATCCTTCAGTATATACCCCAGTATGTGAGAAGAAATGCCAGAGACAGAAACAATATGTTATGCGGAAGAAGGTCTAGTTGAGACCCAAAACTATATTTCTACTTGTTAGTTTCCTGCCCCGGGTGACTGTCTCCCGCTACATAACAACCCCCTTCCTCAACCCCTTCAGGTGCTTGTCTTTATATTCATTTCATTTTTAGACAAACACACTCTTTTACATCAGGATTTAGATTTAAGAAAACACGATTCTGTGTATTTCCTTAGTCTCAGCTCTGGATTTCTATTTTTCCATTCCATTTGAACAGATTTGCCATTAAATGGGATACGCCGATACTTTATAGGATACCATTTCACTAGTATACTATACTCTAAGGGAATCAGTATGCAAAATAACTTGTAATACCAGAAAACAAAGGGAAAGCTTGAAAATATGTAAAATAAATATTTCGTTGATATGTATAGGGAAATGTCAATAATAATTTTTTTATTTTACTAAAAATCATTGAGTAAGAAAAAAGGTAATCTGATACGTTTTGTATTTACCTGGATAACCTTACCTTAACAAATCCAAATATTATTCGTTTAAAATATTTTGGAATACATTTCACAATTTTATATAAATCATTTCAGTACATTTCTTTGTATGAAGGTAAGAATTATGTGTATAAACTGAATTCTATTTTCATATATAATTACATTTTAAAGAATATGAATACAACATTATTTTCTTTGGAGATGTTTAAAGGAAACACGAGTTCAGAATGATAAAACTTAGAGACGTTAATTTAAGAAATGATATTGAATTCCGTAACTCACCCTTATATTTTAAAGACGCATCCATTAAGACGTTTGGTACAGATGCTGACTAAATATCATAAGGTAGCAACCTTCTCTAAGACAAATTATATAGAAAAATATGTTTCAAAACTTTCACAGCCAATTTGCCACTGTTACATTCTGTTCGCAAGGATACTTATGATGTTTATAAACAAATGTAAGTATTGTACATATTTATATCTTGTGAGCATCATATAACCTTAGTTTAACGTTAATCTGTAACTCTGGCGCAATACTTTTATCTAATTTGCATTGTTTCACATATATTAAAATACATAATCCTGGCCTTGTGGGTCGATGATATATTTTCTTATTTACATCTTATTTCATGTTGTGTTCCCTGAAAATTATCATTGATGTACATATGTAAAACTATTCCAACGTTAAGAGTGACATAGACTTATCGTGTCCTTAACTGCCCGGTAAAGTACCATATGACAAATTTCGAGACTTAACATTAGGATCCGGGGCAAAAGAATGATAACACACAGCATTGTACATTGTGCGAAAGTTAAAGTTTGGCAATCCAGACCAAATAAGGATTGAGCGTTTTTTTGGAACAGCAATAATCATTACATTGACTAATACCTTGTACAAAATGTTGACCACTGTATGGGTATTACAATTTGTTTTCACTTCATGCTACAATTTTCAGAAAATACACGTAGCTTATCACTGATTTGCAGAATATGGGTTATCAAGTGGTCATGTTTTTGCCGATGGTGTTAATTGAACATCATATTGACCATTTTATTTTTATTGTGAATAATGTTTATAAGACGACAAACATGTTTGGTATCACTTGGTTGCTTTTGGAGTAAAATATAATTGATGACAATCATCATATCATTCGGCAAAACATGACAATCAAATGAGGCTGCTTAAATTACATACTTTTATGTAAGACTAAAATTAGATGTTTACAGTGATATTAACCGTACAGATCGTTTGACGCTAATAAAACAATCAATGGCCACTTTCAATTTAAGTTTTCGATTCAAGTTTGTCCTTTTATGTCAGTATTCGGCAAAACCATGATAACCCTAACCAAATTACATAAACAAGAAAAAGTCATCAAAATAATATTGTCATTTGAAGTATCTGATTCTGATTCCCCAGATGTTTGCTCATAACAACATCAAACATAACTTGCGGCAAAACTTCCTCTTTGTGTTGAGAGTGTCACCCCTTTATCGAAGAGGCTGAGAAAATTGGTGCCTTATCACAAAGACAGGCATGCTGTACTAACTAAACTATAGGAGCTGAGGGAGGAAATTCATCAGAGACGACAGATTTGCCTCTTGTGACCCAAGAGTGACTTACATTTCAGAAAATAAGGTTTTGAGGGTTATCATCGTTTTGCTCTGAATCCTTCAATTTCTAAACCAAACTATACACATTTATTATATTCAAATTAAAACGCCATGCAATTAGCGTAAGTAAACACTTTTAAAACACTACACAGATAAATGGTGCCTAAAATGTCATGTAAAAACCGGCAAGTTGATAGTTGCAGTGGTATATGCATCTTAATAGTCACGGTTGTAAATAATAGCTGAAATAAAACATATAATTTAATCAAATAAAATCAATATACTATAAATCATGCATTCATAAGACTTTATTTTATTATGAAAAATAAATATGATTTTTAGACAAGAAATGTTTGAAAAAAACTGTTGACCATCCTGATGACTGTTTACCTATATACGACCCTTATAATATATAAAATATATAGCAAGTCTTATATAGACTTTTGATAATTACTAGTTTTCCCTTTTCGGAGTTACTGGCTAACCTGTTGACAATTCCAAACACCAACAACGTAAACATTCTCTCCCTGATTTATCCTCCTCTAAAGGTCTGCATAGAATATATATCACTTCCCCCTTCTCGTGTGTAACATTACCATTTGAAACCGTGACAGGTTTTATATGGGTTACTGAAGAAGGAAATGCAATCAGACCGTGAGTTAGCTAAATTCAGCAATAGGTTTTAACTGAATGGCTTCCAGACCAATTTGGTGAAACACCTGAAGGACATATAATCCGTTGTGCCGATCACCGACATCGGGCCACTGATTAAAGTTCAGACAATTTCTGAGACAGAATCAACCAGTGGTTTTCTTTATAGGTCTTCTTTCGGACATGAATGACATGACATTAAAAGGATAAAATTTCTGTATTGAAGGACTAATTGTAACAGGTTTTTATGGGGATAGTTTTTACAATGTATACTTGACGTGGTTTATGAAGGGCATTTAGAAGTGGTATACATAAGAACGGGAATATTTTCTGAATAATAACTTCTTTAATGTGAAATTACACGACGTTTCGTAGTATATACTCACTCCTTCGTCAGGTGGAATGGTGTGATGAAGGAGTGCGTATATACTCTGAAACGTCGTGTATTTTCTCATTAAAGAAGTTGTCATCCAGAAAATTTCCTGTTCTTATACTTGACGTTATATACAGAAAATTCGGTAAAGTATGATAGCCTTCTTAAAAGGCACACCTAGTATACTCTAGATCTATGAATAGCTGTGCATCTTTGAAAAAATCTGTTCATAATTCAATGAAAATTGTTTTCTTAAGACGCAAACTGATCGAATACATATTATATACAGTTTGTATATTAGGTTCTGATATTAGGTAATAGTCATACACTGTATGCGTTCATCGTGATAAATGTGAATATGAAACAAGAACATTTCTTGAACATCTACAATGAAACCGTAGCTCAGAGCAAATAACTGGTGTAATAATATTAGTCATAAAGATTGAAAATTGTGTAATAGCCACATTTTCTAGTCTCAAATATACCTATTTACAGTGAAATGGATTAATAATATTCTTAAATATCTAACTTAGCTACTAAACAACAGGACGAGAACAGACATGAATTAAATTAACACTAATTAGAGAGATCGCTCGGCATCAAATAATGCTGATATACATTATAAAAACTGTTGCCTTATTGCAACACATTGTTCTATTGGTAGGTTGATGTCTCGAGATCGATCTCGTTATAACATCATCGTTATTAGAGAATGTGGCGTTATCATTGATGCACAAATGAAATGGGAAAAGTATTAGAAATAAACATGGTTGGATTTAACTGCAGCAATTATCATTACATGTTGTTTTCTTTCAAGTCATTACATTTACCCACGAAAGAAAGAAAGAAACATCATTACAGTTAATAACAAATGTGAAATACCGTGTTGTGTAAAGTTTTACTTCTTGGAAAATGTCTGTACATATAACGTTTTACTTCTTATATTATGTCTGTAAATGTTCTATACTTCATCAAACATCATTAAAGCTTAAGGTAATAGCACGTTATCCCATCCTGAGTGTTTTATATGAAATACTGCATTAATCCTATTGAACGGTTTTTGGTAGCTTAAAGTACTAAGAAATCGCAGACATATCCTAATAATTTGAAAAACTCTGTCTATGGTTTTTGCTTTTTTATATTTCGTAATCAACATGTCCGTAATTGTTAAGCAGTACATTTAAGATATATTTGTTGAAATATTTCAAATTTTAATATATACATACATGTGTATGTATGGATCAGAGTTGATTAAATGTACCATAATTTAAATGAAACGAACATGTACATGATGTTTATTTTGATTTGCTACAATTATTCCTTAGGTGTTTGTGGGTTATGATTTGTGATTATGATACATCCATAAGAATTAACCCTCTCACTAAACAGGGGAATTTGCATCGTCGTTATCAATTTGAAGATCTCTTTCCACTAGTGATCAGGTCACCTGTGAATTCTCTTATCCTCAATCCCTATCATTAGACATGATAAAAGAGCTGTAACAAGACCCCATCCAAAGCCTAATCAATTATTTCTTAACAAAGAGAAAGAGAAAAGTAACGGAGGTTGTCATACAATGTATGTCAGTCACTGTAAAATTGACATATCAATTATTATAAATACCCGGCATTAAAGAAATGCATATTAATACAATGTGTGCTTGTAAAAAGATATTTAAATGTCATGTTTACCACTATTTTTTAAATATGTATATTTAATCTAATGGTTGGATTATATCATTTTACATTAAAATGTTCTTTATCAAATTGTGTAAAAATCAGATTAATGTTTTTTCACAACATTGACTATCTTATTAATATTGTTAATAATATATATACGTTATTATATATCATATTAAATACATAAATATATATCAAATATATAAACGTTATATCGTCAGGAATATTAATTTAAGAGCAAACGATGTGTTCATATCAGAGTAAAGTTAGTGTATTTCAGGATTTAACGTCACAGAAAAGATGATTGTCACAACCCCAAAATGACAATTGAATTTAATTGAATGATAAGTGCCTACTATTTCTCGTGTGACCAACCCTCCAAAATTAAATTTAACATGTCAGTTGAACTCAAAAGTCTTTCATTATGAAAGTCAACAGTTAGTCTGTTGTATGTTGCACATTGTGTCTGAGCATAAAGGCTTTACGTTTTCAGTTCAAACTTGTCCAACCCTCAGGTCTCATATAGAAAAATACAATTGTTGAATAAATCACGATGATTTATTCATAACTCACAAGCATGTTTTCGACCATCACGGGTCTCATGAGGTGAATGACGTTGAGTCGGTCGATGCGTCATAAAGTGTATATATATATATATATATATATATATATATATATATATATATACATTGAAACTTAATGATTTAAAGGAGTGTCAAAATCAGAAAGTAACATTCTGCATAGATGGAATCGTTTATCATTTCATAACAGAATCATTTCAAAGTTAATCAGAGACTAGTTACACAAATTATGATGGAATATATCTGTAAGTCTTTGTTTAACTAAGACAAAATGAGAATTCATTGTGGTATACATCCATTCACTTTCGTGAAAAAAACATATTCATTGTATCTATGTATCTATTTCAATATTATGTTATTTATTTGAACATAATTCCTTATATGTCCTGTGCTTCACGGAAATAGTACCACAGTTTTCAGTCAAAACCAATAGCTGAATTAGCTTACCCTCGGTTCTATTTCCTTTCCTTCTTCAGTAACCCACATAACTTTTCACTTTCCAGTTGTAACATACAAAGGAGCTAGGAAAAGTAATACATCTTGTTTAGAGAGATTTAGTGAATAATCAATCCAGGAGATGCTATGTGGGCGCTTGATCTTTTCGCTTAAGTAGTGTTTAAAGGACTAAAAGAATGTGGAATGGTTTCAAGGCAAGAAACGAATTGGATAAACTTGTTCTATTCGAGAAATACGAGTCACTTTCTAATTTCTGTTGCTCTTACTTAATACTTTGAGTTCAAAAGTGATAGAGTGTACATATGCATGTCTTTATTCATTTTGATGCAGTTATAACGAAATTGTAAAATTTCTTCATTTACAAAATCATTGATGAAGAAAAATCAATATGAAAGACCCTGGACAGAAAAATGTGTTTGCCCAATATACATCAAGACTTTCAATTAGACTCATCTGTTAAATGAATATACACATGCTAAATTGTACAATCGATCAAACTTCATCATGTTATCATCTTCATTATTCAGAATCTTCATATTCGTAATCGTTACTTTATCATCTGTTAGTTCCTAGCCATTTCATTAAATACCAATTCAAGGAAAAGGATGTCTAGTCAGTCCATGTTGATTCGGGGAACAGCCCTCTAATAACGTGAGAAATTGGTTTTGGGATTAATCTTATTCGTCATTGACAATAATAAACTGAAACTGAACCTGTTGTATTTAAAACAGCTATTAATAGTTCAATAACTATCAGACACTGAAAGTAATGATAAAATTGTATTAAAGGTGCATCCATTATGTTCATAAAATTTTATTAGGCTTTAATACGTTCCAACTCACCATATGTGCTGTTAACAGTGCAAATAAATTCACTCGGCTTGCATATTCATCCCGAATCACCAAATTACGTTTGACTCATTGGCGCGCGCCACACGCGGTGCATTGTCCGGTTTCGATCACTACTTTTACCTTCATATCGTCAATATACTAAGTCGACTAAGATCAAAATGTTAATTTTCGGCAACAGTAAGTATTTCCCGATGACATAACACATAATGACTTTAACCATATTACCATTACAATACTCTGACTATGACTATAGTATGGTAAGTTATTGTCAGCTCCAGAAACATAAAGAGTCGAAATGTACACATAAGTGATGGAAAACTGTTTCACAAATGAAAGGAATAATGAATCAGAATCACAGACATCAACACTATCCTTTAGATTTTGACATCAAATAATACAATATATTATGACAGATTATCAGCCGATTGTTTCAATGATGTAACCACATAGTATAAAGATACAGATTCTTGTAATGAGAGACTAGAAAATAAATGTACATAAATAGATAGAATATGGAAAGTAGAATAGATACATTTATTACAAACACTATTCCGTTGCAACCTCAAGGTAATGAAATAATTTTAACTATATTCTACTAGTATGATTATATAGTATGGTTATATTGTTAAACAAATGATACAGCTTTCTGAAAGGTTTGTCACTTAAAAAAAACAATATTCGTTCTATGACCAAATTCTTTACAAATGGGGAGGAAAAGACACCTGTAGTCTCTATTTTTCAAAATTTATTACCATAGAGTTGCAATACTGAAACTTAACACTGAAAACGATTAAATGGTAATGCAGTAAGTCTGCAATATTTCATACATGAATAACTCGTACTCGTGCTGTTCTATCGTAGTAACATTTAACAAAATTAGTCTGGAAAGCATCCAGTTAAATCTTAAAATGAAGATTTACGTCTCTATCGTCCGATGCCACTCTTTCTGCCGGCAATGATATAAACATCCCGCAGCTTTATGGCTTAATGCTACTCACGAGGCAGAAATAGTGATTAATTTATGAACTGAATCGATGAGGCAAGGATGTCAGGGTTTTATATACCTTTTGAGAATACCTCCAGACAGAGTTACAAAGTGCAAGACAGCATTATTCCAGTGTTCCAATTTAATCCTGTACAGGTTTCAAAGGTCAAGGTCATTATCTGAATCTAAGTGTAATCACAGAAGAGTCTCTAGTCGGCAGTAACCTTGCTTGAAACATGCTTTGATATGTGACATCAGTCTGTATGGTTTGCCTGACATTTTAATGGACGTTCACGATCTTGATTTTAATAATGATAACATAATTTGTAAGGCTGGTTATTCAATTTGTAAGTGTTTACATATAATTTATCACTCTCCCCTTCTCTGAATGGCATTCTTCACTATCATCGTTTTCACAATAACTAACAACTACTTTATGCAAGAGAACAGATTAGTGATAGGCACATGTATTCTAAGTATTTATGGTCAACTAAGCTTTTATGGCGAAAACAATGGTCACTTTCTACTGTGTATAGCTCTTTTATTTTTCGTTTACTGTTTTTAGTTTGCACTTCTTTTCATACATCATACTGTTATCTCCTGTTAAAGATAAGTGTAATGTTCTTTCTATTTCATTATAACAAGTAAATAAGTAAATGTCTCTTTTATTGGCTTTCTCTAATTTCACACTCATCTCAATTATTTCAAATTTATTTTATTTCAATTTGTTGGAAATTAGTTTGAAACTAGCATAGTGAAGATGCTTGCTTTAAATTGCCAGCATTTCTAGTATTCTTGACTGTGACTATTAACTTAAAACCACAACCAATGATTGGTGATTTGCTTTTGTTCATATATCATGGATATTGTTTTGTTACACTTACATGTATTTACATTGTATCACATGATATCAATCACTAATTTGTCACAATTTTTGATCAATTCCTTATACACTGATAGTTAATCCATCCAAACAAACTGACAATAAATGGAATGACCACTGTTATATATATATATATGCTCTATGTGCAATAAAGAATGTGAGTACCCTGAGATAATGTTTTAATTGTTAAATGACAAGGCAGATCAGTACATTACATAGATATAATATATTGGCAATGATTTGTGAAATACAAGCACATCTTCCTTGACATGACAACACGTTGTGTATCTTCTCCATTGATCTATTTACTGATCTATTTACAGGTCTATTTACTTATCCCTTTACTGATCATTAGTTCAATGTTCTCTCATGCGACAGATTTCATGGACTGACAGCAAAATGGACAAACAATGCTCTGAGTTCATGATTCTTGGCGCACTAATGAACTTCTAATAAACGTTATTCTTGAATGATGACATATAAATAACTAACTTAATTTCATTATGTAAACATTATGTCAGTCGTTCTGTTATTGCGGATAGACGTAACATTGCAAAACATGTCCTAATCTTTCTCTGTAAAAAAAGTATCTAGTTACTATTGGTGATGCAGTTTCAACCTAATCTCATCCTGTTGTATATGCGTAAAACCATTTATTAACATTAGCAACCATGACTTATCTGAACATGAAACCAGTACAATATTGAAAACAATAATATCATCCTCTAACTGATCATGCTTTCTTAAAACACGAGACGGCTGGAAATAATTTGATATTAAATTATATTTTTGAGAGTAGAAGTAGTTCGTTATTGATGTACATATATAGTTTTTATAAAACTAGTTTTTCATGATGAATAATTTTTAATATTAAATCTATTATAATTATTGGAGTGAGTTTATCAGCTCATGCTATTTTTCAAAGAACCACAGAGACCAAGGGAACATGTTATAAATAAGTTGAAAATACGAAATTGATATTATGCCTCATGTGAGATATGATGCCACAAGTAACAGCTTAGGTTTAAGCTTTGTTTAAAGTACCGAATTTACCATGAACCTTTCAATGCTACTTTGATTTATCAACTATGGCTGAATCGTACAACTTATTTTCTGGTAGTGTTCTAACAAAATTAACATTCAGAAAAAAGGTGAAGGGGAAAGTAATATCTCCTGAAATATTATACTACTAAAGGTGAACAGCACAAAGTCACTCATTTAATACTAACGCCATATCTATATTTTAATTGCTTACAATTTTATTCGGTTTATTTAAATTATAATTTACTCTCTGCTGCAAGACTTGATATTGAAAGGTATGTTTTATGAGCACAAATACATAAATATATATATGAGTAGCCATTAGTTAATTACAAAATTGATTATTGATGCGACACTAGCAATACAGCTAGTCCTTGAAACCCCTTCTTTAGAAAATCAACTCAACAAGCGTATACATATTGATTATTCTAATGCTGTACACTGGACAATCACCTGATAGATCAGTACACAAAGTGCCCAAAGCCATTTAAGTACTACATTTATTATAAACTATGAGCTCAATCTGATATAGTCAATTTGTTTGGGTATAATTGTATTGATTAAATGTTTCCACTAGTCTAACTTGTTTCGTATAAAAGCATGTTACTGTTTAGTTGAATAAAGAGGTATATGTTAAAATGGTTGTAACGTGTTTGTTCACATGCTTATTCTTTTTAGGAATGCCAAGAATGAAAAGTTATGTTAAAGTGTTTACAATACTACTAAACCACAAAGCATTTCAAAATATAAAATTTAAAGTCTATAACATCTTTAACATACATTACAGGTATTCTTGAACATATTATATATATTTAATAAGTTTCGTTTTTTCTTCATATAAGTCATGAAGAGGAACCATTTGGACAAAACTTACAACTCTAATAAATCTGTGTAATAAAGAAAGAGTTGAATGTGATTCTTACACACTGCACACTATTTTTTGCTGGTGTCACTCCATAAAACGATACTTCACTAGTTGATGTTCTTCAAACCAACAATTATACAGACCAATATCCAATAACATACCAATCATCATAACATTTTGTTAACAGGCTTTACGTGATATATAGTATTATAGTATATAGAGTATACTTGTCTTTTCTTGACAAATACCATGTTTATCTCATCGGGCGAGGTAGAAAGTTTATATTATCACGAGTGGCGCAGCACGAGATGAGATAAACATGGTATTTGTAAAAAAAAACATTTCTATTTATTATATGACCAAATCCGTCGGAGTATTGTTTTATGACGTCAGGTCATTGTTAAATCAGTCACTAGTGACTGATAACACGTTCCATTGTTATTTTCACTAGTGACTAATAACACGGTTATTTTCATTGATAGATCCCGGTATTTCACCTGCAACCATATACTAAATATATCTACTGTAACAGTTTATATTCGTATTGACGGAGGACAAGTTCACAAGTACTAGGATATAAGCAAAATACATTTATGTAAAAGGGATATAGTTGTATTTCATATAAGAATATTTACACATTGTCATAGACATGTATTCCGTAATCATTACGAACATAATAAAAGCATGTGACATTGGCGATTTCATGATTGTTCTATGTTATGTCGTCTTTCTCAAAACATCACAAAATACCCCTTTAGCCATTGCTAACGAAATTCTTTATAAATATTTGACCTGTATGAATTTAAGAACAGGAATATTTGTATACCATTCTCATGCATGTTAATCTCCCTGATTTAGTTTCCTCACCATTGTTTTGTTTGCTATATAAATGTATCATATTGTGTTATGTCCTCACATTCCACCTGATGAAGGAGTGAGTATATACTCCGAAATGTCGTGTATTTTCACATTAAAGAAGTTGTTATCCAGAAAATCTTCCTGTTCTTATGTATACCACTTCTAAATGCCATTCAGAGACCTGTATGAATTTGATAATGACATAACAATCAAGTTAAAGGTCTCTAAAAGCTTATGTTGATTCATTCAAAAGGCACAGTGTGTTGCCACCATGCGAGTGCTACAATACACCATTTGATTCTTTTCAGCCCACAATAAAAAGTTCTATTTCCAGGTCTTTGGTGGTCTTCTATCATAATGCTAACATTACTTTATCTATAAAAACTGGTCAATTGTGTCAAATGTCACTGAAACAAATGTCTCGTTCTTAATGATCACCTCAGACCCGATACCAGCATAACAGTCAATATGTCCTGGTGTTTCACGAAATTAGTCTGGAAGGCATTCACTTAAAACCTATTGCTGAATTTAGCTAACCCTCAGTCTGATATCGTTCCTTCTTCAGGAACTAACATAAAACCTGTCACAGTTACACAGTTAATGTTACACACGAGAGGGAGACGTGATACATCTTCTATACAGACCGTAAGAGGGGATAAATCAGGGAGAGAAATGTGTGGGTACTTGTCTTGAAAGGATTAAGGAAAAACTGTTGTGACATCAGGATAGAAAGAAACAAATTACATAATTTGTTTCTTTCAAAGATAACAATGTGTTTAACTTCTCCTAATCATAACATAGTTTATAGTACCTTAAGAGAATGCATGCTCAAATATAGAACATTATGCACAAACTGATATTCTGTAAAAGACAGTGTGGTGCAAATTAGTTGTAAACTTATGAAAACGTTTTATTCATGAAGAGACTAAATAAAAAATACTGTTACAAGTGACGATAAAAGAGGCCTGTCTCATATGTGTTTCGTTAATTGTGTAGAAACTTATTTCATCAAGCATACATGAAAGTGTCATACATACATCACATCAGGGACAATGCTTTACTTATTTGTTTCCTGATTATCAGCTTTTATTAATATATTCTCCATACTTGGGCTGAATTCCAAATTAAGACCAATGAAAAGAGAAAAAGTAACAAATATAATTTCCATTGATGTTTATCTAAAATCTGCAAGAGTTTATTTAATGTCAAACTGCTGGGATAACATGCCTCTTGTCAGTCAAATCAACACAGTTATTGCATATAGTTTCTACTCATGTTTTCTTGTGTGTTACATTGCTGAGTAATCAGATAAGAATTCATACTTATTTTCAGAATGTAGGGACTATTTGAATATTGTGATATCGATAATATTGAGACATTGCAGATTCTGGTAAACTAGACATACACATATTCTATGCCAATCAACTTTTTCGCGCAGTTTTGATAGGGTTTGTTACCAAGGTATGGAGCGGAGCGTATACATTTTACCCTGAGACAGGGTGTAGCATAAATAATTTTATATATTTCGATCCCCTCCCTCCCACTTGTTTATACCTATTAAATTATGTGTGCCAACAGTTTGCTGCTTTTTTGTTCAAATGTTTCAGTGCCGGTCCAACTGACCATCTCTGCCAGTTGAAGTTTGACACTGATAACATAGACGAATGAAGCAGCTTCAAGTCGCTTTGATTGGTTCCTGTTTTCGTGTTGTGTGAGTGTGACCCTCCTCAACAAAAGTTAAGGTGAGATGGACATAGGCAACCAGTTTGACATTAAATAAACTCTTGCAGATTTTAGATAAACATCAATGGAAATTATATTTGTTACTTTTTCTCTTTTCATAGGCAATCTTCTTTGGGTTTTTTTCAATCAGAGATTCTGCTATTCTTTCAGATGGACTCTGAAGTAACTTCGTAAATTTTTAATTCATTATAACCTTTTGAATCAAGCATTAACATTTTTCTGCCTTTAATGGTGCAGTTTGTGTATTGAATGCGGGACCCTGGGGGATGTTTTAACTTTTAGGTCAGCTTAAGAAATCCAGTGGTCATCGGTATAGTACTTGCACACCTGTCTATGCGATACCCTAGCAGGTCTATTTGTAGTGCTATGCTTGTGATCTAATGGGAGAATGCCTTGTCGGAAATGGGGGTTACCTGCGGCTTGTCGGAATGCGTGGTTACCGGCGGCTTGTCGGAATGCGTGTTACCTGCGGCTTGCAGGACGGGTGGTTACCGGCGGCTTGTCGGAATGCGTGGTTACCGGCGGCTTGTCGGAATGCGTGTTACCTGCGGCTTGCAGGAATGTGATTTTACCTGTGGCTTGCAGGAGGTGCTGTTGCCTGCGGCTCACAGGAAAGTGGTTACCGGCGGCCTGTCGGATTATGCAGTTACATGCGGCTTGCAGGAGGGGTGGGAGAGGGAACCCCAGTGAGTCCAAACCTCCTGTCTGAGTTGCTCTTTTACCTTATTTGGTGCTCAGATTTATGCTATATATTACACTTCCCCCAGGGTTCCGTCACAAATGTACTTTGGAATAAACTGCGCCCATGTTGAATTCCAGTCAGTCTTCTGTTATTATTTCAAGTTGTTCCCCGGCTTGGTTAGTTTTAAGTTATTACTTATTTGGTAATATTGATAACTGTTACACAGTAGATTGTGGTTATCAGTAATTGTTCCATAAGGAATACCAGTCAAAGTGAATAAACTTGGCCTAAACCCTTAGGAACTTAATAGGTCAGTGTTCTTGAAGAATATGTAATACCATCAACAATGTCAGCCTGTGATCTCGTAATCAGGTATAACTGACATCACTGTAGTGCAGTTCCAGAGATGCCCATTCGTGACAAGAGTCTGCACAGTATTCTGTCATGGTCGTTGGTGTCTAATGCAGCACTGTTAGAAGAGCAGACCATGTTCTGTGAGAGGTTTATAGGCTGATTAGTAAGGGCCGTATACAGAATAATCATCGAGCTGTTTGCTCAGACTAGTAGACACACTCTTTTGAATAACGTTAGAAATGCATGACTAGTTAGAAACAGGTATATAGTTCTTTAATATGTATGCATCTTGACAAGATTTCTCGGGAAGTGGTTTTACCAAATATCTTTCACAGTACTCATAACTATCCGGATGTTAGACTGATATTTAATGACTTAGAAATTAGTGGAAGGAGAATGCAGTTATCATAAATACATGTAGTAGGAACTATCTCCTAATTAACTGATTCTCTAAACCATGTTTAATGTAACATTATTGGAAAAAAACATTTTAAACGTCAGAATTATTATCGAAAAGCAATGAAGTTGATACTTTTTTGGAATAACCCTTTAAGAAGTCCTGAATGATGACTATCTTCACGCACACGTTAAACATGTCCTCCAGACTCCTTTTATTGTTTCGTTTGTTTGTTAGTTTATATCTCACTATCATGTAAAAGCAGTGTTATAATATATTAGTTACAAAAATACGACGTAATACGACAAAAATACATTTTGAAAAGATTAACTTAAGATTGTATTAAAGAAAACTTATCCAAACTCTTTTTAAGTTTACTTTTTCTGTATATAACCTTACTTAACGTGAGAAGCAACTCATTTGTATTAACATATATACAGTGGAAACACTGTAATTCGAAACCCGATTCAAAGCATTTTGCTAAGGTCCCACATTAAAAATTCGAATTACAGATGATGTCACATGATTAATGTACAAATCTACTCACTGCCATGCTAAATGAACACACCTGTATACATCCTGTTTGACACAGTGGCTCTACCTGAGTCCGTGTTGCAGACAGACAGATAATTTATTAAAGTCTCACCTCACATGACAAACAATACAATAAAAAGATACAATAAAAAGTGAGCCACCCATGTAGGGTTATGAGAGACTAGATATGTACAGAGAATATACACAATATAAGCTAGAACATTAATCGCAAAAGCTAAATTTAAATAGAGATAAATTATATCAAGATTAAAATATAAGATTGCTTAAAATATAGATACATAAGATTGCATAGCATATAATATAAAAAGTAAAGTAGTTATAATATAATACAATATGTAAAAAAAGTGCAATTAATAAGCGTTGTATAAAATTTGTCTCCGTTTCTGCAGTATAAGCTTGCAGGCTTTGGCTGAATAAAAAGCAATATCCGGGTTGGCTAAGATGAAACGAACTTTTTGCAAATCTGTAAAATCAGAAAAATCGATGCAAAGATTAAAACAGTTCCTTAAAAGACTATCACGGATGTCATTATAAATGGGACAGTGTAGTAAAACATGAACTTCATCCTCAACTTCAAGTGTACAGTTGAAACATATCCTTTCCTCAATTGGTGTATTGGAGTATCGTCCAGTCTCTATATGAATTGGTGCTACTCCGCTCCTGAACTTGGCTAAGGCGCTCCGGGTACTTCTGGAGGTCGAGTTCAGTATATAAGGCTCCACACCAATGTCGCTCTTGAAAGTACTGTACAGACGTAACTTGTTACCTCCCACGCTGTTCTTGCTGTGCGTTCTATGTTCATCAGTTATCCAGGTGGACCTAAAACTCTCTTGAAGTTTCGCACACAGCTCGGAGGTAATAAAACAGGGGTGGAAATTGTTGTTAATTGGAATAAAATGTTCCAAGTTCAAGTTTCTCAGCTTATCATGCACCCGCTCATCCAATTACTTCTGCGACGTTCTGCTTGGGTATTTGACCAGATAAAAACCTTTGATATCAGCCGCTCTTGGTCCAGGGAACTTAATCGCTTATAGAACTTGACGACACTTTTCCATTGTCTCATGTGTGGTGGGATCCATCCCATATCTCCTACAAGGGCGTCGTTAGGTGCGTACTTGTAGAGTCCCATGTAAAAGCGCATGGCTCGGTTGTGTAGGGCGTTGATAGCTGGCACGTTGTACTGACCCCAGATGGCAGTTCCATACTCTATTATTGACCAGACCATAGTGTCATAAAGCTTGGAATATGTCTGATACTTCATCCCTCCAATCGCTTTATACTTAGATATCAGGAGTCCTAACGCTCGACTTGCTGAGCTGGCTGCCACCTTGCCCATTCGCTTAAAATCCAAAAATTCAGTAATAAAAAGACCGAGATATGTGTAGCTGTCTGTGGTACCTCCAAGTCGATATCCCCACAGCGAAACGTCGATGCCGTCCTAGTAGTAGAGGGTGTCCGAAAGTGAATAACCTTGGATTTATCCTGGTTGACTGTCATTTTATTCTCTAGGCACCACGAGTTCAAGCAGTCCAGCATTAAGTTTAGATCGTTCTCATTTTCAGCAAGAAGGACGACGTCGTCGGCGTAAGCGAGCACACTTAAAATTTGATCATTAAAATGTACACCCAGAGATAGTTGATTAATACGGGTAATGAAATCGTTAATAAATATGTTGAATAACAGGGGCGATAACAAACAGCCTTGTCGGAGACCACAGTGGACGTCGAACCATTCCGAACAGATCCCATTCAATCGCACACAACTTCGTACAGAGTCGTACAGAGACACGATAGCATTATAAATGTTCCCTTCAATTCCATTTTGTTTTAGCTTATCCCAAAGAAGTGTTCTGTCGATGCAGTCATAAGCTCGACAAAAGCAACAAAAGTTTGCCTATTCATTCTCTTTCTCGATTCAACTAATGATGTTAAAGCGTATATATGTTCAGTAGTCGATCTTTTCTTCCTGAAGCCGTTCTGTTGGTCAGCCAGTAGACTCTGATTCTCCACATGATCTGTCAGTCTGGTGTTCAGGATGTTGCAGTAGAGTTTGTAACAAGCACTTGTCAGAGTAATACCTCGATATGATAGAGGATCTCTTGGATCTGCTGTCGATGTATTTCGTATAGGATTAATTATACCTTTCCCCCACTCAGTAGGTATCTTCCCTGAGATAAAACACTTATTAAAAAGACAGTGTAAAAATTGTAAACTAGGTATATTTTTAAGGACCTCCGTAGGAATCCCATCAAAACCACACGCTTTTCCCGTTTTGGCTTGTACAAGGGCACTTTGAACTTCTTCCATGGTGATGTCCGTATTAAGACAAGATAAATTATGCAAGTTTGACGTCGACGTGTCACTGATGACGTCATGATGACGTATGTCACTTGTGTTGCTATTCAGGAGTGTCGAAAAGGTCTTACACCACGTGTCCATAACAGTAGGTTGGTGATTGCTGATGGTTCCATCCTCCAGTTGGACTTCCATAGGAATAAGCTTCCTCCTTTCCTGTCCAATACCAATACTTCCAAACCTTTTCCAGAAATCACTCTTACCAGCATCACAGAGTTCTTCTAAGGTTTCCATTGTGTCTCGGATATGTTGTCTCTTACGTAGTTTAACAGTTTTATCAAACAACCTCCTCTTTTGCACGTAAACAGTCTTTAGATGCTTCTCGTCTTGGCCCTTACTTTTACACCAGGCTTTCTCAGATCTACACATATTATTCCATTTTGTGGTTAGGTCATCATTCCACCAAGCTTTTTTAACCTTCCTTTTCCTATTTCCGTTCCGTAAACCTATGTACACTCGTTTGGTTGGTAGCTTTTCATTCATTTCTTTTTTAATTTTATCTATAAAATTATTAAAAGTCATATCTATATCTTCTTGTTGTTCATCCATAGTTTCCAATTTTAAAATCAAATCGTGTATATCATTAAGACATGATTCAGATGACAGAAAATGTTCTGGGACATGTGAAACGTCATGTTTAAAGACAAACTCTGTTTCTACACAAGTCTGTTCAGTACCTATAGCAACCGGGTCCGTCCCCACACAGCGATCAAGTAGCACCGCCTTCCAAGAAAGAAATAAATGGTCTAATTTTGCAGCTGCTTCTGCGTCGACAACACCGGCTAGACCAGCTCTGTCAATTACAGCGTTGGGACGATGTACACTGAAGTCCTTGATTTTCCCGACATTTTCATAGCAACAAATACAATAGTCTACCACTGAAACCCCTTTGGAAGAAACATAGGTATAATCATTTTTCGTGGCATCACCACGACCGTTAACTATGCACATATTTGCATTAATAAGGAAATCAATCAAAAGACGTCCATTATTATTAACAACATTATCTAACACGGATCGATCAGGTAAAGAGTCAATGCCTTCAATGAAGTCCAGCTCACTGCCACATCTACTGTTAAAATCGCCATATAAATACACAATATTTTCATTTTGATATTTGTATACAGAAGTAAGAAGATTATCATAAAAAGAAGAAGCGTCTACGTGTCTAGTGGAATGTTCAGGTGGCAGGTAACACACACACAGCGTAGATACACAGTCAACAAAATGCTTGTGCTTCAGTTGTATCCAGAAAATACCTTCAGTAGAACTATCTAACACATGCACATCATAATTAACAAGAATGTCAGTCTTTATTAGGAAGCCGATTCCACCAGAACCTCTCTTTGCATTCTTATGGAGGTTAGTTCGGTTTTGACCATACCATGCAAAGCCGTCAATGTTAAGAGTGTCATTATCAACGAGGTGGGTTTCGGCAATACCCAAAATATCATATTCAAGAAAGTTTATACAGTTTTGTCTTAAAATAATTGCATTATTTTAAAATAGCGACTAGTAGTGTGGTGTACCAGAATACGTTTTTTTTCCGAACTGGAATAACAAGAATGGCTTGTGCTTTGTATTTAACGAACATAATTTTAGTCAGCAGTCTGGTGGTTACATTATGAGTACAAAGACACCTAGTCAAAAGATCATCCATGTATATCGTACTTTTATTTTCAATTCCATTATTCAGTAGAACCCAGAAACCAATGTTATAGTGGTAGCCAAGTGACGATCTTGATCTGGCCGGAAAATGTAAATGGTACATGTACATGGTTTACATAACTTTATAATGGAAATGTATGTGTATTATGATATATCGTGATTCATTGAACGTGTGTTGTTTTGATTGGGGGACAATGACATTTTCAAAGTGCCATTGGCATCATCAGCAAAACCCTCTTAATTCGAAACCGCTCGAAGTCTTAAACACGACCCGTTGCAATTCACTATGCTATTAATTAAACAATATCTTGTGTTATTTATTGAACAACAAAAACTGACTTTAAGAAAGAATTTAAGAAATCAAACATATACATACATATATACATATCCGTTAAATGCCGTAAACAAAGCTGAACATACATGTATTCAGGAAGAAAGTGGTTTGATCACTGTATTCAATTAATTGGCGTGACTGTTTATGAGTTGTAAGTGGTAGTTACAATTTCATAGAAAGGATAGGCAAGATGATAGACACTACAATTATAATTATGTTAAATATGTATTTAACTGCTGTATATGGACATCAGTCATGGACAAGCAAATATGGAACATTTTTACTTTCACGGAGAAAAAAAAATATAACTGTGTAATCCAAATTTGTTGATAATTTTATGATATTTCTTCAACCCTTGTTGATGTACTGTTTTGAGAAAATAAACGTAAGAAATACAATTCTTAAAGAGGATTATTTGTGATAAGAAATGATGAAAGCAATCCCCGGACAGATGAAGAAGAAAATGTGCTTACCAATCCCTAAGGATTAGCGGAGACCATTGTTCTAATTGACAATGAAGAGAGACATATGGAAGCAAATTTGTAACGACCAATAATTTGCAGCTACCGCTTGTTTTTCTAAAGCAACTGGCGAAAACTTTACCCTTGAGATAAGGCTGAACATAACATAAATTGTAAAAGAGCCGGCATCAATGTGTTAAGTACGAGGATAAAAGGGTAATGTTTCTAATACGTCTTTTTGATGGAACGGTTTAGTCCACATATGTACACGTATATACGTCCAAAATGAACTATAATGCTGATAAATAGCAGTTGAAATTGAAATAGAAGCTATTCTATAAAACTCAATATATTATGTACCTTAGTTAATCAATCTCGGCTCTAAATTTCTGTATCAAGTATATAGCATATTATTGCAACTTCCATGAATTGAATCCTTTTTGAGGTACACGATTTCACGGATTCCTCCGGTTGTGAAGATGAAAACTGAGTAAATGGATGTGTTGACTTTCGGTCAATCTGTCTAAACTAATTATTACCATACGAAAAAATACTGATGCGAAATTAATAATCTAACTGTGAATGTTACCATCATATCCACATCTTGACAGTGTCAAAACAATGTCTATGTTCATAGCAACCGGAAAGATCACGAACCAATGTTACATAAAATCGAGTAGATTTAAAGCAAACGATTGATGTAAATATAGAAATATTGAATAGCGTATGGAATCAGTTTTCACGTCCATCTCTAGATATAAAGAGTTGTGAATACTTAACATAAATGGATGGTCAACGTTATGTCTCATCAACCTTTGTGTATTTTTTTAAAAATGCGTGAGTCAATGTTTAAGAGTCAATGTTTCAGACAGACCCTTATGAGAAATACTCTTGCAATAAAATTGAAGATAATACCTCTTACTGAAAACAGAACAGCATAGAGTGAAAAATCACATTGAATTAACTGTAGTTTATAAAAAACATTCAACTTGTTTGTAATCGAATGAAAAAGAACAATGTAATGTTCTGAGTTTGAACCTGGTGTAATTGTTATTTTGTTTTCATTTAGTACAATGTGACAGACGACTATTACAAGGAAGCAAACACCCACGAACCGCAATTTTGTATCATTTTATGCAGATTAACATATGTCCTTAGTCCTTAAATATTTCTTTCAATAGCACATTCTGGATTTTGGAAACTTGATTTGTAACGGGTAAATATTTCATCATGGACTGTACATTATTTCGTAAAAAACAGGTATGCATTATCAATTAGTAAAAAGCAAAATCCAATGCCATGTTATCACTTCATACTTTACACTATATTTTTCAAGAGAGTGTATTATTTGAGTGATTTTGATGATGGCTGAACATCCTGACAAAACACATTTCAAATGTAATCAATTTGTTTCAGAGATACCAAGCAATCAGTCAGCAGCAAAGAGCAGTACTGAACTCCTCTTATAGGTTAAAGTACGTAAAGCTAACAATCTTGAGTGATGTGAAACTTTTATTGAATTGTAATAAGTATAATTAAGCTCTTAAATGTCGAAGTCAAATGATTATATATTGTAAACTTATATAAAAAACTTTATAAAAGTTATTGTTATTGTACGACCACCAAAACTTCTTCTTCCTTGAAAGATTTAAACAAATAGTGATTAGTTGTAGAGTGTATTGTCCGTTGGGGAAGTTGAGCTTATCGATTTAAGATTTACAAACACTCAATCTCGTTGGCGAAATTGTTATGACAAACGTTCAATATAAGACGGCAATAAATGATTCAGACTCACTGCTTCGATTTTATTTCAAACAAATAGGGTAGAACGAGTGCATTGTACCCCTAGTACCGTTTCTTTTGTAGTTAGATTAAAATATATAATGTGAAGACGACACCGACTAACACAGGGTGGTTATAATTATATGTGTTGGTGGCCATGTAGCTCCGCGAATCAATACTGGCTTGTGATATGTTTTGATTAAATTTCTAACCTGTCCTATGTACATCTTAGTGAAACGAAAATGGTATTGTATTTGTTTCTTCACAAACGTTTACTCTTTAAAGCAAATAACATTTAAATCTGTTATTTTCACACTGAATTGATGACTTGAGAAGAGATGGTTTAACTTAGCTCTATATCTATATCTAGAAGACAAAATATGTTATGGATGATAAATTGCAACTTATTTATTAACAATGGTATAGATCCTTATACCGTTATCAAGCATATGGGGGAGATGATAAAAACAGAGGTTATATACATGATAAATGTTGGTATGATAATGAGATATCAAACACAACAAGATGAGATAACAATGAGATGAAAGGTGTAACAAGCAGGTTGTGATAACATGGATACCAGTGGAAGGTAAGTTAATTAACTTGGAATAGGCAGCAGTGAGGGTGACCAATCAGTGGGGGATAATGATGGAAGCCATAGTGTGTAGAGTGGATTAATTATTTGTGGATTAAGTCGTTGTAAGCGGATGGGATGAAATAGCCTTGATCTCTATTCAAAGAGGGATTATTTCTTAAAATTTGTAATGCTTCAGATGAACGGCGTTGAGTGTAAGCATGTTTGTTGTTTGTGAGTGTTGTGACAGCGTCCCATTTGATGTTGTGTTGTGGAAATTTGGTGATGTGTTCCAAAATGGCTGATTTGTTGTTTGCCGTGATTGTGGATGTTTGTTTTCTTTGATGCGTATGTTGAGTGGTCTGGATGTTTCCCCAATGTAGTTGCTGCCACAGTTGCAGCTGATGTTATAAACTACGCCTTTAGGCTGTTGTTTTGCTTTGGAGCGTTTCCTACCATTTTCCTTAATGATGGTTTTGAGTGGGGTGGCCGTGGAGAAGTATGTGTACTTCTAGAATGCCTCTTAAACAGTTATATATATATATATATATATATATCTTAGAGCACAGTCAACTACTTGTGACAAAATTTCTTTGTTTTTATCTTTTCTTTCTCCTGTTATATTTAAATACAAAAAACTCACTTGGATACAATAACCACTTCTGGAAAACAACGTATGTATAGGGTACTATTTGTGAATACTAGTCATGGAGTCCTTTAAAAAAGATTAACATCGTCTCAGCCAACTGCAGAGGTTTAGCCGACATAAGAAAACGTAAAGAAGTTATGAATATATACAACAAGAAGAAATTCTCTATATGTCTTCAGGATATCAATATTTCGACCGAACAGGAGAATGTAATGAAAAATGAATGGGGATTAGATTATGTAATTGCACCCTTTAAATCAAACTCGAAAGGAGTAGCCATTTTATTAACCAATACTTTTGAATATGAAATACATAAGATTGCTAAAGATGATAATGGAAATTACATTATTTTGGATATAACGGTATCAGACTTACTCTTACTAATCTATATGGACCCAATTTGGACTCCCCGTCTTTTTACATAGACTTATTTAGTAACATTATAGGTATGGGTAATGATTCAATTGCAATTTGTGGAGACTGGAACCTTGTTTTAGATCCTTCGATAGACCTAGAAAATTATAAGAATATTAACAATCCTAAGGCCCGTCAAATTGTTTTGGACAACATAGAAACTTTGAATTTATTAGACGCATGGAGAGAGGTAAATATTGATAAAAGGAAATATACATGGTGGAAAAGAAACCCTCGACAACAAGCTAGACTTGATTTCTTTCTAGTAATAGAAGACCTTTTTAACATAAGCACAAATATACAAATATTACATGGCTATAAAAGTGATCATTCTGCAGTAGCCCTATCTTTATCAACACAGAAAAGTAAAGAAAAGGGACGTGGTTATTGGAAGTTTAACACATCATTATTAAGACGTGAAGAATATATAGAATCAGTTATTGAGTTACTAAAGGATACTAAGCATGAATACGCACACCCTAAGTATACTGTTGACGAAATAGATGAGATGGGAGACGCAGATCTACCCCTAACAATAACACGCTGTTTTTGGGAACTTTTTTAATGAAAGTAAGGGGTAAATCTATCTCATATTCGTCGTATCTTAAGAAGTCAAGGATTGATAAATGTAAACAATTGGAAGAGAATATATGTCAATTAGAAGATGAAAAAGAAAAGATTTCCAAAATGTTGATGAAACCCTTCTCTCAAATTTATCTAAAGAGAAAATTGAATTAGAACAACTTAAAGAAGAAGAAATAAAAGGAATACAGATTCGCAATAGAATTCAATGTAACGAAGAGGGTGAGAAGCCTACAAATTACTTTTGCCATTTAGAAAATAGAAACTATACAAATAAACTCACTAATTCCCTCATAATGGATGATGGTTCTGAAATAACAGAGGGAACTGGAATTATAAAAGAACAGAAGATGTTTTACGAACGCCTTTATAAATCAAATAAGGAAATGGACGATGAAAGTAAAGATATATTACAAAATATTGAAACTCCTTCTTTAAGCAAGGATCAGTCAAATGAATTAGAACGCGATATTAGTCTTGATGAAATTGCGCTTGCTGTGAAATCAATGAAAAATAACAAAAGCCCAGGGTTAGACGGTTTTCCTATAGAATTTTTAAAGTTTTTTTTGGAAAGATCTCAAAATATGGGTTCATCGGTACGTAAAGGAAACATTTAAGGTAAATGCCCTTACAATAACAATGAATAGAGGTGTGATCACATGTATACCCAAACAAGGAAAAAAAAGACGTTTTCTCAAAAACTGGCGTCCCATTTCTCTCCTTAATGCTCTGTATAAGATTATTAGTACCTGTATTACTAACAGGCTTAAAAAGACCCTAGAGATTCTTATTCATGAAAATCAAACGGGTTTCATCCCAGGCAGATGCATTACAGAAAACATTCGACTTCTGTACGAAATCATGTACGAAACTAAACTACAAAATAAAAAAAGTTTACTAATTCTGATTGATTTTGAAAAAGCGTTTGATACAGTCTCGAAAAAATTTGTAATGATGGTATTGGATTAATTTGGATTTGGCAATAACATGCAAAAATGGGTGAATATTCTTATAACAAATTCTTCTTCATGTATTGTTCAAAATGGACATCTATCAACATTTTTTGAAAATGAACTAGGGTGTAGACAGGGCGATCATATATACCGTATTTATTCTTATTTGTTGCTGAAATACTTGGAATAATGATAAGATAATGAAAATATAAAAGGCATTCTCCTCAACGAAATGAAATATATCATTGGTCAATACGCCGACGATACGGAATTATTCTTAGATGGTTCGGATACCTCTCTTAATGAAGACACTCATAACATGTTATCACATGTCTGGTCTTAAAATAAATGTGGACAAAACCAAAGCAGTTTGGCTTGGAGCAATGGCTGGCAGTGATATAACTTTATCCCATGATTATAAACTTGACTGACATAAGGAAAACTTTGAAGTTCTGGGAATAAAATTGAATGCAAATTTAGAAAACCTTTGGGTGATCAATACAAAAAAAAGACTTGAAAACATAAAAAGAATTCTTTTGAACTGGAAAAAAACGACATTTAACCATGATAGGAAAAATAACTGTTATCAAAACATTGGCTTTATCTACTATTGTTCATATTCTTGCTTCTCTTCCAAATCCCACTACAGATTTTATAACAAACTTGAACAGATTATTTTTCAACTTTATCTGGGACGGAAAGAGAGACAAAATAAAACGAATAAACTTAATGCGAAAATATGAAGATGGTGATCTAAGGATGGTTGATGTCAAATCATTTATTGATGTATTGAAAATCTCTTGCTTGAAGAAATACGTTTCGATGTCAAACGACTATAACCTAGCCGGTTTTCCCATTAGATATATTCTTCAGGTAGGCGCGAACATCAATAAAAATACAAACCGCAAAATCCCTTTTGGAAAGATGCACTCGATGCTTGGCATATGTATATCAAATGTCATATAGTCAATGATAATATTAATGAAATACGTATGCAACCTCTCTGGTTAAATCACCAGAGTTGCAATCCAAATCTGATCATCAATAACTGGCTCAAACAAGGTATAGTTCATGTAAAAGACATTTGCAAAGATCATGAATTCTTAACATTTGCAGAAATCAAAACAAACTATGATGATAAAGGCACAATGCTTGATCTTAATGGAGTCATCCTTAGCATTCCAAGAAAATGGAAAGATGTCATTCGCTCACTTGACTTGTCAACCGTAAGGGATATGCCACTAGATTCTCCTTGGAAGGATCTTATTGCTCCTGTAAAGGGATCAAGATTATTTATGACAATCTTATATCTGATGCAACAGGTACATTACCGAACGTATGCAACAAATGGCATAATGAATTAAACGATTTAATCAATTGGAATTCAACATTTTTTAAATATAGTCAATCAACCAAAGATACTAAGCTTTTGGAATTCCAATACAAGTTTATCCACAGAGCCATCTATACGAAACGGGAGTTGCTAAAAATGAAACTAGTTGATTATGATATATTTGAATCATGTGGAGGAAGTGAGAATATTTACCATGTATATGTGGAATGCCCAATCATTCGAATGTTTAGGAACGAAATTGCCAATTGCCACTACATACGCACTCCTTCATCAAATGAAGGAGGTAGTATGTACTCCGAAACGTCGTGTATTTTCACATTAAAGAAGTTGTTATCCAGAAAATCTTCCTGTTCTTATTTACATTTCTATTTTCACATGCAAATGTTACCATCGGCACTTTGAGCACAAATTTCCTAATTTGTTCGAAGCGTAAAACATAAAAACGTATGAGTCGTTCAACGGCATAAGCGTCGTGCTTGAATCATGAATAACAATTGTAATGCCATTTCTGGAATAATGGCAATTCCTCCAAAATACAGTTATGTTAAGTTTTTATATGAGATCACTTTATTTTAACTGGATATTAGTTTTTATTATTATGATTTCAAAAAATAATTTTTCAACAAAATTTTCATTTCACAGTTTCCACATTTTTATTTACTTGTAATTTCTTTTCAGTTATGTTGACTGGGGGTATCCTTATTCTTATGTCATTGTATGCAGTGAATCATGGGTAATATTATAATAAGAGTTTTCTTATCTCGTTGTCTAAAATGTTCATTATCCTACATGTAGCTATTATCGGTATCTAAAATAAGGACATGTTGAGAATCCTTTTGAATATTGTTCTTTCTCTAACCTTATGATGTCAAAAGTTCTGTGCTAAATAGCTAGGATATTTTTTAGCTAGGATACTTTCGAGGATATGGTAAAACATTCATCCACGATGGATCTCAAAGCCTGTTCTAAAAACATAACGCAAAGCTACTCATTGAGAATGTTGGGCAAGTCCGTCCTGTGATGGTGTCATATCTAATTACCAGTAAAACTTACTGACATGTGTAGCTGCACTGGGGGACAGGGGGATCTTTCAGGGTGGTGAGATTGATAACAATCTTTATTGCGGAAAGTGTTCAGAGCAGTTTGCGGGAAATAATTACCCTCGGATGATGATATCTCTTGAAGATTATTGCCAGGGATATACCTTTATATATCATTATGGAGTGTATTTGCACGATGAAGAAGGTCGTATTTTCAGTTGACAATGATTATAATATATACATGTGTATATACATGGTATTTGTCCAAACAGCCCAGAGTTCAATTTCAGCCACACTGTAGAGCGACGATAAAGGTTACTGCCACTGTTTAGATCACTGATTGACTCATCGTCAAAAGTAAAAGTCAGATTCAACAAAATATCGTAATTGTTGCATGCTAATTATATTTGACACATTGAATTTGGTGTTATAGATCCATAGATTTGTTTTATAAATATTTAACGTTATTTTCTTTTCTTTTTCAATCGAAACTATTTCCGAAATAGTCATCACTGTATAACACATACCTATTTAAGCCCTACGAGGTTTGTAATACATCAACGGCTACCGAATAAACTCTCTTTTCAAATCGATCAAGTGCATGTATATATAACATACACATTTTTCTGCAGTTAGCACGACTTTATTCATTTTATCAAATATTTTCAAAAGATCAAAATCTTGTTAAACGTTCATTAAAGGAGAAGCTGTAAGTCTAGTTTCAAATGAGTATGTGAATTGTGGTTGCCTTTTAACTTTAGTCGTGAGGTATGAAATTAGACTTAGTTTCACAACATTGAATGGTTTCTCCTGAAACGAAAAACGAATTTAAGTATTACTTGAGGAAGAAAATACATACGATTACATGATACACATGTAGTTGCACTTAGAGTTGGATAATTAATCTAGAATGCAACTTTATACACTCTACAAGACAATCTTGAGTTAGTTAGTTCAGCTTGCCTCTCTGTGATTAATCACATGACAAGTATCTCTCGTCTGTACCGGTAGTAAAGTTTTCTCTTGGTTATTCAATCATTAGGTTTAAGCTTAATTTAGTCTCTCTGCTGTTTTCAAGAGACACGGTCAATCTCCAGAGGAATGAGTGCGGATTTAAGCCTGCAGCAAAGTGAACTGTCTTAATCCTATTCTTGAAGACTGGAATCGAACTGAATACCAAGCTGTCATTCTTGTCATTTACTTATCATATCGATGTAACGATGTCTCATCTAGACAAACACGTTAGGCGTGTGACATATGCTAATACTTTACTTTGTTTGATTATTTCTTTAGTTGTACGTAGTAAGGAAGTAGTAATCACAGTTTTGCAAAGTTACTGGATAGTAACATTATTATATTGGAAAATTCATTGTCGTTCTATATATCCATAAAGTTAACATACATGTACGCCTATAGAAAATAGGATACTTCTAGTGCTGCTTAGCATTGAGAATTAGTTTATTAATTTTAGTACTGAAACGGTGTCTTAAGGAAGGAAAGCGGATTTATTTTTGTAACTTCGTTTATTCTTTCAAAATAATAAATACAATAAAAACAAACAACAAAACAAATAGGATATGTATAGTTATAGTGTACTTTATTACCAAATTGTACAGTAAATTAGGTATTGTGAATTAGTAAAGTTCCATATTGTAACACCAACGGGGGTAGGTCTTATGTAAACTATGATAAACATGACTAATTTACGTCCAGTTAACTATATATGTACGTGTGCATGACAGGTGATGTTGTAATTGACTATCTAAGTGAGAATATGTGGTAGAGTGATTCACAAGACAATCTTGAACTTTGAACTAATTGACCATGTTTACATCATGAACCTTCGTCAGTTTGTACTACAAGTTCACCTGTTCCTCCGGGAATAATTGTGCAATCTTTCTCAACACATATGTGTGCGGATCAACCTTCAACTTTATATGAAGTCAATAAACCATCATTTCCATCTTCCAAACGAGTGTGATTTATGATGACTCGAGAGCAAAGTGATAGCGATAAAAACTACGGGCGCAGCCATGTTTGTTTACAAAGGAAGAGACTCGTTTATTTGTACTTAGTAATTTAACGTTACGTTCGGATAAGCGCGACCCGAATTGACTTATGGGTCAGGGACCATCTCAAACATGAATTTAGAAATTCGGCCGCTATCACTGTACCTTCGGCATTGTAAGTCATTCTACGTTCACTTGTACGAACTTAATTCGTAACGATCAGAAAACAAACTTGAAAGATAAATATATGAGTATATTAGTTCAATAAGATTTATTTACAAGACAAAACATTTATGCATACAAACAACGCTGTGATGAATCTAAGTGACGTGCAGTTCTACGTGCTAAACTAAGAACTCAGAAACTCGTTAAAACTTGTAATATATTTCCCAGACTACTTTGAAAACTTAGACATATTAAACCTACTAGAACTTAGAATAATTCCGATTAAATCGTAACTTAGAAACCTAACCAAACCATAACCATAACCATAACCAAACCATAACCATAACCAAACCATAACCATAACCATAACCATAACCAAACCATAACCAAACAATAACCATAACCAAACCATAACCAAACCATAACCATAACCATAACCAATCATAACCATAACCATAACCAAACCATAACCATAACCATAACCAAACCATAACCAGAGAGCTATACCTTTCTTACGAAAGGGGAGTTCCTAATTGAAACCAAAGCTGAAACTAAGCTGAAACAAAGGGAAGCAAACTCGAACTCAAGGCCGGACCGGCCCCCTTATATACCCTTTGGCCCGGCCCCAATCAGCCGTAGTTACGCCCACGCGAGAAATGACGTCACTTCCCTAATGATGCTGAAAGATGGCGGCGACTGATCGAGCGCATTGACTAAGAATAGATTCTTTACGCAATAACATTTATTAAAACGAAGTAGTGGCTGTACTTACACCATAATACGAAGCACAGAAGTTACTACTTTACTTCTAAAGGGTAATTAACAGATGACATTACGCATTTGGAATATAATTTACGAAAACAGCCGCTGCAATTCCAAAATTCCTTTGTTTCCAACAGAGTAGTGTTCTGCATGTAGTAAGGCGTGGTTGTAATGCTGCTTTGAATTTCATCACAACATTGGATGGCGATACTCTCAGGTTTCACCTCAATGCATAGCCACGCTGGTGTTGCGGACTTTCTCTCTACAATAATACATGATTTAAGTGAAATATTCTTACAATCCCAAATCACCTTATATCTTTATTATTGAGGCGTCATTATGTAGACATGTAAACCGTCTTTTAAAAACGAACTGAAACCAGCTATTGGATCAATATCATCCAGATAAAGTCGCACATGCAATTTGCAGTGAACTCCGTTTAGGAATGTGTTATGTCTTGTCGTGATATAGAGAACCATAGAAGGTTCATTAGACGGGTACTACATTGAAGTTTTTGCACTAACCATAACCGATAAAACTTAACTTCAAGAGCATGAATATGGCACAATGTTGACTTCCGCTGCACCATCATATGCCATTATTCACATCATCCAGAAGCACACATATTTATTACACTAATCGATTATTAACCGGCGATATCACAAACTAGACAGTGATAAATTCAGTGGAAAATGTGCTTTAACGATTTAACTGCATTAACCTTTCATTGAACCAATTAATAACCCTTGAGTTCGTAGTGTTCTGCAATAGAACTCATTTTAAATCATATGTCTAATTGTCTAGGTCTTAGTCGTTAGCCATGAATATGCATATGATTTCATATTCAAGCATTTGAGGGAATATTGTATATCTCCTGAACAGAAATAAAAATTCACACCAACATCATTTCTTCCACATTTAATTCGATACGTTTCCATCTACATGACTATCAATTGGTCCCTGCAATGGAGGTTCAGAGAATCAAATTGTCTGAAGAGATAAATACTTCCTAACGACGATCATTATTAGTGTAGACATGTTTATGTACTTGTAAGAAGTAAATATTCCAACAAATTCTGTGACAAGCTGAGCCATCATTGAGAATTATCCACTTCCAGTCACAAATGCATATTATTTAATGTTCAAGCACATGAGGTAATATTTGATATCCCCTGAAAAAATATTCCCTGCGATGTAGGTTCAGAGAATAAGACAGATTAAGAAGAGATTAAATGACTCATAATGAAGATCATTAATAGTGCAGACGTGTTTATGTTCTTGTCAGAAGTAACTACTCTTACAACTTCTGTGAGAAGTTAAGAGAAGTTAAGACATTATGGAGAATTATACACGTCAATGAGTCTCAATAATGATAGCTACAAGGAATGTTATGTAGGGGTCACCTTACGTAATGTCACAATGACTTGTCCTATGTCTCCAATATAAGCAAAATATGTGTCATGTCACCGAGACAGTCATTAGGACCAAACATATTTGCAAAAGCCTATTGTCACGTCCTTGTCATTTTCTTTTGAAGATTTCCAGTCTCCATTACTGGCTGATTAAGGCCTTACAGTATAACTTTAATGATTATATGCATTTGATATATACTTTTTTTCGACGCAAATTTAAATACACTTTCTATGGACTATTCAGCAATGATACTATTCATCGCTATATGCGCTTAACTTACAACATCCAAAATTGTGTAATTTATGAAGTGAAAAAGGTTGTCATTATGTAGCATATTTCAGATTTTGTCTTCAGAATATTACTATCACATTCGCCATACATCTATGAAACCATTTATAAGTAAGTGAACAAAAACAGTATGAAATCTATTTCTTATTGATGCAAACGTTGCAATTTAAGGGAAGCTTAAATCGGTTAGTCAAAAATCCAAATCCAAAAAGAGATGCAAAACATGTACATGTTAAAAAAAAATGATTTGAACACAGTTAATGATATATGTAAGAGACATTGGTTTCTATCTTATGAAATCGGAACAAGAGGAATGTTAAAACACTTTGTTAGAAAAAATATCTCTGTTATTTTAATTTATTTTTATTTTTTTAATAATTCTATTTAATTTTGAATCTCCATCATTACAGTTCACTTAAACAGTTCAATATATACACATATACATACAGAGTCTGAAAAGAGGCATTTTAACAATCAGGTTACAATTGTTTGGTTCATGAAAATGACAGTTGGCAAATATTGTGATCAGTATATTCAGAACAGATTATGACAAATGGACTCTGAAATTATCATATTTTCACTCTGAGTAGGCGTTACAGCGGTCAATATTGTACGCTGTTTTGATATCTTTTTTAAAGTGATTCAAGTTTGGTATTTCATATCCTTGTTTCATTTTGTATATGTTATATTTTACGATTGATATGATTAAGTTTAGAACATAGTTTCTCTTTTCGGAATATCCTAAAATAATGTTTTTGCTAGAGAATATTATTGTCGTCCCGGTTTTTACATTTATCCACTTAGCAATTCCAGATATTCTTAATGATTTTACATTCATGCAATAAGTGTAATATTGATTCTGTTTCAGATTTGCAAAATGTACATATATTAGTGTCTTTATATTTCGTTTTTGCTAGCAAATTATTTGTAGGTAGAAACCTATGAAGTATACTGTATTGGGTCCAAGTGAGTTTCACGCTATTATACGAATTAAATGTTATTTTTTCTATTGTCTCCAAAGTGTGTTCCTCTATGGATTCATTTAATTCATTTTGCCATTTTCCCTGTATGCTAAAGTTTTTTTTTGTTTTTTTTTTCAAATATAAGAGTGTCATAGATATCTCTACAACCTTTTGGATCTCCTATAATATTCTGCAACAAGTAAGGTAAAATTGGTGTTTGGAGTTTCGTCTCAATATGAACTTTAGTGAACTTACAGTAGCATTTAATGGATTGTATAATTCCGTGTAGTTCCAAAACATTTGATATTGTACATCCGTATGTTTTTCATAATTGTTCGAGGGTAACGAAATTTCCTTGATAATCAAACATGTCATGTATGTAACCAATCCCTTTGCTAGAGTAATGTTTATAATTAATTGGTTTTCCACCTATTTTGACATTATCATTTAGCCACAGGATAGGATATCATTTCCGTTTTGTGCGTTCTTTGCCTTTTTAGTAAAAAAATGACCCCAAGATTTTAACGTATCTTTCCAAAAAAGATTAGTTTCGGGTGTTATAACGAGACTTGTATGTGTGTTTCACATGTTTGTATGAAGCTATTTATATTTGTTTGTATATTGGCTTGTAATAGTTTCTGTGTTTTGGATTTAGACTTTGCTAGTCTTTTTATCCATGAAATGTTTGCGATTGAATAAAACTGTTAATGTTTGGGGCTCGTTTCCCCCTTGTTCATACTTCTTTGTACTTTATCAGGTTTGTTCTTCCTTATAAATCTAAAGCAAAGTTGCTCAATTTCCTTTATCATTTGGGTTCGAGAGAGCAGCGAATAGGTGGTTAAGTTGTGGTAATAGTAAGCTTTTCAATATAACATTTTTTCCTTAGGGGGTGAGTTCCATTGCTAACCACTGATTCATAGATAGTTTTAAAAGCTTGAGTTTATCTTTGTAATTTCGCTCGACCATTTCTGCGAGGTTGTGTCTAAATATGATACCTAACAGTATAAATGAATCGTTACACCAGTCCAAAAGTTCTGACACAATCTTATTTTAGAATTTTTTCTGAGTCTATCCATAATACCTGTTTTTTTTATTCACGTTCATTTTTAAGCCTGAAAATGAGGCATATGTGCTTAGTGTTTCTAATGTCGCCTTGAGCATTTTTTGGTGCCATCTTATATAAGTGAAGTTTTAGGAAATAAGGTATTCTGTTTCTCCAATTTGTATCCCTTCTATTTTATCATTATTCCTAATCATTTTTTCGGCGCACAGAAGAAATATATATGGAGAAATAGGATCTCCTTGTTTACATCCCCTTGATTTGTCGAAGTAGTTTGAGAGAAACCCATTCATAACAACGCATGACTGGATGTTATTGAAAAAAAGAATTTTAGGACTTCTTGAATAAAATTCCAGTCAACAGAGTCGAAAGCGTTTTCAAAGTCAATAAGAAATAGAATTCGTGGTATTTTCATAAATTCAGAATAGTCAATGATAGCATATATATTAAACGGGTACATTCACAAATATATCTTTTGGACATAAATCCTTTTTGATCTTCATTAATTATATTTGGTAATACAGTTTTAATTATGTGTGCAATAGTTGATGATCCAATTTTATAAGCTACATTAATTAATGAGATTGGTCACCAATATTCAAGTAAATGTTTAGGTTTTCCTTTTTTAGGAAAGCAGTTTATAACACCTTGCCTTCGAGTCAGTGACAATTATCCTTTTTCGTAAGCTAAATTCAGTGACCTGATAAGATAATCATTGATATTGGGCCAGAAGAATTTGAAGAATTCGACAGTAAAACCCGATAATCCAGGGCTTGTTTCGTTTTTCAATTTTTAAGACTGTTTAATACTTCTTCATATTCTAGTTTTTCTTCTAGAGTATCCTGTTGATCTTTAGATAGTTTTGGTATGTCAATATCTTTGAGTAATTCTTTTAGATTAACCTTATCACACGCTTTTGTTTGGTACAGTTTATGATAAAACGATTTAGTTTCCATTATCTTTGGTCATTTTAAAGTTTATATGTTGCTTTGTTTGGCGATAGAAAATATTTGGTTGTTCTTTCTCCCTCTTCTTTCCATTTTGCTTTTGATCTCACGAGTATAACTTTTATTTCTTTTTGTTTGTTTATTATTATCTCTAATCTTTCGTTTGCATCTGTTTCTTGATTTTGTAATTTTAGCTTGGAATCCATATCATTTGAAGAATCAATTTCAGTTTCAAGGTCATCAATCATTTTAACAAGATTTTGTTTGAGGTTTGAGGTTTTCCTTTTTCTTGTATGATGAATATTTTATGGTATGTCCTCTGATCATTAACAGTAGTGTTTCAAAGAATGTAATCATTGATTGTGAAGATATATTTACCGGTTTCATCTACGTATGATTTATACTGTTCCTTTGTTTCATTAATCAGTAGTTTGACTTTATCTACATATGTTTTATCATATAGTAAGGAACTGTTGAATTTTCAGTAACTTTTGTCTCTTTCTATTTCACTTATTTTTAACTCAATCCATGTTATGGAATGATCTGATCTTTATGCTGCATCAATACCAGTTTCTTGGATTGAGCTGTCGAGATTTTTAGATATGATAAAGAAATCTAATCTTGCTTGGTTGAAAGTGTTCTTTTGTCTCCAAGTGTATCCTTTTATATCTAGGCTTTGTTCTCTCCACGGATCTATCAAGTCGTTTTCTGCCATTTCCAGGTGTTTCTTGCTTTGATATTATTAACTTTTTTATAGTTAAAGTAATCTATTTTAGGATCTTGTACAATATTGAAAATCAGATTGTAATTCAGTTATAATTGATATGATTTCATCATAAAATTCTGGAGTGTCTGGAGTGTTTGGTCCATATATTGTTACTAAAGTGAACGTCGTATCCAAAATGTTCAGTTTCAATGCTACATAGTTTTCATTTACTGTCTACAATGGAATAATCAAAGTTAAAAAGTATAGCTTGTCCTCTGGCATTAATTTTATAAGAGCTGAAATAAATTAAAATTGATCCCCATTCTTCTTTGGCTTTTATAAAATGCGTATCTTGGATACAATATATTTATGTGCTTCTTTATTTTTCAGGTGGCGAAACACGTATGTGTGTTTTCGTTTGTTATTCAGGCCTTGACAGTTTGAGGATAGTATTTTTAATGTACCGTGCAGTATGGTGGATATTATCTCTTAGGTGGAATGAACGAACTGCTTTGTACATTATTGAGTGTATGGAGATTTGTTTTATGAATAGTGAGGGAATGGAGAAAGAGAGTAGATGCAGTAAACGGGTGCATATTATCATAGACATTTACCTTCATTTGTTCAGTTGGCGTTCTTGTAAATTACATTTGTTGCTATACTTTGCATGAATGTTGCCTGCTTTCTGCCTTTTATGTTCACATTTCCAAGGTGTAAAAAATTTATTTCTTTTCAAGAGCACAATTGGAAAACTATACATGACTATGTTTCCAAATTTAATTCTTTGAGGTATGTTACCAAGTTTTGCCTATGGATTGGAATATGTCCACTGTGTAATTTAATTCCAGAAAATCGAATTAATTTTATTTGATTGTTCACCTTCCATAGGTATACTGGCTGATTAAAAAAGAATAGAAATACCCCCTTATCTGACATATCTACGACACCAGAGTATATTGACAGTGTGTTTTTGTACAGAGATCGGTTAGCATCAGAGGAAGTAATTAGAATGTGATATTCTTTATACATGTATATATCATTGTGCTAGTGTGGGTGTGCCTCCAATTTGAAATGTATATCACTTGAACACGTATGGCTGAGACTGAAGCGGCGATTGTTATGTGGAGTATTTACTTTATAAGGTTCAAGGTGTCTGGCTTGTCTATTCAAATTATGTATATACATATCTCTTATCCAAACCTCTGTAAGAAATATATCCCAAGATGTCACGATTGACGTTGTAACAAGACATAGATTGTAATGTCACTATTTTATTTATTTATTTAAATTTATTTATTTAAAACAAAAAAACTATTTATTTATTTATTAATTTGCTTGCAGCTGTTACTGTTCAAGTTACTTGGTGATTGCCAAGTATATGTATATCAAACACAATGTGTTTAAATAAATTGTTCTACTTTAATCTTACGCATTGTATTGTATGTAGGGAACCCGTACTCTGTCTCTCAAACTTTCGGTCTGACAAACATATTGCTCCACATATCCTTAGCATGTTACAGCATACACCCTTTATTGGCAGAGCAATCCAGAGTGAGATGTATATCCAAATATATTTTATTTATGTTTGAAAACTATTTTTCTCCTTCCACAATTTACTCGGCCAAACATGGATACACTGTAATTCTTAATTTGCTTAAAGTTAAAACTTGCCTTCATCAGCTGCAGGATCCCCTTAAGATTGTTATTCTGCCGTTTGGTCGTGATTATTTTAACGTATTTCATGATTTTTTAAATTTTATCATATGAATCAGATGACATTGGCTATCGCTTGGTTATGTACTGACACAGAGGCATCATTGTTTTGATTCTCACTTACACAAGTTATTTTTTGGGATCTAGTGCTATAACATGTCTTGTTTCGTCCGTTATCAATAGCTCTACATATCGACATCGTCTCAAATATGTCTTTCGTGTCCGCAGTTTGACATATATCGAATCGATGGTAATCATGTATATTCTCCTTGTTAGATTGGTATATTTGTATGGTATACTTCTCTTAGTATGACTTAGTGACATGATGAGAAATGGAGGTATTGTTTATAGTATGTAGCTTTATGATAACTATATCTGTCTATTTTATTTCCAGATCTTAACATTGTGTCTAGAAATGCTATTGCATGATCCCATGAAACCATTGTAAATTGTATTTATTCAGTGTATTAAATGCATGTAGGCCTCCTTGTGTTAATGGCCACAGCATGAGGAAATGATCGACAATTGTGCGCCTATTTGTCTTAAAGTAATTTGTTAATTTAAATCATTATCAGAGTACTACGTATATGCCATACATTTGGCATGTTTTGTTTTCGGAATATTCTATTCTTCTTTCAGACCGAAAATTACGCATGCCAGCATTAAAAACAAACAGGGCTCGTCATTCATTTGTACCATCTGGTGGGGGTGTGAGGGTGTGGGAATTTGGATGTAACTTTTGATGTAACTTGATATCCATCTAATTGTGAGTGATGTAACTTGGTTTATATATGTGTGTATTGTATTTATATTTATCTCTATGTTATATATAAATTTTATGTATGTTTGCTTTTCCTGAAAACAGTGTACAACAAATTTGCAACGGACATTAAAGAATTGTCTTATCTTATCTTATACATTAACCATGTATAAATGATCAAATGAATCTGACACTTTCTTTAGCTTGTGTCGATTAACAGAGCACTCATTCATATTAATCTTGATTTACATGACAATGCAGATCTCTCTAAACTAAAGTCCAAAGAAACGTCATACCTCAGTTGGTTTCGAATTCAATATTTTAAAGAAATAGGATGCTTTTGATTATGGCACGATGCAATAACATCTTTTGGCAGTAGTTTTTATGACTTAATAGTGTTTTATTATTTTTTATTACAATATCATTTTCTAAACTAGACAGGGGTAAGAAATTAAATTTACACCAACATGAACCCTACTATGTTTAAAATGTTGTAAATGTGTGCAGGACGAGGCAAATTTATTGATTTTCACACAGAGTTATGTTTTAACAAAAGTAATTTTTGGGAATATCAAATTTCAATTTTTTTTTAAAACACGTAGAAGAATTATTTGACTGATTTAATATTCTGGACTAATTTCCCAAACTATTCAATTTTGAATACGACGTCGAAAACTCGAGAAATTTGACAAAATAATACATATTCTTTTGGACTTTAGTTTATTTTTTAAATCAAAATGTTGTGACATATTTGTATATCTATACCCTTTTAACCAAAGGTTTTCACTTCTACATTTCATAATTCCATGTCGATCTCAGAACTGTAATTATCTGGAGAGAACTTGTTAAAGTTTCATAACTTATGCCCAATCCTTTTCTTGAATGAATAGCAATAGGTGATGTTTAAGAATACATGTCTGAATAAACATATGTCATGTGTAATGTTTAGAACTATTTCTGTTTATGTCAAAATAATGCCATTCACCTTTGCCATATAGATTACATTTCTTGATGAGTCCATGAGATTATAATAAATAAGGTACCTTATGGTTTACAAGTGGAAATGAATCATGATACAGATGACAGCTTGGTAAGGAAATATCATTGATATGATGTTAAATATTCTGCTTATATTCGTTATTTCTTTAATTCGAGCTGCAGGCAAATGTAAATTACCAACGTAATTACTTCTCACAATAATTAAGATTTCAGATTGACTGTTATCTTTCAAAACCACGTTTAGAGACGCCTCGTCGTTTTGATGATGTTCAATTACTGGTGCAAATATTTCCTATGTTCAATTTCCCCTGAGATGCGTCACAAATGGTCCATTATTCATACTAATGCAAACCGTGCAATTGTCAGACATATAATGAGCTCTTACACAAGTAAATAAACCACTGATTTAGCCGAGAATATGACGTATGTGGAAAACAATGTCTATAACTAGGTCTGACTCGCGACCCGATAAAAAATGTGTTACTGTAATACAATCAAGAAAACAACTGTTCACCACACAAATCAAGATTGCAATTATCATGAACATCATGAAATAGTGCTAGTACTCACGCACACAATTTTTCTTTCAACCATAAACAGAGATACTTTTTAAGATAATGTGACTATTTTAAGAGGACTGGGAATAGGCTTGAACGTTTGCTGAGTAGTTCCTGTGTGGTACACAAATTGTTCAGGCATTGCCATCCATGGATGCTTGATAACGTCGTGATGGCGCCTGCCTCAAAGTAAAAACTGGTATCAGTTCTACCGATCATGACAAAGGTTCGTGGTAAATGAGCAAGATGAAATCGCGTGTGTCAATTGGTATGCGAATTTGATGGCTGTTATACCCATGATTTCATGACTGCAAATGTGACTCTGCAAGAAGAAATAAAGAAATCCTGTTACGAAACAGTAACGCTTTGAACAAATATCATGTCTTAATCATCTACCTAAACAGTTGAAAGGTGTATCTATCGTGTTGCATAATATTTAATTTGGATTTAATACGTGCCAACATACCATATGTGCTAATTTAAGTTCAAACAAATTCACTCAGCTTGCATATTCATCCTCAATCGGCAAATATCTCATAATAATTAATTTCCAATTAAAACAGAGCAACACCATACATGTGCAGAAACCACATTTACATTCACAGTATGGTTTTGTAACGATTAAACTTTATTAATCCAAATGTGTCTTTTTGTCTGTTGTAAATAAGTTTCCAAGGTTGCGTTTGACGCATGTCAATGGCGGTTATTGTCCGGTTTTCGATTAGATATCACACTTTTACCTTTAAGTCGTCGCTATACTGAGTCGACTGTCATCAAAATGTGGACAGCAGTGAGCACTTCTCAATGAAACTTCCAATAACACAATGGATGTACCAGCTTTGGTATTTGTACTGAATAGTCACACAGCTGCAAAGATGAGTTCCACATTTTAATAGACTTGGTATAAGTTGGTTGTGAATACTATTAATCGTTCATCATTATTTTTTTTCGAAACGTTTTACAACGTAAACAAGCAGCTGGGAAACGTCTCATAATGAACAATGATTAGAAAGCTTTGTTCTTAAAATAATCACTAACATTTTGGAGATTATTTTATATAGAAATCGTTAGTAATCAATTCAGGTTTCACAAGAATATTTCCAAGTTGCATTGATCTCAACCATTACGGATTTCAACTTCTGTTCTGGAAGATAAATTGTAAATTACATTTCCATGGAACAGCTAAAAAGAAACGAACTATAAAGTCCATTTCGGCAAAAGCCAAATTTCCACTGAAAAATATGAAGAATTTAAAACACCCAAAAGCACAATAACATACGGTTACTGTTTTATTACCAGGTTTCTTTGTGTTTCAGTGAGCCCTATAGTTTTGGAGTTCTGATCCGGAATCGACATTTTTAAGTTGTGTTTCCATGGAATTGGCAAACAATTCCTAATAAAACAAAAATACAAAATACTGAAAACACGAATTCCACATATACACATTCCTGTTCCCCATATTAAGTTTAATTGAATTTGACCGTATGTTTTTTTTAGTTCTGGTGCGGAAACGAAATCTTGGAAGCACTGGCAGACAGTAGGAGGTAATTTCTATACCCCATTGTGGGGGAGGATAATTACAAATTATTAACACAGTCTTTTGATAAGAAAGTAAATAAAGTTTAACCTCATTGTTGTGTGACATCGCTACCATTCTACTCGTTACGTGCTTGTAAATTACTATTCTTTCATTCCAAAATTCTATTAACCAATTGTTATCACATTTCAATTAATTGCATCCAGTGCCATTTGAATAATTATATAGTTAAATTACCAGACACCCTTCTAAATTAAGTTATCGTCACTGATTGAGACCATGAGCGTAGATAGATCTGTAGCTCCGTATGATTCACTTACCCAAGCCAAATGTTAATATTTTCGCCAGTGTCACGTGTCTGTATACATCTATTTGATGAAATATTTTAAGCTTTGTTTAATTACCTCAAGGCTAATGATAATTATTTTCCTTCAATTTCAATCCATTTTTATTTTCTCAATAACATAACATAATATACACATTGCATGTACCTTCTAACATCAAGTTTCATTATGGTTGAACTAGGAACTATGTAACGCTGGATGATTTACAGTGAGGAAAACAAACAAATACATTTATTTGGTTTCAGAAATAATGATCATGATAATCTAATTCTAACCACATCCTAACCACTAAGAAGGTTATCTTACTAAATCTGACTAAATTCTTTTTCCTGGGAATCAGTACTCGAATCAATGTTCACCATGACAAATGTAAAATAGATCTAACGCTCCTGATCAGTTCATTAAAACATACTTTTCCTTTGGAATGAAAACAACACACACTAGAATCACAAAACACACACAAAAGTTAGCGTGGCTCACTAATACCCCCGACCTTTAAAGTTTGACATTTCTATTTTACTTAAAGAGAGAGGTGTTTGCACATCTAAGGATTTATAAGCTATGAAATGTAATTGCTAAGATTAAATTGTTTGTGAAAAGTGTAGGACAAGTCTCTTCATGTAAAAAAGGTGGTTTAAGTAAAAGTAGGAATAATTGTAACTTGAAAAGGTATGAGTAACATAATACACTACTGCCATTACCACTGATTTCAACTTTATTTTGGAAATTAATCCATCATAATGATTCACTCGAGTGACTTGAAACGACAGGTACATGGAAGCACACCCCTGTAGGCACAGTGAGGGATATACATCAGTTAATGGCTGAAAGGAAAGAAAGTTTAACTGTTTCCAAAATATAACCAGTGGAAATATAGAATAGTAAAATGAACAAGAACACAGAAGTAGCTTTTGATGAAAGTTACATGAAAAAGAAAATGATAAAGTCAACAAATCACAACACAGAAGTAGCTCATTCGAACTCCGAATATGACGAAGTAAACAAACTTTTAAAATCGCAAAAATTTCAAAAATTCACCAAATCGTGTTACATTTTGCAATGCACCTCTCCTAGTTGTGAAAAAGACATTGGGCAAATTTGAAAAGGATGAGATGAATAGTTTTTCTGTAATCGATCGGACAAAAAATGCTCAGAATATGACTAAGTTGAAAAATCCAAAAAAAACGCCAAAACTTAAAAAAAACACAATTCCGTTTAAATTTCGAACTGAACCTCTCCTAGTGGTGAAGAAGATATGTACCAACTTTGAAAAGGATGAGATGAATAGTTTTTCTGTAATCGATCGGACAAAAATTGTCTTCGGACGGACGGACGGAAGGACGGACAGAAGGACGGACGGAATCATTGGTATTACTATATACCCTCGACCTTTTTAGGTCGGGGGTATAATAAAAAGTGTAACAATGTCCCATTAATGAGGGACATTTAAGGACATATATTACCGAGAAACAATCAATTTGATAATTATGTATGGACTGTCGCCACATTAAGCTAGATTAGAATGCTCTTGTCGAGTACTGAACACTGCCTTTATTCACGCAAACAGAACATAAGTCCTCTGTAAGACATTTATCTAAAGTATGTTGGGGTTGAAATGGCTTCTGTAGGTTCTAAGCACACATTGTTTGGTCAGTATGAATATAGCATACAATCAAACATACAAACTAATTTCATGTCTATAAACATAAAATAAAAATGTAAGCACCCCAAAGTTTTATCACAACAAAAGTTTTCTTATAAGAACGAAAACAATTTGTCAGTAATCGTATGATATATTATAATCATTACCTACTAGTTTCAGAAGGAAAATGCCATTGATAACGTTTCATTACTTGTATATATTTGTAATTATAGTTTGTATTTATAAAGAGCTGGTGTCCTAACAAATCTTAAGTACTACTAAGACATGAAAGTCAATATTGTTATTTGTAATGTGATTAATCTAAGAGAACTGATAATATCTCAAGTAAAAGCATTCTAACAAAAGGCTCTTGTTACAGTATTTTACACCTTTATAGTCACAGAGTTTGGAAAAAAAGGCAAATTCAAACGAAGTTGCCTATGGACAAAGTATGTCAGCATTAACTGTAATGACCCTTCTAAAGCATTGTTTGAGTTTGATAAACGAATTGAATTAAAAAGAATCCTAAATGCATTCCATAATCATTGGTTGATTATAGCCTTTTGTCAATAATTCCAACAACCAGTTACTTACTTAGTTTGCATGATGAAAGATGTTTTGATGTTTAAAAGTCAACATGTAACAGCATTGTTGTTTTGTCATCTAAAACCTAATGTTTATCAGGTGGTTTCCTCACGAGAACAATACACTCCCGGGCAAAAGAAAGTATAGGTACAGCAACGCAAGACTTTGTAATAAATGAGTGATGAAAATGACTGAAACATAGTTACACCTAGTCTCAAAAATACAATTAACTTAATTTGTATTTTTTAAAACAGTATCTATTCATATTCTGAAAAACACGTCTGTTGAAGTCGATATAGCATCTCCTTAACCAGGCGAGATTGAGAAGGAAACATTGTCATTTGCTTTCTGACTTTCTGACAATGCGTCATCGATTTGAAGTTCATTTTATGTCGAGGGAGATTAATCAAGTCAAATTAGCGCAACACATCTACATCATCACATTTCAGTTTAATAATATAGGGGCTGTTTAACCTTGTTCTTTGTATATATATAATATACTTTAACTTTAACGTACAGAGATACATGTAGTATTTAGTATGTAGTAATAATAAAACACAAAGTACCCTCATTGTTCCATAATCAATCGCTAAAGAGAAAACATATTTATTTATTCTGTTACAAAGAGTATGTGGACATCAGAGGAAGGAATTAAAATAAAATATTGTACTTTGTGTTTTGGTATAATTGGATACTACTTGTTGAACTAGACATCAATATTTGGATTCTTCCAACGTGACTTGATGTGAATACACACAATGTTACTGAAACTGTATTAGTGGTTAAATAAGGTAAAATATATATGGTAAATTTAGTCTAAAATATATGATAAATCCATATTATGCAGTTAACAGAAACAACAAAGTAACCCATGCCAATTATATTGCTGTCACTTTTCATCTATTGAATCCTTTGAATACATGGAAACCTTAGTGCACTGTTAGTATTTGGAAAAAGGAGAGACATGAAACGAAACAGCTGTATTGTACACATCACCTTTCAATGGATTAGTTGAAGACTAGAATGATTGATGCGTTATTGGAAACGTGGTATAAAGCTCTAGTTAAGCCGGGGATGTTTTTTTATATGAAAGATAATAAATACTTGTATTTGGTATATTTCTTGCAGATATTCGTTATTACATTAATGTTTCTGTTCGTTCAAATTGAATGAGTTTGGATTGAATATGGTGTGTTGTACAAATCAGATCAAGTGGACCAATACCCCTTAAAGTTTAGATGTGTTGTACTAGAGGTATCACTTTGTCTAATTGAGGCAGTTAGATTTGTATACATTGCCATTCATGCTTCAAATATGGTATACTGGACGTTAATACCCCCAGGTATATGTTTATTGGCAAGAAGTCTAAATTGATCAAATAAAGTGTTAGCTGAAAAGTAATTGCTTACAGGTCTAGAAAACAAATTGCATATATAAGAACAGATACTTGTATATTTATTTTGAACCGTTAAACAGTGCCGGTTCTCGGACACCAGATTTACTGAGAGGTAATGTTTTGACGTAATCAACAACAGCGTGTTCCCACTCAAAACCTTGTGCCAAAATATGACAGCTCCTGTCTAGTATAAGATAAAATTAGCCATAATGGTATAAACATAATCACTTGTCCTTCGTATTAACACGAGAGAAAATAAAGCGACAGCTGCTTATTTTCTTAAGAAATCATTAACCTAAATTCAAAATCTTTGATTTGAATCTTGAGTGTTCCATATATCTTTAGTGAACTTGTATTTTGAAACCTATGGGAGTATTTCACTCAATTGAGATACCCCTTTGAAAAGTCTTAAACTAAAGAAATAACTTCCTCTTACAGTCTTATTAAAATCAATCTTTTTCAGGAGGAATAAAAGTTGCAAAGGATTGCATCTAGCGGGATAACAATAATTGTTAAAACTAACATGAAGTAGCCACTGTAGTTTGTTTGTTCAATGAATGTTTTGGAAAACCTACTCAACTGATTGATCACGACTTGAAGTAAACTCAATCTGATGACTTTACCATCATAACATGAACAAAGTAATTCGAGTGGGATAAAATCACATATATTTCAAGCAGCAAGTCGTGATCAGGTATGTGTCCTTGATTTGTTTGTATGAATACTATTTCTTTTTCGATAGCATCTTCAAACAACGTGAATCAATGTGATATGAAACCTCGTGTCTTTCAACACATATTTCATGTTAACCCTAGTCAAGTAGACTTCATAATATCTTCACTGGTTGGGGTTCGAAATCCATAACTTTAAAAGAAAAGACAACACCTTAATTTTATAATATAAAACGACACATTCATGTAAATCAGGTGACTGGTCGGTAATGTTTGGTGTGACAAATCACCACATAGCTTACTCTACTAGATCTACTAGATGGGCTTCGAGATAAAAACGGAGACAGGTTTTCTCCGTGTCTAACTCCTGAAAGACGATCGAACAATTCTGATCTTTTAGATTCTAACATAACACAATACTTTATATCATTATACATATGTTGTACTTAAGTCAATATTTTCCCCTTGATACCATTTTGTTTTTATTTTGTCCACAATCCATTTATCCAAACGTTATAAAAAGGGCTTAGAAAAATTTATAAAGGCACAGAATAGTTTATTGTTGGATTTCTTTAAACTATTTATCAGATTATGAATTACAAACACGTTATCAGTTGTTGAGGTGAGGTGAGGTGAGGTGAGGTGAGTTAGGGTTTAACGCCGCTTTTAAGAGTAGTTCACTTATATCGCGGCTGCTAGTATTGTGGCAGGGAGAAAGCCCGCAACGCCATGTGGTTATGCTTTGGGGTGAAACCTGCGAGCATCGGCTGGAACTAGCGAACCATGGGGGTACTAAAATTCAGTGTAGCATTGCACCCAAACCTTACTGCGTGTAGAACAGTTTCTACTGCAGACAAAGTTGCCGTGCCTCTGGCGGAATTCGAACCCTGGATCTATTGATCCGAAGCCGAACGAGCTAAACACTGCGCTATCCCGCAGTTGTTGAGAATCCTTTTCTGAAACCAAATTGGGCATGAGATATTGTGTCATTATCATCACAAAATGTATTCAATCTCTCATTAAGGATACTAGTAAAATGTTTACCCAAGCAGCTCAAGATAGAGATCGGGCTATATGAGGAGGGATCCATACGGTTTCCTGATTTCTTAAAAATAGGTTTAATTGTACCAGTAAGCTATGCTTGGGGTAATATTCGTGTCTAAAGTGCAGCATTAAAGTATACGACATTAAATGGTAACAATTTTGGTGAAGCTGAAAGTAAGTGTTCATTCAAAACCATATCTACGCCTTATGCTTTATTTTTCTTCAACTTTTGGAGAGCAACAATAACTTTCGATGTTATATCATCATTAAGTACACTTACATCATAATTTGGTGGGTCCTTCACTCAATCGTGGCATATGTCATCACCAGTCATGCTTTCGTTGATATTTTTGAAGTGATCATAAAATGTATCTAGTGGGACTGGACAACAATCTACCTTCTGTTTACCTTTCAACAGTCTCAAATAGTGTGTTGGTGATAAATGCTGATTTTTACGAAATTCATGTGTTTCTTTCTTTATGTACTTATTTATGGTTGTCTTATATTCTTAACGTTATAAAGTTGTTTATTATCTGTTCTGTTCATGAACTGGCTTGCGTATCTTCATACAATCAGAAAGAGCTTTCGTTTTACTATGCGTAGTGACATTAGCCTTTTGAGGAACTTCTTCAAAGCTTTTTCGTGCAGAATCAATAAGCACGTGCGTGACCTCATGAGCGATTTCATTCACAACCTCTACTGGGTTACCTTGACCTTCCCTTAGTGACCTTGCTTTCACACATAGTCTGTTTGCACAATCATCTGGGATGTTTTCAAGGAATACATCAGTTTTATCATGATTGAATTTACCCGGTTTGTTTGTAATATTAAGAGAAGGGGAGAAAGCCCGTAACGCCATGATGGCTACATGTAGGGCAAACTGACCGAGGTTCGGACAGTGTTCCGATCTAAATACTTTCGCTCGTTGTATTTTCAATATTTGACTCTTTAACAGCCAACAATAAGTGGTGAAAGTCGAGAATGGGATTATTGTTTCAAATTCCAAACACTATATTCGTTCATTATATGAATAAATATGTAATTTAGCAGTTTTAGGCGAGTATACCAATTCGCCCAAGGTTCGGACAGTTTTGACCTTGGTTCGGACAGGGTCGTCCGAAGTTCGGACAGTTCGTTTCCAGTCCAGCATGGACACAGAAAGGATGAAAGATAAACTGCAGTGCGCTATTTGTTCCAGCCTGTAATGTAATTTAAATAATTTTTGAAAGTAATTAGTAGGCAGGATAATTAATTACATCTATTCACATGCAGGTAAGAACGTTTTGTGTCACGTGTAAAAGCTGTGAGCAATAAGAATAGCTCACATTTTAAAAATCTATTCAAATTGATTTCACCTTTACCATGGGCCGGGTACAGTATCATTTGGTTACTACTTGCTTACAATTTAATACACATGCATCTGTTAAAAAAAACTTTTCAGAGCACCATAAATCTTTGATTAAGTAACTACATAAAAATTATCAAGGAGTCTAAGCAGGCTTTCATTGTAATCATAATCGATCAACAGCCGTGTTTATCCCGCCGTCCTAAGTGATGCGCATCATATTTTAGCGTTTGTGGTTCAAATACATCTTAAGAAATTTTGAACAGTATTAAAACAAAGAAAATATATGCAGGTAATGGTTCAAGTAATTACTCGGCTATAATTAAAAATGATTTACGGTACTCTAACCACGTGTAGACGTAAATAAAACCTCTCGTGGGGACCGGGAGGGGGTGTGCGTTAGCATCAATGTTGTACATGTGCATTAATTCTTTAATTGTTATTCTTTTCATACGTTATACAATATGATAATGCTTAGTAAAAACTACAGTGTAACACATTGAAGTTATTAATCCTAATAGATACAGTTGGAGTTACGTACGCATTGTTCATTTGTAATTCATTTGTAACACATTTAGATAACTTGGTATTCTTTGTTACATTGAGCCAAATAAAAGATGAGAGTCGACAAGTGAGACAACACAAATATTTAATCAATCATTTCAACACCATACAGTGCCCTGTTAGCGGACATGTCGATCAGTTTCCTCTCGTCAGTATCGGTGAGTTGAGGTTGTAGGCCTACCCCATTCTTAGCATACACTTTAACACTGCCTTTATTTATTTACATTGACCCGATTAGAAATTGTAGATTTTGCAACGTTATACAGCAGCTTTTCTTATAAACAGCAAAACTGTTTCATAAGCCTGGGGACTTGACATGTTTCTAACGCAGCTTTTACTTGTCTGGCTGACTGGTTACCGGAGATACGGCCACTATGACGTCACTGTAATATATGACATGCAAAACAATCTTATTTTGTTGTTTTACTGTCCATTATGATTTTCCCGGGTGAAACCAAAAATTATCCCGCCATTTTATTCAGCAGCCGGAAGTGTCCGAACCTTGGTCGATTTGTGTCCGAACTTTGGTCTACTAGTGTCCGAACCATGGTCAAACCTGTCCGAACCAAGGTCGTTTTGACATGTTATCAAAATCGCAATTCTAAACCTAAGAATAAATTTGAAAGTACTAAAATACAAAGTTAATCGACTACCTAATTGTTTCTTCATGTACGTGCATATATTTGAAAGAATATGATCGATTCCTTCATTCCCTGAATTGTCACACAAAATTTACGTTCACACAAATATTTCGTCGATTTCTTTCATGAAACCGGTATTTGTACCACTCGCTAAATTTCGTCTTTGAAATATATTTGACAGTCAGATATTTCTCAAAAGAATCAAGTATTGTCCGAAATTGAACAGAAATATTTAGAAACCAACGGAGTGTTACACTTTGCTTTGTTTTTGCGTTAGCTGTAACTTGAAAGTGTCCGAAGTTCGGGCGACTTTGGGTGGTGTCCGAACTTCGGTCAGTTTGCCCTATGTATTGCGGTGAAACCTGCGATCCTCGACTGGAACTGGTGGCACTACCCTGCAATTCAGTGTAGAATACCGAACAGTTAGACAATGGCAATATATTATACCTGCATCTAACACACCGGTACCTTAGTGGTTAATCGATTTCTATGCTTGAGGTTTAGATTGATTGCTAAAGTATTGGTTTTGGATTTACACTCAATCTCGTCAGCGTAATTGTTATGACATACGTTCAATAGAAACGACGGTAATTGATTTAGAAGGATTGCATTGGTTTGATTTCAATCACGTAGAGTACAACGAGTGCACCGTATCCAAAGCGCCGTTTTTTGCCTTGATAGATTAGATAGAGTGGATAAAACCGCGTTAAAGCTCCAGTATCAAGAAGTATCTTATGCTATGTTTGAGTTTAACAAAAATAACGCGTATAAAATCTTTATTCAGTGTATATGTGCATAATGTGTGGCTGCAACAAAGAGTTAAAAACCACACTTTACCATTGTTTTATTTTTGCTCTGTTGTTTATGACAAACATAATATTGTTTCTTCATAAAATGTCAGTAACAAATACTAATTACAAGAACCAAAATGGAATGAATCAAAACCTTGATATGAAAGAAAATACAACACCATATCATAGAAATGTATAATAACCTATCTATCAAAGCTTCACTGGATCTTGTAACATAGAAAACTGTGATTTAAAACACGATACGGAGAAACATTATCTACTTAACATTTCACGTGGAACATAAATCGGTGAAATAAACATTTTATGGCGCACCAGTTATCAATATGACAAGAAAAGTGAATATCATATTTCTGAAGTGAAAAACAAAACATCCTCCTCATCAAAGGGTTGAAATTATTAGTGTTATTGTGGCCACTCACTTTTTCTCAACTGTTCCAAACTACATAATGACAACTTTTGCAAACTTACAGATATTGACGTTGTATGACCTGATGTGCCGTAAATCCATCCATGTAACATTGAAAAAGTTAGAGTCTGTGTTCACAGGATGATAAAACTGATTGAAATACGTAAATTATGAAGCACACTTCAAACAATCAGCCGTAATCAAGCTACCACACATGATTGCTATATCATATATATATTGTATAACGTGATGCAACCTAATTACTGTCTGATTTTAATGAGACTGAATGAAATAGGTTCCTACTATCACACTATCTTATTTACTCTGTTACAACATCGTGAAGCATGCATGTCATCTTACTGACATGACCTGATTGTCCGTATATGTATATTGTCTTCAATGAGAATTCCCATCAGGATTGAATTACTCTAAGAAAGAATAAATCGGAAATCTAAATATTCCCTCATAGATTGTAAATTGATATTTCCTGTCACCATAAGAAGGATAAATGATAATACATGATGGTAAAATTGAAGATTCATCTGTATCTATTGTAATCTAAGTATTGTCGACATTACACATTTCATCATAGGTAAGATAATGAATCACCAAAATGTCATAGTTATTGCCAGTCCACTCCACTGTCTGAAGAGTAGACTTCTAGGGTAGATCAACAGGCTCTGTTGTTAATTGTGTATTCAGTGTGCGTTAGTATTATGGAATTGAGGTCTATACTAAACCCTGCTGCTGACATGACGAATAAATATTACAAGTCACACACAAATTGACAACATCACATACAATGACGAGTATAAGGTGTGCACATACAAACATACAAGCTCACTTTACCATAACTGAGCATTACATTTTTATCAAGTTTTACAACAGGTAAACAACGTGTAAATACTTCTCTCTGTCATCTCTCTGTCATACATGTACCACATACATCTCATTTCCGATACACGTATCCTATAGATTCAGTGTGGTTGATATCCTTATAATTGTATCATCCTGCCAACACTTTCACCTCATTCGTGTGGTATGAAATACGAATGTGTTAGAACACATTGAAAACACAAACGGCGTTGAGTATTCATTGAGGTATAACATACCAACATACTTGAAAAAGGCACTTAGAAGAGTAGGTGAACAGACTTTCGGAATGCAGCTGTAAACATTGTGCATGGTAATGGTTTCAATAGAGGAAAGCAAAGTCCAGCTCCTTTCCCTGTGATTATGACAAGTGTCTTCCATCTGCCAAGGTGGTAAAGTATTCTCTTGGTTATTCAAGCATTTGGTTGAAGTTTCATTTAGCCATACGCTGTTAGCAACAGACACTACCAGTCACCAGAGGAAATAATGCGGAGTTCACCATAAATCAAAGTTTACTGTCCAGATATTATTGTTGATGTAGATTGAATTGGACTGAATATGAAATATATATCTTGTAATGCAATTTCATTCAAATTCAAAGCAGTATCATCTAGACGAATTACACTTTCAGGGGTTAATCATTTGTAGTTACATATTTGAAAGGTTGGTATCGTGTTGACGTTATGTTTCAAGTAAATTATCACAGTTGATAGAAGTTAAGCAAGGATATTCGACCAAAAAACATACAACAATTTGCACTACATATGGCTTATAATGCTATTCAAAATATACAAATGATATATTTGGGACTATTAAAATCACACTAGAAATATAATTATTTTGATAATTTTACCTTGGATTTGCAATAACAGAATAAAGAAATTGGATTTGTTCAAATTTAATACATGTTACAAGATGTATTAGTGATAACCAAATAAATTAAGACAATGTTAAGGATCACAACACAGATTGCAGGGAAAGATCGATACCAGCAGAAGGATATTATACAAATGTTGTACCACTGTTTTTAAGCTAAATATGGTAACCGTTGTAAGTATATATTACAAAGAAGTACTTATAAGTCATTGTTCATTTACTTTAAAATGAACAGTTATTACGAGTACACACTTGTTTAGCAACTCCCGTTAAACATTGGGTAGTGAGAGAGAATTTGTTGTCACATTAGGGTCAAACAATTGTTTGAACTACGTATTTTTCATTCAAGGTATTCTAAATATTCATACAAATGAAAATGATGAATATCATTTTCCTCTCAGATATATTTATAGTTCAGTTGGTGATTTTCAATAGTACTCATTATATTCAAACCAGCCATAATAATGTGTACAACATTGTATCGGAATATGTTGGTCAAATATGTTGATTAGAATTCAAGCATTTTAATATGTAGAAAGTAGAACTAGTTCCTCAACGTTTCTAAAGTTGGTGGTATCTCGTTTTGGGTACGAATTCTTATTTGAATATTACTGCTATGGTGTGAACGTTTTAGCCCTTTTATAATACAAATGTAAGGGAGCCCTGATCTCTTCTTACATATTTACCAATCAATGTTCTTTATAGTCAGTTAAATGGTTTGTTGTTGTAAAGGTTCATCAGCTCGCTCAACTTATCCACGTGTTTACCTTGATCTACTCGGAACCGAAATTGAAGAACAAAGATCTACAGCTATATACTAAAAGTTTGTTCAGCTACTTGTGTATTTAAGGGCAAATATCACGTAATTTGGCTTGTCTTTAAGGCACTGTTTTAATGCGAACACTAAACTGATCACTTTGAGAGTGACAGTTGAGGGATCCATAACATAATCTGCTTTGATTATCTCATAGTAAACAGTATCAGTTTTGTGGGTCAAACTTTTCAAAAATTCAGTTTATATTTTCTTCTGTGAAATGTTCAGTTAGTGATCAACTGGGTCAAACATACATAATATATTTCCTCTTATACTCATTCAATGTATTTATGATGAAATTATTGCCATTTGGTCAATAAGAAAACTTGTATTCGATAATCAAGGAAATTTGATTTTTCAAAATTTAACCCTTTCTGTTTATTTAATTATGCAAAATTTCATAAACATGCACCACTGATCACAGAATACGTTGAGAATGATTATTTTACACATAGATATACATGTATGATGCGTCATTATCATTGTTTGTGATGGATGTATGGACGTCGTGCGTCAAAGTTAAAAAAATATGTATTTCATGTGCTTTTGGCCACGAAGCCTTTTCACAGAATAAACGTGTCACTTGTTACTTGTCACTGGGATGAATAGACGTCAATTTACATGATATTTGCACTAAAGCACACATGTAGGTGAACAAACTTTCGGCATGAAGCTGTGTATTGACGAATGATGTTAACGATTTCTTTATTCTTGTAGATCTGCTCTAACACTTTTAAACCCTACAAATCCGTCTTCTTTTCCATGCATATTCGTGTATAACTGCTTTTAATGTTCTATAGATATTTTCTATCTGTTTTCTATTGATATGACCTGGAGTGCATTCGGCCCCTGTGTATTTGAAAATGAAGTTAAGATGTGAATTTGTGTATCAAGCCACTAAGTTAAAATCGATCATCTAATTCCTACTGTAATTTGAGTTTACTTGTTTACTTAAAAAGTTCTCCCATAAACTAAATTGAATAAACACCAAAAAAGACGAAAATGAAAACAGTTTTAAAGAAATGAGCTGAACTGCAAGCATTCTGTCTGTAACCTAATCGATCTCATATGGGCAAATCCTTTAAAGTGAAAATCAGCGATTAGAATTTTCCTCTGTAAATATTATTTAATAATTATGCATCTACATTTTGTATACATGTATACTATGAAAGCATGCGGTAGTGAAACTGCGAGATGATGAAACAATCTCGAAGATCGAAGGGAACTAAAATAATTTGTATTACCCTGGGGAATCCACAAAGTTAAAAATATTGTATATAAGATGCCCATGTCATTAAGACAATACATTTATCACTCAATACAGAAAGTGATAAGCATAAACTCGTGTTTCACAATTCAAATTCATACCTAAAAAAAATCTGTATGGTAAAATATCAACATGCTCTACGTATGATCTCGTGTTCCTGTATACAGGTATAACATGTGATTGTGTGCTTAACGCATCCCTAATTTCAGGGGGTCGGGGGTGGTACGTTTCGTGGAAATGATTCTGATAACAGTAAAGAATAAACACACAAAAGTATTGGTTGTCAAATCCACCTCAAAAGAGTACAAAAACAAACTTTAAAAAAATGCTCCATTAACACAGCCGCCAAACATTTCACTGGCCAATCAGCTGCTAGCGAGAGGTGTGACGTGTCATTCAGGGGTCATGCCCTAACGAGTATCTCGTTTATATTATACACTCAAACTGTCACGTATTTTTCACTGAATGCAATTGTCAAAACAGCCTCAAAGTGATCAAAGATATTAAAAATAATATCGGAATATTCTGTTCAGGCGTTAATTAACTTTGGTTATTGTACGCATTTGTTTGGATTGTTCAATCTCCGATAATGCAGCGTAAATTTACCACCATTGTCTTTTCTTTGTGTCATTTTGAAGTGTCAATTCTACAGCGTTTATACGTACGTTTATCACTAACCATTTTGGGGTCTCGGTTTTGAACAAGTTATAATTAGGCTAGTGATAACGAAAATGTATTTGTATGAGGAACAAGCGGATGTATCACATGGTCGGGATCATCTTGCTAGCACAAACTATGTCTCACGTGTATCTATTCCATTGTTTAACAGTGGAAATGGAATAAAAGCACATATGTATGATACTATCTCGTTTCCGTTGTTCATCACATGATCTGTTAATCGAAAAAGGTAGATTTTTTAATATCAAGAGAGAAAATAGAATATGTAGAAGCTGTAATTATAATAGTATTGAAGATGAATATCATTTTCTTCTTGTATGTCCAGCTTATAATAATATACGTAAAAAATATATTAAATAATTCTATTTTGTCCATCCATCAATTGATAAATTTTCTTCTTTATTGAATTGTTCAAATGAAAATGTAATTAAAAATGTTGCAGTGTTTCTCCACAAAGCTCTAATGTCACGCAGTGCATACATGTGAAATGTACTATAGGCCTGTGGCCTTCTAAGTACCGAAATAAAGATTGATTGATACTATCTCAAAGTATTTTAAAGATCGAAGGGAACTAACAACATTCTTATTTCCCTGATGAATCTACAAAGCCAAGCAGTTAAATGTTTTGGATGTCATTTAGACAATAAGCGTATATTCGTGTTTCACATTTTAAATTCATACATAAACAAAAAATCCGTATGGTAAAAGATCAACATTCTCTATTTCTGAATATATGTATATAGTGTGAGTGTGGGCTTAAATGCATGCACTATACACAATGACGATTGTGACTTACTGAGTGTATGTTCAATGTTCTGATTGACTAATATTTGCAGAATTACTATCAATAATATATCGGCTGAGAGAATAATAATGTGTTAAAGGCGTCAGACAATTCCATTGTCTGGCAATAAGAATGACCTTTTATTGAACAATTAAAAGCCTTTGATGTCGCGACCAGGCTCGTGTGATATCATATACTGTCTAATTGTCTAGTTATTCTATTTAGTGAGTTAAGAAATTAAGAGAACAACGGATGTATTGCAATAGGGTATATTGCCAACAATGGCAAACGTTATTTATATTCACTTTTCATATTTACATGTACATACGCCTTAGTTCTCATCAATAGTAAACAAGTAACGGATTTTCACCGAACTAAAATGGAAATATTAACATTAACAGCTTTGTTGCTACCCTTAAATCCCAAAATTGTAGGTCTGAAGAGGGAAACAACGCTAATAATGTCTACTCTTAGTGTTAAAGTACCGTTTGCTTGTCAACCATGCCACCAACAAGCTCAATAATAAATCACTGATGTTTTGCAAACCTCGTTAAATATGAAAGTAAGGTGATATTTGTCTTTGTTAAACATACTTGTTAACCCTTTCAATACAAGCCATTGTTCAAAGTTTTACAACCCTATTCCGACAAAGATTATCATAAACGAATTAAATTTGTTTAAGAGTGAAAAGTCACTTTGTATACAAATTTGAAAATGCTTCAGTAATGGCACTATTCAAAGAGTTGTGTACAGTTTTATATAATATATTGCAGAATATCTGCAAGATATGAATGTGTTGAGAAAAGGTATTTGGTTGCCAGTTTAACAGTGCATTATTCGAGTTTCTTACAGAACTGCTCAGATTTATACAACGGCTCAGAACCGTTTATTCCTCAACCTGCTCTTGTAAAATTTAGTTAGTCTCATCAGCCATCATCAGATTTGTCTTGTCGCCCACATGTCAGTAACCTCTATTCTGGATCGTTGCACTCTTGAAGGTAATTAAATTTGACCTCCTCACAAGACAGACTTCCTTTCAGCTTTCAATGAACACTGTTTTATGAAACTTGTCTGAGCATCATTGCTGACAATGTCAATACAAGTCAGTGTTTATCCTTTAAAATCCGATTCCAAAAATGGTTTGTAAACGTATTATTCAGAACAAGTGTCGACAAAGTCTATATTTATATCTATGTCCTCTATCAACAAATTCTCCGTTATAGTGAGTGAGTGAGTGAGTTATTGTTTAACGCCGCTTCGGCAGTATTGCAGCCATTAGCGGCGAGATATTTAATTTATTAGCCTAATTTAAAAAAGAAAATTGCAATTGAAAAACAGAACACGGCACGAAGGCCGTAAAAACATCAGCGTATTATCACAAGTTGAATAAAAGCTGATAGTGAAAAGTTAAAATTTACAATTTGTCAATAAGGTGTATAGCCTTCAAAAAATCTAAAACACGATGCTCACCGAAATGAGTAAAAACTTGATTGATTGAAATAGAAGGATAAAAAGTTTCCCTGATATGTGCAGTGTCCCAGCACTCACATAGAATGTGTTTGATTGTGAGAGGACACTGACAGGGTATACATACCGGAGGATCTTCCCCCTTTAAAAGATATGAGTGAGTAAGATGAGAGTGTCCACTACGACATCGTCGTAGGACACAAGCTTCCTGCCGGGTAAAAGAGGATAGAGATTTGTAACCTAAATGAGGTTGAATAGTGTGAAGTTTGTTATGGTGTTGTTGGTCCCATTGGGACTTCCAACGTTGTTTAATGTAAGATTTAATAGCAGGTTTGGAATCCGTATATGGAACTGTGGTAGGAGAAATATGTTTGAGGTTTAATGCTGATTTAGCAGCTGAGTCAGCTTTGTTATTACCTCTTATACCCAGCAAAAGCCAGAAGCCAGCAGAAGACGATGTCGCATTCGAGACAAGAATTATGAAGTAATAAAATATCCCTGATAATTGGGTGATCACTCTTACAGTTCTTAATTGCTTGTAGGCAAGAAAGTGAATCAGAAAAGATGATGTAATTATTTGGAGTTGAATTTTTAATGTGATGGACGGCCTTAAGGATGGCCTTAGCTTCGGCAGTAAAGATGCTGCTGCCATCATGCAGCCTTGAAGCATATGTTGTTGAAGGTGTCACAGTTGCCGCTGCAACTGTGAGTCCATCCTTAGAACCGTCAGTGTAAATTGGTTTATAATCTGCGAAAAAATCACGTAGTTAAAAAAATGCCTGTTGAAATACTAATTGGTCTGTATTTGCTTTTTTATGAGTAGATAAAGAGAGGTTGACACGGGGCCTGACCACCTGCCATGGCGGAGTGGCAAGCAAACCGTGCTCTGCTATTGTTGAGAGGTCGATATCAGAATCTTCTGATACCGAGTGGTGGAATTGCTTTGGGTTTTGAGTTATACAACTGCTGGTATTCAGGATTGAATACGCAGTTGTATGCAGGATTTGAAGGGTTTGATTTTAATTTGGTTATATATTGAAGTGCTAGCTTGATGCGCCGATCTTCAAGAGATGGTTCATCAGCTTCAACGTAAAGGCTTTCAACAGGTGAAGTTCTGAAGGCCCCAAGACAAAGTCTGAGACCCTGGTGGTGGATTGTATTTAGCATTTTGATATATGAGGGGCGGGCAGATCCATATATTATGGATCCATAATCCAGTTTGGAGCGGATGAGTGATCGATAGAGATGAAGAAGAGTTTCTTCATCTCCACCCAATTTATTATTTGAAACGACCTTTAAAAGGTCTAATGCCTTTAAGCATTTAGCTTTTAGGTTTTTAATATGAGGGATAAATGATAATTTGCTGTCAAAAGTGAGACCAAGAAACTTGGCCTCAGGAACGACTTTGATTGGAATTTTATCCAGAAAAAGTTCTGGATCTTTGTGCATTTTGCGCATATTGCAAAAATGCACACAAGATGTTTTAGCTTTGGAAAATTTGAAGCCGTTTTCCAACGACCATTTGTGTATTTTATTGAGGCAGAGCTGTAATTGGCGTTCAATTGATGGCATATTTTTGCCTCTGCAGGAAACTCCAAAATCGTCCACAAAAAGTGAACCATCTGTATGGTCATTTAAGACTTTAGCCAAACTGTTGATTTTAATGCTAAATAATGTGACAGATAAAATGCTACCTTGTGGGACACCCATTTCTTGATCAAAGAAATCAGAAAGGGTAGAACCGACGCGCACTTTAAATTGGCGGTCATGTAAAAAATTAGATATAAAATGAGGCATACGACCTCGCAAGCCAAATTCAAATAAATCTTTTAGGATGCCATGCTTCCATGTAGTGTCGTAAGCTTTTACTAAATCGAAAAAGATAGACACAGCATGTTGTTTATTTATAAATGCATCACGAATAAATGATTCTAAACGAACAAGATGATCAGTGGTACTGCGTTGTTTGCGGAAACCACATTGAATATCAGTAAGTAATTTATTAGTTTCCAAGTACCAAACTAGACGATCATTGATCATCCGTTCCATAGTTTTACATACACAACTTGTTAAGGCTATAGGACGGTAGTTGGAAGGGTCTGTATGATCCTTCCCAGGTTTGGGATAGGCACAATAGTAGCATTGTGCCAACAAGATGGACATTCACCTGTTTCCCATATATGATTAAATACATGAAGTAGAACCTCAAGGCAAGGTTCCGGTAAATGTTTAAGAAGCTGATAATGGATTTCATCAGGGCCGGTTGCTGTATCATGAGCTTTAGAAAGTGCAGTTTTGAGCTCTGACAAGGAGAAGTGTTCATTATAATCTTCTCCATTGTCAGATTTGAAATTAAGTGGTCGTTTTTCCTGTACCTTTTGGTACTTTTGGAAAGCAGGGACATAATTTGCAGATGAAGAATTTTTAGAGATTGTTTCAGCCAACTTATTGGCAATGTCAGATTTAGATGTAAGAAGGTCATCATTGACCTTCAGATGTTTTATTGTGGATTTGGAACCTTTGCCTTTAATTCTACTAATCATATTCCAGACTTTGCTTATAGGTGTTCTGGAATTTATCTTAGAGACATAGCCTCTCCAAGATTCGCGTTTTTGTTGGTTGACTGAGCGTCGAGCTTTAGCTCGTGCCTTGCGACAGTTATCTAAGTTAATTCTTGTAGGTCGTTTACTGAGCTTGCGTTCAGCTTTTTTACGTGCCTTAATGGCAGTATCGCAGGTTTCATTAAACCATGGCTTGTGAATGCGTGGATTTGCCGAGGTTTTAGGGATAGTTTCAGTTGCTTTATCAATGAGACCTTTAGAAAAGGCCTCAACAGGATCAGTTGCATTCACTATTTCATCAAATAAAATACGATCACGGCAAAGGGCAGAAAATGTACCCCAATCAGCCTTGGAAAATTTCCAACGAGGATTGTGCTCCTCGGGAATAGGTGATGAGGGTTCTAATACAATTGGGAAGTGGTCGCTCCAACATGTATCCTCATGGACTGACCATGAGAAGTCATGTAAAAGGGATGCATCAGTTACTGATAAATCTATAGCTGTATATGATCCTGTAGCAGGATGTAGATATGTGTTTGAACCATCATTGAATATACATAAATCGTTTTGGGTAAGGAAACTTTCGAGTATTTTACCCCTGGAGTCTAGGGTATTACTACCCCAGAGGGGATTGTGACCGTTGAAGTCACCCATGATAATAAAAGGTTTAGGTAATTGGGTAACAAGTTGATCAAGATCTTTTATATTAAGATCTTGAGATGGTGGAATATATAAAGAACATAGAGTTAAAGTTTTAAATAATGATAAGCTGACAGCTACAGCTTGTAATTGTGTTTTTAATTGAATTTCTCTGTGGATAATTCCATCACGTACTAAAATTGATGCACCCCCTTTTGCCCTATCAGCAGAAGGGGAGAATGTTTGAGATTGTTCGCTGGAGTCCTCGAGACACCGATCCTTGTCTCGGATGATGGCCTTGCTGCTGTTGAGTGACAGGTGTGGTGTGGCCTTTACAGGCTTGTCTACAATGGTTTGTAAAGTTTGAATTGAAGTTGCCTGTTGATGAGATTTCACTTCAACCAATAGGTACCCATTCCTTATCTTCTTTACATCCTTAACGTCACCAACCAGCCCTTGGATGGTCTTGGCGGTGGCGAAGGGATTTAGGCGTAGAGGTGTATCATCAATAGATGAAATGACCCAAAATCGAGGCCAGCTGCTTGAGGTTGATGAATTTGAGGAGGTTGAATTAGAAGTAGAGGATTTTGATTTTGATTTTGATTTTGATGCAGTTGGCTCTTCATCAGAAGAGCGACTGTCATCCGTTGATAATGATCGCTTTTTGCCTGTAGGTTTCATGTTGGGTGGCAAAGGTTCATCTTCCTGGATCCCCACCCACCACGGAGCACCAACTAGGGCGATGCTGCATGTCAGCGGGGCTCCTGCTGACAGCACCGGGGATACCAGGATGATATACTCCACTAAAACGTTGCCAATGTTTCACTGGATTGGCCCATTGGCCACCGCTATCTTGGAAGCTGAATAAAGTTGATGAATGTGTGCAAGATTGCACTAAGAAAGAGTGCAGAGAGTAGGGATAGTACATCAGAAAGGAAAGCATTGTTGAAAGGTGGTGAAGGTATGCAAGAGAGCACCAAGAAAGTAAAGAAACTAATTGTAAAGAGAGGTAGCAAAGAAGAAGGATAGCAAAGATGTGCGCAACCAAGTGCTTGGCATGACCAGCCGATTGACCAGACCAGGCCCATCTGGCCACCTGTCTAGATGAAGTCGGGGCCGAAGCAGTGTATTGGTCAGTGCTAGCATTCTGCTACACACAATCCTCAACCACCAGGCATCCTTCCTCCACCCGTACAGGTCGCAGTCCACGGCAAACAGACTGCCCCTTTTTAGTCGCCTCTTACGACAAGCAGGAGGAACTGAGGGCCTATTCTAACCCGGGCACCCCACGGGGTTTCTCCGTTATAAACAATGCAAATTTTATTAAGTAATTATGTGTTTCTGTATTTTTAGGAAAGTGTCAAGCGAAAGACTGTGGAATATTAGAGTATGTACAAGTCTATTTGCAACCATGTACACCAAGTGCTTACCTCAGCCATAAAGACGAATATCAAAACTGTCTCGCGGGAAGAAAAGCAAGATGACCTTATAGATTATTTACCAGTATTCGATATCTGGTAAATGAAACACTTATATGTTCCTCACTGTTTTCATACGTTAACTCAAATTTGTTATGAGTATTTACATATACATATTTTCACGAAAATGTATGGTAGAAAACATTTAGAGGGTTATTTGGAATGTTTTAAGTGTAACTAACTCGATGGTGAATAAATGTTACCAGCGTTCATGGTTAAAGATAAGGTAAAACTAGTATATCCTTAGTATTGTTTTCAATGCAGATATTGAAAGACAAGAACCATTGCAGTATAATCACTGACAGTTTGAAGGTAAACCTGCACACGTGACTTCGGTCTCTCTACTGGAAAAATATGTTCCCTAATCAAATGAACTTGTTTCCTGTACATGTTTTGTATTCACCTTTGAGAATAATCAACACTTAAATCAAATTACTTCTGCAAGAAAGAATGACAGCTTAACACATCAACGAATTCATTCACTGTGTTTTATTGCAATGAATATTTGCTTGCCAATTTTAGCTGTCAACGTTCGAAGTTATAAATTAATTTATTGTTTAGTTTCAACACTGGTTCAACATCTGCTGTATTGATACCTGCAAATATAATACAGTTACAATACGCCATCGGATTACAATTACCTTTAATGAATAAAAATATGGTCATTTATTACGTCTTTCTAATTATTTGATATCCATACTGATTACAATTTCTTCCTCATTTAAATGCATGAGAATGTTAACAGCAACAGTTTTGATTAACTTGTATGTATCTACATTTTTGAGTCCTTGATAAGGAAACTTGAAGTATAATTTTTTATTTAGGATTCTGCATTCTCTTCCCACAGAGGTTACTCCCTTCAGATTTCCGATCCTAACCTCTGTTCTACATCGACTGAATCCGAGGACTCCAGCAAAATACCCTAGCGGGGAAAATGGGAATCTCATACTATATCCCTGCTTCTTAGCCAATGAAAACACATCGTTCAGCGGCGATGTCGACCGATTGACTTCACAGATCTACGCATTTGACTTTTAAGGGTTTTGCTAATGAGCATATGGCCTTCGAATATGTCTGATGTAAATGAAACAAATAAACAATTTTTGGTATTGATATCTGATTTGGTCTTCTTTATTTATCAGCATGTTTGTGATCAATTGTTTTCACAAAATCAAATAGCATATTGCGAGAAAAATCCATTAAACAACAAAACGTTGGTTTTAGGTTTATTTTATCATTCAAAGAGGCTGTTAAAACACATCTTTTTAAGCTAGCTATTCAAGCTAGACTCGTCACTATACTTGTGTGAAGCGCCTTAGAGTGAAACATATCAAATAAGACGCTATATAAATTTTGTATATAATAATAATAATAATAATAATAAAAATATGACGTAAGCAACGGCGTCGCTGATTGCACAACCAGATTAAATTGCAACCAATCAGAATACTCCATTTCTGCCCTCGGATTTAGGCGATGTAAAACAGGCTAGGATCTGGAATCTGAAGTGAGTAACCTCTGTGGGAAGAGGATGAGGAATCAGTGGATGTTTCAATTTAAGAAGCGTGTTTTACTTATATAATGACGATGATGAAGTTTATGTAAGTGTTTCTATGAAATAATAACAGTGTTTTATTCATCTTCATCAAAAAGTTGTAGCACTCGGTTAGTCAGTTATGTTGATGTTAAAAAACAGTGATCTGTGCTCTTTTGGGAAGTTGTTGCACCCTATCAGAAATTTTAAAACACCATCTGTTCAGATATCTAGAAAAACACACATTTTGAGAAAACGTCGTATTTCCATAAATAGAAATATAGGGTAGTCAAAAAGGGTCATTTGGCTTGTTTTATGACGTTCAACAGTAATGATGCATCAACAAATTAAGTCCAAGATGGTTCATTTTGCCGATAGTATCTCATACAAACAAAATTTCCATATTTCATAAAATTGTACTTTAGATAACAAACATTATGTCAAGAAAACTCCTTGAAATAACACTCCCAGCACCCCTTGTGTGTTTTACGAGATATAACCTCATCACAGACATTTAAAATCGATTTTATCCGGCGGAAAAGTTTTGTGTTTGGCCATTTGCCTTTCGAGTTAAGTGGCATTATAGTTATGTATTGTTCATATGCATACATGTTTAAAACAATACACCTCTATATCTTTCGTGATCATGGTAGGCTTTATAATGTTCTCAGAGGATCTAGAGTGGTTTATATAACGATTTTCTACAATGAAGTGTAGTAATGCCAAGGCCCAAGTTTCAACTATCTGAACAATTCACAATGCAGACATCAGTGTCTCTTTGTGTGTCTTTACTTGTAAGAATGCAATATTCTTTTCACAGAACCTGTCCATTATGTATACAATAACTCCTTATTTTCACATTTACAGACTAGATTGAGAACACCTGTTCCTTGATAATTATCACTTGGACGTTTACAGTGTCACTTACAATAGTCTCCAAGATGTAATGAGTCAAGTCAACGAAAGGTCAGTCTTATTTCCAGCCCATTAGTCTGTCTGAGAGGGATGGTTGACAGATACTTCATTTTAAATCAACATTTGTCCTTGTCTTTCTTTGAGTATTACGGCTATATTCATATTTGTAATACATACAAAATTGTTCAAGAAATTACGAAATCGAACCGAAAACACTTTGCTTGTAATATTTAATGTGTAAGGAATAATTGATTTGGTTTGATTAGTGTGTATCAGTATTGCTTTTAAATTACACTGTACCCGATGTAGTTTATGTAGTTTGATAAGGCAATGTACCTTACTTGTATATCAGATACCTTTATTGGCTATGGCCAAATAATCTTATGAAATTATTTATTGTGTACATGTACTTGTCCTTGAGATGAAAAGTTATTTACGTTCACATGCATCTGATACCTTAACTGTTTGAAAAATTAAACATCATGCTTTTAGTATGGTGGTGCTTGCTGTTAAATTATCATATTAAACATATCACCTGTAATATTTCTGAAAAGAAAAGACCTTGAAAACAATATTTCAAATTCCTATCTTTGGTAACTTGTCATAACCACATCAAAACATCTTTGCAGGTCCAAAGGGGGTGAAAACAAAACACAGATTACGTTTTATAACCAATCTTGTTGAAATATGCTTGTATTGAAAAAATCATTGACTATATTTTTCAGTTTATCCCCCCCCCCCCCCCCCCCCCCCCCTGAATTATGCGAAGATTAAATATATTTAAATTAACATCCAAATTGTCTTATTTTAGAGCAGAAACATATGCTAGTAACTAAATCATAATTAAATCAATCTCTCGAAAAACATGTTTTGTATGAAAAACCTTCGGGCCATTACTGAGTCTGTCTATGATCCGCATTAAAAAGGAGAAAGTGTTTGGGCGTCACTGTCAGATCGATCCTGTAAGATATCTACAATGAAATAATCAAGTGTATATCATACAGCTTCAAACCGAAAGTTTGGTCACCTACTTCTGTATTTCAGTGAAAATATCATGTGATCTGGCATATATCGTAAGCATCGTATCAACACGAACACTGGACGGATCATTGTCGATGTTTGCCTTATAAGGAGACAGTAACAACACTGTTGAATGTTCCATAAAATAATCTGATTCGATGCCTGATAGTTAACAATTACACTTGGCAGGTCTTTTGAAGTAACTAGGGGTCAATCTTTCAAAACTGCAGTTTTTATTTTCTTCTTTGATATATTCAGGAAGTTATCAACTGGGTCAAACATACATTATATATTTTCTTTTTAACTCATTCACTGTATTTAGTCGATATGGAAACCTTTTTGAGAAAATAAAATGAAGTTTGAAATTTAAAAATTTGACTCTTCTTTCTTTTTCATTATGACAAATTTTATAAACATGCACTACTGATGACAGGATACATTATTACAGAATTACATTTCACTGATGGATATAATGATTCATTGTTGTTGATTATGATGCAATGTTATTGATGATATTTGCACTAAGATACACATGTGGGTGAACAAACTGTATGCTGTTATAAATGAATATGAATATGAAGAATATGAAACGCAAAAGATCACATATAATTCATCACTTTAACAGTCCCACTGACCAACAAAAACACATTTACTATTGACAAGGATATTACTTTAGATAAAGAAACAGCAAATGAAATATTAAAAAAAAGTATAAATTATCTAAATGGATCAGTTTCTCTAAAACAGTCGTGTACAAGAAACCATTGGGAGATTACAATCATCGGCATCCAGTGACAGATGTAACATACGAGGCTACACCGAGTTCGTCGTCAAAGTTAATAGTTTTTATCAAATTATAGAATTCAATTATAGGCACACCATTGTGTTCCAAATACATCTCACGTTATTAAATGTAATGAATCAAATACCTCTTTTTTATACTGGACACACGGCATTACATATACATCAATGATCCACAAATCAAAAATCAATTCATTCGGTATCAATCATTAAGATCAGTGTGTGATTAGTAACTGAGGATTTATCAATGAGTTGGAAACACAATTTTATAAATCACTTTGAAGTGTTAGGTGCACGAGTGTTATTATTTGATAAAAGAGAGGACGTTGTTTGCAACCCCGTGTGATAGACAGACTCAAGAAACCAATCTTATTGAACGCTGCTGTTATGTTAGACCAACTTATTGTTACAGTAGTGCACTGCCCAATGATACAGCATTAACGAACCTAGTTTGTGTATACTACAACTATTCGCATCGTGTTCATAGAGAAAATTGTTCAGGTAACTTTGTAAAGTCTAACCAATATATCGCTTACATTGAATAGTGACATTGGAAGAACTAATATTAGTTTCACGATTATAAATGCGCAGGTATATGTGACAGGATTTGAAACAATTTTATTGTATCACTGTTGAAATTTTCTTCATGTTTACCATACAAAACGATAATAGTTCATTTGGAAAAGAACAACGCAAACGTTTACTCAAGCGATTTAAGGTTTTGCCATTGATGTCATATTGACAATCGTATATGAATCCAACAACTAAAGCCTAAAGTCGCTTGTGCACATGTTTCTGTTTTTACTCCAAAACACTTGATAACATAAAACCTTCCAATAGGTGTAATTGAAGTGGTAGTAATTTTTAAAAGTAATATATGGCATTGAAGATGCAGTTATCAAGGTAGCCTATCAAGACATCCACATAAACACTAGTGTTGTCAACTAAAACTACCTTAGCAAATGAGAATTAAAAAATTCTACTGTCTTTAAATATGTGAATACAATTTACAAATATGATACATAACAAGCTAAATTCCTTTTTTTCGAAACACCGAAAAATAAGAAATGTAACCACAAAATCAATTCCTCGGAGAAATATTTATTTTGAGCTAAAGCATGTCATTAAATGTTTTTTTAATGATACATTTAACCAGAAATAAGTAATTAATAGTAATAAATACGATTCAGATACATACATCGATACAACTAAGCAGTGAAGCGGATGTAAATGAGAAGAATGCATCTGGCATGACTTGTCAAATACGATGTAGGTCCTGACGGTGCTGGCAACATTAATACATTACTTTCATGCTGAGTTTTCAGTTTTATGGATGCTCGTTACTGGGGCTGATAATTAGCTTATCTCTGACAAGAGTAGTCTTCCATGTCCACATCAGCGTTGTCTATCAATCTGTCAACCACCTTCACATAGATACCAGCCTTGATAGTCATCATTAGAAGTTATCTTGTTTCACAAATGTATTGCGCATGTACCCTCTTAAAAAGAATGTGTTGAGGCTTCAAAATATCTATGGACCATAGCAAATAAATTTCATATGATTTCACTAAGTTCATCAGGTTGTTTATTATATTTTGCTAAAGATATCGATTTGCAACATTGTATTTATGTGTGTGAACATATGGCAATGCTCTGAATCACTAAAATACATATATCAGGTGTTCACACATCAATCATTTCAGCAAATACACATGTAAGATACAAAATCGTATGTACATGAAGCAAATGAGTCAGTCCACTCCCACGCTGGCTGTTGCCACAATTCTCATCACATCTTATTTACACTCGCAGAACACTTTCTCAAGCGTGAGAGCAAATGGTCGATAATTATTCAATTATCGGTTGTGATTCCGAACATGAGGCATCCATCAGCTTGAACAGAAAGTCCTGATCAGAGAATGAATAAAGAATCCACAAGGCCGTAAAGACCTATGTTTCATGGAGGAGGACCTTAAATGTCATTGTAAACTTTTGTTAGAGAAATGAGACGCAACATAACTTTAGAATGATTCAGTTGACAAAATCGCTGAGAGGTCATGGACACTTATCAATCAGGAAATTAACGTTTTACTATCCTTCTTTTTGTCAATAATTATTATAATTATTTCAAAACAAATAAACTCACGGGCAAAAGAAACGTCACCACATTTTGAAAACAGTATAAAATGAAATATTGATGTCGGAGAAAATAGATTTTGTATGTATTTGGTAGCCACATGTTTTCTTAAGAAATATTCACAATTTCATACATCAGAGTATGCAATTTTTATTTTTACTTCTGTTCAAATTGACATGGGGTGCTAAAATCGTTTTTTAAAGATGTTTTTGGCCCACAATATTTACTATTTAAGTTTAAAACATTGAAAAAGTAGAAATTTAATTAACTTAAGATATCCTCGACATAAATAACCTTCTTTGATTTAAATTTGTTGACGCGTCTTTACTGTAGGACGTCTCAAAACAAGCCAAAACTGGCTTTTTGAGGCTTCTATCTCGTCTAGTTAAGGAGATTCCAAAACTACCATTTCTTAAAACTTGTGTTTCTCAGAGTTATGAATAGATAATGTTTTGAAAATTCATATTTAGTATTGTTGGGTTCTGAAGACATGGTGTAACGCTGTTTCAGTCGCATTTTTCGCCCGATGATTGAAATATCTTGTATTTTGTATGGGGACGTTTCTTTTGCCCGTGAGTTTATTCATCACTTTAGATAATTTAATGACACCTTTTCATTTTTAAGTTAATTTGTTCCTATCATGTTCAGTGACAAGTTGGGCTCTATTGACCATCTAATAGTTGTTATATCTAATAGTTGTAATGTCTACATTGGATATGAATTCTACCAGGCAAAAAGGATGCAGTACATCGTTGCTCGGATGCCCTGTAACAAATACAGGCGTTCCAGTGAGGCAGTCCTACTGAAGAAAATGTCTTATATCCTACAGCCTCTATCATATAACAAACCCTCTAAAAAGGTAACTAATTTTAGATAACATTCATTCTAACCCGTTCTTACGTCAATCTTTACACATTATTAATATTACTGTTTTATATTGTGACTGAAAAACTAACAATTAGTTTTATGCATTTTACTGGTTTACTTAATTTTGCGCCGTTAATAATACATTATTTTCTTCAGTTAGGTATCTAAAGCCCTGAAGATTGAAGATAATCATCGACAGAAAGCACTATTTCCTTAGGGAAAGGAGACAGCGAAATTACATATTCAATCTTGTGTGATTAATTGTTTATCATACACACGCAGAAACCAGTTGGTAATGTTTGCTGTTTTAATCTGTAAGTCAGCTATTGACAGTTTTATGAGCATGATACCCGAACGAAACAAGACAACTATAGGTCTATCCATTCCGGTTTAATTTAACTTTATATTGACTTCAGAGACCTGGACACGCAAATCTAATATGGCTGCAATAGTCATGTTTATCATTGTGAACTCCAGAAAAGGATGTTAAAGAGTTCGTCTTAGCATGTTCATCAATAGTTAGACATTTACATATATTTTGTTGAGAGTTATCGAATAGTTACAGACCTTTCTTTATTTTACTGCAAATCTCACAATGGTACAGGTAATTCGTTTTCTATATTAAATTAGTTATAAAGTGCAATATTTGATATTGTGATATTGCACCCTCTCTCTACATCAATCAAAAAAATTTAGATGGACTGATTTATATAATCTTTTAAATTTAATATATACAATCCAAATTTATATAGATTGTCTCGTCATATGACAAAATGAACAGTATTGATATGAGGTAGTTCATGTTCAAGTTCAAACAACGCTGTAAAGATATAGAGACTATTACATTGTTTTTGCCGAATATCATTTCTATCTCATCGAGTGGAGTGAGAAAGTGATATTTTCACGAGAAAAAGACACTTTCTCACTCCACGAGATGAAATAGAAATGATATTCGGCAAAAACAATGAGATAGTCTATTTATTATATAACTTTAATCTGCATAAAAACAATTAAAACGTGTCATTGAAAGGTGAGAGCGGTCTTGATTGTCATAATCCTAACAACTCCCCGTTATACATTCACGGTAAATGCAGTGGGAAAATAATTCGACTGAAATAAGTCGATATTTAAAACAGGACAATGTTTTACAAAAACAAATCTGTTGTGAATGTTTATTTAAGGTACCATCTAGTCAAGTGAAGATGCCTAAGACATTGAAAACGCAAGTTGTGTCGTTATTTCAAACGCGAAGTGATACACATCATACAGCGACTGACGTTCGTTATTGTCTGTCACATACCTCTCACCTCAACAAGGTTTTCACGAGTAAAAGAACTACTATGCAACATATCAACAATAAATCAAGTTCTGAGTGTTAAGGAATGTTGAATATGATATTAACACCACAAAAAGGTCAACAGTCATTGACTGAAACATCACAACATTGGCGTTCACCGTAAGATGTGGAAAGCAAGGGAGATAATCACTTTACAAAGGGAGATAATTTCATTTCAAAGGGAGACAATCCAAACGTTAGTCACTGCAGTGAAAATATGAGTTATATTTTCATCGTATAATCACATATTTCATTGCTAGTTATATAATAAACTGATATACAACACTGAACTAGTAACAGAAGCTTGTCCATTACCAATTGCTGTCTTTCTTGTACAGTTAAAGTTCAAAACGATCAATTTAGTATCAGTAATATTGGAATATTGAGCAGTTTACTATTCGATCCAGAGATTCCTCTGGGGAATTTGTGAATATATCGGTCAACTGAGGGAGTATTGAAGCCTCACTCACTATCAGGACTTAAAACATTCTCCCCTTCATCGATCTTATATCAAGTAATATCTTTACTACTGAATGAGATTGTTTCAACATTAAAACATATAACAACGAATAAAAGAATATCATATTTAATATCTGTAATCACAATCAGTCGGAAAACAATATGAAAAACATATACAGCGATTGTTCAAGAAATTGATGTCAAATGTAAGTTCATGAATATACACGGCATTTTCAGCCTATTAATAAAATCTGTTTTGTATCAGAGACGATAACAAGTAAAACTTGGAATCACAAACCCCCTATTAGATTCCATACATTCATGTGATTTAATCCTTTCACAGACAGCTTTGCTCATTCTTGCACCATGTCAATTAAAAACGTCAATAAAACTTTTTGTTGAGAATATTGTTGCAAAAAAATGAATAATATGAATTCTTACCAAAGCAGTAGGAGATGTGCATTTTACTTATCCAAGATAATGCAATGCTTTTCGATTTTCTACGTATACAATGATCTAAGGTAAGAAACATAATAACCATCTCGGTATGGATTAATATGAAATCTACTCGTCGACTGAAGACCAAATTAGAAGATGTCAAAAAATTGTTAATAAGATGTTACTTATTTTTGTAAATTTTAAATGTTAAACTGGTGAATTAAGATAGGTTAGTTGGTTAAATACATTACGCATATATAAGATGATACACAAACACCACCAATACGTTCCTCTTCGTGTTTGTTTCTTAATTTACATCACATGTTGAATGAGTAACATGGAATCAATATGATTTGATTGAATAAGTTTTATAGGTGTGCACCTCAATTACATTACATTACGTCTTGATAGATATTGTGTTGATCAAACAAAGGTCACACATACTGTAAGACAATTATACTGTCTACAGACATATTAACTGTTTGACAGATGTTAAATTGACCAATACATTGTTCACCTATTAACACCAGTTGATTCTCCTTTTCATGTCTACAAGTGAAATATAGAAATCATTTACAGACGCATTAATTCTTACCGTCGATATCTGAAATGTAGAAATGTACAAACAAACACAGTTTGATATTTCTATGAGGCACAACTCTTTTTGTTAAAACCCCCAGTAGAGAAGCTGAAAAGGGTATATCAACCGAAATATGTACAGTTGTTGCCCATTTTCTTCAACATATTTCTGGCTCATTTGGTTTTTAATCAAATTCATACATGTTTATGCCATAACCCATTCGTGACTTATTTGTTCAATTGATTTCCGTATGTACCCGTTCATTTCAGAGACCAACATCAACAAATTCTAGGTAAAAATAGTTTATTAGCTATTAACACTATTAATGCCATTAAATGATCAATCAATTGTACAAAATTATGTTTATACAATTCATCAACACCCAAATAACCGCCTATTAATATAAAAATGACCATAGGGGAAAACTATTTGATGATTTTAAAGACCAGAAAGGTTAAAGAATCTGGGTTTGAATTAGTTTGATGACTAACTGATGGTTTCATACATTGACACACCCGTCCATCTCAAATGTAGTCATTATAATGGTAGCACTGCTTTTAACTAAACTAAAATGATAAAAGACAAGAAAAGACTTTAAAAAGGTATGGTTGGAGTCATCTTGCTAAAGCTAAAAATAGTATTTGGTTTGTATGTCATATGTACATAAATAAAATTGAAGACTGCATTGTGGCCATTTTGAGGATAAAAGCTTTGATTACTAACCAAATTATTCGTTCTTTAATTTAAAAGTCTCAGATAAAAATTGTATACCTCGATCGTTTAAGTTGACATAGGTTTATACTCTATTAACAATTTACAAACATTATTTATGTATAGATAAAATTATATTATATATAATATATCTTTTTGAAAATAAATGTGAATATTCAACTTCCCCGATTTATTTTAACGTATTTTGAAGTAAGCCTACATGTATATTATGAATTTAATCAAAACATTGTTGAGAGTTTTGTCATTAGTAGATTCCAGCAATAAGAATATGTAGGCCTCTTTCCCCCCGAAACAAGCAGTCAACCATTTGTTAAAACTTTGCAAATTTAAAATATACCAATTCGATTGATTGTGAAGCATATTTTGGTTTATCTGTGGAAGGAAGGCCTATGGATCTATTTTTAGTCCAATGATAATGATCCGGTATCCCCATGGTTGGTGCTTTCAGTTTGGACATTAATATGGTTCTATCCAATATTTGTTTATACATGTACATGCTTCACTGTCATGAATACATTATCAGTATATTGAGTACAATTATGCACGTCTGATTGGCATTAGAACATTTGATAACTGAGTAGAAGGTTGGCATGTTGATTAACCGCTAATATGATCGATTAGGAGATGCTTGCTTGTTGGGTTGTGTAAAGTTTCATGAATTTTCCGAAACTGCAGTGCGAACCTATGCATTCGAATTGGCACATGTCAGCTCATTCTGGTATACAATGGCATTGTATTGAAACATCTGTTTTCTAACTTACAGATTCAAAATGACACAACGGTCTTTTCAATTTGAGATGTTGAGATAAAATCTCTTTTCGCAGTAAAAGGGATAATTATTTCATATAACCCACATGATCACGTGGTTACAAATTTGCTACAGTTGTGTTCATTGGTCATATACTTTCCCAAAAATATGAAGAGGCCAAGCATGATGGGGTAAAAGTTTATTTCGAATATTCCAGCTGTATGATAGAGTGAAATTTCAACTCTGTATACAGGTTGGAGGCCTCCGCGCCTCCTAACAATAACGTCTCTGTTCAATTAGACGACCTCTAACATCATGAACATGCAACTGAATGTCCCAAAAGTAACTCTGTGATTGATCACATGTCCATGACCCATGACAGTCTTTTCTTGTACAGTTAAAGTTCAAAATGATCAATTAAGTCTCAGGAATGTTGCACAGTTTACTATTCGTTCCGGAGAATCCTCGGGGGAATTTGTGATTATATCGTTCTTCTAGGGGGATCACTTCAGCCTCACTCACTTTCAGGACTTAAAATTGTTTTGCAAAAGAACATTAAACGATATAACAACAGTTGTTTTGCATTTCATTCAACTCATATCATTTTGTTTTTCTTCAACTATTAAAGGGAGAGAACTTTCGTTAATGTGTATGTGTAATTTTCTGAAAATTTGCAATGTTTCGCACGATGATGTTTCAACCAAACATGAGTCTCTAGGGCACAACTTGAAAGACAATGTCAGATGACAAATTATCAAAAGGTTCAAAGGCAGTTGACAGGCAATTAAAACAAAGAAAGAAAACATAAAAATCTACAAAGGACTACAATGATTTTAAAATGAATTCTAATTAGGACCTGGTTTTGAAAGTTCAATATCAGTCTCTTTTGCCGTGCTTCACAATATAGCATTTTTTAATCCCTTCTTATGTAAAACATATCTTATTCATAACGATGTCTTTCCATATGGTTTTTCTGTTTTTGATAAATAACATTTAGAACAATGGGTAGAACAGATTTTGCCTATTTTTTCATTGCATTTAACCAATAAAAAGTTTCAATTGTATTTAGTTTAATTTAGCAAGACCATTAAGCCATTTTCATATTCTTGAATTTATAATGAACATACATGGATGTGGAATTCAGCTAACGTAATTTCATCAAATATCTCTCTGCAAACAATGCCGATTTTTGTACAATACCAAAATTTATATTTCATTGTTTCAAGACGGTATACGTAGCAGCGTTTTAAGGAAGGTGTTTAAGAGTTTCTATATGGAGTGATAAAAGTATCCCTTATACACTCATGGTAATAATGGTTGACTCCCCTAATAGTTATAGAAACTAGAAATATGTGCATGTGATGCACTGTGATGTCCCCCGCTCCAACATTCAATCCAACCTAGTCATATTACCCTTATTTTTCACTTATGCTAAATTGAGTTCAATACTGCATTACGGTAATAACGAGAAATAAAAAAATCAGAAAAGTAGCAAAAGGCACCACTTTATCACTAGGTCTAAGCAAATACAAAGTTTGGTGAAAAAATATTGAACGGTTTTGGAGATAGAGGCCGGAAAAGGTTCCTACCCTCAATATGCACTAAGTTCAAATTGTTTCCATGGAAACCAGAAAAAATTAAAAATTCAGAATAACCAAAATAGCAAAAGGCACCACTCCACCACTAGGTCTAACCACATACATGTACCAAGTTTCGTGAAAAAATATTGAACTGTTTTTGGGAATTGTTCCGGAAAAGAAAGCATTTCGGAATAACGGAATGACGGAATAACGGAATGACGGACGGAGGCGAAAACATTATGTCTCCCGAAAATCTTTTCGGGGGACATAATGAAATGTTATTTAAATAACGTGGCGTGTCAGTTTCGATTATTATTTTGATAAAACATGTTACTACAGGATGACCTTTTGTGAATAGTGTCCTTGAGCATTTGCTATTTCTCCACTTGTACTTTAAAATACCAAAGAAATAGGAATATAAGAAAAATGTAATTTATTCAAAAGGAGTTCATTCCTTGGGTCTTGAGATCTCGGCATTGGTTCAATGTTACAGTGTTTGAGTGTTCTCATTTTGGTTATAATGAATTATGAAAAAATGCATTTGAAAAAGAAATTCTACTGAACCCAAATATACACAAAATATTTCAATGAGTCTTATTCGCACACAATACATATATGGTAAGTAGTATTTAGTTTACATCATGTGTTTGTGTCATTTAATTTCGAAAATACCATAATATCGAACAATATTAATTGTCCAATGCATTTAATTTGCTGCAATCAATTTTCGGGGTGTCAACCATTTTTACAATGAGTATACCATGAAGTGATGAGATAAAGTACATGTTGATACATTGTATAAAATGGAGTTGTTTCCCTGGTAATTCTGTAATTGGCAATATTGCAAACCACAATCATATATGTTGCTGAAGTAAAACAAAAGAAGGGGAATAGTAAAATATTATGTAATAAATATAAAGCCACATTAATTTCGGTAAGGAGGCCATTGGCCAGTGTACAATACAAAGTGAAATATATTTCAGACAATATAGTAGTGATTTAATCAAGAGGCTTGCAAACCAACATGGCGGACTCAGCATTGCTGGTATTCAAGAAAGACCTAGAAGAAAAGCTCATAAAGTTATCCCAATTGTTGGTTATGCAGTCAGCTGTGAGTTATTGTCCAATGTGTTTAACGAATTTTCGCGTATTTATGTCTTGACTTTTGCGAAGAAACAAGGAGAAAAATATGTATCAGTCTACTCCCGTTTGAAGTTCAAAATTGACCGTATGCCATTAATAAGGTCGGTAAATTACACGTAAGTGAAGATAAAACAAAATGTTATTGTTAGTTTGAAGTATTGCATGCATGAAGTTGTGCCTTACCAGAATGAGACACCATATTTTACCTTTGTATCGAATTTCTATTTTGTTTTTTCATTATTTTATTGATAGTATGATCTATTAACTGAATCGCATGTTATTGCAGCACTTAAATTTTGACGGACTAAAATGTTGTTTGATACTGTTTACAACTAACATATGCTATTGCTCCTCTCTGTTTTAACTAAGGGTAGTTATGGTACTGATACATAATTTTGTTTTTAGAGATCGGCTGATAACCATAGACAATTCCGTCAATAAGTGAATGATTAATGCATAATAAAAAACTTACGACATGTCAATCTGGATTCGACAACATGATCGAATCACTTCCATTCTTTATTTCAAAATACATGTGGTACATATTTATTTATATTGATAACACTAATGGTCTTTTTGGATATAGCAGTATAAGTGCACCTATCAAAGCAGATATAGCTTTTGAAACAGAGTGATCATTAGCTCACAAAACGGCATTTGTGAAGTACAGTATATATCTTATCTATAAAACAATACTTATATGCATGAAATGGATCTTTTTCAGTTAAAAATAATGTAGAATGTCATTGACATGTATATGTCAGGTAATTGCATAACATACACGTTTTTTTCATTAGCGCATAGTTGAAATTTTAAAAATGGTTTATGTTAATTTTTGGAAAATAATGACATGATATTGCCATTACATGTTCCAATTTTTTTTATGTCGAATACAAATCAAAAGGTTAAAGTATGTGTTTAGTATACGAAGAAAACAATTGGCGTGGATACTTTCCCACCTCCATATTTCAGTATTCTGCATGTGGTCAGTAAATCAACTTTAGAACCAACGGCAATACATCTATAATACCAGACAAGTGTGTCAACATTAATACTTTATGGTAATATGTTGATGGGATATTGATGAAACATTGCCTTTGGGCCCTCAGCAATCGTTTACGGTCATTTTTGCAGTATGAACCAGAACCAGATAGTTTACAACAAAAATGTCTACAATTGAAAAATGATTATACTTTGTTTGTTGTACCGGTTATATATTTACAGATATTGGACATACCTCATTCCCTCCTAGAATTTTATATGATTTTGACAACAATGGTTTCTGTAAGATGTGAACACAATTTTCCCGCTATATCCTAAATAGTAGAGTTTACACTATAATCGTTTACAAACCTATATATTTAAGCAATAAGTTACTGGTTAAAGTTATTACCAAATGTATTTTACTTATTACCACGTGTAACTTGTGCTCTGACAATGAAAATAGGTGAGACATAACAATTCCAAGATATAAATTAAACGACTATATACAATAATGAAAGCTCCTTCAACAACCCCAGCAAAAAGAACGCCACAGAATTAAGAAAATACATTTGGCAGCTGAAGGAAGACAAATTCGACTTCAACACCGAATGGTCAGCTATCGGCCAGGTCAAACCATATTCCAACACAAACAAAAGATGCATACAGTAACCCTCAATAAACGCAATGAATTGGTAAATACCTGCAGACAACAATATATTTTTGGTCAAAAAACAAAAGAACAGCTCCGAACCGCAGCACTTAAAAAAACACGGAAACCCATAAAACACTGCCAAAGGGACTCAAACAGCAAACAAGCCCAAGCGTGCATGTAACAAAAGTGGCCAGAAGAAGCTATCACTTGACAATTGCTACTCGCATGAAACAGAGCAGTAGTGATACACGATGATTGTTTTTTTGTAGATAAACTGACTTAACTGTTAGCACTTATCACTCTCCATTAAAAAAATCAGTTCAAACTTGTACAACCCTCAGGTCTCATATAGAACATTTTTTTTTGGGAAGAAATCACGATGATGTATTCATATTCACTAATTAGCTTTCGACCAATAGAGGTATCATCAGGTGAATGACGTTGAGTCTATTACAACGTCATTATGACGTCACAATACATTACATAGATACATACATAGATACCATAAATATATATAGATGTACAACAAATTGAAGATAATATTACTTGTTAGAGTTGAGCTTTGGCTTAAATCTATTAATCAATAATAATTCCTTTTCACCCAAGAAATCCGATTTAGTAGAATCAACTTTATATATAGGGAAAACGAAAGATTTATTTTTTCCACATGTTTATTAATGCGCACTTAGAGAGATAGTGCGATTGTTATTTTGTTTAATGATGGAGATTCTTTTATAATTTTAGTTCTGTTTTTTCAATATGTATTTCTTGACAACCATGGTAAAACATCTTATAAACAACATGTTCTGAGTCGCGAGAGGCTGTTGAAGATCGTGTATAGCATTGTTCATAAATCTATTGTACAATATGTCCATGACAGTTTGCACAATACTTAGACACATATATGACAAGTAATTGTGATATATGTATACAGTATATCAGCAATTTTCTTTGACATCAATAAATATATCCAGAAAGTATTCAAGTTGTGTAAAATTCGAAAAATGAAAAAAAGGAGTATTTTGTCCTTTTATTAAATATACCATGACTCCTTAAAAGCACAGAAAAGACAGATGTTTCATTGACTTCAAACTGTCACTACTGTAAGCAACATATCCATATTTGTCAGAAATGGATATTATTGGCAATTCCATTATCAACATCACACCATTTGTTGGTATTGTTTTTACAGTCTTAGATTATTTGCATTTAGTATATTTCGATTCCATGACTAATATTCAATAATGAACGTTATTATACCCCCGCTACGAAGAAAGCGGGGGTATATAGCCGTCATTCCGTCCGTCCGTCTGTCTGTCCGTCCTTCCGTACGGTCAATTTTCTCAAAAACCGTCAACAAAACTTTGTACAGTTGTTAACCATGTTCTTCCGATCGCGCACAGACAATTTTCAATTTTCTGAGATATAAATTGTTTGTCGTTTCCATGGAAACGTCACTTTTTGGACTTAGTTTTATTGTGTTCAATCGGGACAAGTTTTCTCGGAAACTGTTCAAAATAGGTGAATGAAATGTTGGTTGTGAGTACTCATAACCATACTCTTTATCGAGTTCGAAAACCACTTCCGAAATATTATTTTTTACGGAGTTATGGCCCTTGATTCCGAAATTGAACTTAGTACCAAAAGAACTGCGATGCTCCAATGGGGACAATTTTTCTCGGAAACTATAACATCTAGGTGAATGAAATTTAATATGGAGATAGTCCAGATGATAGTCTTTATCGAGTTCGAAAACAATTTCCGAAATATTATTTTTTACGGAGTTATGACCCTTGAAACCGAAATTGAACTTAGTACCAAAAGAACTTTGATGCTCCAATGGGCACAAGTTTTCCCGGACACTATAACATCTTGGTGAATGAAATTTTACATGGAGGTATTCCAGATGATAGTCTTTATCGAGTTCGAAAACCATTTCCGAAATATTATTTTTTACGGAGTTATGGCCCTTGAATCCGAAATTGAACTTAGTATCAAAAGAACTGTGATGCTGCAATGGGGACAAGTTTTCCCGGACACTATAACATCTTGGTGAATGAAATTTTACATGGAGGTATTCCAGATGATAGTCTTTATCGAGTTCGAAAACCATTTCCGAAATATTATTTTTTACGGAGTTATGGCCCTTGAATCCGAAATTGAACTTAGTATCAAAAGAACTGTGATGCTGCAATGGGGACAAGTTTCTCGGAAACTATTACATCTAGGTGAATGAAATTTAACATGGAGGTAGTCCAGATGATACTCTTCATCGAGTGTAATATCCACTTCCGAAATATTATTTTTTACGGACTTATGGCCCTTGAATCCAAAATTTAACTTAGTATCAAAAGAGCTGTGATGCTCCAATTGGGACAAGTATCAAAAGAGCTGTGATGCTCCAATTGGGACAAGTTTTCTCGGCAACTATTACATCTAGGTGAATGAAAATTAAGATGTAGGTAGTCCAGATGATACCCTTCATCGAGTTTAATATCCATTTCCGAAATATTATTTTTTACAGGGTTATGGCCCTTGAATCCAAAATTGAACTTTGTACCAAAAGAGCTGTGATGCTCCAATTGGGACAAGTTTTTTCGGCAACTATTACATCTAGGTGAAAGATATTTAACATGTAGGTAGTCCAGATGATACTCTTCATCGAGTTCACAGTCCAGTTCCGAGATATTATTTTTACGAATTTATGAAGCCTTTGAATCTGTAATTGAACTTGGTACAAATTACCGGTGTGATGTTCTAATGGGAAAAATTAAGTTACCTGAAAAATATTACATCTGGGTGAATGAAATTTTGTAATAACAAAGCCAGTTCTCAAAATTATTGTGGACAATATTATGATGCTTGAAGCTGTTTTAGTACAGTACCTTTCACATCTATAATTCTCAATGGACGGATAGCAGATGGCGGATGTATGTGAGCCATGCTCACTTTTTTCTTGTATTTAAATGTAGTATTGAAGTAAGGTATTGGTATATTGAAATTCACCATTTTACCCGTGTTTGCGTGGGTTCCGTGTTCTGTGGCATCTGATCAATCCCCTGTCAGGCATATGTGCATGCACAAGATTGATTTCATTCACAAGACTCTTGATGCCTTTTGTAAGTACCTTATGTTGGTCTGTTATCAGCTGCATCCAGGTCCCTTATTTCATTATGTTCAAAGCAGTCATCTCGCTTCATTGATTCGGATAAATAAAACCCTAAAGGGACCCCTTGATCTTACTGGATTCGCTTTCACTGTTTCAACTCCATTACTTATGTGACATGGACCACATTAAACAACATATTTATTTCATACCTCACTTATTATTGTTAAATGTCCAGTCTGTATTCCTTTCCAATTTTCTCATACGGTACATAGACTAATAAGTAAAATATGTTGTTCTAATGTGTTACCTAAATGTTTGACTGTATATCATGTTTCTATCATTCTGCAATTTTCTCTCTTTTTATGTTACTCTCCTGGCAACTATCTGTCATCTTTGTTTGTTCAAAATCAACAAAATCAAAATCACTTATGTACATATCCAGGAGAGGGTATTCTAAGTTGGAGAACTTGTTAGTAATCCTTTTCTATGTGGATAAAATATGTTTCTGATTTTCTTATATTACTCATGGTAGTGAGTCGTAGTAAAGGGATACCTTTCATAACAAGCACGAACAAGAACACATCAAGAAGAAATACACCAAAAGTACCTAAACAACATGTTAACTTGACAACTTCCGTAAGATTTATAAGGATCAAATGGAAAAATGTATCCTACACATGGAACCATTAACTGTTGATCAATAGAAAAACCTTGTTTCATATTTTGTCAGGTTTCACAAGTCTCGTATCTTGTACTTGTGATTTTATTAGTTGTTCTTTATTGGCAGTTGCACTGTAACATTTTACATAATAGTTACACAATAAACTTGTCTTTAATGATTGCGTTCACCAGCTATTATTGGCCTCTCAGTAACATTTGAGTTAAATCTTTTTTATAATGTAAGAAAAACTTTTATTATATGACGAGCAGTGAAATACTGGGATTTATCAGTGAAATAAACTGTCTATCAAGCTACAGTGAAAATAACTTATATTTTCACTGCGAACGGTGACTGATATTATTTGACGTAATAAAACAATGGTCTCGCGCGGCGATTTTGCTTATGACGTCACAGTGTTACTGTGGTGACGGGCTGTTCCTTGCGGCCGCTTGGCGTGAAAACGACCCCTTTCGGACGTAATTACATGGATAATATCATATAATAAATAGAATACATGTATCCGTCAATTCTTGACAAATACAATGTTTATCTCATCTTGTGAAAATATAACCTTTCTACCTCACTCGATGAGATAAACATGGTATTAATCAAGAAAAGACATATATCCTCTATATATTTATTACCAAGAGTATCCTTCATGTGCACTTGATCTGAACCTGACACAAAGTGTAGAATCAACATGTGCCGATTTCAAATTTCAAAGTGTGCTCAAATACACGTACATGTAGCTCCAATCTGACTGTTATATTTTCAGTTGGAATCGATGTATATGAAAGGCTTTTTACCAAACGTAAGTACATTTGAGAAATTCTGGCCATGTACGATTAGTATAAAACCTGTTAAAGAATTAAAGTTTTGTCAGATTCCATGGTATGAATCTGAGAAATACGCCAAGCATGAAGCCAGATGGAAGTTTTGTTAAATTCATCCACGATTGCCACGGTCATTCCTTCTCGCTATATATAGTGATGGGTACGAATATGTATATACCGTGCTAATACTATTTGAAAAACTAATTCACTTTTCTTATGATACACACATCCCCTGCACGATAGAAACAGTGTTTCCATCTATGAACTGTCTCTGTCAACACATTGTACACGTCATAATTGTATTTGTGTAATGTTTCCTTCCAAGTAGACATCAAGTTGTTTTTTAAACATAAAATTCTTTGAAATATAACCTAATATGGAATTTAACTCGAGTTTTTAACGTCTCTGTTAGATTTCATTAATTCTTAGAATTTGACCATATTTATGTTCATGTACACATAAAAGTACGTTGGTAAGCATAACATGTATGGTATCCACATTGCAATGTTAATGAATGAGTTTTGAATGTAAATGTTTCAGCTGGTTCTATTGGAAATTTAACTTCTCCTATTCTTAGTGTGACATTGGGAAACAAAGGACACTTTCCAGCAACTGACATATGACAAATAGTATGGAAGGTCTTAGAGGATGTTCTCAAATTCTATGAATAATACTTTCATCAGGGATAGCACATGTCAAGGTTAACGTAACCTTTCTAGCCAGGAAACAGTGTTCAAAGATTAATGAGGTTAATTTCAGGAATCGTTTCGTGACATCTTTCAATGTAATCAGCAATTTACAATTCTGTTTGAATTTTGCTTGAATTCGTGACCACAGATAAATCCGGAGCAGCACTAACGCCTCAACATTGATATAATTTAAAAATGCGAATTAAAACTGATTTCCTGGCTGTTCTACCATGACCCCCGGCTACTCAGCCTGGGGAAATGGATGAACATTAATCCTCCACCAGCTAGGTATTAAATCGCAGACAGAGCATGTTTTATGTGTTTTGGGAATTGCTGACAAAAATTATTCAACGCATTTTCAAATTTTGAAGAAAAATAAATCATATATTTTTCTTTTTGATGTATGGTTTGGACTTTCCGACGTTTGAAAATTAAAGAGGTCTACCATGTCTTCATCTCTTGTCTTGTGTTCGAGATCATTGTTGAAATCGAATTCTCAGGAGATAAAAGCTCTAGCCTTTTTTTGCAATATTAAATTAATTATTGCATGTAAATCGTTGAAATTATTGCTGTAGATTTAAATTACATTCATGCTGAAAACTCATTTACTCATCCACCCACGTAATAACAGTTTCTTCCTGTAACCAATTGCTGAGTCACTGATGTTTATCGCAAAAGAAAAGAGATTAGTAACCTGATCGCTTAACAATTGGATATAACATTTAAGCCTAGACCGTATTCTTTTAGTTAAACCTTTTTGTAGTTCTCAGATTGTTAATGAATAGGAAAACACTATTCAGCACTTTGCCGTTTCAAATTTCAGTTTATTGATGGATATTGTGCTCTGTGTGGCCTTATCTCAGTGATGAGCAATACAACTAATCCACCTCGGAAATTACTCTAATGTGTGATACTCAGAAATGATTAGCTATCAGTTCAAATTCGTTCAGATAATAATTATAACACATTCGTCCTACGTGTCCTCTGCTTATCACCCTCTTCATTTCCTTGTTCTTGCATTGTCATTAGTTTCAGTTCGAATAATTATTTTACCAATTAATTGTATTTAACATGCTTAGAATACTAAAAGAAAAACTAATACATGTATCACTAATTGAACTCCTGATTTTGAATAAGTAGGATTTTAATGTCCTTAATAGTTTATGCTATTCAAGAAGTAAATATAAAATATGTAATGTAAACATTTAGCTTGGCAGTGTGTTTCGATTATATTTATGATCTTTTTTATAACTTATGTGTATGATTAAATGAAATATATCTTAAGATATCCCCTTAGTCTAACCTAACCAGACCTATTAGGAACGATTTTTTTTACTTTTACCTAAGGTAAACAAAATCGTTCATACAAGTACACGAAAAGCAAACTAACAAAACTCTTCCATACACGATCTTCGTTATATAATGTATGGACTATGGGGCTTTTTAGTTTGCTTGTTTGGTCTCTTCTATTGGCTATATTATCTTTCTCATTTGATCCAGATAAATATTGTCATCGAATTATGTTAATAATAATAATAATAAGAGGATACTTATCCGCGCTGAACTCACGTTTACTTCACTTCCATACTTAGATACTCAATTGTACTGCTGAATTAACAGAGGCACACATTGAATAGAGTCACTTGCCCAAGCTAACACCACAAGTCTTTACAACTCATGTCACTGTGTAGGACAGAGAATCAACCCTTCAAACTCTCAGTTTATTCAGTAATGAAGCGGGTCACCCACCCTTTCGGCGAGCCGCGCCGATTCTTGCCTAACTGTCACCACCATGCTGCTCCAATAACTGTATTGACATTGTCACGTAATTACCATCAACACAGAACAACATATTAAACATAACATATTTTTTTGAACATCTGGAACATTCTTAGTGCTAGAATAGCTTGAGCTATCTTTCTACCATTGAAAAGATTCTATCGAAACGTTGAGTTCATTTAACGTGGGATCATAATACCATCAAAGCTTCATAGTTGCAAAGTTATTCATTCAGTAACATTAATATCCTTTGAGAGTTGAAACCCTTCTATTGACATCTTAGTACCACTTCTCCAAACATATCTAATATGTATGACAATTCGTCTTTATAGTGTGACAATACTGCCAATAACTGGCAACATATGATAAATATATACCAGACAAATGACCTTTTGTTTGTCAACGTAACATTGACGTTTTATCAAATGTCATCAGAAACAGATTCTCTATGTAGATATAAAAAAAAACTTTTCCCGCTAAAAAAACAAAAAACAGACATTTGGAACATTTTCTAGACATTCTAACTAATCACTTTCAAACAATACGGGAAACATTATGTCCAAATCAGAAAAAGAGAGAAGACATAGCAGAACTTAAAAATAATAGCAATGATATTATAAAAGAAGCAGACAAAGGAGAAGTTGTAGTCATAATGGACTATGACTAATGACTATTATGAAGTGAAAATAATGGAACTATTAAAGGACCCTATATTTTATAAAACTCTTCCAAAAAAAGTGTTAAAATTAAAATTGTATCACACCCCAGTAAACTTATCATTAAACATAGCAGTAAGCTCACAAAGGAGGAAATAGACTACATTTTAAACTTTGAATTCAAAACAAGTTAACAAATCTGACATCATAAAAACAGAACTTCAGCTTCAAAACTGGGAATATGTTCAAATCCTAAGATCCCCGATCTCAAATTTCGACCAATAGTAGCTGGACCAACCTGTCCGACCCACAGACTAAGCAACATAATAGATACCATTCTGCATCCCTTCCTACAGAATATCAAGAGTTATGTTCGAGATGATCTAGACTTTTTGAATAACATTCCGGACCAAACGCCGGAAAATACACAATTGGTTAACTTTGATGTAACATCACTTTACAGCAATATCCAACACGAACTTGGCATTGAATGACTTGAATACTGGATTGATAAACACTCTGAAAATCTGAACGACAGATTTGATAAGTCATTTGTCCTTGAATCAGCACACATTCCAGTTTAATGATGTCCCTTTTATACAAATTCTAGGTATAGCTATGGGAAACAAATTTGTCCCTTGTTTTAGAATACCTTGAGGAAAAGTTATATCTACAACTGAAAGATATCTATCGTTATGCTTTTGCAGATGACTTTATCTCAAAATGAAAACGTTATTTAGATGACTGTGTTTTTCTGTTGTGGCAAACATCAAAGGGGGATATTCAAGATATTCTCAATATACTTCAGAATATGCATCCAAATATCAAATTTAGTATAGAAACGGATAACAATAAGCTCCCGTTTTTAGATATTCTCATCATAAAAGACGGTACTAAACTGTCTACTAACATTTACCATAAGCCTACAGACACACAACTTTACCTTCATTTCAAAGGTTCTCATGAAAAACATGTTAGAACTAATTTATCTTATTGTCTAGCAAGACGCATATGCACAATAATTAAGGATGGAAACTTGAGATAAAAAGTTAGAAGAGTTAAAATTTGCTTTGCTGAAACGAGCCTTTCCTCAAAATATGATTGACAAAGGTATTGAAAAAGCAACCAATCTCACAATTTCTGAATTGCGAACGCCCACAGATAAAATAGTACCTAAACGTACTAAAACATTTGTAACTACCCATAACCCAAACAATCCAAATGTGTTCCCTCTAATACGAGACAACTTCGACATACTAACACAAGACAAAAAGCTGAAAGCTATGTTTAATAGAACTGGATCGATCTTCTTTAAAACGATGAACTCATTTCGACCGGTGTATCGGTCTTTTCAAGTATGGTTAACAAATGGAAGATGCAATCTTCAATTTAAGGTTTGGGTAGACATTAACTTCTCTAATAAGTTAAAGTTCCATACGTTTGTGGTTGATAAGTCAATATGTTGCATGGTAGCTTTTTAAAATGAAATGTCGACATTTTCTGCATTTTGAGGCCACTTTTGCTACAGCTGTACTGATAAGATAATAGTTTCAAAACTGCTTAAGGAACGACCATGAATTACTAAAGTTACAAGCATTGAACAATACAAAATTAACTGAATAAATGCATCAACATTCATCACAGAATGGTAAAAGAATCAATTAAATGCTTATACCGTACCTTATGTCTTTCAAACAATGCTAACAACTTGATTGTGTTAAAGAATGAAAGTTCTTAACTTGATACACTATTACAGTAATGCCCTGGTTTATCAAAGAATACAAGGTAGCCATTACGTGCCTGAACATGAATAATTCAAAGCTTCACAGAGAATGATCCATTATAGATCAGGGAGTGATGTAGTCTCACCATTGATGCTGACCAGACGGAGTTGTTTATTGATTCGTTACATAATAACAGGACTAGGATCTCCACTGACGACAAAAATTAATAGACAATGTCAATATGATAGATTGAGAATCACTCCCCTGATGTGATTAAATACTGACTCTTACAAAGAAACTGAAAAAAGGATATATCACCATTGAAACTGTTCTACTAGGTGACGCCGTAAGCTGATGGGTATCCCACACTTTTCACTCTTTTCGTCTCTGTCTTACACAATTAGAACTTATATTTTATTAGAACAAGATGTGCAATATTTGTTTCCGAGTAAGAATTATGAAGACAGTATCAATGAAATAAAAGGCTTTTCCATGTTGATTGACAATGTTTAAAAACAAAACGTATTCCTGTATGAAAAACTTTTCTCAATATTTTAGGAAATCGGGGGCAAATTTAAAATTAAAAACCCACTACAGTGACCCCAAAATTTAAAGAATCATAGAATTTAATATATTAATCAATATAATGGTCACCGTACTATTTTTAATAACATTTAGAATAAGATTTTGCGATTTATAGAGACTGCTATAAATTTTCAAATATGCAGAACACATTCACTAAAACGCATTATGTTGATTAGTAACGGTCATTATATCATGATTTTCGGTACATTTCGTGCTGTCACTTAAAGGCGAAAATCAGAATATTTGGGATTTCTCATTCTGCACGTGCGAAATGTTTGCATAAATAATAATAATAATAATATAAATTTTAACGCCTAATATCCAGTGCAAGCACTGCTCAATGGCGGTACAATTATTACCCTCAAGGAATTGTACTTTCGGTGCCGCTACTAAGCGCTCCGCGCGACCATTTAGGTCCGTACCTCCCGTGTTCAGGTACCCATTTAAACAGCTGGGTGGACTGAGTGCAATGTGGATGAAGTGCTTTGCCCAGGGGCACAACACAGTATAAGACCCAGGTCACAATTGTTTGGTGTCTCCACCGGGATTCGAACCCGGGCCGTTTGCGTGAGAGGCAAGCATGCTAACCACTACACCACTGTGCTCCACAAAGACCGACGTCTATGAGAACAATGATGGAGTATCAAAAAGAACATGAAAGAAATGCCGAAATTTTCGTAAAGAGACCGCGACAGAACCATTTCTATGGCAGAATTTGGGGGCCGGACATCGTCACATTGCAAGACTCGTCAACTGCAGCCACTTGTTGAATTGTTGTCAGCAGACAGGCCAGACACAAGACCGTCCAAGATCGGGCCGACTAAGGATTACGTCGCCTGCTGACGACCGATACAGCAGCTTCAACTGATCTTGTTGGATTTGTGGCGAAGAATTCTTGCTGACGATGTCCGACCACCGACGACATCTATGCGGTGACGTATTCTAGCGTGCTTTGATACAGGGGGTTGCCACACACGCTTCTGAGAACATGTTTGGTCATTTGAAGAACTGTGCGACCTCTTTGTAAATAATGTCAATTATTTTTTTATTTTTTTAAATTTTAACCTCATGTCACGTTTGCTCAAACGTATTATAAATCTACTTTTGATACAGCAATGGTGGCTTGATACAGTGGTTAGAAAATTATTCGTTCCACTAAATTGATAATAGTACTTATCATATCTGTCTTACTACTTTTTTATGAGCGACAGAAGGTGATGATAAGTTTCTTTTGCCGATGATTTTATATATCATATTATTATTTATCATTTATTTGATTTTCACCTTTTCAAACACAGATATTCAGTTCTACATCATGTCCTTATCTTCAATCGGCTATGTCCTTCACGATTTGGTTCTCTCGTTACTCTCTTTCGCGTGTCATTTGCTTTTGTCTTTAAAACAAAACTAACATATAAGCGATGCTTATTGATTTGTTTCAATCAATTCTACCCGACTTCATAACGTTACAAAAAGGTGTGCCTTAAATTCAGCTCTAATGTGGACATCCTTTGGAAATGTTCAAACGTAATCTGTTACATTTTACAGTTATACATATGTATATGACCAACATTTCTATCTCCCACCACAATTCAGTGTGTACAATAACTGTGCAATGTGCAAATTTGCTCGTTGAACTTTGATGTAAGCTATAATATATAACATTAATTCTATAACAGTTTTAACTAATGGAAGAATGCAATTAAGGCACAAATTCACAAATTTAGATTTGTTCAAATGTAATAACCCATATGAATTCACTTACTTGATGCAATAATAGTTATTTTTTCGAACTTGTATTAATGTTTCAAACGCCCAAAATGGTGAACTCACTCAAAGAAAGTGGTGTATATTGACTAATTGGTATATACTCATTAGCAGAAGCATGACAGAAGCACTCGCTTTCCACCATCCAGACATGATATGTCACCTCCAAATACTTTAAATAAAAAAGAAAATTGAAAAAATGATGTTATCATTTATAACTTGTCATGAAAGAGTACGACAATCTGTCTTAGTGTATACATGTATATATAGCTATTAACCTATATAACCTATTAAGTTAAGTATTCAGTAATGAATAAAATAAAATATTTTTTTAATTAACAATAGTTTAATAAAACAAACCTTTCTTCTGTCACAGAATAATATTTATCTGTCTTCTGCCATATCCTATAGCAACAGAAAAATAAACAACAATGTTACCTTCACATAATCACGACAGATTAGGTTAAACATCACTAGTCACACCTCCATGTATTCACCCAGTGCTACTTAAAGAGCTGAATTCTTAAATAGACCATGTTTCGCTTACATGAAACAAATGACTTTTTACACAAAAATAACAAGAGAGCTGATTAATGTTTCGCTTACATGAAACACATGACTTTTTACACAAAAATAACAAGAGAGTTTGTGAGCACAGCTTACTCATACACCCCCGCTTTTAACATATGTCACAGAAAAAAATCTTAAAAATAGCTGAAGAACATCAATGTTCAGTCCTTTGTATGAACATGTCACTGCAGTATTATGAGAAGAGAGTTACTTTATATGTCTTCATAGTAAGAAGTCGTCATAGATACATGTTATAAGAGTGATTACGAAAAAAATATATATGCATAAAATATGGAAATGAGGGTATGAAATATATGAAAGTCAAGTGCACACATCAGTGATTATATGTATTAAGTTTCCAAACATTTGAACAATTAGTGTCTAAACTATTAGTGGAACAGAAAAGTGTGAAAGGCGAAGTAAAAAAACTGAGAACATTTGCATAGATATGCAAATGAGGTTGTGAAACATGCAGAAGACAAGTTGATTATGCGCTTCAAGTTTCGTAACATCTTAACACTTAGTGTCTGGGTAATGAGTGGAACAAAAAGTGGGACGAACACACGGACGGACCAACGGACGTATACGCTGACCGCTATATACCCCGACTACCCCGTAGCATTATAGTCACATTAAGACACATAATAAAAGAACAGCAGGTTTTCGTATAATCTGCATTGACCACACAAATGACTTGCACAATGTTTAACTTAAAGCACATATGTGATACTCTGCTATAACTACATGACATTTTCGATCACTGCTATATAAGTCGACTGATATTAGTGTTATGGATGAAAGGTGATTTCCCCCAATAATATCTAGACACGTTAGTAAGGATCACTGACATTTCTACAACTCTTTGATCATAAGAAATATATGCCATAGATAGTGAATAAATATAACTATTATATTTGAGATCATTGTATGTGCTGCAGTACAGTAATCACTATAAATTTCGGGAAGTGTCCCCTGCGACCACACGTGTGAAAAATATACTCATATACACTATATATTCATTTATTGGGGCAGATCTCTTATCAGTTTGATGGGGTACAGCTATTGTATCTTACAAATATAGACATATATACGAGCTTTGATATTAACATTTGAAGCATGTCTATATCATGATATTGACATGTATGGATGAAGGTTAACCCTTTCACACAAGGTCCCGAGTACTGATAATAATGTTCAACATCTCCCTAATAATTATTTTTATGTTGACCACTTGGTTTACGTTCTTGAGGTTTCGCTTCCGGGTGAAAGTGAGATTAACAAACAATTACAAAGACTCATCAATAGTTGTGCTTATAAATAAATGCTTCACGACTAAGGACTAGACCAAAGTATATTAGCATTACATCTTCCCACGCAGTAGATTCTGTGTTTTGTCCAAATGCCTGGCATCTGCGAAAGTAACTAACTGATGTGCGACATACTCTTTTATCTGTTTTAATCAATGAACCTTGACTACATAATTCTCACAGTGTGAATCCTGCTTCATTGATTTGGGATAAATATAACCTATCGTAGACCTTAGATCATGACTATGATATATAGGACCTTCGTAAGCTTTGAAACATTTGTTCACTTGTATTTTTAAACTACAAGGGATAAAAGAAACTAGAATGTTTATTCTACTGAATAGATATCCACTACTCGCAGTATTATTCACTTCAAAAATGGAAAATATATTAAACCTGCGAGATATTTCCGTTATTCATAATATAAAGTTTGTTTCTCTCCAAATAAACAATTTGGCATCATTATTATATATAAGACATATTCTTATTTCAAAATATACGCAGAAACTATATCATTTTACATGACACTGCTTGAAATGTTTTAGGACCATAAATGACCAAGTGAGTAAGAATTAAATAAGCATTAATAAAACTTTACAATTGAACTCATTGCTCACCAGGTACCGTTCTGGGATGTTACTTAAAGAAGGATATGCCAATGATTTGCAGTTGTAATTTGTCTTTTTAAGTCCGATAATGGTCAAACGTTTCAGCTTCCATGTCATCAAGCTAAAATGACAGGTCTAACAAATTGGACGCCCTAAAAAGCGCATCCAAATTATTTCACATACCAAGTTTCATTGAGCTAATCTGTGAGGTTTTAGTTCAGTTCATGGAAAGTGCCAGAACTCAAATTGGCAGATATACACTATATGCTTGATTCATTTTTAAACATTATTTTATAGTATTAATTCATTGTATTTTATGAACGATTGTCGAGTTATAATCAAGGAACAAAAGGTGTGGACACCCAGATGTACAAAGGGACGAACAGACGGGAATTCCTTCGCCTCCCCAAACTGTGCATTGGCGGGGATAACAAACTAAATATTGATTTCTTCTCTCCCTTGTATCAATCATTCATGGTTGCAAGTTGTGTGAAGAAGAACTATCTATGTATTATTTTGCTTTCCAAAATTACCACTTTCCACGTGGTGAAGACACGGGTTGTATAGTGTTATTGATGGAAATACAAAGTAGATTACTACCAGACGCAGTGATGTTTATATAACCATAATCAATGGTTTATGGCGCCCAATTTTATTTGTTCTCTTAAATGTGAATATTAACTTAAGACGTTAAGCCGAAATTTAAAGAAAGAACCAAAAGCAACACAATCTTAAAATCAACGTCTATAATTACAATTAAAAATAATTAAAAATATAGTCGCAAGCGACGACAAACGGATTCAGCAGTTTCAATTGTTTTAATTAAGACATCTTTCCTATGTTGCTGCGTATTTATTAAAAGCAAGTTTCAAGTCTCTAGCATATCTCTAGGAGTATTGAGACCCAAAGTTTACATGTTAAAATCGAACAATTGTGTGACTATATACAATAGTATGAGCATGTACTTACGTTAACTGAATAGACCGGAAGTGGTTGTTTCAGACCTATTTTCAAAAGGGATTAATTGGCTTACTTTTTCGGTAGAATATGATTTGATAATAATGTTTGAATAAAAAGAAAAGAGAAGGAATAGAATTGAAATAGTTTAGAAATGCAAGGACGATGTAGATGTAGAACAGGGCTTTATAAAGTGTTAGAAACGGCAGAATAAATGTTTGTGGATACGAGACAATGATGTCTCAAATTCGATACCCTTGGCTGGTTTTAAAATACGCATTCAATGGTAACAGTTAGTAAAATGTGAGAAAGACTGGCTTAAAACGAGGGTAGTTTCATTGATGAGTTTGTTAGTCAATTGTCACATGCGTAATGTATGAATGATGGAAGGGGCACTCTTTTGGCGCAGTAAAATACCATCTTGCCTTATATGGATGTAGCTTACTATGACAATAGTAAAATCTTGTTTATGAATGAATGAAGTGCTAATTCGTTGACTCGTGCTACGTTCCTTAATACTTCTCTATTATGTAAGATAACAAATTGCATACCAATGTCTGTGTGCATTACACTCAATGCGAACCATATAAAATAATTAAAATCTACTTTGTGAAGTGTTAGGATGAGAGGGAGATTTGATACATTAACAGTCCATGCGCCTCCAGCTGTTACTAATTCCCAAATAAAATCAACAACATCGTTATACTTGTGCAGAACCGAAACTACAGTCCGATTTACATGCACAGACCTTTCAAGCATAATCAACCTAAATTTGTCTTTTTCTGTGTTGTAAAATAGCATCTAAAATTACTTTCAGCTCACAGATGTGTGTTAACCGGGATGAAGTGTCCTGTTTTCGACCAGAAGTACTTTGACATATATCGTCACTATACTGAGTCGATTGTCTTCAAATTGGTTATTTTCGGCAACATTCAGTACTTCTCGATACAATAGCACCATCTATAACAGGCCTGACCCCCAACAACACAATGTATGCCAAAACGAAAGTGTGAATTTCCTGTGCACACATCAAAATGAAAGGTGTCGGGTTTGCCTGCCCACATCAGCATCGTAGGATGGTCAAGGGGAAGAAACTCTTGCACATGACGCTTCAATAAAATCTTCATCTATTCCCCAATGCTTCAGCTGCATATAAATCTAAGTTGTAGATGCAAATATCTTCAAAGTGGTGTAACGCTTTGTTTAAGTATATTAACGAAATAATTATGATTCTCCCATTTATAATGAACCACCAGCAACTACCCGTATGGAATGTACCATTCACTTAAGCAGTACAGACAAATCCATTTCGCTTACGAAGTCTGACTTGGAAACGACAGACCAACGTGTACATGAAGAAACTACATCCTCATCCCACCTGCCATCGGGAACCACCCCCATTGACAATGTGTAGGCTACAACGCAAAAAAGCTGTTGTTGTTGGATAGGAGTTTAACTCTGCTTCCGCCATTGGTGATTTCGCCGACGGGGAGTTATACTTACTTCAACTTCCAAACGCAAGGCATAACTCTTGCCAGTCTGCATTACTGACTGATTTAACTCTTGCGGTATTTCCCTCGCTTTGTTGTGTCAAGACAGTGAATAGCTGCACCAGAAAGGAAATACTGCAAGGCCTGTAATGTCAGCCAGTAATGGGAAGGTGTACTTACTTAAGCTGAAAGCTATAAAACATAAAGACAGATAATTTCAAAGTGTAAGTACACCTCCATAAAAAATATGAAAAAGCTGGTGAGAAAATTACATGTTAAAGTCCAAAATACAGCAATAATTTGTTTAATATTAAATGATAGTAAAGATAAGAAGTGAAGCGACATGGTTGGGGGGTCGGGGTTGGGACTGAGGGGTGGGGGTATACCCTAAACAGAAGGCCCCATGGCTTCAACTGAAACATGGAAAAACAAACTCCAAAAGCGTATCCAAAAACCTCCAATTTCACTTAAGGGAAACTTTGATCTTTCGAGCCGTATTACTGACGTCACAGTTTAGCTTAACTGAAAAGGTGGGATTCGGAGCCGGTTTCTGAGCTTGACTTGTGAATTGGTACATCTAAATCGACTACAGTGTAAATATCGTATGAGCTTTTTCCAGGATGTATCTCTCAGTTCGCGCAGAATAGCTTTTCACTCGAACTGGTATGATTTAGTACACAGTAGCATGTATATCTGTGGAGAAATTAGAATTTTAAAGGTTTCCGGGAACCCACGATGAACCAGACATTGTCGATACTGTTGCCCGGTTATTCGAGTTTAAGTATGAGTCTTTTCACTTGAAAATCATCTAATTCAACTACATTGTAGTGTGTAAATATCATATGAATTCATATTCCTGTATGTATATCTCAGTTCGCGTAGAATACATTTCCACTCGAACTGGCATGACTAAAAGCTTAATAGCATGTGTATCTTTGGAGAAATGAGAATTTTAAAGAATTCCAGTAAGGCCACGATGAACCAGACAGTGTTGAGACTGTTGTCCGGTTATTCGTGTCTTAGCATGATTCTTTACACTTGCAAAATCTTCTAAATCGACTATTGTATAAATATCATATGAATTTCGAACAGGTTTTACCTCACATTACGCGTAGAATAGATTTTAACTCGAACTGGTATGACTTATTGCTCTGTAAATTGTATATCTTTGGAGAAATAAGAAAATTCTAATCTTTTTAAGAACCTAGGTATACATTCAAAGTTATTATACTTTGAAAGATAATTTTGAAAAAGTTGATAGGATTTCGCTAATAATATATGAAACTTGTTGTTCCCCAATGCTACAGCTGCTTATACATCTATGTTTCAGCTCTCAGATGCAAATATCTTCGGCGTAGTGTTTCCGCAAAAATGCACAGGGTTAAAACATTTGAAAACGTAAAAATTTAAATATGGCGTCGAAACCACTTGACCTACGACTCCGCAATGGTAACATATTTTGCTTGTCTAGTTATTAAGCATATTTTAAAACAAGTTGCGAGTCTCTAGTATCTCTCTGGGGTTATTTGGAGCGAAATTTAACATGTTAAAATCAGACAAATGAAAAGAAAATCAAAATGGCGGCTAAACCACGTGACCTACGAATTCGTCATCATTTACGTTTTTGCTTGTAGTGTTCTTGCGCATCGTTTGCAAAAAGTTTCAAGTCTCTAAGTGCAATTTAGAAAAAATCCCCATATTAAAATTTTTCTTTATTATGACCGGAAATGACTGTTCGCGAGCGATTTTATTATTGATTCATAAAGACCATAGTCCTGTCTTACTCTCCTGAAAAAATCGTTCAATTCGATTGTCAGGTTTTTGAATTATCGCCCCTGAAAGTTCGCGGTTTTCAAAAGTTGCCTGATTTTGAAAGGTCACTGTGAAAAAAGTATTCGGATTTCGCTCAAAAGAGAACAAACTTGTTATTCCCCAATGCTTCAGCTATATGTAAATAAAGTTTCAGCTCTTAGGTGCTAATATCTTCGGAGTGGTGTTTCCGCAAAGGTACATAGGGTCCGAAATTTTGAAAAAGTTAAAAAATCCAAGATGGCGGCTAAACCACGTGACTTACGATTTCACCGCGATTTACTTTTTTTGGTCGGATTGTCACTGCGCATCTTTTAAAGAAAGTTCCAAGTCTCTAAGTGCATTTTGAAATTTTTTCCCATGTTAAAAATTGAAATTTGGATTCGAACTGGACCTTTAATGGGTTAAACGATTGGGCCCAAAAGCTTCGATTGACAAGTTCATAGTAAGGGCTACCAGACTGGTAAGTTTGGTGGAATTAGCTGCAGCCGTTCTTGCTGTAGATCGGTCACAAAATTCGTGGAATAATAATAATAAAAAACAAAACAAAAAAACACGCCAATAACTATAAGGATTCAGCATAAATGCTGAATCCTTAATTAAAAGAGAACTTTTGGTAACCTACATGCATAAAAATAACCACTGGAAAAGAGGATATTTTCACATACATGTACATCGCTAAACAAACGATAAAACACCATCTTTCTACATTGCAGCTTAAAAAACGTATAAACATTGGGCGAATGTCATTCATACCTTCATTTGTGAATTTATAAATGAGTTTATAATTAAATCTTAATGAAACGTATATACCGGTATGTTATTTAAAGTATGTGATACATTTACGGTATTATCAGAGTTCGCATAGTAGTATTACATTAAGAATTTAGCTATCATATAAAGAACGACTGTACACTGACATGCTAGCAGGTGCTCACGCGAACACACATGTACACGCTCATTCATTCAATCACACTCCGTCATACAAAGTTTAGTCGCGTACTTAGGCTATCATTCAGTGATAAACTCGTACACACACGTACATACGCAATAGCGTATACACTCACATCCAAATATACAGACAAACACTAGCCTCACGTTTAAACAAAACAATATATAATATAGGAATTTCACTAATAAAACATACATAATGTTTTGACATACTGTGCTACGTAATATAAAAGCACTAAGTATTTCACATCAAAAGATAAACAGACACCGAAATCAATGCCACAAACAGTGTTATTAATCAAACATATGCCAAGTCTGTCTAGTTCATGATCTTCATAGCATTGACATGTAAAATACGAGCTCCGCAAAATGGGCATTTCTTTAGCCCAATACAGAGTCAAAATAGGTACATTTTGCCAACCAAGCAAGACAAAAAGCAAGTATCTACATGGAATGAAACTTGAAAGGTTTTATTTTTCACTGGGACTGCGTTTGGTGTGTTTGATGAGTGCTCTACTTGTAACGTGTGGTGACGTGGAGTCAAACCCGGGTCCCACTACACGACAACAAACACTAGCTGTGGATGAGTCTGGCGCACTAGGCTTAGGCGTGAGTGATAAAGAGAACACTGATATATTGACAATACTACTTGAAATGAAAAGTGACATCAAATTCATGAATAGAAACTTTGAAAGTCTCAACGACAAAGTTGACAAGATGGCGTCTGATTTCAGTAGTAAAATGCACCAACTACAACATGAAAATAAAGAGCTCAAGACCAGACTGTCGGCCATGGAAGACAAGATCACTGACTTCGAATCAAGGAGCAGAAGAGACAATTTAATTTTCCATGGAATCCCAGGTGATACAGGCGAAACGTGGGAGCAATCAGAGAGAAAAGTGCGAGATTTTCTACACGAAAACCTACACATGGACGGTGCCAGCGAGGTGGTGATAGTCAGAGCTCATCGCTTAAATCCAAGGAAGCCAGGGTCACCAATCATTACGAAATTCCAAACATCAAAAGACAAAAGCGACATATACAAGGCAGCTCGCGTCGACAGAACAGAAGGATCACACCATCATCGTGTGACAGAGGATTTCCTCCAGCACATCCGAGAGGATAGGCGAGCACTCTCACCATGGTTTGTGAAGGCGCGGGATGCAGGCAACAACCCGAAAATGAGACAGAACAAGTTGATTGTAAAGGGGCAAGTGTTTGTTTTTGATAAAGAGTCTCAAAACATCGTCAAAGAGAAACGATCGCACAAAGAACATTCTCACTCTAACAATAACACAACCACGTGGGCCGGTTTGTTTGGACCCGGAAATGATATGAACAAGCAAGGTGAAGGTCACACCCGACGAGGCTCTCACTACAGTAAACAAACCGACGACTGATGCGTTGGCCATGGCCCATCTTTCAACATTTTAACGTGGAATATCGGCGGTCTACACAAACATGACAGTGAATTTTCTCAGGTGAAACCAATTTGCTCAAATTATGATATTGTTTGTTTCTGTGAATCATTTGTGAAAGCTCAGAACGAGTTCTCGACCTTTCTGTCCGGTTTTCGATCAGTTAACTCCGTTAGAACTAAAATGAAACAACTAGGTCGCCAAAGTGGTGGCGTGACTGTCTTGATAAAAGAGAAATGGTTGCAGGATAATCTCATTACTAGACTGTATGAACATTTCCAGAATACTGTCGTACTTCTATTTTCAACCAAGTGTTTTCTTTGGGATATAGACACCATATTGATATTTACTTATGTGTCACCAGAGGGCTCTCCGGTGTATGACGGTAGTGATGTTGATGGAATTGAAATCCTTGAACATTACATTAACACAATAGTAGCTGATCACCCGGATAAACAATTATTTCTCGCTGGAGACCTAAATGCTAGGATTAAAGACTTTCTTGATTTCATTCCAAATGATAACATTGACTTTATTGTTAGAGATGTTGATGACTATCCTTCAGATGATTTTGAAATGCCAAGAACTAGCAAAGACAACTTATGCCATAATAACTTTGGGAAAAAACTTATTGAATTGTGCTGCACATTTGGAATCCATATCATGAATGGTAGGCTTTTCAAGGATAAGGAAGGGCAGTTTACTTGTGTAACACACAACGGTGCTAGCTTAGTAGATTATATGATTGCCTCATCATCTCTATTTCCTAAAGTGATTGATTTTGGCGTTGGCACTTGTGATGTGTCTGACTATTTTCCAATTTACTGTTCATTGAATATCCAGCCACCACATGCAGATAGTGAACACCTGCCACTTGTGACACCAGATCACCTAACTAATGATCACAGTAATAATAATAGTGCAACATTATGGTCCAAATATGTGTGGAATGGAGATCCAGAACACTGTTCTCTGTTTATGTCACAATTCCAGGAATCATTGGAAAACGTACGAAATAAACTGTTTGAGACTATAGACACTAATATTGAAGATTCCTTACATGTCTTCACTGAACTGTATCATCAAGCTGCAGACCACTGTAAGAAGATATTTCCCGGTTCTCATAGTTTTAAATACAATTCTCAACCCCCATGGTGGGATCAGGAACTGGAGCACTTAAAACTTATGAAATATAAAGCACTAAGGGATCATAGGGACAGTGATGTAGATATATCCATTTTTAAAACCCTGCGTAAATCTTTTAAAAAATCTTTCTGCAGTAAACGACAAACCTACTTGGATTCACAAAAGCAAAAACTTATTGCAGCAAGAGACAATCCTAAAGAATTTTGGAAAACATTGAAACAATCTGGCTCAGCACCAAAATATGACACTCTGAAAGATATAAGCTGTGATGACTGGTTCGCCCACTTCTCTAAGCTCTTAACTGTGACTGCTGATGATGAAAATGACTGTAATATCAATCCAGATATGAATGAAGACAATGAGCTAAAAACATTAAATGGTGGCATTAGTGAAAATGAAGTGTTACTCCACATTGATAAGCTGGCAAAAAATAAGTCTCCTGGGCCAGATGGTATTGCAATTGACTTTATTAAAGCTTCAAAATCCTACATTAGCAATTACTTAACAGTGTTATTTAACAAGATATTTCATGATGGTAGTTTTCCTGTGTCTTGGGGTAAAAGTATTATATGTCCCTTTTACAAATCTGGTGTGAAAAGTAACCCTAATAATTATAGAGGTATTTCCCTTATTGATTCTGTGTGCAAGATATTTACTTAAATTTTAAATAGCAGGTTAAAGGTGTGGTGTGAGGTGAAGGATATTATCCATGAAGCTCAGGCAGGATTCAGGGCCAATTATTCTACTACTGATTATATTTTCTGTCTCCAAGCTATGGTACAGAAATATGCATGTAAGAGGAAAGGAAGGTTTTATTGTCTATTTATAGATTTCTCAAAGGCCTTTGATACTGTAAACCATAAGGTTCTTTTGTCAAGTCTAAAAAAGGTTGGTGTATATGGCAAATTTTATAACATTCTTTCATCAATGTATGGTAGATTATCTGCTTGTGTCAGAACATCTCATGGTCTTTCAAGTTATTTTGATTGTAGTATTGGTACTAGGCAAGGTTGCATCCTTAGTCCTCAATTGTTTATTATTTTTATTAATCAGCTTATGGAAAGTATGGAGCAATTTGGAGGCCAGGGTATTTTCATTTCTCATGATGTAAATAATTTGTTTGCTCTTATGTTTGCGGATGACGTTTCCTCAGTCGCAGATACTGCTCTCCAGTTACAGAAGAAGATTCATGGTCTTGAACATTTTTGTCAACTTACTGGTATGAAGGTCAACATTGATAAGACTAAAATTATAGTTTTCAGGAATAGTGGTCCCCTTAGAAAGTATGAAAAATGGTTTCTCTATGGTCAAAGGTTGGAAGTTGTTTCACACTACAGGTATTTAGGTCTTGTATTCACCCCTAGGCTAGTTTGGACCAAATCTCAGATTACTTTGGCTTCTCAAGCTAATAAAGCCCTTATGGCTATCTATAGGTACCAAAAAAGAGTAAGTTATCTGTCATGTGTGGATCTTTTTAGAATATTTGATGCTATGGTTAAACCTATTTTATGCTATGGGTCAGAAATTTGGGGTGTCACTTACAGTAAAATCATTGAACAGATCCAGATTAAAACATGCAAATCCTTTTTGAAAGTAGGGAAAAATACTTGTAATAATATGGTTCTTGGTGAATGTGGCAGGTTACCTCTTCAACTTACTTATATGACAAGGGCAATTAAATTTTGGTGTAGACTTTTAACTCTTCCAAGTTCAAGGCTATCTCATCAGTTTTATTTAATGTTAAAGTCTCTGGATGAATCTGGTCGCATTACATGGGCATCTCATATCAGGAATATTTTATTTAAATTTGGCTTTGGTTTTATTTGGATTTCTCAGGATATTGGAGATGTTAAGGGTTTTATTTCTGTCTTTAAGCAAAGACTTTCTGATAATCTTTCACAAGATTGGTATTCATCTCTTCATAATACAGCTTCATGCTCTAATTATATACTTTTTAAGTCCCTCCTGAATGTTGAAACATATCTCAATTTAGATATCCCCCCTTATTTAAAAAATTGTTTGATATATTTTAGATGTGGTAGATTTAAACTTAGTTCAGAGACTGGTAGATATAGCAATGTCCCCTATGAATTAAGAGTATGTACTTTTTGTAAAAAATTTAATCTTAATCAAATTGAAGATGAAGTACATGTCCTACTTTATTGTGAGGCCTACCTAGATATAAGGAATATATTTCTCGATAAATATTTGAAACCCCCATTATCACAATACAGTTTTATTAATCTTATGTCTTCAACAAATATAAATGTTATAAATAATTTATGCCTATTTTTATATCATGCAAGAAAAATAAAAAATTCAGATGTTTTTTTGTAAAGCTTATGCAATATATTTTTGATATATGTCTGTATTTTGGGCCAATGGCCTTTTACTGAATAAAATGTATGTCTTATGTATGTCTTACATGTAATGTTATAAACAAATATCAGATGCTGTTATTACACACTTTATTTCATTGTGATCACAGAATATTGTTCTAAATTGTATAATACGTCATTCTATTTATTCAATGATTGTACTTGTGTTATTAGTCAGTGCTGTAATGTTAACTCTATATTTCACTTTTACTGAACAGAGGGAGATGTTTAGAGAAATGACAACATTATTTTCACTTACAATACTTTACCTCCTGGATGAGTCAACAAAAGGTCAGTTTTATTTCCAACCCATTAAACTGTCTGATGAGGACGTTTGACGTTTCTTATATTCGTTCATGTCTGTATAAGTGTAAAGTACATTAATAACTCTATTATTCCGAAATATTTGTTTGCAATGGTTATTAAGAAAAGTATCTTGAAGTTATAAATCTTAGAGCTGTATATTGCATTTTGTATTGCGATATACGATACACCGCCTGTAGTGTCGCTCTTGTAAAACTTAAATGTATATATGATTTATAAACATATATGTAAATGTAACTATTAAAGCCAAAAATAAAGAAAAAAAGAATATAAATATATTTTATTGCTCGATAGAATGGAACGGCAAAGAATTATTTTAAAGGTCGTGCTCTCCCTAATGTTTAATGCTGGTGTCAAAGTAGATATGCTCTTCACTGTAATTTAACGAAAGTTGTTACTATTTAGAAAAGTACTGTAAAAAACAAACTAAGTTTTTTAAATTTGAACAATTCATCAGAGGTCGAGGTTATTGTGGTCGAATTGGTTAACTATTGGTAAAGTCAGTGCTTGCGAATGATTTTGTAGAAAATGATTGGAGAAACTATAGATGATATGAGACTGTTGAGTGTTCTTCTTGAAACTTTCACAATGCTAGAACTCCTGTTATATACACTTTACCTTGTTTAAGAATATGGTCGCGGAATGTTCTAAAGTTTTATTTACACTCCTTCCAAACAGAAATGTTCAGAATGGATTCAGATAACGCCGGTTCTGATAGTTTCGATATCACAGTTAAGTAAATTCAGTTGTGAACTTGAATTTTAAAATAAAATCCGCATATAATGCGGCTTTTAGATTTGAAACATTCTGTTCATTGAGAACTTGAAAACTAAGTCGTTCGGTCATTGAAAATTAAAAAGATTGAACTTACAGTTTTATCATCGAGTGTTGATGAACGTAGTTAAACGCTCGTGAGATCAAAATTAAATCAGGAATTTCAATTATCATAATCTTATTGGATTCATGAAAATATACCCCGACAAACCATTTTTACATTTTATTTACAAATTTGATTAACCTAAACAAATCTTGGTAATTCTGTAAACGAGTAAATAAGGTATATTGAATCATACTGACGCAGAGTCAATGATGTAAAGGTAATTTACTATTTCCTGAAGCGTTCCTTAAACTTACACTAAGCTGACTAAAATGCACCGACTTATTTGAACTCTTATATTTGTTTTTCACATCATACTATCTTCACAATTTACTATAGTGTTCAGCTGACAAACCGAAAGTTTGTTTACCTACATGTGTACATGTATCTAAGTGTACATATCATGTAAAGTGACATTCATTGTAACGTCAATAAAATTGAATAACATGCAATGACAATGAATCATCACACATCATGAGTGAATTGGTGCATGTTTATAGAATTTGTCAAATTGAAATAGACAGAAATAATTTTCGAATAAAAGTTTCATATCGACTTAATGAGAACAATTTCATACGAAGAAAGCATGATGCATGTTTGACCCAGATGATCACTTACTGAAATTTTCACAGATGAAAATAAAAACTGTAGGTTTGAAAATATTGGCCCCTGGCCACTTCAGAGAGCTGCAAAACTGGAACTGTTTAGAATGAGGCATCAAATCAAATTATGTTATGGAACATTCAACCGTCTTCTTAAAATGCTAAAATGCAAAATAATAGGTCTAGTTTTCTCGTTGTTACGATTCCACAAAAACATGATAAATTAAAAATTTGCACCGAAATTCATTTTAAGAGATTAAACAGAAGAGAGATTAAACAACTAATTCCCAAATATAAGCAGTAATGAGATCTAACTGCATACTCAACAAAGAAAACAAATTTAGTATATTATGTTTTTCACAATCAAATATAGGTTAATTTGTACTTTTTTGCGTTTTCTCTCGGGAATAATTCTCACAATTGTTTCAGAAAAAGATATTTCGGTCATCACATTATGTGTCATTACTTAATTGTTCCCGTACGTTTATTGTCATTGTCGCTTACCATGAACACAGAATGTTTTATTATACCTTTGGGGGTTGTAATTACATTTCCGTTCAAGACTCGCGGCCACGGCAGAAACTTTCACATGTTTTCATCCACAGAATTTACACTTTACTATGAAATCTCCTCAAGCGTTTGAAAAGTGAAATGTTTACCAAGATAGCATGTATTAAATATGCCTGAATCATCTGAATCAATGATTGGGGACAATCTTGAGAAACTTTTGAGCGTGTAAATAATCATCAGTAATATTATACTAACACTCGTTCTTGGTGGATACAAATGTAGTTAGATAAAGCCTAAATACATGATGACAATACTGTAGATCATATATCAAACTACGCACGATGTCGTGATAAGATAGATATTAGAGACAAGAACGAAACACATCATATACAAAACGATAAGTAACTTATGATTATTCTGAAAACCTTAGGATTTCAAGGTACTGATAGTAAGTTACTATTTCATGAAGCTCTTTGTAAAATCTGTTTACAATCTTCTTTTTATGGTCACTTATTGAGTCCTGATACGAATTCACCTTCACGTCAACCAAAAAAGGGATACAAATAATTGACGCCTAAGTACATGTATAAGCAGTATTGATATATTAATTCAGACTCGGATATTGAGAGATGAACCCAATATAAATATTAAAATGCTTATGAGTTCATGCTGTGTGTGGCTTTGATCGAAATTCAGTTGTCTTTTTTCTTTTTTGTGTCATGACAAATTTGTTCCCGTATGTTTATTTTCATTGTTACTTATATATATAATCAGCATGAACATAAAAGTTTCATGAAACCTTTGGGTATTGTAATTACATTTGCATTTACAACTAGCGGCCATTGGAAAGAAATATAGAATACTAAACGATGTCCCGTTTGATAACATGTTTATGAAACGAGTGAATGGTTTGGTATTCTAACGAGCGAAAGCGAGTTAAATACCAATGCCAGTCAATAGTTTCATAAACATGTTATCAAACGGGACCGAGTTTAGTATTTTATTCATTACTCAGGGATGCGCTGAATTGCAAGAACATCGTTTTTTTAGTGACGCTCACCTGCAAAAATGTGACCCGCTATTGCAATCGCGCAGTTTACATTGTGACGTCAACCAAAAACGATTATGACGTCACCCACTGATAATGACGTTACGACAGCACGCGGTGGTTTCACACATGTGTGTTACCAACACATTGTTATCTAATGAGGGATCTCACAACGGTTGAGTAATACACCTTTTTTTCATTCTCAATGTACAATGTGCCGTGAAAAACTTCATGAGTGAAACCTTTTTCAAGACAACAATTTTTATTTGCCTGAATCCCTGTTTATATCAGTGACTGAAATCATTCTAGAGTAATGTGCACAACTTAGTAGTATATGAATAAATCCTCATCATCAAAACGTATAAACATGTTGGGTATAACATCATTATAAAAAGGCACACTCTTTAAAAGAAAATGTTTTACAATGAGACGCAATATAATACGTCATCTTCTGAATCATTAGACGTTGTTGCTCACGTTTGCTTGGCAAACAATAGAACCACCCCAAAATACACGGTGACATAACTGTCACATAAGAAACACGATTTCTAAACAACAACTTCTTTTTAAGACACGACGTGTCGGTATATACATTAACACTTTCTTCTTTGTGATTCCATCCGATGAAGGAGTAAGCATTACTCGGAAAGGGTGTGTATGTTCACACTGAAAGTATGTTTTTACAGATAATCTTGTGTCTTGTGTGTCATGCAAAAGAGCTTTTTTAGTAATTAAAAGAAGAGCATATCCTCGAGTGCCCGGAGTTCGTGGTCCTAAGCATCTATCAAGAATTTCTCTTCAATAAATGCATGTCAGCCTAGTTTGAAAGTTTACAGCAAAATTATAACATTTTATGAATTACCTGACAGGATCAGGTGGATATTTTATATTATAGCAGAAGCTTTGACCAGGGAGAAACAATTGCTGTCAAAAAACGAGTGTAGTGGCCTTGGGATACAAGTTCGTGACCTTTGATTTGATGCTGTTTTCTTCAAGACTAATTATATGTGGTTAGTCAAGTATGGTCAACTGTTGACCTGACATATTTTTCTTTCGGAATTGAAGGCATTCTTTATACAATTTAATATATTTTGTTACTGAAGAGGTCAGAAAACTATTAATGTATTTATTTTCCAGAAAAATTATGAAAAACTTGCTTGATATTTATTTTGAGAATATTTTTTTCACAAACAACTTTATACATTTATTGACTGACAACATCATGTGAAGAAATAACCAATGACTAAATAAATGCATATGAAATTAAATAATGATAAATATTTCTCTCAAGTAACTTATTTTGAAATTATTATTTTTTAACATCTCTGTGAATATTTTGATAATCCAGGCGACTTCTCAGGCTTAATGAAATAAGTAGTGTGACAATCAGTATTTGATTGTTGGCACACTGCAATATGACCTACTTTAGGAAAGCAGACGACATGAAATGAAATTCATACATAATTCTGAAAACAAATTATCGACTTTTGAGAGTCAAGACATTTTGGAGGTTGTGTAAACAGTGATTTTGAGGACATCTGTTTAGAAAATTGCCACTGTAAATGTTAAATTTGTTAAATGCTACTGAAAGTTGTATCAATAAATTTGTTTGAGTTTTGAAACAATAGTCCGGGCGTTTCAGATATTTTGCGCTATTCATAATGGAGCACGCACATGTGTAAATGACGTCATGAACTTAGGGTACTAACGAACTTGGGGCACTCGACCATATAATATCTTTACATCATTTTAATGTTGGTTTATATTTAGAAAACCCATATTCAAGATGAAAATATCCACTCCATATCTCAGCCCTCTTATGGCGTCTAAGACCTCTATCAGTATCATCACCTTTTTCAAAGATGACAGATCTTAGCTGTGAAGTTACTCATTCAGTAACGATAATGTCCTTTGAAGATTGTAAGCTCTCAGCCGTCATCCTAATATCTTCTTTACAAGAACAAATAATCAACAAACATACGTCGCATATTGTCAGTCAACATTACTAAGTTTTAAATGACTATTCACCTTTTGATGTTCTAGAAGTTGACTGTATAACATAAGTATGTTTGCTGTTGAAATATATAAATGGGAACAACAGCTTAAGTTATAATTGAAACATATATCAATAGTTTAAACTTTTGTGAAACTTGGGATTAACGGGATATGATATTCATATCACAAGCATTAGAAGCAATCATATTGAAACAACATCAAAGATAGTTCACAGATAATGACCCATGACACAGTCATGTTACTTAATCAGAACCGTCATTCTCAGTTAATCTATTCGAGTATTGAGATTGAACCACTTAGTGTGTGTACAACTGACTTGGCCAAAAGTAATACAACGTCTTGGTATCTAAACTGAGAAAGGTCAATCAAAGAGCAAAATAGATCAAGGCCTTACATATGATTTGAAGCTTTTGACTGGGACTTTTAATATTTGGCATATAGGTTTACCAGAGCGACTGACATGTTATGTTATAGGACTTTCCATTTTACTCTTGCCACCAAAAATAATGTCCATGTGATTTCGCAAAGAGGCATTTCTGGATTGTATTCACATTTCAAACAATGCCTTAGCAAGTAAAGATACGGTATAGTCGAGTTCAAAATGATTTCCAACACATTGACCTTGATGTAATGACTCATATTTAAAGCAATTTAGATGATTTGATTAGTGATGAGTTCAATTAGATTTTGAATAAAGTCAAACAAAATTGTCCTTCAAATGATCTCCCTATTGCGAAGGAAAATGTTTGTTATGAACTGCATACGTTAATAACAAATAACACATGAATAACTAGATAACTACATCTGCACTATTAAAACTACGGACAAGAATATAATGCTATAATATCAGTGAACTATTTTTGTGTAATGTCCTCAATATAAAAAGTACATGCTGTAAATGTTGACGAAAACGAGGATATACTTTATATATATAATAGAATCGCAGAATGACCTGGATTTTCACAAAATACAAAGTAACCATTATGTACGAGAACATGAATAATTCAAACAAACCCTGCAAGAATGATACATTGTAGATCAGGGAGTAAAGTAATCTCACCTTTGATGCTGACCAGACGGAGATAAAATAATGTTTGATATTGATTGCTTGCAAAATAACAGGACCTGGTGTTCTTATGTAGACGTACATTAGTAGTTACTGGTGATATGATGGATCACATCCTCTGGTTAGCTGGACAAGACAACATTGGTACTAATATTGGCCTTTCATCCCCATCATGATATGTTATTTGGTTATGTGCTTAGTTATGTTATATTTTCTTCCTCGACTTTCATATATATATATATATATATATATATATATATATATATATATATATATATATATATATATATGAGTTGAGTTGCTTCTCACGTGAAGTAAGGTTATATATAGAAAAGAGTAAACATCAGATGGTTTTGACTGGATCAATCTTCTTTAATACAATACGATGAGCTCATTTCGACCCTTATATAATATCAGTGAACTATTTTTGAAATAAAAGACATAGTAGTATAAACAAATATGTAATCAGCTTTACACATACTTGAAAAGACCGATATAAGGGTCGAAATGAGCTCATTGATTGTATTAAAGAAGATTGATCCAGTCAAAACCATCTGATGTTTACTCTTTTCTATATATAACCTTACTTCACGTGAGAAGCAACTCATCTTATTTATATATATATATATATATATATATATATATATATATATATATATATATATATATATATATATATGAAAGTCGAGGAAGAAAATATAACATAACTAAGCACATAACCAAATAACATATCATGATGGGGATGAAAGGCCAATATTAGTACCAATGTTGTCTTGTCCAGCTAACCAGAGGATGTGATCCATCATATCACCAGTAACTACTAATGTACGTCTACATAATAATAATATATATATGGGGTACATATATGCATCAATGACAACCAAGGAATGGCCTCATACATGTGTAGTAGCCGACAATTTTGACTCTTACGTATGTACTCGCTATAAGACCTATTATAAGCCATAGAAAACCAATCTGCGTTTTAAGACACTTTCAAATAGTATTCCTATATATCCGTTACCTAAAGGCAGTTTTGGTATGTGCATGTTACATTCATTTATGCTTGACACAACCATAAAAAAACCCAAAGAACATTTATTAAGACATAGTAGTATAAACAAATATGTAATCAGCTTAAATGCACTCTAGCACATCGTTCTCACTGAAATAAATGCTCTCACAAAAAGTTAAGTGTTACCAATGGCTAATTAATAGTAAGATAATCTTCTTTAAGTGATATGACTGATGTAGTGATAACACTCACTAAATCACAGACTGCGTTTATCAACAAACATGCATGTATGTATATACATACAATATGGAACACAATCATCTCACAACAAACATTTGTTTTTTGTAATCAGTATCACTTTTTCACAGTCACAGTAAATGTCATTGTCATCAATTTCTTTTTCTTATAAATGACTTTGTCCTTGCGACTTTTTTCTCTGTTTGGTATCAAATGTCATACTTTATTGATGTGTGTTTGAAGCCATCTTCTTGGTTCGTTGATTTTGGATGAGGATATTGGAACTTACTTTCATTAGAGTTCCTTTGAACATTGTTCAAATGTACAGTGTACAATTCGACTCGCTGAACAGAACAGAACAGAAGTTGACACATCCCACCCGTCCCACAAACATTGTAAACACATCTTCGAAGGTGGTATATCTTTTAAATACCACCTCAGTTGGTGGGTTATACACATGCAAAGTTTCAGAAAGATATGATAATGTTTTTTTTAGTTCTGTTCCGGAAACTAAATGATTACGCCTTATGGACTATCAGACGGACGGACAGTTGGACGGGCAGACAGACGAATAGGGCGACGAATATATCCTACAGTATTAAATAAAAATGGGATAAAAATGTAGTAAAATGACAAACTATACTCGTAGGAAAAAATGGTTGAAAACCCCTAAACAGAAAATGGATTAAAGCAAATTAAATGCATGGACAATTAATATTGTTCGATATTATGGTATCTTCGAAATCAAATAACACAAAACAAATGATGTAAACTATATAATACTTGCCATTTATGTATTGTGTGCGAATGAGACTCCATGAACGATTTTGTGTATATTTGGGTTCAGCAGAATTCTTTTTTCAAGTGCAACGTTTCATTATTTAATAGAACCAAATTGGGAACACTCAAACGCTGTAATAATATATACAAATGCAAAGATCTCAAGACACAAGGAATGAACTCTTTTGAATAAATTTCATTTTTCTTATATTCCTCTTTCTTTGGTATTTTAAAGTACAAGTGGAATAGCAAATGCTCAAGGACACTATTCACAAAAAACATGAAGTAGTAACATGATTTTTTTTTTTTACCTAAACTGACACGTTATGTTGTTTATATAACATTTCATTCCTTTAACTATTAGGGGGAGTCAAACATTATTACCATGTCTGACTGTACAACTGTAAAATAAAGGAATTGATTTGAAAGCACAGCTTAGATTTTTTCTTATAAATCCATCACGTTGCAGAGTTAAACTGTTGTGTGCACCTGTGCATTTACTACATGTGTGTACTCACTTTAAGTATGTGTTATATGTATAATACTCTAATAAATTGTAAAATGGTAAAAACATCAGATAAAACGGACAGACAAACGGATGGACAGTCGTGATATCACTACTTCTTCTATCTTCATTAGAACAGATCATTTGAATACCTCTGACCATGTTGTAAGGAACACTCCTATTGTTATTTGAACACAATGACGATTTCTCACATCTGACATGTCCATAATAATATTCAGTCATGTATCACGACAGCTTTATTCAAACAAACAGCTGTTTCTTCAAAGGTAGTAAAGTATGTACTTTACAAACGCAAGAGATTTGTTATTGCATAGCCTATGATTTATTTATATATTAATCGGTCATGCCCTCTCTATTTTACCAAACAGTATCCATGTTGTGCCATAATAATTTTGTTTTTATATATGTCTTGGTGCAAACTGACCACAGGTTTGGATATGTAATGCAGACAAATATTTTGAGAAATAGTGACTGAAAGACTTACTGGACAATTTAGTGAAAATATCAAAAGATTCTGATGAAACGTCTTGAAGGGGCAACGCACATGAGATGGTTGTGTGCCATATAAACCTACTACTCGATAAATAGGGAAATACAAAATATGCTCTCATTCATGATCGTTGGTCCAACAAATTTAGTTCAATGTGGCATTAAATGCAATAAAGTGGCTTGGTTTCAATTCAATAAATAACACAGTTGCGTCGTAAATAAAAGGATTTAGGAAAATATTCCCCCAATAAATATCTCTCTGCTAATGTGTAAAACATTTTCATTCTCTCGCAATCTATTACCATATGGTGCGCTGAGAGTTGATGGGAGGGAACTCAGATACATGTATGCTAACGTCATGGTAAGATTTACATGCATGCACACCATTTCTAGCTTTAAAATCGGGAAAGATTGCTTATACTCTTTTCATACATTTGCACTGAAATAGAAATGATGAAGTTTATTCAACATATCAAGTTCTCCAAACTCTCGACTTAAAGGTTAATACACTTTATGTTAACACAATTATTGTATGATGTGTCATTCGTCTATTTTACATCAACACATATCTAATAACTTACATTAGGGAAAATTGTTTATTGTGGAATCATGCATTCTTGTCTGTCAACAATGAGATAGTGTTCCCGCCGGAGATAATGTCAATGATGATGAAAACGAACATAAACGTGAATGAAAAGTAAGACGATGGATGAGAGTTGGAAACAGTTTACCAAATTCAATTTGTAATGTCAACACGTTTCATGTCATAGTGACTTCTTCGTGAAATAATTAGATAAGTTTCACCAAATAAATACATGATCTAGGATACTGTCTAAACTTCTACAATTAATCAAAGAACATGTGGTGAGATACTGTCAGATCGATGAATATTACATTAAAATGCAAATAAAAGACACTTAAGCTCATCTTATAGATATCTTTCCTAATTTGAATTTAATGGTTTATATTACAGTATATAACGAACACCAAGAAAGCTAATAAACACTGATCAACATGCTAGCAGATTATTAAGAGATTATAATAATAATTTCAGGACAACAGAAACAGAATTTAAACATGACCATTGTATTTTTAGAGATGGGTCATTTTCTTAAAACTAACTAACAATTAAGTTATTGTCATACATGTTCATGCATGTGCAGTTTTATAAACAAATTTCATTATATAAATACTGTATGCTAGTTTGTGAACAATTTATATTAAACAAGTATATAGTAATATATGCTTTTTTCTTGCACCTTCTTATTAGAAGTAAAAATCAATATAGGCACTCAAAGTGATACTTTAACTCTCTATGTATTTTGTGTTAAGATGACAACATATACATGGACTCTGTGTCAGCAAAAATTTTTCCCAAAGAAGAGTTTAAGAAAATTCGGCGCCCTACACCATTGAGTATGTTAATATAAACATCACTGTGTCGGGAAGCCGGTGTATTTTGTATATTCTCATCAATAACATCGCTAAAATCTGTGTTTTCACCACCCTGAAAATGGTAATTTGGTAACACATTCATTTTTCTTCCAAAAGCTGGAAAACATCACGAAGATACTCACATTGATATACGAGAGAGTAGAATCAATGTGTATGCCGGCATTGGAATTGATTGTCTTCAGTGTAAAGAAAAATGCCATTTAAAATGCATCGGTGTATCTTTGATAGCGTAAATTCTCAATAAAACGTTTTTCACTTGCTAATTTTGTCTTTTTGTGCGGTGTGATTGTGTATATCTGAATGTATATATCTAAGACATTAAGTTAGTGTTTTGTCATGTTCAACAAATGGATTTTATTGAGATTGAGCTGGATTATCTCCTCGAGTCATCAGTATAAATGTTTTTGTCATGCACTATTTGTCAACAACTAATGTCTGGACTAGTTTTATTTTGTATAGGCAAATAAACCATTTAAATATTAAACTTACAATAAATGACCTTTGTTCTAACATAGGGGTTATATAAGAGTAATGCAACACATTTTGATTTAATTGATATTTGAATCTTCGGTATAATTTCGGCAAGCAATAAGGCACAGTGCTGGTGCATTGTTTCCCAAACTGAAAACAAAGTGCCAGCTTCGTGTCTAAGTGGGGTCAAGGTAAAAAAATATCTACAGAATGCCTAACATGTGTAAAACATGCTTTTCATATCGACAAGCACATAATCCTTCACTGTGAATGACGTATTCAACAAAGAAATGTATTTTATTATGTCCCATTAGATCTGCTTGAAATTGACATACATGGTGTTTGAAACACAAGACCAGGATGAACAACTTTCTTTCTTCTTTGGAGGAAACTGCAACTTAGCAAGCTCAATAGACAATAATGATAGAAACAATGTTACTTTACAATTTACGAACTACATGTACCTCTCCAACACACATTAGCTACAACTATACTTAGTATCCCTACCTGCATTACTGTACTATAAGTATTGTAAATACCTTATGTACTTTCTGCTGTAACGATTATTATGGTATGCATGCCTTATGTAGTATACAAATGGTGTTATTTATTTTACAATGATGTTTGATTAAATCTGTTTATGTAATCTTCAGTTTGCATAATGATACTATTGCTTCGAGATGGAACAACAAGAAGAAACATTTTCCTGGACACTGATAAAATAAATATTGATAGATCAACCCTTGATCTGAACACTTATTAATTCAAGACAACTCTCAAATAAACAATAGTCAGAAATTGGTGTGGTATTGTAAAGCACTTACTAACACTTGTAATGAGTTGTTGATAGTACCACATGCAAAGTTGCATAGTTAAAGTTCTGTTTCACCTTGTGTGATTTCAAAGGTTAGATGAGTCGTCCAATTGAAATGCATTTTACAAATGTGTACTTTATAATATAATAATAAAATACATTGATGACAGGAAATAAAGGTACACATTATTTCTCTCAGTCGTTTTTGTTTTGAACTGACACACACTTGGTGTTACATTTCCTTAAAGTACAACAAACTCTATTTTGATTTGTCCCTTGTTTTATAGTTCAAGCACACACGTGTTCCAATGACATCCTTTAATTACAGTTGTGATCAAAAGTCAGTTTAAGGTTATATTTATTCCGAATCAATGAACGAAGATGCATGATTTGAACTTTACAAAGTCAAGTTTCAATGATTAACACAGATAAAAGAACATCCTTCGCATCATGTAGCTACTTTCTTAGGGATGAAACGAAACATTTCTTGCGTGAAATTGAGAAGCGATATCTGTTGTGTAAGAATACTATTGATCAGCTCTGAAAGGAAATAGGGTATCCAAGAAGAGAAAATATCTATGTACAGACGTGGTTCAATTCATCGATGAAATGTCAATTATCTCTCGTGAAATGCTTACTTTACTAACTACGCATTTGAGCATAACTGTTTGTACATGTAGCAGCTGTTTGTTTGAATGTCATGCTGCATGTTTTAATGATAGTGTGGATGTGACAATTCACAATTATTTGGCCAGACGTATTCGCATGATCTGTTCTAAGGAAAGTATCTTAATTAGATTGAAAAATTAGTAATATTATGATACGAGTCTATCTGTTTTATCTGAAGGTTTTACCATTGATTACTGGAAGATGCAAAACAACTATTTCATTAATGTTCAAATAAACTTCAAGTGTGCATTTCAACCAATTCCTTTATTGTAATTGTAGGTCTACAGTCAAATATGGTTTATCCTGTGACTATTTTTCAACACTGTACACTGTAAATTTGAACAATGTTCAAACGAGCTCTAAGGAATGTAGGGTCCATTCCACTTATTCAAAATAAAAACGACGGCTTCGAACACACATCAACAAAGTATGACACTTGAAGATAAAAAATGTAACAAAGAGAGAGAAATGGGACAAAATGATTTGAAGAAGCTCTGATGACAAAGGCATTTACTGTGACTGTGCAAAAAGTGATACTGCTTACGACAACCAGATGCTTGTCATGAGATGATTGTGTTTTATATTGTATTTTGTATATGTTTGCTGATAAATGCGCTTTGTGATTTACATGTGTTTAGAAATCTCAATTGTAACGTTTTCCTAGGATCTTTCATACGTTATATAATTAGAAGAGAAACTAGAGCTATAATAATATGTGATGCGAATTTATAGTCAACAGATACCATATTTTTTAGGTCTGATTTTCACTTATAAATAGTATAAGTATTACAATGTTGACAGAAATATATCTAAACACAGTAACATATATATTTAATTGGTTAAATATTTGTTTATAATACTGTGACTAAATACAGACACTTGTTCTTTGTAAGTGCACAGTGTAAGGATGAATACAAAAGACACACACAGTTACGATCTTGAAGTAACTGGTATAGATTACTAATTGCAAGTGTCTTTAAACGTATAAAAAACAGAGCAAATTGTGCTTAGACTGACCTTAAAGAAGTTTAAACACAAATTTGCAGACGTTTGTAGACACGGTCATGTAGTCCATTTTCGTGAGAAATACATTCTGTATTTCAGGAACGAAAACGAGGTTAAAACGCAAATTTACAGATGTTTTGTAGACTCGGTATGTAGCACATTTTCGTGTTTGGTAATTCATGGAGTTTCCATGTTTGTCATATAACCTCAGAAACCCATTGTGTAATGGCAGTCAGTGACGTTACCATCAGTTATTTAAATACAACAACGATGAGAAAATATGAATCCGCGTGGAAGTTTGGTTTATAAATGTGATGTATCCACAGATGAGTTGATGCATATGGCATGTATTATGTTTACCTAATGACGAATGTACGACAACGGTGTTACTGTCTACCAATGTTGCCTTGTCTGGCTAACCAGAGTGTGCTATCTATCATATTGCCATTACCTACTAATGTCTGTCCACATAAAAACACCAAGTTCTGTTATTTTGCAAGCAATCAATATGAAACATTATTTCAAGTTCGTCTGGTGAGCATCAAAGGTGAGACCAGTTTACTCTCTGATCTATAATGAATCATTCTTGCAGGGTTTGTTTGAATTATTCATGTTCTCTCACATAATGGTTACTTTGTATCCTTTGATAAACCAGGTCATTCCCGTGATACGTCTCTGTTAAAGGGGCAGTAGCACGTTTTTTCGCTGAAATAAGTCTATGAAATGTATTTGAGATATAATGTCACCAATAGTAAAACATTATTCTCTCTTCGGAAAATCAAGTTAAAAATGAGTTTACATGATTCCGTAAAGCCATGGAATCGTTTTTGTCATATTCGAAATAATAAAATGTGTTCACAATAAAATGGCCGCCATGCAATTTTTGCTTTATACGCAACACCGTCATTACCACTACGGATAATTAGTTTGTGTAATAACATGTTTTACCCCCCAAATTTAATATAAATGACATAAACTATCATGATAAATGGGAAATTTGAAAAAAATAAAAACGTGCTACTGCTCTTTAACAAATCACTTGGTCATTTTGCTCTTCAACGTTAAAAATGTGTTAGCATTGTACTTAAAAACAAGGCAAAATAATGGTTTGATATCCTATCGCATTCTTCAAAATTAAGGTTTTTAAGGAGTTGTACCATTCTGTTACTTTGTCGGTCATTTGTAGATGTAGTAATTCAATGCATTTATTAAGTTTTTATTCATCAGTCAACAATTACAACTTTGAGATTATGGCAATCGTCTAATTAACTAATAATTTTAACTGACACAGCAGTGTTGATAAGATGATTCAGAAAGAGCTATATTGATTTACAGCTTCTATATTGCAAATTAAATCATTATTGGTTTAGTATTTTTATCAATATAATGTCACAATGACCAGACATATGTCGATGTGGAACCAAAGTCGAAGCATTAAATCCTGATCGACATTTTACCAATACATTATCAATCAACGACAGATATACTGTCTGCAGTGATTAATAGACTCTCAACCTTTATAAATTATATACTTGACTTTCAGTAGTAATACCGTTTGTGTCATAGATAGAGCTGAATACATAAATAAATATTGAAAGATTGAGTAATGACAACTAATGCAAATTGTAACATATGAACATATGACATAATATTATTGTTGACCTTTTGTTGCTGAAAATACAAACTTTATACTAAGATTAAACAGTTAATCGCTATTGAACCCCCTAAAATACAATAATGAAATCATGTGGATCTGCCATAAGTTCTCATTAAAAAGAACCACCAAAGTTGCATCATTCATTATGAAGTCATGCTGTATTCCTTTTTCTTTAAAAATAAAAACAATGCATATATAGTATATTCCAATATCAAAGTGGATCGCAAACATGTAAAAAGTGAAATCGCATCTATTCATCCGGTAATGACCCATTTTAAAGGAGAATGGTGCTAAGAAATACTCAAAAGTTCAAGGGTCACTATGTTCATGTCGATGATATCTAAGTGTGAGGCAGCAACTTTATGAGACACCATCCATGCTGTCATCATTGAGTGAGAGGTTGGAGAAAACAGTTAAACACACATTTTTCAAAAGCAAAAGTTATCTAATAAAATGGTGACCATGTGTCAGAAAAAATACTGCCATGATAGCATCATTATCTAGCCGTTTATATATACTTGAATTAATTATACCTTTAGTATCAGCCTTTAACAAACCTTACAGCATTGGGAATCAAAATCACACAATTTTAGAAAAATTGAAATTGACTAATGATTCAGCAATCCAGCAACATGTAAGTTTTTGTTAACAACAAGATGAAATTACAACCGATAAGTTCTATGCATCATTAAAATGTTTTGATATGTGAAAATCAACATGATTATAACATTGATATGTTTGACATCTGAAGCCTGATGTCTATCACATAGGTTTGACATATGGTATTTACTTTGAATATAGAGCTAAGACATTGTATAAGAAAAAGGCAATTGCACGACTTACTGCCGTTTCCAGAGAAATTGTGTTGTTGTGAGTCTTAAGGAATATCATTAACCCCTTTATAATAAGAAGAAGAACTCATTGTAACGTACACAATGAGCGCCGAAGGTACCCATCTTTGTGTGAAAGGGTGAAGATGGTATCCAAATGGAAATTCATTCATTCATTTCTGTTTCTAAATCGATGAAATACTATACCATATAAGCCTTGATAAGCTAGTGACATTGCGTACTCTGTGTGAGCAGTGCTCAAATAAAATCGTAGTATGAGAATTATCGTCAGTTCGTAGTTTTGAATCGTTTTATTTAAGAGAAATCTTTAAAACGTTAATATCGATTGTATGGAAATGAAAATCGTTTTTCAGCATAGGGCAAATATTTATTGTGAAATATGTATTTAAAATGTACGAAAATCAGATGACACATGCCATTTATATACACAGCCCGTACTGTTACAAAATATGTATTGCTGGATGAGAAATAGGCACATCATTCTGATATTTAACAGTCACAGTTTGATTCAGCAATTTAAAGGGCAACTGCAAACCAAAAATTGTCGTCCTGAATAAGTTGTCTCATTTTGAAAATCTTCAAATAAAAGACATTTCATATGAATAAATGAAAGTTTGTAAAATAATATATAGGGAAAACTTGCAATTATCAATGTAAATGAAGGAGACGTTATGAGTAACTATGCTCAAGAGACGTTATTATTGTATAACAATTATGTGGCAATTCCATGACACTCAATTAACAATAATAAGCAAAAAACTATAATCATCTCAAATGTTCTCATAAATGTCGTTTAACCATGGTCGTGGTTTTGGAAGCCCAAGCTTTTAAGGCATATTGGATTTGTGATCCAACAATTAAAGGAAAATTGCAGATTAGTTAAATGTATTCCTGTCAATTTCCCTTAATCTTTTTGCGTGGTTGATGAACGCCAACATATTCACTTGCTCCTTGAAATTATGTCATGTTCACCAACCATTTTGGGAACGCATCGTCTGAAATATGAAGAGAATTCAGAAAATTCTTATTGTCAAATCACACTAACACTACAGTATATACGCCGATAAGAGTAAAATAAAAAGGTATCACTTGACCTTGCAGATCAAGGTCTTATAAATGACAGGGAATTCGAATCAGTCACTCACTGTGGAAAACCCGTATGCCAAATATTTAAAGAACACAGTCAATAACTCGTAAGATATTCCAATCCTAATGTAAATACACACCTAAATCTGAGTTTGCTCTTCTATCTTAATTCTACCTTTGTCTGCCGTTAAATCTGGCACTGTTGAATAATACTCAGATAGAGAATGACGTCCTAAAGAAGTCAGATGACTGTGTCATGCATCATTTTCTGTGAACTATATTTGTTTTGGTTTCAAAATTTAAGTTTCTCTGAAATGATTACTTGTAATGTTTGTGATTGGAATCATATCTTTACCTGTTAATACCAAGTTTCTAAATATAATCAAATATTTGAAATGGTGTTTGATTTATAGCGTAATATGTTTTCCAATTTATTTATTCCAACAGCAAACATACTTTTATTATAAAGCCAACATTGATAACATACAAAATTACTACTTCTTAAATACTTTTAATTTTTTTTCGAAAATAGCCATTTTCAGCAAAGTTAAAAGGAACTATTTAACTAGTAATTGAAATTGTATTGACACTTACGCATGCTTTTCTGCAGAGGCCTTTCATGAAACATTTGATAGTTAAGCTTTAATATCGCAAACGTTGTACAGGGGTCTGAAAATAAGCATTCTGTAGTCTTTTCTTGAGTATGCAGAAGAACATAACGCATGAATTATGTATGCAATCTACATGGTGATTACATCTATTTAAGTGGAAATTAAAGAACAACATTCTCTATGTTATACCTTAGTGTCAAAATATTAACCGTTTTGTTGTAATCATGAGAAACATCATGTTGGGGTCCATTATTCCATTTTCAGAGGGGTACGTCCTTTGAAGAATGTTTGTTGACAAGTACTGAAGATAGAGACATGTTTTATAGCTCATTTTAAAGCAGAGAAACTGATGAAATAAACGTTCAAGGCCAAGCATGAAGTCTTGAAGACCTAAGTATTGACGCGTCAAGTCTACTTATTATTTGTACTGAGTTTGTGGCACAAGTTCTGAACTAACGGCAGTCACAAATTTTCTGTAAAATTTCAGAGATGCTAGACCGTGTCAAGACGTCGCTCAACGCCCAACGTTTTAATTTTGACCTGGTTCCGGAGTTATCCCCCTTAGAAGGAAAAACTGCAAACCTCAATAGCTCGAAAACTAAGCAAGATTAATTCACAAAACTTTCACAGTAACAATATATTTTTTGCTATTTCGAAAAAACTGAAAATTTGGGTACGCGTCTTCAAAAATCTTCTAAATAACGGCAACACATACAGATATGTGTGATAACTCATCTGAAAGCTCAATCAATGTGGGAAAGGTTATCTGAATAGAGTTTTGAAGTTTGACCTGGTACTCTGGTTTACTGTCCTTGATTATGGCCCTTTTAAAAAAAGGGCGTTTATTAACTCAATGTTTAAAGGGACATAACACGCTAAGGTAAACTTTGATTCGAATTAGTTTTTTGCAATCTTATCATCATTTGTGGTTTAACAATTCCACTTGAGAATGTAATCAAGTAAAAGTTGACAGTTAAAGCAAAACGTCGACAGGAAGACATTTGACGATTTTAGGGGTATTTTCTTTGGATAAATTTTGTTCGAAAACTACTTATTGAAAAGCTGACGAACTGATGAAATCAAAAGACACTAGCAAACTAACAAGTAAAGCCTGCCTGTCTGCATAAAATGCCATATATATATATATATATATATATATATATAGGCATTTTTACTTCTTTTTTTAACAGTCCAGACTTTTTCATAAGTTTCTATTTAAGAAATATGAATGAATGCATAATGTCCAATAAGGTACAAACGATAATTTAAAATATAGTTCTATTGCATCCTATAAAGAAAGCGGAAACCGTTCTAGGCCTGTCTCAAACAGAGCTTACATTCATTCAGTGTCTCACCTCGACGGTGAAAAAAGGAGCAATGAGCGAGATACAGCACCAGGCAAATATATTGCACACCGGGATGATGGCCAGAGCATATTTAGCTCTTCCTCTGGAGACTTTTTGGGGCTTCAGTTGAGTCTTTTCATTGATATCTTCCGCCATGGTATATGATCAGTCTCTCTGAACAGCACAGTCAAATCAAGTGAATGATATTGAAGGATGTATTATAATTCTTTATTGACGGATACATATTCAAAGCCTATAAATGTAAAGATAGTTCGAATTACGTTTTGCCTCTGAATAATAATGTACACAAACACATTGTCAACCATAATTGTTAAATCGAATATTACAAAGAGTTATCATGTTCAGTTTTCAAATCGAGAATCAAATATATTACCGTTATTGTAGTTAAAAAATGTGTCGATTTACATGTCATTCAATGACATACTCCAATGAGAGCTACACACTGTAATACCTGTGATATCCACGCCTACATAATGTGATTAAACGAATCTATCCCCATGACTACACAATGTAATTTATCTATCATACTTTATGTAAACTTTAAAACATCACTGTAACATAATCCTGTCAATTTCGTATATATCACATAAGTTGATTCGTGACTCAAAATCGAAATCATGTTAATGTCACTGCCTAATGGTTCAACTTCTGATTGTTGTCTATTTTAGGGTTCCTGAATATATCTTTTCTATTCAGTTAGGTCATTCCCAAAGTGTCAAGTATAAGTATTTTATAAAATAGTGTTAAAATTATATATTGTTGATTGTTTTCGAACTTAAATAAGAGGAGAAAGTGTTTGGAAAAGTGGTTTCTAGCATTTATGTAGAATGAGTCTATTATTGTCCTGTGTTTAGCAGTGTGGTCGACTCGCATTAAGTAAACAAAGAAGGCGATAAGAGAAGGATTAAGGTATGTAACATTGATCGACAGCACTCCCTATGTTCATTGAATATCTCCTCCTTTGAGCATCGACGTCGTTTCTTTCCTGATAATGTCAATATGAAACTGTATGAGAAGCTACCATTTGATGATTTAACGGATACTTGCCTGCTTGAATGGTTTAATTCCGTGCGCCAACAGGTAATAAACTGGCTACAGTTATGCACAGAAATATGACATTTTAATGTAAACTGAAGCACAAAAGAAACGTCACACCTCAATTGATTTCGATTAATTCAATATTTTAAAGAAATGAGATGCATTTGATTATGGCGCGATGCAATAACACCTTTTGGCAGTAGTTTTAATGAATTAATTGGTGACTGTTTTTTTATTTTTTGATTACAATATCATTTTTAACTAGACAGGGGTAAGAAATGACATTTACACCAACATGACCCCTACCATGTTTAAAATGTTGTAAATGTGTGCAGGACGAGGCAAATTGATTGGTTTTCACACAGAGTATTGTAATATGTCGATTAACAGTTGTGTTTTAACAAAATGAATTTTTGGGAATTTACAATTTCATAATTTTGATTGTTAATTCTTTTTTTAAAAAACACGTAAAACAATTCTTTGACTAATTTATATTTTTGACTAATTCGCCAAACTATTCAGTTTTGGAATACGACGTCTAAATCTCGAGAAATTTGACTTTAACAATTATACATATGATAAAAACAACTGCGGGGTGACGTTTCTTTTGTGCTTCAGTTTATGACGTTGAATATATTAATCGGATCAGAGTGGTACTTTTGTATATATAGTCATATAGTCATATAGTGCCATATAGTGTCTCTCAATAATGGTAAATTGCTCCTTCAAACAAGAGCTATAGCTAGTACTTGAACAACGGTAGGTACTTAAATGATAGATTAGGATATTTTTAGTAACCTTTTCAGTGAATATGCTTTGTTATCGTGATACTAAGTGAAATTAGTTTGCTGCTAGGATGCCGTCTTGGTATGTTGATGAGTTGCAAATGTTTGACTAATCTTTAAGTTTTAATGGGTTTAATGGTGTTAGAGTGTTGCAGCGAAATAAAATATATTATAATTATATCAACAAATTCACTCTTAATTGAAATGAATATACCTGTAGGAACAGTAGGTATCCAATAACAAAATAAATGCAGAGATCTCATCAGAATGTTTTGAATAACGTCTGGGGTTTGTTTCGTAAACTACAATGGTTAAATAACGGTTCAATAACATGAACAAATACTAATACTAATACTTATTCAATATATCATTTAATAATTCTGTGTTGTTTAGCAATGGCACATACAAACATTTCAGGCTACTTATGTGACCAGCTGTATAAACTGACTTATTGAAAATGTAAGTTAAGACCCGTTCCACTCAGACACAAGGATTGCTAGGTATGGTGACTAATTTGGAGATGTGTCCACTCAGCAGACAAATGGGTACCCGTTCAGGTGTGATAATACTGTGTGAGAATGAGAGACCAACAGAGAAAGAAACAGTAAGATACAGAGAGGCAGAGTGACAGAGACAGACAAAAATGTCCAAAGAATAGAGCCATGACCTCTGAAGCTCATCAGGACGTCAGTGATTTATTATCTAAGGTTAAAGATCTAAGCAATCTAAAACAAACATTGTTAACATAACAAACACAAAAATCTTTTTAGGTGATGACCCCTGTGACCTACATTAGGGGTCGTAGAGTCACCAAATCCCCATTGGCCAAGGAGTCTGCACACAACATTTCAGCTTTCTAGACCTTTTGGTACTGGAGAAGAAGACGAACATAGGTTTTTAGGTCATGATCCCTGTAACCCTATTTGGAGTCATGGGATCAACAAATCTACAATTTAGAATCCCCATTGGCTAATAAGTCTGCACACAACTTCTCAACTCTGTAGACCTTTTGGAACTTGATAAGAAGATTGAAATAGGGTTTTAAGGTTGTGACCCCTGTGACCCTATTTGGGGTCATGGGGTCACCAAAAATTACAATTTAGAATTCCTATTAGCCAAGGAGTCTACACACAACTTTTCACCTCACTAGACCATTTGGAATTTGAGAAGAAGATGAAAATAGGTTTTAGGGGTTGTGACCCCTGTGACCCCATTTGAGGTCACGGGGTCACGAAATCTACAATTTAGAATCCCCATTAGTCTGCACCTTAGATTTCAGCTCTCTAGAGTCACTGGTTCTGGAAAAGAAGTCGAGACATGCATCATTATATTTGATGGAAGTATGTTGTTATTCATTACATTGAATATGGAATATGGGTAAGCCTCAATGGCGTATATTAATACCGCCACGATAAATAAATATATATAATATAACTTTAATAGTAAAACAATCAACACCTTTAGATAATGGCAAGTCGGTGACCTTACCAACCACACTTCAGTTTGAAATCTTGATTATTCGAACACTGTGGTGGAATTGGTGATGTGCAATGTACGTTAATCATAGTTATGTTTCCGAATTAGTTAATGGTGTTGTACAAAAAGTTAAATCAACAAGTGCGGCAAGAACGGCATACATTAAAACTTGATAAAGATACAAATAATATTATCTTAAGGAAATGAACAGGACAATAATCCTAGATCAAAATGTACAAACATGTACCACTCGTAAATATATAATCTGAATGAAAGAAGACTGATAGCTTATCTATTCCGAGATTCACACGTTTTAGCGATTACCGGGGTGGTTTAGGTGCATTGGTAATCAATGAATATTTATGCAGCACATGTAAAGCACGAACTGTTAAAGGATAGATGTAATAACTATATGGTCAAACTCGAATTCATTAATGGGATGTCAATTTCACCATTGCTCGTTTTAACATTTTTTAAATTGGTCCATAAATTACTTATATACGTTTTTTTTTAAACCGCCTAATTTTGCCCCGGCGACCAGAAGACTCCTGTGACGTCACTGAAGTAGTCTCATTATCGGTTATAGTCATAAGTCAACGTAATTTGGCAACATTTTGATTGTTTATTTCACTAACAAATCAATAGAACAACTTCAATTTTCCATATGTCGAATGTTTAGATATCCAACTAGGTAATTCCGCAGAGTACAATTATATTAATATTGCATAGACATGTGGTTTTGGCGATTAAAAAACCCTCATAAATTCACCTAGAGGCAGTGATAATCATCATTAATTAATTAATGAGGCTCCATGCCTCGTCTGTGGTTAATCAGTTACGCCTCAATGATTTTTTAAAAAACGGACAGTCGCGGCAGTAATTGCGGGGTTGTTAAAATGGGTAAATTAAAATCGTCTTAATAATCAATTGCGTGTGTATATTGTCTCGATTTTGGGCTCAATTGATTTTCAGGACAATGTGCGTAGTTTGACATATTGATACTTATTATTAAGAGAAGAAGAGAATTGTTATTAAGGGGATCTATAGTTATGTGACCATGTATATACGCTTTATCTAACTGCGTATACTTTTTTTATCCGACAAGAACATTTGCTAATTTTATAGTGCTGATGATAGATTTACACGCTCCCAAGTTTCACAAGATTGTTCTCAATCATTGATACAAAAAGATTCAGGCAAAAAAACATGCTTTATTTTCACTCTTCTAACGCTTGAGGGGATTTCATAGAAAAGTGTAAATTTTGAGGATAAAAAAAGTAAAGTTTCCTGCCGTGGCCGCAAGTCGTGAACACAGATGTAATTACAACCCCCAAAGGTGTAATAAAACATTTTGTATTCATGGTAAGTGACAATGACAGTAAACGTACGGGAATAATTGAGTCATGACATATAATTTGATGACCGATTTGTTTTTTTTTCTGAAGCAATTGTGGGAATTACGCCCCAGAGAAGAAAAAAAGTAAATACAAATTAACCCATATTGTATTTGGGAAGGCATATTTAAAATGTGTTTTCCCGTCTTGAGTATGAAGTCAGATCACCTTTTCTGCTTATGCTTTTCTTTTCTTTGTTGAAGTCATAATGAAATGACAACTTAATTCATCAATTTGCTATAAGAAGATAGCATCATGTTAAAATTAGCATATGAGATTACAGCATGGCTGTAATCTGTACAAGTAGGAATTTCAACGAGTCCAAATTAGTCAGTTCATTGTAGTCAGCTTAAATTTAAAGATTAATCAATTAACTAGTAGATCAACACCGACACATTTCAATCGTATGCGCCGGTATTATTCATAATTTACTACTGACTCGTCTAATTACAATGTTTATAGCTCAACAATATGTTGCTATGTGTTTGGAGGAATGTGCGACATAAATATAACTGGTTTAAAGACTTTGGGGGCAGTTCGAATAATACACTGCTCAGCATAATTTACATAACAAAACAAATGACATTTCTAAAAGTTTTGATATATGAAGTTTGTTAGTAATATCTATTATACCTCAAAATACCAAAAAAAACATGTGCTTAAATGGGATAAAACATATGCTTGTCTAATAGGAAGCCTTTAACTAATAGTTTCTGCAGAAATTGTTTGGCAGGAAAAAGAACACAAAACACAATCAATATCTGCTTACGTGATAAATGAACGGTCGACGTGAAACTGACTCACTGTCGACCCATTTAGCTTTATAGTCTTTGTGAAAGTGTTGAATTAAAAATAACGTCTGCATCAATTATTAATCCAAGTGCAATATATATAGATTTGATTATGTTGTGATCATAATATGTCTATTTGCCTGAATACTAATCTTTACTGCTAGTTCATTTTGACATTTTACAATGACATGTATATGAATAATAGACAACCTTTCATCTATCTGTTTCCCATGAATTCTAAGCAATGTACAATTGATTGACTTACATATATATATATATATATATATATATATATATATATATATATATATATATATATATATATATATATATATATATATATAAGGAAAACAAGAGTAGATTAAGAGGAGAACAAGTAAAATATAATAAAATCCTATGCAATGCTTTGCATCATCTTCTACACAGTTTAGTTGCAACCATTCATGTTCCAAATGTCCCTCAAACATTTGCAAGTAGAGCACGTTTGAGGCCTATCAATTGCTTATTTGCCTTACCGTAAAAGTTTAAGAGGATTCACTTACTTAATATATGTCAACATCGTCATTGTGAATACTCATGGGAATGTATCATACAACATACACATCTAAGGTTATGTTACTACGGTTGAAGACAAATTGACTAATGTGAATGGTATTTACAAATGAATAAATAGTCACACCTTATTGCTTATCAATTATAAACAGGTACATAAATCGACAAATACACAACCATCTTCTTCTCATATTGTAGTCAGGTTTTGGAAGGAAGTCGGCTTGATTTGTGTCTTTATTGTAGAAAGTGGTGAAAGTCTTTCTATAGATATCGTTAACTATACAAATCAATAATTTCATCTATTTTCAACTGAACAATTTCGTTAAATCATGTTTTTGGTGATCAATGTCTTATTTTTTATCATTGTTCAATCATTTTTCTGCATAGGGTTAATCAAATATGCAAATAAATGTAAAAACGGTGTTTTTTTTGTCATGGCGTATTTTCATGAATCAAATAAGATTATGCAAATGGGAAATCCTGATTTAATTTGTAGTGTTTAAACAACTTTCATCAACAAGGATAACACTACTTTTATTTTAACAACATTTTTATGTATATATACGTATACAATGCTTTAAAACGGTGAAAACAAAGACGACCATGATGGTCATGCTTCTTCCATAATGTTACTGAAATATCTGAAAGCTAGCGATGCATCCTGACACCTCTAGTTACTTTAAAGTTAAAATCCAACCGAAAATATATTTTTCGTATGTTATATCATTTTTTAAATTTACAGTTGGAGGCCCTCGGTCATAGTTTTTGTTTTTCCAAAGTCACCAAAATGGTCGAAATTTAATAAAAATTGCATCTTCACGTTGAATATCATTCAGAGAATTGGCATGAGAAATAATTCTAAAATGACGTTGACTGAGGTAACTATGAACATATAGAATACTAAACGATGTCCCGTTTAATTTGATAATATGTTTATGAAACGAGTGGATGGTTTTGGTATTTTAACGAGCGAAAGCGAGTTAATACCGATGCCATTAACGAGTTTCATAAACATGTTATCAAACGGGACCGAATTTAATATTTTATTTATTACTCGATGATGTAAATAGCACTGAATTGCCAACTTTCAAACGCAAGGCATAACTCTTGCCAGTCTGCATTACTGGCTGATTTAAGCCTTGCGGTATTTCCATCGCTTTGTTGTGCTTACATAGTGGATCGCTGCACCAGAAATGCATAGTGGGCCTTGATTTCTAAGCACAGATTTCTTAAGGAAATACTGCAAGGCCTAACTCAGCCAGTAATGGAGACTGGCAAGATTTATGCTTTGCATTGGGAAGTTGCTCAATTGCAAGAAAATCGTTGTTAGTGACGCTCACTTGCAAATAGGCCACTCGCTATTGCAGTCGCGCGGCTGACATTGTGACGTCAACCACAAACGACTATGACGTCACGCGCCGATTATGACGTTATGACAGCATGCGGTGGTATCACACATGTGTGTAACCAACCTATTGTTATCTAATGAGTGATTTCACCACGGTTGAGTAATAAAATTAGTTAATTAACTAGACATGAAATAGACATGTCTGTCGAATATATGGCATACTAATCATAAATGAAGACTTCTTCATAGATTGAAACGAGGATACTCCAATGATAACCATCCTTTAATTGGTATCAGATGGTTGACGATACTGTCCTAAAATGATTTGGCTCCAAACTTCAATATTTGTAAAAATGAGTCTATACAAAGGCTTGCAACGAGCCGCTTCTCAAGAATGTGAAACTGCGAGTGGCACAAAGTCAATGTTTATTAATTTTGCACTAGATATTGTATAATTGACGACCAAACATTGACACCAATATCCTGAATTGTCATTGAACGTATACTGTTTCGAATGGCATTGCTATGTTGAAAACGACCAGTCCATTGATGACATACTGTACCAGCAGCACGGGTTATTATTGGTAAATCATGTAAAAATGTTGTAGATTCTGATTTTGGCCTTCAACAACTATAGTCCTGGACTGGAAGTCATCCTCAACTGCACTGAATGCTGCGATGCAACCTTGGCCTTAGCAATCTCTCTCAACAACAGAACCAAGCTTTCGATCCATAAATATAGTTGATATAAGGAGGACAAACATGGTATATATAGCGTATCATATAGATTAAAGTTTAGTCAATATTGGCTCACACAATTTAGGAATACCTAATTGTAATTTATTAGAGTATCATTTGTAATGCATATCACATTTTATATTTCGAATCCACACCCTTAGAGTCAGCCATCAACCGCCAGCACTGACTGGACCAATAGTTTAGAGATGCCTTTGCCCTAGGGTCTTCCCGTAGGCAAAGGCCTCTCTTTGCTAGAATGCCCGAGGAGGAGGGTGTTATCTATTTTATATATCGAAAAAAAACCAATAATGTGTGGGTGATATTGTCTAAATGTTTTATCTGCAGTACAGGTGATTCAAGTCAAATAAAGCGCACATAAAATATCATCGGACAGCAAAGTAGAGACCAACAATCATCCCTATCCCACCCTTGTCACCAATCCCCTGTGGTCTAGTGGTAATGTTTTGGGCTACAAAGCGGAAGGTTGCGGGTTCGATTCCCACATTGTCTGCTTTGAAATTTTTAAACTTGGCAATTTTGTAGATAGATTATCATCCTCTTTATGACTTAGAATTTATTGAGTGCAAAGAATCCTATCCTATATGCAGTGTTGGGGTTTTGATTTGCTTTTGGGTTTTGATTTGGTTTTGGATTTTTTGGGAACCTGTCGGTTTGACAGTCTCTTTGAGTGATAGAAGAGGGAATGTCATGGTACCTATCGTGGAAGATGTAGCATTGCGCAGTTTGTGCTGAGTTGGTGGGTCACTAACCCACTCAATGTCTGTCTGAGTGGAGACAGAGCGTTTAGGGGCACTTGCAGATTTTATTATTGTTGAATAAGAAGGCTTTGGGCCCTCAGTAGCCAGGCGTTTTGCTTCGGGGAAGGAGATATTCTGGGTATATTTCATTTTGAGGATTGTAGATTCCTGTTGCCACCGTGGGCACTCCTTGGAGGAAGCCATGTGTTCGCCAGCACAGTTGGCACACTTCGGTAACTCTTTGCAGTCCTTTGGATGGCCATCATCATCGAGCTTGCCACAGCTAGGGCAAACACGGTCATCAGCCCTGCAAGAGTTGCTTCCATGGCCACACTTCTGGCAACGGTAGCAACGGAGGGGGTTAGGGATGTAAAGTTCAGTAGTTGTAATACCCTGCATTCACTCTTTTAGGAGTGGAAGTGAAAAGGTGAGAAGATATGTATTGGTTTTGATGATGTTATCCTCCTTCTTGATGGTGAAACGCTTTACAGCTGTAACTGCCTGGCTTCTGAGGTTCTCAAGAAGCTCATCTTCAGTTGAATCTTGAAGACACCGATCCTTGTCACGGATGATGGCTTTGCTGCTATTGAGTGAGGTGTGAGGAGATACCTTGACAGGTTTGTCAACAATGAATTTTAAAGTTTGCAGAGATTTTGCCTGTTCGTAATGTTATGAACTTAGATGCTGTGACAGGGTTGATATTAATCCACACAAAACTATTTTAAAACTCAATAAATCGTATGAAATACAAGTTGGTAATAAATAGGATACATAACTCGTTCCCCTTTCAAATCAAGTTTATGTCGCTCGTGAAATAATTTTGGTTTGTCTCTCGCCAAAGCGAAAGCTCGTTGGATATCCTATAACTATTACAGCATCTAATATTTGTTTATTATAAGACATTACATTTCAATTCCATGAAGTGTATAAACTCTAAAGACTTGACATATGTTTGATCAATAATACTGTTCTTTGAAGTGTATATAGTCTCATCAACAACAGTACTAATAGCTTCGTTTCAAAGTTGATAAAAGTATGTTTTGCAGTGTAAATTCACTCAATGTATACTTTTTTGGCATATTCAAATTGTTTAATTATTCAATGAATTTGCTCATTATGCCGAAAACAATTGTGTATATTTCACTTGCTAACTTGTAACTGGTGTTTGAGCAATTCAACAATATTCGACTCTATTGGGTAACGAAATATGTTAATGGTGAAGCGATACATTGAATATGAATTTGATTACAAGTGCACATTTAACAATAAAACCGATAGTGTGAGACATACATTTGTTTAACATGTTCTATGTAATATCAAAAAATAAATTAGAGCAAGTGTCAAACAATGTTCAACGGAGTTGTAAGTCAGCTTATGTATTATAGGTGCTTAAAATAGTATGATATGAGCATGCAAAGAATACCCTGAATCTGTTACATGATTTAACATATTGTGATATACGTTTAATGACGATTTCGTTATAAACTCTCATGTATAAAATAAACTGATACATAGATGGTATTTATTCGTTTGTATAGCAATTCACATGAGGATTAAATGTAGAGTAATGTTATTACTATTTGCATACTTAACAGTCTTATGATTATAATGAAATTGTCTTAATTATAAACGTTGATTTTAATGTGTTTTGGTTTATGGTTGCTCCTTTACAGTAAGGCTTGGTGTCACAAATAACAGAACAATTCAATTGAGCCCATAAACCATTAAATATGGTAACATAAACACCACTGTGTCTGACAGTAATTAAGGTTATATTTCCCAATCAATAACACCCTGCAACCCGTGTCAAAACTAATTGGGTAAAAAAATAGATTTTTTTCACGCAACTCCCAACCATCAGTGATTGATATAATGGAGAGAAGAAATCGATTTCTAGTTTTGATCCCTCGCCACAATGCAGTTGAGGGGAGGGAAATATAATATATGAACCACGTCTGTTCATCCCGCCATGCATCCTTGTGTATAGCCATAACTCGAAATTGTTCATTATATATCAATAAAAGTATGACAATGCCACAAGCAAGTAGTGCAGATGTGCATGTTGGGTTTTTCAACTTCTTTATATTCAAATTTTATTTAGATTCCATGAAAACACGAGACGGAATATAATTTTCGGAAGTGAACTAAAGAAAACGGAAGGCCAAACTCGATGAAACGTGGTATATGAAACACTTTTTAGATGTCACTTGACCGCGGACTTGTACCAACAGAAACAACAAACAATAATGTTATTGACATCTCCCTAAACTCTTCATCAGATACCATGAAAAAGCTTTTTGGAATAAATATGCTTTCCTGCAAAGCTATTGTTTAGAATCACATAATCTCATACTCATCGATAGTACATGTATGCCAGAAGTAGCAATTTCATCAATTGAAACAAATAATCGATTCATCGACTTGGGACCGGGATGTGAGACTTGCAATAGTTAATAGTGTATTGTGTGTTATCAAATGATATCTTTTGTATATCAATTACAATACGAATGGTGTATTTTGAAAAGTCTTTAAAACATAAATAACGGCAACATCTGGCAGCTTTCATACATACTTTCATATTGAAGTGAGTACTGTTGCATGTATGGTCAGTAGAATAAACATAGTTTGATTCACCCCTCGTAATTTAAAAATGCAAGTGAACGCGTGTTTTAAAGCTTAAGGAGGTCCTATTCATCATAGTCATGATCTAAGGTCTACAATAGGTTATATTTATCCCCAATCAATGAAGCAGGATACATACTGTGGGAATTATGTAGTCAAGGGCAATTGATTATAACAGATAAAAGAGTATGTCGCACATCAGTTACTTTCTTAGAAACCAGGCCATTGGACAAACCAAAGAATTTATTGCGTATGATTAAAACGCGAAAGCTCTGATCTAAATGCATTGTTGTGCTGCCCCCTGGGTAACAACTATTACTCAGACGTTTGCAGTATCATTTTGAGGATCATTTTCACCCTGGAACTAAAATTGAAGATTAAAAACCATGGGGGTTAACCTAAAAAGAATAATTAGGTAGATGTTGAACATTAGTATCAGCTGATTTTTTTTATGTTTTCGGGACCTTCTGTCAAAGGGTACAACATTATCCATAAATGCCACGATCATGATGAAGACGTGCATCATGTATTAATGTTAGAGCTCATTATTGCACAAATAATTAATCAACTATATTTTCTAAGCCAGAGAATGTGTATGTTCGTAGGGTACATTTACTTTCATTTATAACCACAGAATCCTGCAAGGGACCATTCCCGAAAAGTTACAAGAAGTTTTACTGTTGTACATGGAGTCATCCAAAATATAACAATGCTACATTTGTTCACTGTCTAAACGGCATGCATTTCCTATGATTATACATTTGTGAAAATGTCAGTGACTATTGCGATAAATTACCTTTCACTCATAACGCTAATATCAGTTGATCAGACGTGATCGAAAATGCATATCAAATATTAATCTCAATTCATTGCAGAGTATAATATATGCCATTTAAATTAAACATTTTATAATTCCTTTGTGTGCACATTGCATATTTCTCATATTATTTTTTCTTAAAGTGACTATTCTGCACTAATTATTTCTGTATAAAAAGTGAGTTGTTGTTACATCTATACAGCTTCCTTTGTTTCATATGACACAAGACAATTCGAACAAAAAGAGAGAATGAGTAGCCATTCTGCAACACGATAGCATTGTTAATGTACGCATGTATACAAAGGAAAATTGCACACTTAAACATGAACTTATGGTTTAGAAATTGCAATCAAATTATATGTATAAACATTCAGCTTTTAAAGTTGCATTCTGTCAAAACACGGCGGAACTCGATGCAAGTGTAACTAGCAATGTTTAACCTAATCTGTCGCGATAATGGGATGGTGACATCGTTGATTATTTATATAAATATAACTTTGTGACAATAGAGGTTAGTTTTTTACAATTATTTCGTTATTCATAATTAAGTGTATTTTCAACTTACTACTCAAGCTCCTGGCTCATAAAGAATATACATGTATTAGCTATGCAGCACATACACTAAAAGTAATTCTCGTATAGCTCATGAACTCTATCAATACCTTTATTTAAAACCATATCGATGTCCTTTAAGAATTGCATATACAACAAATATAAAAATGTACAAAACTTTTAAGGAATGCGATTATATATGTCCGAACATTTGTAACTGTTATCTTTGCAATCAACAAACAATCATATATTTATTTAGGTAACAAAACGCAATTTCGAAGATGTAACAATTGATAATAGTGTTTGAATAAAGTAATCACTGTCCTTTCATTTAAAACACGTACATGTAACTCACAACTCAAATATATTCTGTTTTACAGATTATTTCTATTTTTAACTATATCTAAACAAAGTCTAAATCCAAAGTTAATGGCTTGAAACATGAGTGCAAAATATGCATAATCACAATGGTCTAGACATGAAAGATAATTTGATAATTTTATTACCGAGAGAGAGCGCAACAGAATCATACACACATTTGAAAGAATTTCGTAAGAGTCTTATTTATACTTTCAAGTATAACAATCGATGCTTTATCCACACTTTCAAGTATAATAGTTGATATTGTAATCAAACTTTTAAGTATAATAGTTAGTTATGTGCCCATGTTATATACATATCGGTGTACCTATATTTTACCATTTGGATAATATACGATGAATTCATTCCTGTGTACCAATGTTATTTTCCTAGTTAAATAAAATCAGATCAGGGGAGTGGTTTTCAATCTATCATATTGACATTATCTATTAATTTCTCGTCAGTGGAGATCCTAGTCCTGTTATTATGTAACAAATCAATAAAACAACTCCGTCTGGTCAGCATCAGTGGTGAGACTACATCACTCCCTGATCTATAATGGATCATTCTTTGTGAAGCTTTGAATTATTCATGTTCTAGCACATACTGGCTATATTGTATTCTTTGATAAAGCAGGGCATTACTGTGATAATATATCAAGTTAAAAACTTTCTTTCTTCAACACAATCAAGTTGTTAGCAGTGATTGGAAGACAAGCAGTTTCATGTAATGTTTTAGAAATGTACTGTGTATATCTAGCACTTATTTCTTCTAATTTTCTGCATCAACGTTTAAATAATAAGCTTGAGGGTAATATACAGGGTTTATTATATATTCATAATTGTATTCCCATGTTTCTATCATGCAAAATGACAAGATGTATCGTCCCTGCACTATTTTTTATTGTGAAACAGATTGCAATTGGTCTGGCTCTAAAGAACTATATTTGAAATAAAAAATGCTGACAAGTACAGATTTGATATGCTGAGTTTAGAAAACAGCACGAGGAGTGAATACAAGGTTATCAACTTAAAACTCATTTTTAATTTTATCCATTACATACTACTATAGGATATATATATATATATATAATTGTTTAAAACATGACAAGTATAGCATTTTTGGTAAACAATGAGCTATTGACATAACACATAAGATATAAACATCTAAATGTAAAATATAATCATGAATTAATTGCATTAAAAGTTAAACGTGATGAAATCATATATACTCTGGAATATCAAATGATTAACCTTTAAATAGTGAATTTGATATAAGTACGCCTTAGCTTTTCAGAGCAAAATCAATCATAAATCAATACTCTTCACTGTATTTGAACCTTAAAGGTAGCAACACCATGACAATCAATGTGATGTGATGTAACAACAAAGAAATATTTTCTCTTAAGCGAAGAAAGTAACACAAAGTGCACTATACTACCTTCTTCCTGTGAAATACTTGTATTGTTGTCTCTTAATCAATATGATAGTTTGCAGCTGATTAATCCCTTTGCAATTAATGACTGTTACCTATAATAGGTGACGCAGGTATCCAAGTGAAAGTCAGGTGGATAGTTAATCTCTAAATCAATACTATTCCATATTTTGAGATGTATCAAATATAACCATAGTATGACATAAGAACTATCTGCAATTATTATTATGTACTTGTCAACAGGAAAATGTAAAGTAAACTTTATAAACAAAGATGGCGTGAGGTGAAATGAGGTTTAACGCCGCTTTTCACTCATATAAATATCACGACTGCTACTATTATTGCAGGGAGAAATCCGGCAACACCATATTGTTATGATTTGTGGTGAAACCTGCGAGTAACGGCTTGAACTAGCGAACCATGGATGGAACTGCACTGAAATTCAATGTAGCATTCCACCTAAACCTGACTGCGTGTAGAACTGTTCTCTACAGCAGACAAAATTGCCGTGGCCCTGGCGGGATTCTTGTAAAGAGAGGATGAACATATACATGTATTTTAAGAAAATGATAATTGTCAGTTAATGTCAATCATCATAGGACCATTATTCTGTTGGACATATTGTATTACTGTACGAAAATCCGATGGCACATGGCATATACACACGTGAGAAGAGGGGAGATAATGGTTATTTACCGCCATTTTGTTTTTTCAAGTAGCCTTCGACATGACCTGTAAGTGACCTTTGATTAGGGGGGTTTCAGGCGACCTTTAGGTCACCTGTACCCTCGCACATGACATGTAGGTGACCTTTCATTAGGGGGTATTCAAGTGACGTTTAGGTCACCTGTGCCCTCTCATTTGACCCAAAGGTCACTTTTCATTTAACAGGCATCATCAATAACTTGAATAAAAATGTCTAATAAGTTTTTCACAGACCAATTTGAATTAAGAGCAACATATATCAGTACTACTTTGTACAAACTCCAATATGTAATTGAAACAAAATTTAAAGAGTAATGAACGAAATAAATAAACTTTCGCCTATTGAAACATTAATCTTGATTTGCTTTTGTTCTAATTTTTTCAGGATGGACCAGTTCATGCCAAGACGATAATGAAAAATAAATACGCCCCCTGAATAAAATGTTTGGGGCCCAATAGATTAATCCCATTTGTAGTTGATTTTAAATCAAAATTTCAATTACAACAGGAATACATTTTCTCGAGGCTTCCATGTAAACATCTGAGATCTATGCTTCAAAACCATCACCATTGAGGTCAAGAAGAGTCATACTTGTATGTAAAATGACATGCTGGGAGGAGTTTCTATAATACATGATAGTATGATTTGGACTATAGCATTTGTTCCTTAGGTAGGTACCTACCTTGACAAATGGCTGTCTAGGATCATCAAACTCTTAGGTCCTTGTGGGTTAAAACACATCCTAACAGTTCAATGTCTAGAAGCACACTAAGCATTCAACAGTTCATGTAGTCATTGGGGTTACAGAAGGAACATATCAGTACTCTCATCTGATTCTTATGATCCTCCGCTGATATGCAAGGAACCATGTCTTTGAATCTCAAACCAGTGTTTAAGATTTAGCATAATACAACGTTTAGTAGGGTAAGACTTGCTAATTATTACACTCTCGTTGAAGATACTACTGTTGTGAAACATCGAAATGTTATTCAACACTGTTGTGAAACATTGCACGTGAAAGCGATTGCAGTCGGAACTACTTTCAAGTAGTCACATGGCCTTTGGGATCGCACTAGATTTCTTGGGACATGTTTTTTCACACAACGTCCTATTTGATTAATATTGTACGGACGCTTCTATCACAATTTACCGTCAATCAGTATCACTTGGTTGATTCAGAGTTAGTTCCCTTGACATATTATCTCGTTACGACTTCCGGGATTTGACCGCCATTTTGCTTCGTCATGCAACTTGACGTAGCCTTAGTTTATGTAAATTCACAAGGAATAAACGTCATGTTGAACCCACGTATCATGTAACAGTCGTCAGTTGAGTATTATTGCAACTACATTGTAATCCTTAAAGGTACATTTTGATTTTTTGTTCTCCTTTTGAGGAATGGTTTTGAGTGTTTAGAATGTAAAAAATTAGCTTCGAGTCGACATGTAAGTTTTACAGGTTGTGGAGACATTGTTCATGTCTGTCTGTTGTTACAGAAGATACCAAAATGAATAAAAATGCTTCAAGGTAAGTATCAATGCTGATATAAAATTTTAACGTTTGCTATAAATGTCGGAACTCCATTTTCGTCAGTGCTGTTAGCAATTTGTGCCGTCAATGTTACCTTCATCGGCAACAAGGACAATGATCCCCACAATTTCGCTAGATAAAACCAGCTGCAGAACTGTATGTAACTTTACTCCCCAGTATCATTGTCATCAGGGTTTTCAGAGCCTATTTTGGCAAAGCAACTGCATCTACCTACAACTGTAACTAGCCTAACTGAATCGCGCTTGAAAACAGTCGCATTCCGATGACGTCACAATCACCAGACATCATTCATAAGATCTAGAGAGATTAATACGATGTTTTTGTTTACTCGCCAATTTGCGTTTCTTAGAGTTCAACATAAAACTCGCTTTCGGTCGTTTAATACCAAAACCATTCACTCGTTTCATAAATATGGTATTAAACGGGACGTCATTTAGTATTCTCTATTTACATACACGTATACTTTCTGATGTCAATCACAGGACAAAAAGTGGTGGAATCCGCTTGCAGGATCCTTTTGGATTCTTAATGATCCGTCAAAATTTGGGAGAATCCGGAAGGATGCAGCAAATGGATTCCACCACTTTTTGTCCTGTGAATGTATACAACATCGCTGTCACAAAGATATTGTCACCAAGATCAAGATGACAATGATGGGTAGTCAAGTTTTCATCAGGGGAATTCATGTTTGAAGTATTCATCCTTGCACTGTTGAAATGACTTAAAAGGATAAGATGACCTAGTTTTCAACAAAGGTGACCTAAAGGTCACCCGAACCCACTTATTAAAGATCACTTACAGGTCATGTCAAAGTCTACTTGAAAAAACAAAATGGCGGAAAATAACCATTATCTTAACCATTTGATCTTTTCCAGGTGTTAAGTTATTTAAAAAAGCGAACCTTATCTGAAATTGCTAACTTTAGGAACACAAAGGATCGTTATTGAATGAATGACATCACAACTATGAACTTTTGATGATACGAAGAATCAGATATCTCACATTTTATGAGGATTTAAGGCAATGTCGATATCTTCAATATGAATATGGATTATCTATATACCAACCAACTGTGAGTATGGTTTGACATATTGTCCTCCCACCATGTGTAAGAAACTCGACTTATTACATAAAAAGTGTATATGTAGTTTGGGGACAGTGTCATGTCTATTGACAGCTGAAGTGTTTCACAACATTTCACATGTTCTCAATCTTTGGTATTAAAACTATAAACAAGTTTCTAGATGTCATCTCAGAATGAAAGATGTCTTCCCATTGTCGTCTTATTTCATTCCCAAAAGGTTTATTATACCTTTCTGTGTTGATGCTAAGTGACAACGACAATAAACATATTGGAGAACACTAATTGGACAACATTTTCTTAAGCAAATGAGGAAAATAATATACTCTACATAAAAGACACAAAATAAACGTTTAAGTCCCATAGCCCTTAGATTCTATTAAGATGATATTTTATGAAAGGGTTTTTGTGAGTTAGCTTATCTTCTTCTTTTACAAACTGTTCAGTTTACCTGAAAAAAACCCCAATATGAATATGAGATATATATTATATTCTTCATTTACATTAAATCGTATATATATATACACTATGAATATATCATAAGTAGAATCTAAGAACTTCATCGAGCTGAATATAGTAGTTACTTAAACACTTCACAAGTTTTTATATTTGCTAGTTGGATAATCATAAACAACAGAGGACGTAAATCCCACTTAATCAAGTTTTGGAATTCAATTAGTGACACATGTGTTACATTCCTTTTAAAGTATGTTGAATCATTCTTTAGGAATTAGTTTTATTGGTAAATGGTTGTAAATGTAACTACGCTCGTAATAACGATGCAAGAATAAGGAAATTAAGAGGATGATAAACATAGGTCATGCAAGACAAATGTTTTAAACTAATACATAGATAATCTAAATGAATTTGGACTGGTAACTAATCATTTCTGAGTATCATGCATTAGAGTAATTAGCAAGTTGTATTGTGTGTATTGAGATACTTTTCATTTTACAGAGAGCAAAATATACCACAAAAAATAAAATGGACATTTTGATAATAAAATATAACATGAAGCAGTAGTGTGCAGGTAAGTGATTTCATAATTCCATTGACAATGTGAGAATATTTCTGACAAAGGTTTATTTACAAGAATCCTTTCTAGGCTTAAATGTTACATTGTTATTGGATCCTGAGTTTAATCCCTTTCTTTCTCGACAATATCCCCTGACTCAGCCAGTGCTTACAGGAAGAAAATCTTATCATGAGAATTTATGACTCTATGACTATTTAGCATGAATGTAATGTTTATCTGCAGGTAAGTGATTTCATAATTCCATTGACAATGTGAGAATATTTCTGACAAAGGTTTATTTACAAGAATCCTTTCTAGGCTTAAATGTTACATTGTTATTGGATCCTGAGTTTAATCCCTTTCTTTCTCGACAATATCCCCTGACTCAGCCAGTGCTTACAGGAAGAAAATCTTATCATGTGAATTTATGACTCTATGACTATTTAGCATGAATGTAATGTATATCTGCAGTAAGATTTTCAACGAGTTGCAGTTTACATTGGGAAGTTTAGTTTACACAGAGCATTATGAAATACTACATTATAATTAAAATCCAAATACCAGTATCTGATAAACTTCATTTATTCATCAGTATAAACTATAACTCAATTTCTTTTTAAGAACTGCACTGTATAATGAAAACATTTGTTTTTACAAATTAAGTGATTGACGTTACCAATTTACACGCTTACATATCCTACTACAAGTATCACTCAATAGTGAATGACCTGCCAACGAAAATTCGGTAGTAATTCGGTAGACAGTAACTCTAAATGTATGCAGTTATTATATTACATTGGAGAATATATTCAATTAAACAACACACTAAAACTATCAAAAATATTAAACTATTAATTCAATGTTATAAAAGAAGCTACATTTATTAACGCTCGTGTGAGTTAGATTTCTGTCATAGAGTACATTGATATGACACACACACTTTGGACAAGAGGTAGAAGTAGAATACCTATGATCTTCAACTTACACTTATGTCGGTAACTGTAGTAATACGAGTGTTGACCATTCACTCCAAACCATACATCAAAAGATAAATATCTCATTTAGTTTCTTAAAGAAATACAAAATTATATTTGAATGATTATTTTCAGGGATTCCAAAAATAAATAAAACATGTTCTGCCTGCTATTTATTCACTTCTGTATATATATATATATATATGTATAAAATATCTAGCTGGTGGAGGGTTAACGTTCTCCCATCTCCCCAGCCTGGGTAGACCGGATCATGGTAGAACAGTCAGGAAATCGGTTTTAATTCTCATTTTTAAATATCAGTGTTGAGGCGTCAGTGCTGCTCAGGATTTATCCGTGGTCACGAATTCAAGCAGAATTCAAACAGAATTGTAAATTGCTGATTATATTGAGAGGTGTCACGAAAAGATTTCTGAAATTAACCTCATTAATCTTTGAACACTGTTTCCTGACTAGAAAGGTTACTTTAACCTTGACATGTGATATCTCTGATGATAGTACTATGGTATTTTCATAGAATTTGAGAACATGCTCTAAGACCTTCCATACTATTTGTCATATGTCAGTTGCTGGAAAGTCCTTTGCTTCCTAAGGTCACACTAAGATTAAGAGAAGTTAAATTTCCACTGAGAGAGATGAAACAGTTGAAATATTTCCATTCAATACTCGTTTATTAACATTGTCTTAAAAACGCACAATATTTTTCAATCATTTCTTGCTAACATTCCATTGTGATTAACGTTGAGTTCGACATTTTACACATTTAAAAGCTTGGATTGTTTTTCTAGTATAATTGTCAGATCAAAACGCTTGGCAATCCTTCAATATTATTTAATAACTAAAGCTTTATTCATTTGTTTCATTTTTCAAATTGACAAAAGCTACAATAAGGAAAAGGACCATTTATTTCATTGGGGGACTAGTGACTGGCATTTTCCGTATATGAAATGTGAAAAGTAACCCACTACCTGCCTACTATAACCTTTTTCGAGAAAAGGAATGAATATATTTTGGTCCGATAACGTTATCTATTATTAATACAAGTGTATCAAATTATCAATTTATTTTTGTTTAATCATTTATAATGCAAAAGTCATCAGTAACCTTTTGTTTGTCCTGTTTTTGTGTATCCAAAAAATACAATTTGATCAAATATAGATTTCTTTCGTAATACTTTGTTTTTTTAATGAAATGTATTTTAATGAAACATCATTTAAAAATGTAAGCTGACTAATTAAACTTGATTCAGATTCATTCTACGCCCAGTTCATATTGCTATTTCTTTTTTATCCCCCGCCAACATAGTTGGGGGGGGGGGGGGGGGGGGGGGGGGTAATATCGAAATGGGCTCCGTCCGTTCGTCCGTTCGTCCGTCCGTCCGTCTGTCCGTCCCGATTTTGTTTCCGGAGCAGAACTCAAAAACTATAAGACATATCTCAACGAAACTTGGTGTGTGGAACAATCATCATGTCTAGATGTGCCTTTTGGGGTTTTCAACTTCTTCGAGTTATTTTTTTTTACCGTTTCCATGGAAATGTAACTTAGAATTTCGTTTCCGGAACAGAACTCGAAAACCATAAGACATATCTCAACGAAACTTGGTGTGTGGAACAATCATCATATGTAGATGTGCCTTTTGGGGTTTTCAACTTCTTCGAGTTATTTTTTTTGACCGTTTCCATGGAAATGTAACTTAGAATTTCGTTTCCGGAGCAGAACTCGAAAACTATAAGACATATCTCAACGAAACTTGGTGTGTGGAACAATCATCATGTGTAGATGTGCCTTTTGGGGTTTTCAACTTCTTCGAGTTATTTTTTTTGACCGTTTCCATGGAAATGTAACTTAGAATTTCGTTTCCGGAGCAGAACTCGAAAACCATAAGACATATCTCAACGAAACTTGGTGTGTGGAACAATCATCATGTGTAGATGTGCCTTTTGGGGTTTTCAACTTCTTCGAGTTATTTTTTTTTTACCGTTTCCATGGAAATGTAACTTAGAATTTCGTTTCCGGAGCAGAACTCGAAAACCATAAGACATATCTCAACGAAACTTGGTGTGTGGAACAATCATCATGTCTAGATGTGCCTTTTGGGGTTTTCAACTTCTTCGAGTTATTTTTTTTGACCGTTTCCATGGAAATGTAACTTATAATTTCGTTTCCGGAGCAGAACTCGAAAACCATATGACATATCTCAACGAAACTTAGTGTGTGGAACAATCATCATGTGTGGATGTGCCTTTTGGGGTTTTCAACTTCTTCGAGTTATTTTTTTTGACCGTTTCCATGGAAATGTAACTTAGAATTTCGTTTCCGGAACAGAACTCGAAAACCATATGACATATCTCAACGAAACTTAGTGTGTGGAACAATCATCATGTGTGGATGTGCCTTTTGGGGTTTTCAACTTCTTCGAGTTATTTTTTTTGACCGTTTCCATGGAAATGTAACTTAGAATTTCGTTTCCGGAACAGAACTCGAAAACTATAAGACATATCTCAAAGAAACTTGGTGTGTGGAACAATCATCATGTGTAGATGTGCTTTTAGGGGTTTTCAACTTCTTCGAGTTATTTTTTTTACCGTTTCCATGGAAATGTAACTTAGAATTTCGTTTCCGGAACAGAACTCGAAAACTATAAGACATATCTCAACGAAACTTAGTGTGTGGAACAATCATCATGTGTAGATGTGCTTGAAAGACCCGATGGGCTTATGGCATTGCACGGTGCAACTTTTAGCATTTTGTCTTCTTCTCCAGAACCACTTTGTCTAAGGAGCTGAAATTTTGTGTGTTGTGTTTAGTTGAAAAAGGTTCATAGTCACTGTTATTCTTCAATAAATTTTCCCAAAGGCGGGGGATATGGCCGACTCTGTCTGCTTGTTCATAAATGCATTTTACACTTTATGTTTGGGTTTGCATATTGTCTACAACATAAATGAGGACAAATCGATACGATTGAAAAGGTCTAATATGTCTGTGATCAGAAAAATGGAAGGACCATTTGTTCACAAGTAGTACTGGCATTCAGGCATTTAATTAATCAGCTGTGACAGCGGCAATCACTTTTGTATGTGATGAAATTAAAAGTTTGTCAACATCTCAGTGACCAAGTACAAGTAAGTTCAAACAAAATAATCTATTATTGTCATGTTGAGAAATGTTGACCCCTTTTCACTTCACCGAAATGCCAGAACTGTTACAGTAAATGTATGCACCTAAAGTACTTGTTGTATGTGTGGTAGATTCAATCCTAATTTCTTAAGTGAAAACACAAAAACTATCGGTTTTATTTTAGCCACCAAACGATTCCACAGTGACACCACAAATGAAATGTTACATGCACTTAGATACTCAAGTAGATGAGCAAAATATCGGAATGGATATATATGGGTCCGATAACGTTATCTATTATTAATACAAGTGTATCAAATTATCAACTTATTTTTGTTTAATCATTTTTAATGCCAAAATATCCAAAAAATACAATTTGATCAAATATAGATTTCTTTCGTAATACTTTGTTTTTCAATGAAATAACAAAAACTATCGGTTTTATTTTAGCCAACAAACGATTCCACAGTGACACCACAAATGAAATGTTAGGTGCACTTAGATACTCAAGTAGATGAGTAAAATATCGGAATATATCTGTATCGGCGTGATATGCTAAAATACAGTTATGCTAACAGATTTCAAAACTTTTAGTGATGTAAGAAAAGATTGACAACATTGTGTTGCATAAGTCCCACGGTGTTCGCGATATCAAGTTGAAACAATGTTTAAAGGAGCTCAAGGGTCCACGTAGGGCTGTTTTTATACGAAGTCAATTAAGCAAGTGAAGTCAAGGATCATTGATTTAACAGATAAAAGAACATTCTCTTCGTCTTGAGGGACTGTGTCTATCGAGGATTGTAATCAGACATCAAAGAGAACTCTTGTGTTCGAATATGAGCAATGAACAGATCAATAAATATTGATTGTATTTCAATACCATGTTCATAATTGAATGTCAATTGTGCAATTCAAGTCCTTTAACATAACACAATTCAGCCACAGGCGCACATGTCAGTTATTTTCATAAACATATACAAAATGTGTTTAACCAAAACGGAGGGAATTTATTGGGTCGTTTTTTTTCTAGAAAAAGAATATATGTAATGAGTTATTTTATAAAATTATGTTATTGCGACCATGAGTAATACATAATTGCGTCTATGAAGGCGTTACTCAATCGGAACACATCTTATGTATTGGACATGTATTTGATGTATGGGTAACTATTGTATAAGGGTATACATCATCTAGGCAATTGTCAAACACTCGGGTATGAACTGGGCGATTGTTAAGTTGGCGGGTCTGAAGTAGACGGATGTGAAGTAGTCGATTATTAAAAAACTGGGTATGGATTGTGTGATGCATGAGATTGATGCTGGTGTACATTGGACGATTGTGGTATACCGAAGTTTGTGTCTTATATATGAATTCAGCCAATGCAAACTGTTTAGAAAATAAGATAAGATTTTTACATAAACATGTTACTAATTTTACCTTACCTCATGTTTGTTTTTCCCGATACTTTCAGGAGGACGAGTGATGAAAAACTACTTAGTTGAACTGCGTACATTGTCACTGATCATGTATCAGACCAGAGCCTTGAGACTGAGTAAGTAACTATAGGGACGATTGGCTATAAGTAATGACATTTAATGACATCCGTTAATTCAACCTCATATATAGTTGTAGCGGTTATAGATATTTATTTTACAATTTGATTAGAAAAAGTTGGACTTTTAAATGACTTAAGGACCTTTTTTTTTTTTTCAAATAGAATAGGTTTATCATATATCATTTTCGTGTGGATATAATAACACTTCCAATACTTGACCTCATGTTTGACTCAAATATATCTTACTTATTCAGTCCCACTCCACTCCATGTATTGCTAGCATAGACAAGGACTTATGTTCATGTTGTCGTTTAAAAAAATACTAAAACATGTGTGGACCTCAAGACAATGTTGTCAACGTTTGAAGTTTAACTATCAATGTTGTGATGAAAAGGTTCATGAAGTGTGCATATAAAGATGTAAATCACTTAAATTTGATAAATAGTCCATTACCGTTACCAGCCATTACACCCTTCCGATTTCAATCCCATCCTCTGGTCTAGATGGCGTGAATCCGCCGGGAAAAATGGATTGTCGTGACTGGTTGTTATTGAATCTAGTTCCAATTGTAAGATATTGCGTTTTAAGATTTTCCTGGTAGTTTAGATAACTCGTAGAATTTAGTTTAACATCGGGCTCAGCTATCCATTAATTTTTGCCACATTCTACAATCCCTGAAAATGTCATGTAAATCGGACCAGTCGTTCAATAGAAACGGCCATACAAAATTCGGTAAGTAGTTGTACGGTACCGGCAGCGACGAACAGAAGAATTACGTAATCCTATTGTTCGTCGATATTCCCGATGCCTGTACCCGGACCCTGGCCGACCCACTGGACAATGGATGATGTAACCCATTGTGAGCGAAGGCATTCATACTTAACTGCCCGCAATTATCTTTTGTTAACCCGTCACAAGTGTACATACAGCGAATTTTCAAAGGGGTTCATTATGCTCCTTGCAATTACAATAAGTGCTCTCTTTCAAAAATGTATACATAGAGAATTTTCAAACACCACCTCGTACATCTTTTGTACATAAGTATCGTTTTTTTCCCCCCTCAATAATGTCAAATTAGACTATTGTCGGAACAAGATATGTTTAATCTAAAACAGAATGAAAATGAAGAACATAAGAAAATATTTTCCAAAAATAGTATTATTTCCAAATAGACTACGTTGAAAGTGGACCTTAATTTCATTTCTCCAGTATATATGAGAAACATGGATGAAAATATGTAAAAGTTGCTACGAATTTCACAATATACGCACTTAATCCCTACAATCACACTTACAATCTATTTATTTTAGTTTAGTTTAAAACATTGCAAATACCATCTCATTATCTTTGTACACATGTATTGTTTTAAAAGATTGCCACAACGATGTATTTATACCCTATTAATGATGCACAAAATGAAATTAAGAACATGAGATTATTTTAATGATTAATTCCAACATACGGATTGTAACACATGCAGGTTTTTCCCACAGCTCTGAGCGCTTACAGAGCACGCGCGTATGGAGTATTTTCTCACAAACACGCGTTACTCTATTCACAAAATTTACCAACTTACATATTTGTTTAAAAAAAAAAAAGGTTGTGTTTAAAAAAAAGAATGACATGTTAACACGGTTTTCAAGAGTATTTTACATATATAACGCCTGCTAGTATTATTGCAGGGAGATACCCCCGCAATACCGCGGGCGGACTATCTAGCGTAGCTCTACCCTCTTCACAAGCTTTGGGTTGAACACCTGCTGCTCTGTAGAGTTCTAAAGCAGCGTCAGTCTGCGCCTCATAACGGTCCTTAAAAAAAGATAACTTTTTTGACCTATTAGGCTTATTGTTTAAAACGAAAAGAGCGGAGCTAATGGCTCTACCCAAACACAGGTCATCTTTATTTTCTATCAGCTGAAGCGAGCGCCTATTCTTCATAAAATCTCTAATAGTTTTAGTCCGCCTGCGCGTAGTGCGAGGTTGACCCCTGCCTGCACCTACTTTATCGGGATTCCTAACCACTGTCACTTTTAATTTCATACCCATGTCGAATGAAAAGCTGGTCTTTGATTGAGCGACGTGATCGATGGCGCGTAGGAGCAGGTCCGCCGCCATTTCTTCAAATCTGACAAATGGGATACGAATGTCCGCATCCAGCTCTGGGTGATTGATGGTTATAGACAAGCGATCACCCTGTGTTACACCTGTAAAGATAAAACTGTTTTTTTTAAAAGAGAAATACAACCATTTTTTTTTATATTCGCCATTGCTTACGTTTAAGTTGGAATCGATTTAATTTTGTTTTAAAAAAAAAATAATCCATTGACTCTAAACCTCCGAAAAAAAATTAAATAATTGTATACGTTTGTTACAAGAGGAGAGAGAGACATAAATTGAGGTGATTCTTACCCTGTATGGTGCCGATACGACGTATCATTAAATCCAGAGCGTTGTTTAACATTTGCTCCGGGTTCGAACTTTCGTGAGTATTGTCCAGAAATTGTTGATCAAAATGAACAACGTATGTTGTCTGCGTTGTTCCATATCGTGGTGCGTCTGCATACCCCGTTTTCTTGATGGTAAAAGGTTCATTTGTAGTACTATCACTCGCTACTGGTGATGTTGGGGGCGATGTTTGAATAATATCGCTGATTGCGGCCCCTGCTTGATTTTCAACACAATAGTCTTCATCGCTGTCGAGACACACCTATAATAAAAGGATATCAAAATTTATGAACGCGTTTAAATAGCCATAATAAGTTTTGTCATTTTTGAAAAAATCGATGTTGGGCCAATAAGCAAGATGAAAAAAAAGTACATCTTATCATACAGCTTTAAAATGTAACACTCTCTATTCTAAAAAAAAGATAAAATAACTACATCCTAAATTACTTACTAAATAATCGTCCTCAGAGTCCGTCCAGATTTCATCCTCGCTGCTTAAAATAATATTCACGGATTCCTCATCGTCGCTCAGACACCCAAAATGTGCTAATAGATCGATTTCTTGACTCTCAGTACCCGGACCCTGGCCGACCCACTGGACAATGGATGATGTAACCCATTGTGAGCGAAGGCATTCATACTTAACTGCCCGCAATTATCTTTTGTTAACCCGTCACAAGTGTACATACAGCGAATTTTCAAAGGGGTTCATTATGCTCCTTGCAATTACAATAAGTGCTCTCTTTCAAAAATGTATACATAGAGAATTTTCAAACACCACCTCGTACATCTTTTGTACATAAGTATCGTTTTTTTCCCCCCTCAATAATGTCAAATTAGACTATTGTCGGAACAAGATATGTTTAATCTAAAACAGAATGAAAATGAAGAACATAAGAAAATATTTTCCAAAAATAGTATTATTTCCAAATAGACTACGTTGAAAGTGGACCTTAATTTCATTTCTCCAGTATATATGAGAAACATGGATGAAAATATGTAAAAGTTGCTACGAATTTCACAATATACGCACTTAATCCCTACAATCACACTTACAATCTATTTATTTTAGTTTAGTTTAAAACATTGCAAATACCATCTCATTATCTTTGTACACATGTATTGTTTTAAAAGATTGCCACAACGATGTATTTATACCCTATTAATGATGCACAAAATGAAATTAAGAACATGAGATTATTTTAATGATTAATTCCAACATACGGATTGTAACACATGCAGGTTTTTCCCACAGCTCTGAGCGCTTACAGAGCACGCGCGTATGGAGTATTTTCTCACAAACACGCGTTACTCTATTCACAAAATTTACCAACTTACATATTTGTTTAAAAAAAAAAAAGGTTGTGTTTAAAAAAAAGAATGACATGTTAACACGGTTTTCAAGAGTATTTTACATATATAACGCCTGCTAGTATTATTGCAGGGAGATACCCCCGCAATACCGCGGGCGGACTATGCATTGTAGTGAAACCTGACACCATCGGCTGGAATTATCGAAGCAAAGATGGAGGTACTGCTCTGAAATAATACGATGAAGCAGACTAAAATACGTTCTACTGTTCATAATTTCATTTTCTCGAGTGATAAGTCAATATGTCATACCTCTTTGAATTATTCTAACATATAGGCTGTCGCAAGTGTACATTCACCCCTTGTATATAGAAACATTTATTTTCGCACAAGGGTATAACACATGTTCATGAGTAGGTTTGCTATATTCTCAAAATTAACCAACTGACATTTTGTTTTTGGATATGTGGTCATGTTATAGGTGTAGGGTTTTAACAGTGCTTTTCATGAGTGTATCACATATATCACTACTGGTGATATTAATGCAAGGAGAGACCATAGTTGCTATATGAGCGATATGGCTTACGGTGAAACCTGCCACGCAAGCTGGAACTAAAGAACAGAGGGAGTGGTATACTGCTTTTCGAATGCACTAATAGCAGTCTTCAACTATCTAGGTTTAAGCAAAAACGAAAAATAAAAACACAACAATTGTTTACACATAATAAGTCGATTTATTTATTTAATCGCTACTCTCAATGTCCAGAATGGCCAAGGGTTCTGGAGATTGAGAGGGGTAGGGGTCAGGCTGGCCGTGCACGTCCCATGCGACGTCTTGACTACCAGCACTTGTCAACCTGGACATCGTAGCGCGACTGGGGGCATCATCCTCGTCGCTCTCCACCATGGGGAGCGCTCTCTTCAGGTGCCTCCTCCTGTATGTTTTGGAACCCATACGGGGTTTGTCCGTCTGGGTCCCCCTGGTGGTAAACATTTTACTGGGAGGAGAGGACACCTGTGGCACCTGTTTCCCCAATCTGATGGGGCATATGTACGACGAATGCGTCGTCTCCCCGCATATCCGGCACTTCTCTGGACATTGACCAGCGAAGTGCCCAACCCCATAGCAGTTGTAGCACGTCGAGTTAGCCTTCCCAGGAGAAGGCGTTCCGGCAGTTTGAGATCCAGGGCTTTTTCGCGGGGATTGAGCAGGAGAACCTGAATAATAAAATAGGTATAAGTACATGTAATACAATCCATGGGTAATATATATTATTTATTTCATCGCATACATATGCACAATTTACGGTTTCAAACGAAACAACATCTTAACAACGCGGGGAAAAAAATATGTTCTAGTATACTTACGTTGTGAATTCTGGTTGAGGGGGCATGTCCTTAAATAGTGCCCTTGCTCCTGGCACTGACTACAGGGATAGGGGCAATCTGGCCCCCAATGGGACCCGATAGACTCCGGGCATCTATTCCCACATCTCCTTTGGGGGCAATTTTTGAAGTCGTGGTCACTGGCGGTGGGGCACTTGAAGCAATACATGTCGGCGGCGGCTGCTGTATACGGGGTTGAAAAACAAATGTAGACTCAAACAAAACGATGTCGGAATGACTTTCTTGATGAGCTAGTGGTGGAGAGACACAGTCAGGTGCGGGTTTTTATGGCTATGGACTGTAGTGCATCGGCCAATGAAACACAACTTCTAATCACCTCCTCCAATTAAAACGAAGCAGCCAATGAAAAAGACATGGTGACAAATAGCCTAACCAATCAGAGATCAAACTACACACTCAAACGATGTTTGGAGAGTGTACGCCGCAGGGGTAGGGGTGAGACGAGGGGTAATTACACAATTTTCGCAAGGGTGGGCTGTGTAGATGTTATAGATTTATAAACGACAATACTAGGTGTTACAGAGTAACAATGGCGGTTATGGCATGGGGCAATTAGCGACAAGAGGGTCGGGGTTAATTATTCTGTCAAATTGATGTCAATTCGGAAGGTCAACAAGCTGGTTGGTGTTAGAGAGTAACAATGACGGTTATGACAACATAGACTATTACCGACAAGAGGGGTCGGGTAGGAGTCTGACACCTGTTGTTCAGTATGGTAGACTCTTAATCCCCCTTTTGTTCTGATCCTCTCTGGTTTTTCACGCAACATTTTACATGTCTATACTCGCAACGGCGCCTATGATATAATGAAAATTGAGAAACTTTGAACCATTGAAACGGAAGGCAGGAATCTGGCTCTAAAAAGAGTAAAATGTGTTATATATAAACGTCTTCTTGAAAAGCGTTTTTTTCTGTAAAGTCACACCCCAACATCATAACGCTGTGTGATGGAGAGCGTTAGCATGGAAGCGGTACCTCTAACTGAGAGTCAAGAAATCGATCTATTAGCACATTTTGGGTGTCTGAGCGACGATGAGGAATCCGTGAATATTATTTTAAGCAGCGAGGATGAAATCTGGACGGACTCTGAGGACGATTATTTAGTAAGTAATTTAGGATGTAGTTATTTTATCTTTTTTTTAGAATAGAGAGTGTTACATTTTAAAGCTGTATGATAAGATGTACTTTTTTTTCATCTTGCTTATTGGCCCAACATCGATTTTTTCAAAAATGACAAAACTTATTATGGCTATTTAAACGCGTTCATAAATTTTGATATCCTTTTATTATAGGTGTGTCTCGACAGCGATGAAGACTATTGTGTTGAAAATCAAGCAGGGGCCGCAATCAGCGATATTATTCAAACATCGCCCCCAACATCACCAGTAGCGAGTGATAGTACTACAAATGAACCTTTTACCATCAAGAAAACGGGGTATGCAGACGCACCACGATATGGAACAACGCAGACAACATACGTTGTTCATTTTGATCAACAATTTCTGGACAATACTCACGAAAGTTCGAACCCGGAGCAAATGTTAAACAACGCTCTGGATTTAATGATACGTCGTATCGGCACCATACAGGGTAAGAATCACCTCAATTTATGTCTCTCTCTCCTCTTGTAACAAACGTATACAATTATTTAATTTTTTTTCGGAGGTTTAGAGTCAATGGATTATTTTTTTTTTAAAACAAAATTAAATCGATTCCAACTTAAACGTAAGCAATGGCGAATATAAAAAAAAATGGTTGTATTTCTCTTTTAAAAAAAAAACAGTTTTATCTTTACAGGTGTAACACAGGGTGATCGCTTGTCTATAACCATCAATCACCCAGAGCTGGATGCGGACATTCGTATCCCATTTGTCAGATTTGAAGAAATGGCGGCGGACCTGCTCCTACGCGCCATCGATCACGTCGCTCAATCAAAGACCAGCTTTTCATTCGACATGGGTATGAAATTAAAAGTGACAGTGGTTAGGAATCCCGATAAAGTAGGTGCAGGCAGGGGTCAACCTCGCACTACGCGCAGGCGGACTAAAACTATTAGAGATTTTATGAAGAATAGGCGCTCGCTTCAGCTGAAAGAAAATAAAGATGACCTGTGTTTGGGTAGAGCCATTAGCTCCGCTCTTTTCGTTTTAAACAATAAGCCTAATAGGTCAAAAAAGTTATCTTTTTTTAAGGACCGTTATGAGGCGCAGACTGACGCTGCTTTAGAACTCTACAGAGCAGCAGGTGTTCAACCCAAAGCTTGTGAAGAGGGTAGAGCTACGCTAGATTTGTTCCAAAAGCACCTCAACAACACTGCTGTCTTACACGTGCATAGTTTTGCACCAGGGGTGGGTCCTACACTTATTTACAAGGGAGATAGCGCGGGCCTTCGTGACTTACCTTCCATTCATTTACTCTGTCACGACGGACATTACGACGTGATAAATACAGTGAAAGGGTTTTATGGTACAAGAAATTACTGTAACCAATGCGACCGAGGGTATAACAATAAAAACACACACCCGTGTACTCGCGATTATAAATGTTCAAAGTGTCAACGATCCGGAGCTCAGTGCACCCCCGCGAATCGCGATGAGTTAGGCATAGCTTGTCACGTGTGCGATGTGTGGTTTCCTTCTCGTGAATGTTTCAAACGTCACCTCGAGTCACGTATCTGCAAAGCTAAAACGGGGGAGCATGGCCTTAAAGGGGATAGGAAATGTACTAGATGTAGCGAGAAGCTAGGGTCTGACCACAGGTGTTTTATCCAGCCCGATACAGACGACAAGCAATACGACTACGAACTGACAAAGTATGTATACTACGACTTCGAGACCATGACAGACGAGGACGGAAAACATATTCCAAATTTATGCGTCTTACAGCTAGCTTGTGGGCGTTGCGGGGGTGAGCAATCTCCTTTCTTGTGCGAACAGTGTCCCTGGAGAAAAGATGTCTATTCTGAATGCGTTCCTCGAAATTTTTCACGGGAGATTGTTTTCGGGGGTCCAAACACACTTTCACAATTCGGTGACTTTTTATCCAAATTGATAACCACTGCAAACCCTAAAAACGCCTCTGCCAGTAATAAATCACCAAACAACGACCCCCAATCGTCTCAGCAGTGTAAAAAACAAACCCCTCCCGATATTTTATTAATCGCGCATTACGCGAAGGGCTTTGACAACCAATTCATTCTCAGAACCCTCCTGGACAAACTGGTGGTAAAACCAGAAGTACTCATGGTAGGTGGGAAAATATTGGATATGAGCATAGGCCCCTTAAAGTTTAGAGACTCCCACAATTACATTCCTACAGCCCTTAAAAATTTCTGTGAAACCTTTGATTTAGAAGCAGGAGAAAAGGGGTACTTCCCTCATTTGTTCAACACTGTTCGTAATCAAGGCGTGACATTGCCCACACTCCCGCGAACTGCGTATTATGACCCTGGTAGTATGAAGGGCAATGACAGAAAAGCATTTATGGACTGGTATACACTTCACCGTAACCAACCTTTCGACTTGCAGGATAAACTCTTGACTTACTGTATTCAGGATGTGTCTATTTTGCGCAGAGGTTGTACATCTTTCATAAAATCATTTCTTGAGTTGACTCAAATAAACCCTTTTTACGAATGTCTGACACTCCCCATGGCCTGTATGACGACATACCGTAGACTTTTTATGGAGCCCCAAACACTCGCAATAGTACCTCCTCACGGTTACGAAAACACGCAGACGCGTAGATCTAAGATAGCTGACGAGTGGCTAGCTAGTTTGGAACGCATCAATGGGTTTAGTTTGGATAGAGAAACCACCATCCAGTGCGGTAAACACGCTTACAAAGTTGACGCCTACGACCCCGCCTCTGGGGTAGTGACGGAATTTCTCGGATGCTGGTTCCATGGTTGCAAGGTATGTTACGAGCGCAAGCGAGACAGGATTGTTCATTATGGCTCGGGTACCACCATAGCTGATCGTTTTGAGAAGACCATGTTCAGACTGGCATCATTAAGCGCGAGCCCAATGGTTTCAAAAATAGTGGTCATGTGGGAGTGCGAGTATAAGGCTATTAGGGACCCCCAAGATTTTATCCCCGAGGGTGTAGGCCCCTTGAACGCGCGTGACGGATTTTATGGCGGTCGTACAAACGGTATACAACTTCATAAAAAGTGCAGTCCAACAGAAAAAATACGGTACGCCGACGTTTGTTCTCTCTACCCCTACGTGTGTAAATACGGCAAATTCCCCGTTGGTCACCCGCGCCTGGAGCATAATGAACCCCTTTGAAAATTCGCTGTATGTACACTTGTGACGGGTTAACACATTTTTTTTGGTTGCAGTCGGTACTTTGGTTATTATCAGCACACGTTTTACATAGCGGAAAGTACAACTTCTGATTTGTACGATATGGGAGCAATGGGTGGAATAGCCCGACAGGGGGTAGCACGTCGCATTGTATGAGACCCTCGAATTGGAAAACTGTGTCAACTGGCGGGTTGTGGATCAGGCGCGGGTGACCAACGGGGAATTTGCCGTATTTACACACGTAGGGGTAGAGAGAACAAACGTCGGCGTACCGTATTTTTTCTGTTGGACTGCACTTTTTATGAAGTTGTATACCGTTTGTACGACCGCCATAAAATCCGTCACGCGCGTTCAAGGGGCCTACACCCTCGGGGATAAAATCTTGGGGGTCCCTAATAGCCTTATACTCGCACTCCCACATGACCACTATTTTTGAAACCATTGGGCTCGCGCTTAATGATGCCAGTCTGAACATGGTCTTCTCAAAACGATCAGCTATGGTGGTACCCGAGCCATAATGAACAATCCTGTCTCGCTTGCGCTCGTAACATACCTTGCAACCATGGAACCAGCATCCGAGAAATTCCGTCACTACCCCAGAGGCGGGGTCGTAGGCGTCAACTTTGTAAGCGTGTTTACCGCACTGGATGGTGGTTTCTCTATCCAAACTAAACCCATTGATGCGTTCCAAACTAGCTAGCCACTCGTCAGCTATCTTAGATCTACGCGTCTGCGTGTTTTCGTAACCGTGAGGAGGTACTATTGCGAGTGTTTGGGGCTCCATAAAAAGTCTACGGTATGTCGTCATACAGGCCATGGGGAGTGTCAGACATTCGTAAAAAGGGTTTATTTGAGTCAACTCAAGAAATGATTTTATGAAAGATGTACAACCTCTGCGCAAAATAGACACATCCTGAATACAGTAAGTCAAGAGTTTATCCTGCAAGTCGAAAGGTTGGTTACGGTGAAGTGTATACCAGTCCATAAATGCTTTTCTGTCATTGCCCTTCATACTACCAGGGTCATAATACGCAGTTCGCGGGAGTGTGGGCAATGTCACGCCTTGATTACGAACAGTGTTGAACAAATGAGGGAAGTACCCCTTTTCTCCTGCTTCTAAATCAAAGGTTTCACAGAAATTTTTAAGGGCTGTAGGAATGTAATTGTGGGAGTCTCTAAACTTTAAGGGGCCTATGCTCATATCCAATATTTTCCCACCTACCATGAGTACTTCTGGTTTTACCACCAGTTTGTCCAGGAGGGTTCTGAGAATGAATTGGTTGTCAAAGCCCTTCGCGTAATGCGCGATTAATAAAATATCGGGAGGGGTTTGTTTTTTACACTGCTGAGACGATTGGGGGTCGTTGTTTGGTGATTTATTACTGGCAGAGGCGTTTTTAGGGTTTGCAGTGGTTATCAATTTGGATAAAAAGTCACCGAATTGTGAAAGTGTGTTTGGACCCCCGAAAACAATCTCCCGTGAAAAATTTCGAGGAACGCATTCAGAATAGACATCTTTTCTCCAGGGACACTGTTCGCACAAGAAAGGAGATTGCTCACCCCCGCAACGCCCACAAGCTAGCTGTAAGACGCATAAATTTGGAATATGTTTTCCGTCCTCGTCTGTCATGGTCTCGAAGTCGTAGTATACATACTTTGTCAGTTCGTAGTCGTATTGCTTGTCGTCTGTATCGGGCTGGATAAAACACCTGTGGTCAGACCCTAGCTTCTCGCTACATCTAGTACATTTCCTATCCCCTTTAAGGCCATGCTCCCCCGTTTTAGCTTTGCAGATACGTGACTCGAGGTGACGTTTGAAACATTCACGAGAAGGAAACCACACATCGCACACGTGACAAGCTATGCCTAACTCATCGCGATTCGCGGGGGTGCACTGAGCTCCGGATCGTTGACACTTTGAACATTTATAATCGCGAGTACACGGGTGTGTGTTTTTATTGTTATACCCTCGGTCGCATTGGTTACAGTAATTTCTTGTACCATAAAACCCTTTCACTGTATTTATCACGTCGTAATGTCCGTCGTGACAGAGTAAATGAATGGAAGGTAAGTCACGAAGGCCCGCGCTATCTCCCTTGTAAATAAGTGTAGGACCCACCCCTGGTGCAAAACTATGCACGTGTAAGACAGCAGTGTTGTTGAGGTGCTTTTGGAACAAATCTAGCGTAGCTCTACCCTCTTCACAAGCTTTGGGTTGAACACCTGCTGCTCTGTAGAGTTCTAAAGCAGCGTCAGTCTGCGCCTCATAACGGTCCTTAAAAAAAGATAACTTTTTTGACCTATTAGGCTTATTGTTTAAAACGAAAAGAGCGGAGCTAATGGCTCTACCCAAACACAGGTCATCTTTATTTTCTATCAGCTGAAGCGAGCGCCTATTCTTCATAAAATCTCTAATAGTTTTAGTCCGCCTGCGCGTAGTGCGAGGTTGACCCCTGCCTGCACCTACTTTATCGGGATTCCTAACCACTGTCACTTTTAATTTCATACCCATGTCGAATGAAAAGCTGGTCTTTGATTGAGCGACGTGATCGATGGCGCGTAGGAGCAGGTCCGCCGCCATTTCTTCAAATCTGACAAATGGGATACGAATGTCCGCATCCAGCTCTGGGTGATTGATGGTTATAGACAAGCGATCACCCTGTGTTACACCTGTAAAGATAAAACTGTTTTTTTTAAAAGAGAAATACAACCATTTTTTTTTATATTCGCCATTGCTTACGTTTAAGTTGGAATCGATTTAATTTTGTTTTAAAAAAAAAATAATCCATTGACTCTAAACCTCCGAAAAAAAATTAAATAATTGTATACGTTTGTTACAAGAGGAGAGAGAGACATAAATTGAGGTGATTCTTACCCTGTATGGTGCCGATACGACGTATCATTAAATCCAGAGCGTTGTTTAACATTTGCTCCGGGTTCGAACTTTCGTGAGTATTGTCCAGAAATTGTTGATCAAAATGAACAACGTATGTTGTCTGCGTTGTTCCATATCGTGGTGCGTCTGCATACCCCGTTTTCTTGATGGTAAAAGGTTCATTTGTAGTACTATCACTCGCTACTGGTGATGTTGGGGGCGATGTTTGAATAATATCGCTGATTGCGGCCCCTGCTTGATTTTCAACACAATAGTCTTCATCGCTGTCGAGACACACCTATAATAAAAGGATATCAAAATTTATGAACGCGTTTAAATAGCCATAATAAGTTTTGTCATTTTTGAAAAAATCGATGTTGGGCCAATAAGCAAGATGAAAAAAAAGTACATCTTATCATACAGCTTTAAAATGTAACACTCTCTATTCTAAAAAAAAGATAAAATAACTACATCCTAAATTACTTACTAAATAATCGTCCTCAGAGTCCGTCCAGATTTCATCCTCGCTGCTTAAAATAATATTCACGGATTCCTCATCGTCGCTCAGACACCCAAAATGTGCTAATAGATCGATTTCTTGACTCTCAGTTAGAGGTACCGCTTCCATGCTAACGCTCTCCATCACACAGCGTTATGATGTTGGGGTGTGACTTTACAGAAAAAAACGCTTTTCAAGAAGACGTTTATATATAACACATTTTACTCTTTTTAGAGCCAGATTCCTGCCTTCCGTTTCAATGGTTCAAAGTTTCTCAATTTTCATTATATCATAGGCGCCGTTGCGAGTATAGACATGTAAAATGTTGCGTGAAAAACCAGAGAGGATCAGAACAAAAGGGGGATTAAGAGTCTACCATACTGAACAACAGGTGTCAGACTCCTACCCGACCCCTCTTGTCGGTAATAGTCTATGTTGTCACAACCGTCATTGTTACTCTCTAACACCAACCAGCTTGTTGACCTTCCGAATTGACATCAATTTGACAGAATAATTAACCCCGACCCTCTTGTCGCTAATTGCCCCATGCCATAACCGCCATTGTTACTCTGTAACACCTAGTATTGTCGTTTATAAATCTATAACATCTACACAGCCCACCCTTGCGAAAATTGTGTAATTACCCCTCGTCTCACCCCTACCCCTGCGGCGTACACTCTCCAAACATCGTTTGAGTGTGTAGTTTGATCTCTGATTGGTTAGGCTATTTGTCACCATGTCTTTTTCATTGGCTGCTTCGTTTTAATTGGAGGAGGTGATTAGAAGTTGTGTTTCATTGGCCGATGCACTACAGTCCATAGCCATAAAAACCCGCACCTGACTGTGTCTCTCCACCACTAGCTCATCAAGAAAGTCATTCCGACATCGTTTTGTTTGAGTCTACATTTGTTTTTCAACCCCGTATACAGCAGCCGCCGCCGACATGTATTGCTTCAAGTGCCCCACCGCCAGTGACCACGACTTCAAAAATTGCCCCCAAAGGAGATGTGGGAATAGATGCCCGGAGTCTATCGGGTCCCATTGGGGGCCAGATTGCCCCTATCCCTGTAGTCAGTGCCAGGAGCAAGGGCACTATTTAAGGACATGCCCCCTCAACCAGAATTCACAACGTAAGTATACTAGAACATATTTTTTTCCCCGCGTTGTTAAGATGTTGTTTCGTTTGAAACCGTAAATTGTGCATATGTATGCGATGAAATAAATAATATATATTACCCATGGATTGTATTACATGTACTTATACCTATTTTATTATTCAGGTTCTCCTGCTCAATCCCCGCGAAAAAGCCCTGGATCTCAAACTGCCGGAACGCCTTCTCCTGGGAAGGCTAACTCGACGTGCTACAACTGCTATGGGGTTGGGCACTTCGCTGGTCAATGTCCAGAGAAGTGCCGGATATGCGGGGAGACGACGCATTCGTCGTACATATGCCCCATCAGATTGGGGAAACAGGTGCCACAGGTGTCCTCTCCTCCCAGTAAAATGTTTACCACCAGGGGGACCCAGACGGACAAACCCTGTATGGGTTCCAAAACATACAGGAGGAGGCACCTGAAGAGAGCGCTCCCCATGGTGGAGAGCGACGAGGATGATGCCCCCAGTCGCGCTACGATGTCCAGGTTGACAAGTGCTGGTAGTCAAGACGTCGCATGGGACGTGCACGGCCAGCCTGACCCCTACCCCTCTCAATCTCCAGAACCCTTGGCCATTCTGGACATTGAGAGTAGCGATTAAATAAATAAATCGACTTATTATGTGTAAACAATTGTTGTGTTTTTATTTTTCGTTTTTGCTTAAACCTAGATAGTTGAAGACTGCTATTAGTGCATTCGAAAAGCAGTATACCACTCCCTCTGTTCTTTAGTTCCAGCTTGCGTGGCAGGTTTCACCGTAAGCCATATCGCTCATATAGCAACTATGGTCTCTCCTTGCATTAATATCACCAGTAGTGATATATGTGATACACTCATGAAAAGCACTGTTAAAACCCTACACCTATAACATGACCACATATCCAAAAACAAAATGTCAGTTGGTTAATTTTGAGAATATAGCAAACCTACTCATGAACATGTGTTATACCCTTGTGCGAAAATAAATGTTTCTATATACAAGGGGTGAATGTACACTTGCGACAGCCTATATGTTAGAATAATTCAAAGAGGTATGACATATTGACTTATCACTCGAGAAAATGAAATTATGAACAGTAGAACGTATTTTAGTCTGCTTCATCGTATTATTTCAGAGCAGTACCTCCATCTTTGCTTCGATAATTCCAGCCGATGGTGTCAGGTTTCACTACAATGCATAGTCCGCCCGCGGTATTGCGGGGGTATCTCCCTGCAATAATACTAGCAGGCGTTATATATGTAAAATACTCTTGAAAACCGTGTTAACATGTCATTCTTTTTTTTAAACACAACCTTTTTTTTTTTTAAACAAATATGTAAGTTGGTAAATTTTGTGAATAGAGTAACGCGTGTTTGTGAGAAAATACTCCATACGCGCGTGCTCTGTAAGCGCTCAGAGCTGTGGGAAAAACCTGCATGTGTTACAATCCGTATGTTGGAATTAATCATTAAAATAATCTCATGTTCTTAATTTCATTTTGTGCATCATTAATAGGGTATAAATACATCGTTGTGGCAATCTTTTAAAACAATACATGTGTACAAAGATAATGAGATGGTATTTGCAATGTTTTAAACTAAACTAAAATAAATAGATTGTAAGTGTGATTGTAGGGATTAAGTGCGTATATTGTGAAATTCGTAGCAACTTTTACATATTTTCATCCATGTTTCTCATATATACTGGAGAAATGAAATTAAGGTCCACTTTCAACGTAGTCTATTTGGAAATAATACTATTTTTGGAAAATATTTTCTTATGTTCTTCATTTTCATTCTGTTTTAGATTAAACATATCTTGTTCCGACAATAGTCTAATTTGACATTATTGAGGGGGGAAAAAAACGATACTTATGTACAAAAGATGTACGAGGTGGTGTTTGAAAATTCTCTATGTATACATTTTTGAAAGAGAGCACTTATTGTAATTGCAAGGAGCATAATGAACCCCTTTGAAAATTCGCTGTATGTACACTTGTGACGGGTTAACAAAAGATAATTGCGGGCAGTTAAGTATGAATGCCTTCGCTCACAATGGGTTACATCATCCATTGTCCAGTGGGTCGGCCAGGGTCCGGGTACAGGCATCGGGAATATCGACGAACAATAGGATTACGTAATTCTTCTGTTCGTCGCTGCCGGTACCGTACAACTACTTCGGTACACAGACTAATAGGTAGCATCAAAGGTGAGACTAAATTAGTTCCAGGTCTATAATGGATCACTCTTCGACATTGTATTCGGATTACCCATGTTCTCCCATCATGGTTACTTTGTGTTCTTTGATAAGGCAGGTCAATAAGGTGATACTGTACCTTGCTTAAACGACTTGATCTCTAATCTGACGGTCTAGCCAAGTTTGCATTGTACTTATATTTTAAAGTAAATTGCTGGGCATCATTGAAAGCGATGTTCACCTTTGCAGTGATGATAGGGTTTCAATAAACGAAATAATTCAAGATGACTATAACAGTTTGTTGAGCACTGATAGACTCCTAGACCATGCCTCATTAAGGATTAATATATTATTAATAAAGTATCATGGTAGACAGACTTGTCTGGTTAGATTGATTGGTTATCAATACTTCGACTTATTGCAGTAGATTGAGATATGCGATATAAATTATGTATATGTTTAAAACAAACAATTACCTTATTGTCACATGTAATTTTATAAAATATAGAATGTAAAATATACAAGGAGCAGATGGCATAACTGCATGTCAGGGTCATTTACATATGCTGCTAATTGAAGTGAGTGAGTGAGTTATTGTTTAACGCCTCTTCGGCAGTATCGCAGCCATTAGCAGATAGAGATATTTTATTTAATTAAAGAATGTTATATATCAATACAAGATAGTAAAAGAAAGGAAGGCCATAAAAAGATCAGCAAAATATCACAAGGTTAAATATAAGCCAAAAATAAAAAATATGTATTGCCTTTCAAAAGTCGAAAACACGATGGGCACCGAAGTGAATAAAAATTGTATCCATTGAGATGTTAGCGTATAATGTTTCCCTGATTGGTACAATGTTACAGCACTCGCATAAAATGTGTTTTACAGTAAGAGATTTATAACCTAAATGTTGTTGTATAGTAGTTTTATATATTAAGTAGTCTGTAAATAATAGTGGATAGGAAAAATAACACGCATGACGTACAATATAAAAAGAAACTAATACTTCTTGGCAGAAACGGTTCATAGATGTAAACGCTGTTGCTATCTAACGGCGAAATGCTTCTCGTCTTTGTAAATGCCATGTACCTAACACTGTCGCTCTATATCAACGATTTGAATTTGACACGTGTTAGGCGTGATATTTTGGGTCTTCGACAAAGAAGTACAGGTAGTTTAGGTAATTTTTTTATCTTTATTTCTGTTGGACTTCCTATTAAAGCTGATAGGCCACTTCCATGTTTGAGAAATGAAAAAGTGTTCTGACTGTTGAATTTTAGATATGATCATATTAGTATTGACAGATGGCTTGGGATTGGAATATATTGTATGGTTAATGATGGAAAGTGGTATGTTCTTGTTTGTGCTTATTTGTATGTCACATGGATCTTTTCACTACCAATGAGTATTATAATAACATTTAACTTACAAATTTGAACAATATTTGTTTTATATACAGTTAGAGAAAATAGGAAATGAATAATGACTGCACATTCGAAATAAAAGTGAGTCGTGGAATGAATATATTGTTTGATATGGTCAATGTTATAGAAGGGATTAAGGTGAAACATCGGTGAAAACGGCTGCAGTAAGATCAAGGGTCCCCTTTAGAGTTGTATTTTATCAGAATCAATGAAGCAAGATGACTGCTTTGAACATAATGAAATCAAGGACCTGGCTGCAGCAGATAAAAGACCAACATCGAGTACTTTCGTCTTTAACAAAAGGCATCAAGAGGCTTGTGAATGAAATGGATCGTGAGAGACATGTGCATATGCCTCGAAGAGGACTGATCAGAGGTCGAAGAAAGCCGCCATGTTATATGCAAAGGATCCCACGCAAACAAGTTTAAAATGATGATTCTTGTGTGACTTGAATTGCAATACATCAATACTAAACGTCAATACCTTAGTTAAATATATTGTTCATAATTAAGTATCAGTCCTGAAATACTAGATGCAAATAATCTGTAAAAACAGTACCAACAAATGGTGTGATGTTGATATTGTCATTGTCAATAATATCCAGATATTGCCATTGTCAATAATATCCATTTCTGACAATTTCATGCACAACGCGAATATACTGTGTTGATTTATATATCGATATATCGAATTGTTGATATTAATAAAAGTATAAATAGATGCATATATTCTCCTTTTACAATATAGCAGAAAGAATATGTTAAAACCTTAAAGTAACCATTGTTTTTAAAATTGTATAAAGGCAGAGAACAAATATGATGAGGTGAAATAAATATTATCTCGCTCTGTATCCAATATCTGTAAAAATAACTACCGCAACAACCACCGACACGGTATAAGCATTCTAATTTGACATTTGGTTCAGAAGGGGATGAAACTCATTTCATAAATCACCTACAAAACTTCTGTCTACATTGGGGAACCAAGACTTGTTATCATGAAACCAATCAATATCCAAGAACATTCCCCCTTTTGTCTGACCATCATCAAAGGTGACATTACAAACTCCGGGATCCTTACGGAGCCATTCTTAGCACGTGTTGTTTGAATTATTTAGTTTCTCCATGCAAAGGGTTACTTTGAGTTTACGGAGAGTTTTGGTTGAACCAAGTCAATACTGTGATGCTATATCGAGTTGAATGATGTACACTTTAAAGTTTTACTGACTTAACTTGTAAGAATCTAATTAGAGTAGAAACTGAATGTGATAGCATCCATTTTAATCTGATTATATGACAATAATGACAACCATGACATTTGCTGCGCGCCAAAAGGCCATGTTTCATTAATTCCTCATTAGGATATTATTAATAAAGTATTAATGTAGACAAACTTGTCTGCTGTTGTAGGTGGATTATCGCTGGTCCTAAAGTTGAGTTACTGACATATATATAAGGCTGCAGAATACTATAGTATGGACATGGGAAGGTAATCACGCCAATTGTTTACTTCGTGCACTAAACACATATTTTATCCTTTTGATTTGTATTCGACATTGAAACATTGGGAACATGTTCTGGCAATATCATATTATTGTTTTCCAAGAATTAACAAACATAATAACTGTGCGCTAATGATGTTTGTTAAAAACATAAAGTATGGCAAGCGCGTATGTTATTAAAGTACCTGACATCTACCTGTTTGTGATATTCTGCATTCTTGTTAAATGTTAATGATAATTTCATGTAATGAGTAATTCTATAAAGAAGATCCTTCATTTATTAGACATATATTTCACAAATGAATTTTGTGAGCTCATTTTCACTCTGTTTACAAAGGTATATTTACATCGACAGGTGAATTGTCAAAGAAGGTACACAATGTACAAAAAAGACAAAACGTGTTATCAACATAAATGTAACACCTCAATTTTGATATAAAGGATGTCAGTGATTCCGTCATGGTTTCGAAATCAGAATTGCATGTTGTATGTTTTTCTGATGCATCCATCATTCACTTGCTGACAGAATTGTCGTTCAACTTAGAAAGTGTTTGTGTAAGCGTCACCCTTGTCAGCTGATGTCGAAAACAACATGACGTGTGAGTACCAAACTGCCCCTAATCAAAATAGGGAGGGGAAATAACATTATTTTTGTTGTAAACAGTATAAAACGTTTTAGTCTGTTATGATGTAGACAAATTAAATGCGGACATTATGTGCGGTTTTGTTAATAGATCATAGTTTAAATATATAAATGAAAATTTTGTTTAAAAAAAAATCAATGTCGTTTGTGGTCTAATTTTGGTGCAGACACTTCTTCACGACAGTCATGACAGAAACCAGAGTAAAAAGCTATCACTTTGAATATAATTGACAAGTATTGCATAGTATTAGGGTAGTTCCTAAATATGTTTATTAAATATACCGTTATAAAACAATTACATATGTATTTTCGTCTTATACAAAACAATCACACATTATTTGCAGGAAATATTTCCATAGATGAATTCGACTTCCATGTATTTTATCATTAACGTAAAGATATGAAAATGTTCCAATGGCCTTGTTGAAATTATATTTCAAAAAATTAAACAATACAAAGTGTTTCTTGGTAATATGCAGTGAAACAAATACCAGTGGACAGAACTTGACAAGTCGAGGCAAAAACTTTTTTTACCCATTTCTACCTGAATGTTCTTTATCAAAATCATATCCTATGGAAAGACGGCCAATGAATAATAGATGCTAAACATGAGAAGGAAGGGCAGGAAAATAGACTGATTTGAACTTTCAGAAACAGGTTCTAATTAAGATTTAATTTCAGATAGTAATGTCCTTTGTAGTCTTTTTATTTGATTGACTTTTGTTCCAGTTGAACTTCTTTGTGTCTTTGAACTTCTTGATAATTTGTCATCTGTCATTGTCTTTCAAGTTGTGCCCCAAAAACTCATGTTTGGTCGAAACATGAAATTAAAAAAATTCGTGAAATATTCAGAAACTTTACAGTTTGAAAGGTTTAACATTGTAATGAAGCTTTTCCGTTCCTTTCACTAGTTGGTTAGATACAAACCAATATCAGTTGAGGGTAAATGTAAAACGATGTTGTTATATAGTTCACATTTTGAGCACTTCAGATTGACCATTGACAAACAATATTTCCATGCACATCAAAAAAAATGTTTAAAATTTCTGGGTTTATTTGAATTTATTGACATACAGGTTAAACGGATTAGGCACAAGGTTAACGCTTACTAGGCTTTCCTCTAAATATTACTATGATGCGCGTGGCAAATACATCATCTTCCTTTACAAGACAAAGGCATATTCCGGCCATCCGCTATACGTCCATTTGAGCAGTATGGCTGATGACGACCCGAACCTTTTAAACGTGTTTGAGAAAAATAATTCGAATTCAATAAAGATTATCAACTGAAATGTCACATTACAAAATTAGGTGGCATAGTTCAAACACAATCGGAACACTGCAGTTGTGATATTTAAATACATATCAGTTGAAAGGGCAATGAGGACATAAACAATAATTAACATCATGCAGTTTTAAAACCAAAAATGTCATTCACCTGCATATAACTGTATTCTAAAAGGTAGCTTCCATGGAAACGATGCAATATTTTAATTCCAGAAAGCTGCAAATTGGCGAGATATCTTGAGAAGAACATGGGTAATAACTCTATATGTTGGTAATGTACCTTTCACGGCCTGTGTGTTAAGGAATTTTGACCATGCTGTAGGCCAGACTGACACAAAGATTGAATAACAGATATATATGGAGACGTCGGGGTTTTAACAATGACAATTGTGCCTCAGAGAAATATAAATTTAATTTCTGTGTACATTTCTATATTTGAAATTTTGACGGTAAAAAGTAATGCTGTCTTATGTTTCTGTTATTTCACACTTGTACTTGACATGAAATGAAGCATTTAAATTGCTTGTGTTAACAGATGAATATATGGGTCAATTTAACATCTGTCAAACAGTTAATTTGTATGTAGATAGTTCAAGTATCCAACAGCAAGTATGACCTTTGTTTGATCAACACTGTAGCACTTGTCGCAAGACGTAATGTAATGAAATTAAGCTTCATTAGGTATACTATTTATCTAATAACCCATATCGATTCAAATTACTCATTCAACATGCAACGTAGGTTAAGAAACGCACATAAAGATGAAAGTCGTATGTATCACTTCAAATATGTGTAATATATTTAGCCGACTAACTTATGTAGATTTACGAGCCTGGCATGTGTAACACTAGAAACAGAAGAGGGCACTGACATTTAAAACAAGTAATAACCAATAAACAAATTCATCAGTTAAATATATAAATTAATACTTTTTCCAGCAGCATTCACCACATCAATTTGCATTGGTGTTTCACAAAAGAAACGTCGTAAGGATGAACAAAGCTGTTAAAGGATCAAATCATATAAATGTGTCTACTCTGAATATATTGAAACTAAGTTGCAATTTGCGATTCAGCGTTTTTCTTGTTATCAGTTCTGTATACAAAGCAGGTTTTCTTAACAGACTAATGAACGTACATATGGCATTAATTTCATTCACAATTTGCTATACATTTTTGTCATATAAATAGTGTTTCCGACTAATTGCGATTATATATATATAACAAGTGGTATTATTTTATTCAGTATTTATTGTTTCAAAGTCGGAATAAACTCATGCATTTATTATGATAATACTTGGAATAAAATTTATGAAGGATAAAACACAATTCAACCTAGGACATCGTGTTTCTTTTACCTCGTCATTGCCTGAAAATTGCACTCTTCTTCAAAGACGATTCACTCATATACACCATATAATGGTAAATTAGTTTATTGTGATCACAGGGGCTTATATTGTCGAAGGGCTAGCGAATAAAAAGCATATGAAGTTGACGATACAGCTCCCTTATACTAGAGTACAGGGATGTAACGAGGTCAACAACCCATATCCGTTTGAAATGTTGTAATCGTGATGGACGGAACAGGGTCTACAGACGAGCTCGTGAACGTTACGCTCTTAACTGCGTGCGTCAGGTGGACAGATTCGGCGGAGGCAGCGTTATGATGTGGGCTGCCATATCCTACACCAACCGCACTGATCTGGTCCACGTCCAAAGAAACCTGACGGCCGTACGCTACCGGGATACGATTTTACAGCCACACCTGCCAGTTATCGACGTCCAACGTCACTTGTTTCAGCAAGACAACGCACGACCGCACACAGCACGTGTAACAATGTTCTTCCCTGGCCTTCTCGTTCGCCGGATCTTAATCCAATAGAACACCTATGGGATGAACTTGATCGTAGTCTACGACAACGTCAACGTCAGCCCCAAACTCTCCAAGAAGTGGCTGCATTTCTTCAGGAGGAGTGGAGGAGGATTCCTCAGCTGGTTATCCAATTTTTGATTCGCTCCATGACAAGGCGGGTGAGAACTGTTATTGGAGCACGTGGTGGACACAATAGGTACTGACACTTGGAGAGAATTATGCGAAAAACGTGATTGTTCTGCCACATGTCAATAATGACTGTAAGCCAAAGACATTCCCTTCTCCTGTACACATGTGAAAATTCTTAATGAACGGAGCATTTGTTCATGAGTTTTTTTATGTTTGAAATACATACAAATTTCTTTATAAAATTGGCCTATGCGGTTTTTTTTTGTATAGTATATGATAAAATCGCTTAAAATATCCTGTCAGACATTTTGATCGATTTGACTGCAAAATGTCAAGAAACTATTTAAAATGTATTATTTTCCTTTAAAAAATCAACACATTACTTAAATAAACTTACGTAAATAACTTACAAACTAATTCATCTTTTGGTATAAACTATCTGCAGATATTTTGTTAACTGTTTTAATTGTGAATAATTATGGATGAGAAATATATTTAATTAAGGTGAAATCTTTCAAATTTGGGATTTCCCAAAATTTATTAAGTTGCATGAAAATCACAACAGCTCTTAACACCCTTCAATCACTTAATATCTTGAACCAGTAATTAGATATATGTATCTCGATCAAACTTCCATTGATCAACTAGTACATAACCATAGTCGCTTCATCAATCTAATTAAACCATGTCAATTATAATTTTGTGTTAGAACACCAAAACGCATTGTCTCCAACTCGGAAATGTGTCAGAAGAACATTTATCAATGCCCTAAGATGGCTTATGTTGAAGTAAAACGTTTCTGTGGTAAAGCTGACTAAGTTTACACAACATGTACTTTGGAAATCCGGGGAGAGAGATAAAACAATATTTTCCCCTAGTGTTATCTGGTGATTTATAACTAACTCATATAGGTTACCTAATGTAAGTACTGAAGATACAATTACATGACCAAAGCATCATCAACCGTCTGTCAGCTAATGGCTGCCTTAACGGTTCATATTTCAGCTTATATGTCGCAGTGTAGAAATGAGTCTATAAGAGTTGAATGTCACTTCGACAGCTTCTACCAAGTTGCACACAGATATATAAACACAGGACAAAACGTGGTGGAATCCGCTTGCCGGATCCTTCCGGATACATGTACCTCCGGATTCTACATGATCTGCCAATATTTCGGGGAATCCTGGAGGATCCGGCAAAGGGATTCAACGACTTTTCGTCCTGTGAAAGACTGTTCATATGATGCCATGATTAATGAGAGATGAATAGATAACGTTCAAATCCACAATTAAACAAGTGTACTCAATGCTTAAAGAATGGTAATATTAATAGCAAATTAATTAGTTATTAAATAAATTCTCCAAAGGAAATGTGGTGTTGTCTGTGACACATAAATCACTGACAGTTATGTAGAGCAGTGTGAAAGGAACTGATAATTGTTAACAGTGACAGTTCTCAGACTTTGAGGGTGTTCCTGTTTGACAAGGACAGGTTTGATCAGAACAAAAGTGCACTTAGCGTGTCTGTATGTCTGTCTGTCTGTTTAGGATAAATCACTGTTCAGCTATCACGACATTAGATAAAGTATAAAAGCACGAGCCAATGGCAGTTCCTTTCTAAGAGCAGATTAATATATTGTGTATTTCATTCCAAACTGAATAGGAAGCAAATGTTTGTTTGTGAACCAAACACAGCTTCTGTTGACTATCATGTTAATAACAATTAGTCAATTCAATGATCAAATTCAGAACAAAGACTTAAAAAATAGATAACAATGCAGAGCTCGAGAGATGCTCAAAGAAGACTTGCAATTTTAGGAATATGATAAAGTAATGTGAAATGACAACACAATCTTCGAAGGATACAGTTTCAACACTGTTATATCATGCATGTTTTTGCGTTTACGTGATGAGTTATGTTCCGTCTTATTTATTTGACAAAAGTTTAAATGTCATTCAATGTCTGTTTCTTTGCAACATAGGTTTTTAGGTTTTATTCTCTAATCAGGACTTTCTGCTCAATCTTATGGATACCGTATGTTCGGAATCACAACAGATAATTGAATAGTTATCGACCATTTGCTCTCAGGCTTGATAAAGTGTTCTAAGAGTGTAATGTAAGATGTGATCAGAATTGTGTTAACAGTCAGCGTCGGAGTGGATTGACTAAGTGCTTTGTGAACATACGATGTTGTATCTTTTGTGTATTTGCTAACATGATTTTGGCGTATACAACTGATATACAGACCGACAGACAGATTCATATGGGTCACATGGCCTATGTTACACTGTAATTGACAGTATAAACTAAGTCACGTGTTTCTAAATTTAAATAACTTACACAAATATACAGAAGAATGCGCTCGTAAAATACGATAATGATCAAAAGTAAAGAAAACATGTTGTTCATTTTCAATGCACCCCTCATTACAATATTTACATTTACAATGTTGAACATCTAATGGATATTTACGTAAAAACTGCACATTGAAATTGAATTGTGTAAGCTAATCCTATATTTACAAAATGCTCTTCTAAGAGATTTATCATTAACAGAAAAACATATTTTTCAACATTTAGCAAATAGTTAACATTAGAATAGTGAGATCAGTATGTAGAAGCACATATTTTTGCATACCAATTTTGTGAAGCAATGTTTTTTAGTCTTTCCTTAAATTGATACAGAAATATAGTAAAATCGCCAACATATTGGCAGTTCCAAACATAAGTAAAACCATTAACATATAAACACATTTTGACATCAGACACCCAACTATGCTTACCTTGCTCATCCAATCTTTTAAGAACATTATAACATTGTAAGGCATATCTATTTGCTTCCATGCGCAATCATTTTAACCAATTCCTTATAGCTCTCATTTGGCTCCTACAACTGATATACGTATTTTAGTGAATCAAAACGTCAGAGCATGTGACTCTCAAGGTGCCATATATTTACAAACTTATGTAAGACGTTGTATATCAATATATTTGGCAAATACATTTAAAAAGTTGAACTGGTGACATTACTGACATTACATGAATGCATGTTTTCAATCCATAGATATTCCGAATTACCAACACATTTTTGGTATTAGCATGGATGTTCAATTGCTTTTGTAGCAAGATAATATTCAACGATGACTATCATGACTGCCATCTCTATGACGGTGATTTACTGGTAGACATAACAACACTGTTGTGCACAAAAAGGTTACTAATCCCAGAGAGAAGCTACTCATTAGCCAAAGTTTTGAACATCCATAAAACGGATAAACCAGCATGAAAAGTAAGTGTAATAATGGTGCTACATGTACACCACCAAGTCTGCATCATAGTATTTCACAACTGATGTCAGAGACATTCTTTTAGGCTACATCATTGTATTTCACAACTGATGACATAGACATTCTTCTAGGCTACATCATTGTATTTCACAACTGATGACAGAGACATTCTTCTAGGCTACATCATTGTATTTCACAACTGATGACAGAGACATTCTTCTAGGCTACATCATTGTATTTCACAACTGATGACAGAGACAGTCTTCTAGGCTACATCATTGTATTTCACAACTGATGTCCGAGACATTCTTCTAGGCTACATCTGCTATACTGCTCAGTTTTGTTTATGTAAGTATATGTCTGCATCATATTATTCATGTATCATTTAACTACTGATTTACAGGTATCATAATGAACATTTAGTGACATATTTTAGCTTATAATATGTTTTCTCCCTGGACAGATTTGTAACATGTATGTTAGTGTATCATGAAAATAATGGAATTAAGCATTTTTATGTATCATATTTTTGAATTTTATTTAGGCATCTAATGATTGTCTATTTATTCTCATTTGCTAAGGTCTTTACAAGTGACAGAAATAACGTAATAGTTTGTGTATTAGACTGTTCTCCATGTTGAACCATGTTCTATCTGCATCATTACTGGAGGAAGATTTTACGAGCGCTCTCCTCACCAACATAACTACTAACATGTAGCTTAGTTAAAATGAGATACTCACATCATATCATCCATGATAGATTTGACAACAACATTTCACGAATGTTCTTCTAAGTTTTAATCATTCTCCTCATGAACGACAACAGAAGACAACTGGTCGATAGTTTTGTTCCAAATGAAATGTTATCCATCAGTGTGGTTGCGCAGAAACACTCTGTCTTACATAACTACATTTATACATGAACTATATGGGCTGGTTGTTACCGCGGTGTAACCCCATTTTTAAGATTGAAATTTCTACCAGTGTTATAATACCAAACAACCTTATATTGATATTGGTACCTACAAACATTCGCACACTTCGATGAATTAACCAAATTCTAATGCTAAATATTACAAACTGAATGTTACATTAACTACACATGGACTATGATATCAGCCACGTTTGTAATGTATAACCCATCTGGATAGGGAACACTGCAACTATTATGGCATGTTTTATAACATTACCACTTCAGTGTACCATTAAAACGGCTGATTGATTTTGTGTTATCAATGTTGAGGAAACATCACAAACTGAAGCATCTACCAACCACCTATGTACATGGAACCCCTAAAATGATTTCTGAATTTAAATTTATTTTAAGTGATACAGTGCCTACTTGTCAGACTTAACATGTTTTCTGCTTTTTAGATTTTACATGGTCAAACGGTACTATGATTAACCCGAAACGGGCAGTTTTACATTCACAGTATAATGAACACGATTTAAGTTTATGCAAATTAATTTATTTTGCTGTATCATTTGGTAGTGCATTAATGTACCAATAATAATGTCATGGTATAAGGTAACACTAACTTTCATAAAGAATAGTTTCTCGAGTCTGCATGTTACACTGGATTGCAAATAAAATCCTCTCCTATATAAGATAATAATGATTTATATATATTCATATATTCAAAAATACCATTCGTGTATCTAACACTTCAATGTGATTTGTGAAATTTTATTTTCAACATATTGGCAAATCCTTAGTAAATAATAGCACACTGTTCTTGAAGGGCAGTAGCACAATTTCTCGCTGAAATAACTCGATGAAATGTATTTAAAAAATAATGTCACCAATAGTAAACCACCCATCTGTCTTCGGAAAATCAAGTTAAAAATAAGTGTACATGGTTCCATTAAGTCATGGGAATCGTTTTTGTCAATTCGAGATAATAAAATGTGTTCGCATCAAAATGGCCGCCATGCAAGGTTTGCTTTATACGCAACACTTTTATAACCACTACGGATAACTGGTTTGTATAATAAGTAAATAAGTGTTATCAATGGCCAAGTAATCCTTCTGAATCAATTAAGTGAGTTCTGAAACAAATGCACATTGTTCAGTTAAGCCATTCGAGTCCATTTCCCATCGATCGAGCAGTGTTCATAATAAATGGCCGTTCGCAGGTTGTTCAAGTGATCTGACTGATGAACCGATACCTAAACACTCAGAGTAGAGTTTTAAATATGATACAATGATGGAATGGTTAACAACCTTGCTGTCTGAACTCTCAAATCGCATTTGACCTACAAATCTACTTTTCACAGTGAAAATTTCCACAAAAGTGGCCACATCAATTTCTTTCAACGCGAATTATCGTTTCCTATGGATATGGCTTATTGGGTCCTGTAATGTAACATTATATTATATACACTTTAATAATAAATGGCACATTTGAGAAAAAATAATACGCAAAAAACTACAGCGCCTTTAACCTGTCACGAAAGTAGATGATTGCAGTCAATGATTGAAAACTATTTCTTTGTATGTACTGCAGGATCCGGACAGATCTGAAAATAAGTAATCCCATATCAAGACAATTTAGTATTTGCAGTAAAGTTCCTTATAAAAAAACTATATTTTTCAAAGAATGATTAATATATTTAGTTGATAAATTTGTCAACTGATTTAAAATAACATCCCTATTAATTCGTTTCAGATGTAATGTTTGCCCTCTTTCATCTTAATTCTGAGAGAACACTGACAAAGCTGATAAGAAAGTCAATAGTGATATGTTTTAAGGAATTTTCAATAAAAGCCTACTCCACAAGATGGGATAAAGATTAGAGAACACTGGAAAAGCTGATAAGAAAGTCAATAGTGATATGTTAGGAATAGGAATTTGCAATAAAAGCATACTCCACAAGATGGGATAAAAATATAATCCGTGTTTTTAGTTGAAACCCTTTATGGTGTATGGTTTTGTGTGATTAATTGTTTTTATGTTCATCTTCTTTTGTAGTCATTATAAATAGTATCATAAAACGTGTGATTATAACCAGTTACTAATGATAGAACAATGAGATACTAGGAACTTACTTTTCTGAAATATCACAATTGACACTAACATTTAGTTAATTCCTTCTCCGGTTTTGCTTTATGTCGATTTTATCAATGGATATATTGTACATGTACTGATCATTGATATTTCTGTCATAAAATGACAACGGGCCAATATCACAATCAAATTTGATCGCCCTTAAAACATTAACCACTTAAGTTTATACAGATTCTGTGTACATAGGATAGTCTTACTACATGAGGAAAGTCAATGTTCATAATAAATGAAATACCGGTATGTAGAACATGATTATTTACCTAAATCATGGCGTTAAAGGTTCCGAACGCAAGTTCTCAAGGTATTAAATGCACGTGGATGTTCAAAACTTGCATAATCTAAGAGACAACCAGGACAACTACAGAATGAATTCCTTTATTCAGTCTGACAAACATCAATACCCAAATCGATTATGTCTGACACATGTAATATTACAAGCAAATTGTTATCAATTCGTTATTTACATTTTGTGAACTCATTTCTTTGTATTACAAATATGAATAAAGTCATAAAATTCAAAGAAATATAAGGACAAATGTGGACTCAAAATGAAATACCTGTCAAATTCCCCTCCCAGACAGACTAATGAGCCGGAAATAAGAACGACCTTTCGTTGACTGACTCATTACATTTTGGAGACTATTGTAAGTGACACTGTAAACTACTAAGTGATAAGTATCAAGGTGTTAACAGGTGTTGTCAATCTATTTGGTATGAAATATGAAATGTAAAGTGAATATGAATGTAATGAGTTGTTGTAAAATGAATGGACAGGTTCTGTGAAAAGAATATATGCATTCTTACAAGTAAAGACACACAAAAAGACATGCTGGTGAGTGTTCAGATTGTTCAGATATTTGGCACTTTATTGTATATATCGCTATATTAACCACATTGCATAATCCTAGATCATTGTAAGGTCTACCGCAATAACAAAGATATAGATTTATTGTTTCTTATCCAGGTATTGAACATAACTACACATGCAACATTTATATGTTAACTGAACATATTCAATATGATCTTCTATCTGTTCATGACCTGCTGATAGTGTACTACAGCTTCCCAAAGCGCAATGATCAATGGTAACACACTTCTCAAATTGAAACATCCATTGAATCCTACATTAAGAATGGTTATACTTAAAGTTAAAGATACATAATGTTGATGGAAACATTTGCGGTTAAATACACTTTCTCATTATTTAAATTAGGAAGACATAACCACCAATATTTGATATATAAAAATTATAAACATGGATTAAAGGAACCCATTGTAACTTCAATATAATGCCATATTGAAACTGCATTATATTTGCAGATATCGATACAAAAAATCAAACAACTCATAACTTAGAAAGTTGACAGATAATATTGCCAAACAAATATTCATCCTAGTGAAACGCAGCGAATTAATTCTTTGATGTTTTAAACTGTCATTCCTTACTGCAAATGTAATTTGATTTCAATGTTGATTATTCTCAAAGGTGAATACAAAACATGTTTAAAAGAAAAGTTAATTTGATTAAGAAATTGATGTCCCACTCAAGACCTAAGTTGCATGTACCTGTACAGATATCAAGCTACGAAACCTTCCTTTGGTTCTTCCACAATGGTACATGTCTTTCTAAACAATAATTCTTTATTTCAATATTTGCATTGAAAATGAGACTGAAGGATACACAATTTAATCTATCGAGTTAGCTAGAAGTGAAAACATTTGCAACAATTCATGACACTTTTTCTACTGTACAGAGCTGTAGAAGCTCTATATTCATTCAATCTATACAAACCAATAATCCTCACGAATTAAATCAATTTCACTCTTCAAATGTGTAGTCATAACCTTTTATTGGTCACATCAAAGGAAACTATCATTCCTTATGACTAACTAGCACAAATGCAGAATCATATATAGAAATGTTTATGCAGTGACATTCATTTATGATTTTGATGTTACTGTACTCATCACATTTCTTTAAGAGGCATAACTCATAACATGTTTGAGTTAAGTAGGCAAATATAGAATTATACTCTCGGAAATTGAGATTACCTGAATAAAGCAAAACATATAACTGTTTCATTAACCCGGTGGCGAACACTGGACAATTATCTAAAACATAATATTACATTTCTTCTCATCAGATATGTTACGAGTTTTTATTTTTGTCTTGATATGGGTGCTAAGGAGCTAGTGTACATGGTTACAAAAAGACATGTACATTTCTGATATTCCACCATATTGACCATGTTCCTTATTAAAAAAAGAAAACGAATTATTGTTTAAGAAAACTTGATTATTTGATAATGATTCCAGCACCAAGTGCATAAATGGAGAGTTTGCTGATAATATAGATTACGATGACACTTTTTTCTGACTGAAACAGTTGTACTGTTCCTGAATGATGTGTTTACAATTATTTGTAAGAATAGGATATGCAGAAGTAACTTATTTTGACATTGATAATAATGAACGCACAGACCAGTTTGATAAAACAGTGCTCATTGAGAGCTGAAAGCAAATCTGTCTTGCGAGGTGAAAAATGGTAATTACCTTCAGGAATGCAACGATCCCGTTACTGACATGTGCCGTAACAAGGGCGACAAGACAGATCTGTCGGACGATGAGACTAATTAAATTCTAAAAGAGCATCTTGAAGACTAAAAGGTTGAGAGCAGCTGTAGAAAGCTGAGCAGTTCATGTAAGAAACTCACAATACTCTAGTTAAATCTTACTGAAACGAATCCCGTTTCAGGCCATACATAACGGATAATACGTTGTATTTATAATACAACGTATTATCCGTTATGTATGGCCTTAAGAGGCTGTGTAGCTGAAAGCGCTCGCCAGTAAAATGGATGATTTCTACTTCTAAATCCATTATTTTTTCCATATTTACTACCTGAGAGTTAGACAATCTTCCGATTGTGAACTTTATGTGTATATATATATATATATATATATATATATATATATATATATATATATATATATATATATATATACTGAAAATGTCATATATGATCAAGTATTTTCAAACTTTTTTTTTAACGAACAAGTGACTTTGCTTGCCTTATTTATACATTCAAATCGTTTATGATAATCATGGATAATATGTGGTCGTGTGAACAGTTATTCATTATAGAAGTGTGTTGGAGTACTTATGTTTGACAAGCAAATGATACTTTAACACTAATTAGTGAATGTCATTAAGAGTTGTTTCCCTCTTCAGACCTGTCCAATGAATATGTTTGCACCAATCATGTTGAGAAATATGAGAGAATTCGTCTAGACTTTGGGAAATGTGGATAAACAACAAAGCTGTTGATGTTAATATTTCCATTTAAAAATCGTTTATTGTTCCTTGTTCGCTGATGATGAGAACTTAGTCGTATACATATGAAAAGTGAAATATACAAATTCTTTACCGTTGTTGACAATAGCCCAAATGACAATACATTTATTGTTTCCTAATTAATTGCTTAGATTAATTAGACAACCAGGCAGAATTTGATTTCAAACAAGTTCGGTTTTATAACACTACGACATCAAAGGTTTTAATTGATTTAGGAAAACGTTGTTTTTTTGCCAGACTATAAAATTGTCTGAAGCCTATAATCAATTATTAGTCGGTCAGTGGATATATTATTAAGTAATTCCGCAAATATACGCCTACTAGAATATTCAGCATACAAAACAAGTTCACCAAGTCACAATTATCATAGTATAGATATATATATATATTCAAAAGTTAAAAAAAACACAGAGCCATTCTTCCTCCAACATGTTTCATTGGTATCATTGGGGAGTATGACAGTTGTGACGTTACGCTATCACAATGATAGTGACGTAACAATGGTATAACGTCATAATACAGCAAGCGGTAGAGTGGACTCATTGTACATGTAGGCCCAACAGAGTAAGTAATGTATAACATAATTACATTATTAAACATTAAGTTTGGATCTTAATATTTTAATAAAATAGTCTTATTTGAATTGTCTCATCATTCTATCATTTGTTTCCATTTTGTAAAAAGGAAATATTTTAAATTTAATTTCTTTGTTTATTTTTGCACAGGTGTCCAAGTGCGCATTGAGTGGTATACAACGAGTCTCTGGACATTTTATTTGTTGTTTATGTACCCGGACTCAATGACAATGACATATATAATGTTTTTTGCTGAACAGTCAGTATTGAAGCGCACATAAAATCTCTCTGTTTTGTTCTTAAATTTCACACTCGAACCTTCTTGTAAATATGGACATGTTCCACAATTGCCTCTGTTACATTTGGAATCTCCGTACTCCGGAGGAGTACTGTTTATCTCAAAGTTAGCCTAAGTTAATAGTTGCTTTAAATTTTGGCCTGGCGTTTACTTTTGATAAACTTTACATCATCAACAATTCTACACATTTTTTCATCACACATTAAATTAGGTGTATTTTGTTTTATATTGTGGAAAATATCCGGATTGAGTGGATTATGAGTTGAGACATATGCAATGTCGATTTTTTTCGGATTTTTCTTTCTTCTTTACTTGTAAGAGTTCTTTTCTATCAATGGATAATGCCTTATTAATTCCATCCTCGACGAGAAATGGTGGGTATCCTCTTTTATGTTGTAACACTTTGAGTTCTCCGAGTCTGGTGTTCCTTGTATCTTCATTTGAACAGTTCATGGAGATACGTCTGGATAAGTTGTAGGGGATACTTCTCTTAGTATGTGATGGGTGACATGATGAATAGTCCAAATATTGCTTAGTATCGGTAGGTTTATAATATATGTCCGTTTCTAAACATCCCTCCGATATTTTCACAACAGTATCCAAGAAAGAAAGTTCACTGTCACTTGTTTCCATTGTAAATACAATGTGTTCATTCATGCTATTCAATGTCTTGTGGAATGTATCCAGATGGGTCTCACTAAATGGCCATAATATAAAACAGTCATCTAAAAATCTGCAAATGTGCATATATATACGAATATATATATATAAGAATGTATATAATACAAATTCAAAATGTGACAATTTAAACTTAGTTCTGGTACTTGTAGATATCCAATCATGTCGATTATGAGTTATGATTTAATCTTTGTATAATTGAAGATAAAATGGACTTTTTTGCATATTGTTTTTTTCAAATTTGCCATTTATTATTAAAGTTTATACTATATATTGTTACGTTAGAGGGAAAATCATCTCATATACCCTAAAAGCCGTATCCATAGAAAACAGTTATCCATATTGGGAGAGTATGTTGCGACGTACATGTATAAAGCGACAATTTTGTGGAACTCAATGACCCAACGACTTCAAATTCATTGTGAGAGGTAGATGTGTAGATTTAATGCGATGGTTGACCATTCCCTCGTTGTACAATATTTAAAATTCTGCTCTGAGTGTTTAGGCATCGTTACATCAGTCAGATCAATTTAATGTGAACACCTTAACATGGCCACACCAAGTAATGGACTCGCATGGATTAACCAAACCATGTACATTCGTTTGAAAATTCGTTTCATTGAATCAGGAGAGTGATTTTAGCCATTGGTTACACTTATTATCCTTTTTGTAAGAACACACTATTTCAGTAAAAACGGCGCGTTAATACATATTTCAAGAACCCTCTATCCACACAGTGGTTTGTTAAAGTTTTCAACAAATTGTCTATGTAGTTTATGCTTATTTTGAGATCATGTCAGGAAAGTTAAATGTTCCAAAGTGTGTTTTTTTTGGTAAATATCATTGAAAAAATATATTTATTAAGAGCCATTGAGCATGTTGTTGGAATCAATCATGCCAAAACGTTATAAATGGTGTTATTTCATCGAGAAATACTCACTGTTACCGGGAGTAAAGAGACGACATAAAGATGAAAGTAATGATTTCTGATCGAAACTGGGACAGTGCACCGTGGCTGGCGAACGTCAATTCGTCAAAGGTAATTTTGGAAACAGATAAAAAGACAATTTGGGTCGGTAATGTTTAAGAGTGTGTAAACTTCTGTGCATGTAATTGAGAGGTGTAGTGTCTGTTTCTGCAAACATATGATGCTGGTGCTCTATTGTCATCCATCGAAAACAAGTGATTATTATATAATTGGCGATGGGTACAAATATGCAAGTCGAGTAAAACTATTTATACATAAATCAGCACATGTTGTATTCGGCACTTATGAAAGCCAAATCGGGTATTATGAAAGGTACTCGATGGCTCATTGTTTTATTTTTCTGAATATAATCCCCGTTTGTCTATCTGTCTGTCTTTCTTGCATCACATTCCATTTCTTTAGTTTTGTCTATACGAACACATTGTGTCAAGTAATCGGTTATTAAAAGTAAAAATATCGTATTTCTTAGTAATGTTAACAAAGGGGAGATCTAATGGATGATTTGCACCATAAAGGATTTGATCAAACATAATCGAATTAGGTTACACACAAAACGCTTGCAGCTAAGCTTCTACTTCTTTAAAACCTTTTAATTTTCATTTTGAAATAGTTTGTTATAATTACCTATTTTATATTTTATTCAAATCAGTTTATAGGAAAACCGTTAAGGCAACAATAAATCGTTGTTCAAATTCCAGTAGGAGCTAGATGATTGATTTTGACTTAGTAGCATGAAAATACACACATCTAAACTTCATGTTTAAATAAACAGAGACCGAAGGACCTTTACATCATATCGATAGATAACATTAAATGCATTTATAGGAGGAATACACCTGAAATGAGATGGTTTAAAAGATTTAGATGTTTTGGAGATCTATAAGATTTGAGTAATCGTTTCCAGTTGGTATTTCACTTGAAAGGGGATGTAGCACGTTTTTGGGAAAATGTTATTTTTTTTCAAATTTCCCATTTATAATGATTGTTTATGTCATTTATATTTACTTGAAAGGGTAAAACATCTTATTACACACACCAATTATCCCTAATGGTAATAACGGTGTTGCGTATGAAGCAAAAATTGTATGGCGGCCATTCTATTAACACATTATAACATTTCGAATTCCAAAATGATTTCCATGGCTTTAGCAACCATGTACACTCATTTTTATAACTTGATTTACCGAAGAGGGAAGGGTGTTTTACTATTAGAGACAATATTATCAAATACATTTCATCACCTTATTTGAGCGAAAAAAAACGTGCTACTGTTCATTCAATCCATGTTGCTACCCTTGTTTGCTACTCACTTTGAATAAAATGCACAATATCAATCAAACCTATAATATTTAAAATTTGCTGAGACATTGAAATTCATCTCAAGTACTCTAAAAGTAATTAGTTATGGCCAATAGATATTGATACCAAATTTGAACAAATCAATTGATTATTGACTGTATTATTGTGACGACGAAGACTAATGCATCAACGTTACTACCTTTGAAGTATGATGTTAACAGTGTCTCAAGATATCACCATTTTTTTATATTTTGGATGACACTATGTGTAATATACAGTACACATTGTTGTACTGATATCGGGTCGAGTCCATTGGGTGATTCGAACCAAAAATCTCAGAGTCAGGCACCGATCGCTAACACTGGCTGTACCAACAGATCATCTACTCACCCACCGAAATATCGACTACATCTCATCAAACTTAGGGAAAAAACACACTGGTCCCAAACTAAGACAAAATTTCTTACTTCTTGAATAATCTTTAAAGATGCCACTGGATTGATGTACCAATGCAATCGCCACACATTTTAAATTGAAAATCAAGGAAAATGAAGAAATTGTCTGTGTACAAGTGTTCTTTTAATATAAAGTGATAATAATACCCGTAATGTAATGACAAGTTCACACAGCTATGTCCCTCTTCAACATAGCATGTTTACGTGAGTTCTCTGATTTTAGTTAATTACTCACGTCAGTACGCCCACGAGTCAGTAGTGTGATGACCTCTTTCAATTGACACAGTATATTTCCTTTCACGTACATTTATATCAACTATGATAAGTGTAAGTTAAACCTAAGTGTAACCAGGGTATTAACGGTAACACGACGCCGAATGTGCAGTTCTGTAACTACAAAAGATGTACTCTCTATCATTCGTGTATGTATAGATTGATTTAAATGACAGTTGTAACACAAGATATGTTATGTAAATTCTAGTTTGGCCTCAATTCTGCCATCATAAATTATTGTCATTGAATATTGCTATAGGGTGATGTGTATGTATAGATTGATTTAAATGACAGTTGTAAAACAAGATATGTTATGTAAATTCTAGTTTGGCCTCAATTCTGCCATCATAAATTATTGTCATTGAATATTGCTATAGGGTGATGTGTATGTACAGATTGATTTAAATGACAGTTGTAACACAAGATATGTTATGTTAATTCTAGTTTGGCCTCAATTCTGCCATCATAAATTATTGTCATTGAATATTGCTATAGGGTGATTTCCGCATCTGTTGCTCTGGAGATTGACCGTGTTTCTTGAACAGCAGAGAGACTAAATTAAACTTAAACCTAATGATTGATTAACCAAGAGAATACTTTACTACCGGTTCAGACGAGAGATACTTGTGATGTGATTAATCACAGATCAACTTGTTGAACTTTGTTGAACTCAATTGAAGAATGTTTAAGTTGCATTCCGGAAGTTTGTTCGCCTACTCTTCTAAGTGTATTTATAAGTATACACCTCGTCATAAGTTTTGCGTCAGTGAAAAGACTTTAATGTCAAAGCTGACGTTAAACTCGTGTTTTAACACACGCCATCATCATCATAAGTATTGCACCACCCATTTGAAATTGAAACACAACAAGTGTTGATATTACCAATACATTATCGAATATCCCACATCATATGTGAGCATGACATCAAAAACACACCTTGTTCCGAGCTCAACGTGCATGCATGCTTTGGGCACATTGGTATATGATAAGAGGAACATTCAACCTGAAGTTCTATTCGGAGGTCATGGTGTGGGGGTGTTGTTCCTATGATTGTAAGTTTGACCTTGTTCCCGGTACACTGAGTGGACTGATCTGAATCTGATCCTGGATGGTATGTTATCCCTCATTTCGACAACCACGCTCTCGCTACACGTCCAATCTTCATTGACGATAATGCCAGACCACATCGTACACAAGCCGTTGTTCAGCATCTCCAAAACAATGGCGTTGAGACACTACCGTGGCCAGCCGTAAGTCCAGACATGAATCCAAATGAACATTTGTGGGACATTTTAGCACATAGAGTTATAGCAAGGGAACCTCGAGCGCAAACCCTCCAGGAGTTGACCGAGGCTTTGCATGATGAGTGGCAACATATTTCCCAAAAGACATTCAGTAGTCTGGTGGCAAGCATCTGACGGCGTGTTATCCGAATATGATGGTTACACCAGACATTGAGTTTACTAGTCATTATGTGTAGGATAAAACACGATACAGAGGTTATGCTTGGGATTGTAAAACCCGAGGTAAGAAAGCTGAGGGGAAAGTAAGACCGAAAGCGAAGCTTGAGGTCTTACTTCCCAGAAGCTTTCTTAACGAGGGTTTTCAATCCCAAGAATAACCGAGGTAGAGTGTTTTATCTAACTTAGATACCGTAAAACATAAATGTGAGCGCTTATCGTATATTGAGGTTTTCTTACATCAGAAGTATGAGGGGTAGTGTTTTTTTTAATTTTATAACTGTCAAAAAAAAGTTTTCATTTTATATTTTTTGATTCATAAATGCTGCGTTATAAAGTCTCCCGGACTAGCGTTATACAGAGGCAGAGACAGTGTGACTGTAAATAGAGGAAATCCACACTGTTCTTTCGGCTTCCTCGTTAGCGTGGAGGTAGAGCGTCCGGTTTAAAGCTCAGCGGGCATCGAGTTCGATTCCCGCCATCTACACTCTGAAAAAGTTATCTTTGTATACTTGTTAATTGTTAATTGAGTTGTGAAGAAAAAATCTCACTGTCTTACTGTCAAAAGTAAAAACTTACTTTCACAATAACAACCTCATACGTGGTTATTATCGGAAGAAAAACCGACTGAAATAATAATGAGGGATTATTACGAGAAAACAAGATACCTAGGAAACAATAGACAAAATCCCTGATAGGTTACTAAGGATCTTTAATCTGTTTTTAACATTTCAGTAATGTGCATTTTCTTGCATTTTTGTTGTAACGACCTCAGCAGCCATACTTATTCACCTTATTGTCTCATTGATCTCAGTAGACGTTCGTTTGCTACAATTAAACCTTTAATAACTGCCCAAAATTAGGTCTTGTGTTGTCACTTATGTAACTGTTCAATGTAAAATAGTGTAAGGATGCGGATGAGATGGACATGATTTGTGTGTCACTATTTGCTGTACCAGAAGACTCACATTTTCGACTCCTTCTCCAGAACCACTACACTCTCCAAACTGAAATTTGTGGGGAGGTAGCTTGCACCTAGGGGGTCATATATAGTTTGCACATTTCCTCTCTTAAACCAGTTGACACAGGAACTTAAATTTTAAGAATAACATCTTTGTGGGATGTAGATATTAGTTTGTTCATTTATGGGCGTGGAAGGGCGTCCACCCTCATATCTTTAAACAACTTCTTCCCGAGACCACGTAATGTTAGAAAAGTAAAATTTTGAGAATATGTTCTTTGACGGGTGGAGACTTCGATTTGTTAAGATTCAAGAGTTAAGAGTTTATTAGGTCAAATACCAATACAAATCCACTCATGAATATACCTGTGCATGTGGCGAAGTATATATCTAGACAATAATTAAAAATCGTAATATTATTATTGCCCAAGAGTGAGGATATAAGTAATCAAAATCACGAAAAGCAAACTTTGTTTCTTTCCTTTATTATGTTATAAATATACTTCAACATACTTATACTTTGCAGTAGAACAATACTCAAATATTGTCTACATGTATATATTTTGGACGGATCAAGAGTGCATGGTATTAATTTCGTTATTTCAGTATTACAAAAGGGACATAATTTATCAACGAGATGGATTTAGACACACTCCATCTTCCTTTTTCAACCATAAGTATTTGTGAGATATGAAGATACAATCTAGTTGACAATTCATGACTTCACATTCGGGAATAAATATCTTTAAACAAAACATGAGTGACCCAAATATATCCAAAACCAAGAACATATCTTTCAATAAAGTTTTCAATCCCAGGGTTCTCATCTGAAGTATTCAATAATGCATGGTACATCAATACTATATGTCGATCCGATGAATTTTTTCAAAATTTTAAGCCAACATTATAATAACTGTGACAAGCAGATTAACTTTTAAGTGAAATGTACCCAATTCGCCATATGAGAATGCTGATGGAGTTGACATTTTCACATATAGCATATTTTTAATAAGTTTCCCTTTCAAAAGCTTCAGCTTACATAAAGCCATAAAACTTCACAGCCGCATGGGAGAATAGAAGAAACGGTTGATTGAAGTAATTGATGCGGAATATCTGAAGAGATATACTCACTCCTTTATGACTTATATGAACATTATGCATCTGTTTTATCTAGTGTAATGTATTATTGAGTGTAAGAATATGTAATGGCACACACATGAGTGATAAAGGAACATTTGATATAATAACAGCATCGATGACATTTCGTCAGTTTTGATCTGTTGTCTGGCATGTACGATATGTGTATGCTTGGCATACGTTCCACATAAGAACAATGCGTTGCGCGATTGCAAGGAACACGGTTATGATGCGTGTAATGTGTTGACATTTGTTTTGAGTTCGTTCAGCAAGCGTGCTATGCGCCTGTCACCTACTATTCATATGTGGTTCGGGAGAGCATTTGTTTGGGAGAGCAGCAAATGCTGCGTATTGAGTGCAAACCCATTAATTCTTAATTACGTACGCACTTGACCTATAGAAAATCTTAAGTTGCGTATCATCGTACGCAGCATAGTTTTGAGCATGCCCAAAACTATCATGCGTATAGAAATGGTCTAAGCGTATGCCGACGTACAAGAAACCGCCTAAAACTTATATGATGCCAACGAGCGGTGTATATTGCGTATGGTCGCGTATGAAAGAAATATCCAATATACGCAACTCATAAGGAATGACCATACACAGAATCGAAGTTTCTATGAGTTTTCTATCATTGCTAGTTCTTGGGAAGACCCCCTGTCACGCCAATAAATGCACAAACTAATATATCCATCCAACAAAGATGTTTTTCTTAAGATTAAAGTTCCTATGTCGACTGGTTTTAGAGAGGAAATGTCCAAACATTGATCCCCTAGGTGCAAGCTACCTCCCCACATTTTCAGTTTGGGGAGTGTTGCGGTGCTGGAGAAGAAGTCGAAAATGTGAACCATCTGGTACAGCAAAATAGTGACAAACATATCATGTCCATCTTATACGCATCCCATTCGCATCTCATATCATGACATACGCATTTCATACGCATATCACACGCATCCCATATGCATCTCATATGCTATGGACGCAAACTGTTCGTTTCATGTTTGAAACAAATAAGGAAAAGTACTAAAAATAGAACTTAGTTTTGAGCGTGTCGGTTCGTATACAATATTTGTTATGCGCAACTCATATGCACTTCTTATACGCTAAAGTGTGACAGGGCCCTAATTGATTGGCAATGACTAAATGTATGACATTTTGTTGAAATATGTAAGGCAATCTAGCTTAGATTACTTAGATACAGTTGAGTTGTCAATTTTGCATTCATTTATTATAAATTATCCTTTCCGATTTCTTCTATTTCAGAGTTAATTTAATTCTGATGGAAATTCAAAGTGAAAACAATACGCGTATACACATAACAGAATCAGTTCTGTAAGTAGAAATACATGCTTAATGAAGTTGTACTTGACTAAGAGAGACTATGTGATTGTGGGATCCTACTGCATTCAGACCGTAATGAAGGTGAACTATGTGAATGTATGTCATTGACTAAACCCTGCTCTGACCCTGTTATTCTTTAACATGCCCTTGAAGAATGTAATAGGTCTCTTCATCTGACATCTGACAGATCTGTCTTAGCGCCATTGTTGCCGCAAAGTAAAGTCTATTCTGGATCATTGCTCACTTGTAGCTAATTAAATTTGACAGCTAAACAGGGCGGACTTGCTTTGAGTTCCAACGAGACACTCTTGTCAAATCAACCAATATCTTTGAATGATGTCTTTGAGATCAAATATACTGAAATGTGCATTGCCGATTAATGTTATGCGTTTTTGAAGAAAGGGGGGAACTATTTTATTTCTGAAAGTTGAATTGCTTCTGTTTAAACGATTGTCAAACGAACATTATTGTGTTAAGGTTGACTCTTCTTCAGTATTGCTTTCTCCTATCCGTGTGTGTGGGAGGTGAGGGAATTTTAATGTATGTTTTTTTCTTTCCCACCCTTATTCTATGTATGATTGAAAACTATCCTTGACAAAACAATGGGCTGTTCCTTAGATTATTTTTCATCGATGTGTTACACAATAACACATAATAGAATAGAGAAATCTGCAACAAACTAGCATATATGATAAGGATGAATTGCTAAATCAACATTATTTATTTAAATTTAATATTGAGTATAATGGAAGCAAAATTTTCAGAAATGGTATCACACTAAATACCTTACAGCTTGATTGCTTAGTTATATCAGTCAAAAATTGAGAAAAGGAGTTATAACTTGAATCCCATACATGTATGATTTCAATGTTACATGGCTGTACAATGTCGAATAAACATTAGTGTAGTATGGTCGTGTGGTTTAAATTGCCGAATAAAGCTTATATCAGTCAATAATTCACAAAGTGATTCATTACTTGAAAATCCTTACATCGATTAAAGCCAATTTGAAGTCCTTTTATCTAATGGTAATGAGGAGCAAGTGTGTCAGTGAAGTACATCTCTGAGGTATACAATAGGTTAATACCATATCCAATTTGATGGATTGTGCACCTGAAAAGTGCTTAATAGGAATTCATGTGTCTATTGTTACACAAACAAACACTTTTAAGTCTTAATCAGCAGCAATTTGTCAATGAAGCCTTGCTTTACTTATGTTTGCATGTAGGAGTTTTAGTAACGCTCACAATTCACATTGAACAGTTGTAGCCGACAATAGAGACCCGTTGTGACAGCTTAAAATTATGTTAAATGATAATGATATTGAATATTTAAAGCTTATACTGAACAAGATGTATATTGTACAGGCACAACCGTTCAATTTATAACTTTTACAAAATCATTACTTTCAGCCTAACTTGATTTTATAAATTGATCGTTAAAATTGCAAAACTAAGTTTATGTCACAAATGGTCCAATGGAATAAATTGATACTACGTGTTGGTATGTAAATGATAAACTCATGGGCAAAAGAAACGCTACCACTTTAGATTTGAAATTACGAAAAAAATCAAACTCAACCACATGAAAACACAGCGCCCAAACACAACAATGATTGTTTCATATTGAACTGTAGTATCAAACGCATGATTTTCCCAAATATTCCCAAATTTTGGTTTGCGCCTTTTTCATGCAAAGCAAACAAGAGCCATGCCCGACGGGTACAAAACCAATACGAATTGGTTGTTAGACACCCACTGTGTAAAACAAACATTTGAAGAATGGCAAGATTAACATTACGAGAACGTGAGCGAGCAATCGGAATGATTGAAATGGGAGACACCAACACCCATGTTGCAAGAACGTTTGGCTGTCACTGCACAACTGTCACAAGACTAATGCAGCGTTATCGTCATTCCGGACAGACCTCAGACAAGCCAAGATCAGGCCGACCAAGAGTCACAAGAGTTAAACCAGAGTATCTTAAAACTGAAGAAAGTTTCAAATGATGTTAACTGTATGTGTGAGAAAACGTATTTTAACTACCCCCGAGCCTCAGGGTCTAGTTAAAGGTAAAGTTAACCAATCCCTGATCTCACAAAGTGTCGAAATCGATGTGCATGGAGCCAGTAATCGAGTTCATTTAGGCAACTTCTTTTCGCATGCAAATAAACTAAGAAATGAAGCACAAACGCAAGAGTTCCTGCACAAATTTATTAGCTAACAATCATAGCGATAAAGGTTTATATATAATCATCAATACTGGGACCACATGTCCACATCTCACAAATATCACGAAGTAGCAAGACTAATGAGTTCACATGTCTCAAACGGAAGTCTATATTCAAAATGGCGTACTTCTAACACTTCTGAAAATGATGTTCTATGAGGCAAATAATTATTATATATATATATATATATATTACTAAATCATTATGACAGCGAAGCGAATAAACAGTATCTACGGTTGTGACTGACGAATTACCTGAGACCTGAGTGTGAATATACAAAAACTAACCGGGCCGTAACCAAGGCCCACACATGTGGCCTTCCCAACTGGATGTGTCCAAGCGGATGAAAGACAGTCCTTATATGTGCTAGTGCCTCAGCACTACTTCCGTAGATTCACCCAGCACGAAAGAAAAATAGTCCAACTTGTTTACTCTGCCACCGGAAGTCAAATCGGATAAACACGGACACAGGCCGGGAATATTATATCTTGAACAGGGTGGCCAAGATATGAAATATAATTAATTGCCAGCATCGTCATACACAGGCAAGCACAGGGCAACCGTTCTGATGCAAACGATGTCACACGCATAGGCAAGCAAGCATGATTTCGTCCTTCATTGCATATGACAACAACTGAGTCGATGTGGGAAAATGATATTTCGTTAAAATCTTTTATTTTACAAACACAATTTTGAAGAAACATCAATCTTTTAAACTATAATTCCTATAGGAATTCTTGGACGAAAACTCATTTTGTCATTTCAAAATGTATATTTCTAATCAAAGAGGAGGATAAGATTACATTGGAGCTGCTATGAAATTAATGCCATTACATAATTAATAAAGACTTGTATTTCAAATGATTCAGCAAATATTTAAATCTCCATTCCAACAAAATGTGTTTCGGTTTTCTTACTTTATTGTCTAGTGATACTCCATAAAACGTCTATTTCACTGATTTATGTTCCACGTGAAATGTTAAGTAGATAACATTTCTCTGTATCATGTTTTGAATCACGTTTGCTTTGTTAGATATAAGTATCTGTCATTACAGACGCTGCCAGTATCCGTTAACATTTCTATAATATGTGGCTTTATATTTTCTTTCTCATTAAGGTTCAAATTAATACCTTTGTTATTGTAATGAAATTTACTTTACAAATGACAATTTAATGAAGATGATATAAAATTTTGTCATAAATACACTTTTATTTTTACAAACAATAGCGAAGTGTAGTTTCTAACTGTCTGTTAACTACATGTGGCACCACTATAAATAAATAAAAATATATGTATGTTATGTTAGTTATAATCAAACATAAATATCACAAGAAAGTTGTTCATGCGTAAGCTATATGGCTGTCAACATGGTAATATCCATTCTATCTGTGTTCATTAGTTCTATCAAATTAACTATTTAAATCTAATAACGAAAACGGCATTTCGGATACAGTGCACTCGCTGTACCCAGCGTGATTGAAATAAAACCAATGCAATCCTTCTAAATCAATTACAGTAGTTTCTAGTGAACATATGTCATAACACTTACGCCGACAAGATTGAGTTTAAATCCAAAAATCTATATTTTTACAGATCTGATATCTGTTAGGGATCGTTTCGTATAAGATACACCTCTAATGAAACATTTGAATATTCATATAGAAAAGGAACAGGTATTATGTAGTTGAAGCTAGTACTAGTGAAGTTCCAAGATGCATGCTTATTGATCATCAAATTTCAATGTTCCCCAATGATCACCAGAAGGAATGAAAATGACATTCACTGTTACAAATGACCTTAATGCTACAAATCTGTTTCGTATTAAGAATTGTGCTCACACATTGGATGATCAACGGACACCTTTTCAAAAACAAGTGTTTAATCGATTATAAACATTATAAATGGATGTGCAAGGCCAAATCATCATGAACATTAAATCAACCAATGTCACATCAACTTCATTACACATGTATCCAGAGGTTACTTTGGTCAAATCCAGCTTTGTCTTGTATCAGTTACACATTATCATGATTCGTTGCTAACAGATTATTCTTCGTGAAATCAGTTAAGTTTCTTTCAAATTATACATTCAATCTGTTCCTGTAATTTTCAAAAAGACAACAATTTCTTCATCAGTGACATGCGCCAACGCAAACGGGATTCGCAGTGCAAGGATATCGCGACCAAAAAACTTGACCAAACTGTAAGAGAGGTCACCAAGGAAGATGAGTTCAGTAACGACAATCATCACAGATCGCCGAAAACAACACAGATTTGCTTATTAGTACACTATCAGACCCAACACCATATGTCATGCTGGATGTCCACTCAAATCAGGGCATCACAGTATTTCAGTATTCCTAAAAATCCCAAATTAATATTTTAATGGAACCGTGTATCATTCAAGTTTGAAATGACCAAGAAGCGATTTAATAACATCTGAAAATATTCCAAGAATAATGGACCAGAAAAGCTGGTGTTTAGTTCCAGATGCACACATTATTTTATGATTTTTTCTAATTGATGCAAAATAATATGCTGACAGTTTTAAAGTAATATTATTGCAGCATATTTAAAATGGAGACATTAAGTTATGTCTTGGTGCAGTTAACAATTGACCTTCACCTAAATGATATTGACTTTATTACTTCAGTGTTATCATTTTCAATGTGTTTAAAACTTATGCTGGTCAGATTGTTACAATGTTTTGTATTCATTACTGATAGTACATATATGGCAGGGCAGGGCATATTTGGTAATTGCCACAGGGTTCCTTATAAAAAACATATTTTATGAGACACTAAATAATATAGTAAATTGATATATTTCTCAACTGATTCAAAATAACATCCCTATTAATTTGCTTTAATTTGTTTGCCTTCTTTCAACATGAGTCTGAGAGGACGTTGCAAAATGTTGATAAGAAAGTCAACAGTAATATAATTATCTTTAAGGACTTTATAATTCAAGCATATTCCGCAAGATGAGATAAAAATGTAGCAAGTGTTTATTGTTCAACCTCTTTATGGTGTATAGGTGTGTGTGTGTGTGTTATATTGTTTTGATGGTTATCTTATTTTGTAGTAATTGAAAATAGTATCATAAAACCATTGATTATAACCAGTTACAAATGATTGACGTACTATTTCCAAGGCACTTTCCTTTCTGAAACAGCACAGGTTAATTTTGGCACTAACATTCAATTAAATCCCGTCCAGTTTTATTTTATTTAGTTTTATTATATCCAGAAAGATATAATACATGTACTGATCATTGATATTTCTGTCAGAAAATGACAATGGACTGATATCACAATCCAATTAGACATCCTGTAGCGCTAAAACCATCAGTCAGTTTAAGTTCATGAAGATTCCCCGTGGGATAGAATTACTAAATAAAGAAAGTTAATAGTTATGATTAATGAAATACCACTATATAGAACATAATTATCTAAGTATTTAAAACATAATGTTAAATGTGTCAAACACAAGTTGTCAAAGCACCAGAAACATTTGTGTGAAGAACTTCCGTCATCTAAAAGGCAAGTAGGACAACTACAGAATGAATTAATTACTTCATTAACTTTATTCAGCCGGTAACAAGAAAGGTATATAATATACATGTTAAGTACATTGACTGATCACACTTTATATCATCAGCGCCTATATCAAAGACAATTTATAAGACTAATATTTTTGTGTGATAAACATCAATACCTTAATCGATTATGCCTTACACATATACTATTACAAGTGTCATCAATTCGTTATTTTCATTTTGTGAACTTTTTTTATATGTATTACTAATGCAATTATTACTAATCTGTCAAACCTCCTTTTCAGACAGTCTAATGAGCTGGAAATAAGAATGATCTTTCATTGGCTTAACTCATTACATTTTGGAAAGTATTATAAGTGACACTGTTAACGTCCATGTGATAATTAATCAAGGAACCAGCTTTGTCAATATATTTGGTAAATGTGAATGTAAGGAGTTATTGTAAACATAATGGAAGGTTTTGTGCAAGCAATTTAGCATTCTTACAAGTAAAGATATACACAAATTACAAGAAAATTGATTTAGGGCAGTTGATTGTTAAGGTAGTTGAGATATATATGGCAAAACCACACTTTATTGTATAAAATCGGTATACCAACCACTGTAGATCCTCTGAGGTCATTATAAAGTCTACCGCAATAATAAAGATATAAACTTATTGGTTCTGTATCCAGGTATTGAAGATAACTATACATGCAACACATATATGGTAACCTCACATATTCAAATATGATTTGTTTTATATGTTAATGACCTGCTGATAAAGGTCAACAGCTTCCCAGAAAGCACAGATCAATGTAAACGCACTTCTCAAATTGGCACATCAATTAAATCCAAAATTTAGAATTGTTCTCATTCATTTCAATGGAATAACATTGCCACCAGTATTTGATATCTAATAATTAGAAAAATTAATTAAAGGAACCCATCGCAATTGCAATATAGTGCCATATTGAAACTGTTTTTTTTGCAGATATCGATACAGAAGATGTTGGACCGCTGTTGAAATTAAACAAACAAGCAACTTATAACTTATAATTATAACAAAAGTTATAATATTAATACTAATATTGCCAAACAAATAGTCATCGTATTAAAATGCAGCGAATGAATTTGTTGATGTGTTAAGCTGTCATTCCTTTCCGCAAACGTAATTTGATTTAAGTGTTGATTATTCTCAAAGGTTAATACAAAACATGTATAGAGGAAAAGTTAATTTGATTAGGAACTTTATTTCCCACTCGAGACGTAAGTTACATGTATTCATACAGATATCACACTACGAAACATTCAGTGAATATCCCACAATTTTCATTGTCTGTTTAAACAATAATTCATCATTTCCAGATATGCATTGATAATAAGACTGAAGGATATAACATTTAAAAAATCCTTATCTGTAACCATCGAGTTAGGTAGAAGTAAAACATTAATTATAACTATATAAAAAATAGTGTCTATCATGCAGATTTGAACAAGTTCTATATTCAGTCAATCTATACAAACAAATCACCAATTAAATAAATTCCATTCCTCAAATGTGTAGCCATTTCCTTTTATTGGTCACATCAAAGTAATCATTCATTATGACAAACTAGCACAAATGCATATTAATCATGTATAGAAATGTGTATGCTGTGACGTTTATCTATGATTATGATGTGAATATACTCATAACATGTTAAAGTTAACGTTGGCAAATATAGAATTTTCCTGAAAATAACAAAACATACAACTGTTTCATTTACCCGAGGACGAACAATGATCTAAAAGAGTTTTGATTTTTGTCTTGCTACAGGAGATAAGCAGCTGTGTACATGGCTACAAATAGACAGGTACATGTCTGATAGTCCACAAGCCCGCAGCTGACCATTTAAACGAATAATTGTTTAAGAAAACTTGAATTATTTGATAATGATTCCAGCACCAGGTGCATAAAGGAGAGTTTGCTGGTAGAGGACACTGAGACTCCGATGATACCTGTCCTGAATTATAAATTGACAACTATTTGTAGGAATCGGGTGTCAAATGATAAGCAGTCGTAACCTGTATTGACATTGATACAACCATCCAGAATAGACCTTACTGATATTTGTGGTAACTAGGACGACATGACAGATCGGCCGGAAAATGAGACTACTTAAATTCAAAAAGAGCATTTTGAAGACTAAAAGGTTAGGACCTGATGTGCAAATCTGAGCAGTTTCTGTGAAAAACTGGAAATATTCTAGTCAAACTCAAACAACCTGAAACTCAAATTTAAACTTAAAAGTTCACTTTAACAAATGCTAAAACTGTATATACCTCTTTGAATGAAGCTTTACTGAAAATGTCATTTCATTCATTTAATTGTCAATTCATGTCATGTCAATTCATTCAAATTTTTTTATAATAATCATGGTAGGGAATTTATTGGACCTCGTGTGAAAGTGTCAAAGTATGTATTTATGAAGAAAAAAATAATTTCATATTAAACGAAATGTGCAACACAGCACTTATTCATTATAAAAGTTTGTTGGAGTACTTATGTTTGACAAGCAAATGATATTTTAACACTAATAGTGAATGTCATTAAGAGTTGTTAGTAGTTGTACGGTACCGGCAGCGACGAACAGAAGAATTACGATTCAAACAATAGAATTAGACACTTGTAAAGTTTGTTGATTATTACAATATTTCAAATAGGACATGTAACAGATTTGTATCCATGATGTTGATGTGTACATTATCAAAAAGCTATTGAATACTATTTTCATAATATTGTATTTGACTCTCATACGTCATGAGAGACAACACGTACTGATTAAGTTAAGATAATTTCACTTTACTTGGGTATGCATACCCTATCATCAAACAAATTAATTAAAAGTATTTTACATGTACAGAAGCCAGAACACACACGCCCCATGTATATGCACAATTATTGTTATTTGACCCATTAAACAGTAGTTATTCACATCTGTCATTGTGTCTGATATAGGGAAGTTGACCAATTTGTGCACGTCAGTGTGCGGCTTTCTATCATGAATGGTTACATTCGATGCTATATTGTCACTTTTCTGAATGAAAAAGCAATATATTGTTAATTTTAGCAACAGGTAGTACCTCTCGATGTAATGACACCGTTTACACCTTTTGATATAACATTACTCCAACAACATACTCAGTACCCCTTTAAGCAATAACAGAGCTCGGGGGAATGTGTTCACATAACCAGTAGCCAGTGGTCAACTAGTGCTCTTATTTTAGATATTAGAAATATGGGGTGGCTCAATGTTTACAGCATCGTGAAGCAAGTGAATTAATAGTCTATAGTTTTCATATATTTTGGACTGACATACATGTGGATCAAAATCGTTTTGAGGAAATAATAAATTGATGAACTGACGGCATCCATATCCGTCTTGTGTAAGATCGATTTATTACCGCTCAAGACATTCCATTTAAAGAAACATTTAAAATCAAAATGCGTTTCCTACTGAATGTTATTTTATTTAGGACACATTTTTAAAAATGAAAAGCATCGATCTTTACACACATATGAAAAGGAACGGAAGTGGTTATCAGATCTGAATGATTATATTTATCATTGTTTGAGTCTCTCCGTCCCATTTTAAGACATTCGACAGTGTACACGTTGATAGAAACGACTACCAAAATCAAAACTGGATTCATGGACTTGTGAAGTATATCTTCTATGAAAGTGAAATACATAGTATGATATTGGATACGCCTAATTGCTTATCAAATAGTGAAGTACAGACTTTTAGCGAAGATAACCATTTTACCCAAGCTGAACGGTTAAGCCTACCAACAATATTGAGATGCAAAGTCGGGGATCTTGATCGAAAGCAGGAAAATAGACAATGGCTGACACGTGTCATTTAGAAAATGAGAAAAAAATATTTACTTATAAGTGAACAATGTGACAATACGAAATTCAATTTTCAACAGGAACCTATTTGGTCTTTAAGAGAATTATGCCTTAAATAGAGATTACTATTTTGTTTGTTTTTATGTGGAAAAGAATATCGAGAGGACATACCTCTTTGCTCATAAAGTGATAGTATATGCTTATTGCACAACCCATGTGAAACATGTTACTGCAGGTAATGTGGTGAAGGTTTTATATTTGAAAATGTGATAAAGTTGAACGCACATTCTTTTTAGAAAAATAAGCAATGAGAAGTGAAGCCATGCATTAGCGCTACGAGTGGGGGACCGTTTTTTCAATGGCACAACACAATATTGTTGATTAATTTAATTATACAGTACGTGTTACTTTGATGAATATCCCATCAACTCACATATTTTATTATTTTGAAAAATAAACTAGTGAATACACAGCGTTTTTTTTTATTTTAGGTGTTGCCAGGCAGGCAGTGACAAAATTACCTCTTTAAATGGAGAGTTCTGTCGCCATCTTGGATTTTTTGTATAACGTGAATGAAAATACGCTATATTGTACCTAATTTTACAACTGTTTCATAATAAAAGACATACCCTGACATAGTATTCACATAGTAACAAATAACAAGTCATAAAACTAATAACCAATTTATTGTTAAGCTGCAGCGAAGTTTTCCCCACTTGCAGCGCCGATGAATGGCTTCAGTTCTCATTGCTTTTATCTTTCAACAAACAGCACTTATGTTAATCAAGTTGTGAAGTAGAAAGTCATCAAAATATTACCTTTATTAATATATTTCAATTTGACTGTGTTTTAATAATGTGTTTATAACGTATATGTGTAAACAGGAATATCCTCTCGAATTTCTTTTCAGCAAAAATAAAATACCCCCGATAGTATCCTCCTTTTAACAACAAAACAAACGGTAATGAAAAAGGTTTCAAGTACTTACGTTGGGGGGTACATGTCATCAAACTGTGACCCGTATTTTGCTTGGCAAAGAGCAGGAACAAGACGGTTTTCAATGACCACCCGTCTGAGGGCATTTATTATTGCATTTCCACCGTGAACAATTCTGTAAACCATGCCCTGTAGAGGGGGCATTTCAACCAGTACATGATGATGGAAGTCGGGAGAATTAGATCGAATGACGCACAAATATCTAAAAGAAAATCCTTCTGATGAGTGAATGGTAGGTCGGAGACATGTGTTTTCTTGTACGACAATTGATGGCGATGTGCATATCATGCAATGAAAGTCACCTCTCGCTAATGCAAACAAAGGAACTAATGAAAAGACAGGACGGCCGATAGGCTAGCCAATCAGAGATCAGACCATACGAACGATAGAGTAAGCGCTTTGCGTGTCAAGGGGTGTAACTAGCGAGTCTGAGAGGTAGTCGTTTATAAACACTCGGACACATTGTGATCCCTTTAAAAACACTGTTTTCATAGAATCGAGTTGGTGTCGTAGACAAACAATAGCTGTTATGTCAACAGTGGCAACGGTGTAAGCAGTAAACTTTGACATGCTTTGTTCCACATGTGAGAGACACTTTAAGCAGGGGGGACCTTAATTTCATGTAAAAAATATGCTGATGCTGTACGAACAACATAGTGATCAGCGGAAAGACCAGTTATCTAACAATTTTCATCAAACATCTCCAGGAATCATCAACCAACAACATCGCCAACAACAACAAAAACAAACAACAACGCGCCTCCCACGTTCAGCAACAAACCTCCTCCCGGGGCGTGGTAAACCAGCGACAAACGACATAACAACAGCGGTCAACTACCACTCTCCAACACGACGCTGTTACGACAACACCCTCGCAAACAACAGCACCGGGCAGCTACCACCGGTCCAAACAACGACGACAACAACAACAACAACGGACAACGACACCGACAACAACAACAACAACGACAACAACAACAACGACAACATCATCGTCAACGACATCACCGCAACAGAGGGGCCCCCCAGCCCGCATCAAAACAACGACACGAAACAACGGCAAAACATCGTCGACAACATCAACAACAACGACATCAACATCAACAACAACGGTATCGACATCGGACAATCGTCGATACAGCGACAACCCGTCAACGACAACAAACCCGCTGGCGGGAGGTATCATCAGCAAAGTCGCACGACCGCGACAACAACAACAACAACAACGCCGACGACGACATCGATTTGTACGACTACGAAGCAGCGTAAATCTCGGGACCCGCGCGATAAGAACGGAAAGAAGAAGAAGAACAATAAACGGGAAGACGTGGGTTCCGAGCTGGACAGATTAGTTAGAGAAATATTTAACGAATGAATTAAACGAGCGAGGGAATATTACTCGCTGAAAACAAAACAAAATGAGTCGTGTTGTTTTTTTTAAAAATAAGAAAAAAACAGGTATATAAAGAGTACGAAAACGATGCTCTGTAGTCAGTATATATTTTTACAAAGCCATGGATAGGACCGATATACAACTGCCAGTCATATTTCGATGTTTGATAGCGGGGCCCTCCGGAGCTGGTAAAAGCACATTCGTTAAGAAATTATTAGAAAATGATATAAGAGGTAAATGGCCTCTACTGTCTCGTCTACCCGACAATATAGTGTGGACTTATACCGAATCTCAACCTCTATACTCCGAGATTGCAACGCTGTGTCAGGAAGCTGGAATCGATATTAGATTCGTTAAGAGCATCGTAGAAGCCGAAACGTTTATCAGACCAGAGAATATAAACTGGTTGGTAATAGACGACGCCTCTGGCGATTTAAGCGGTGAGGAAGAGAGGGAATTATTAAGATGGTTCGTTAAACGTTCGCACCATAGACAGACTAGCGTTATATATTTACAGCAAAACGTATTCGCTAGAACTCCTCTGCATCGCACTATCAGTCTTAATTGTACGCACTTGGTCATTTACAAAAATCCCAGAGATAAGACACAAATAGAACATTTAGCAAAACAAATGTTTCCCGGTAAGGGAGGTGTATCGTTTATAAGGGACGCCTATCAAAAGGCCACTTCGGCACCTCACACGTATTTAATGCTCGATATGACCCCAAACACGCCAGACGAACTCAGGGTCCGCGCCAACCTGTTCGATAGAGATTTTGGAGAGATAGACGTTTACGTTTCTAAATAATAGTAATAATTATGAACCCCGCTAGCTCTATGAAATGCGTCCCCTCGCGCGAATTCTATTATATATATTTGGATGCATCTACGGATGTTTCGGACGATTCGGACAGTAGTAGCTCCGAAGAGGATGAACAAGAAGAAGAAAATGTAGAGAAACCTCTTTACAAAACAGAATCGTATCCCGATATCGCTTCATTCCCGTTTATGCCGTTGCCGAAGTCACGTACACAGTCGCTATGACGTGCAAAAATAGAGTTAAACGTAATGCCGATATTTTACATTATCTATGCAGAGCGTCGCCAAAGGTTAGATCCGGGATAATCTCCTGCTTGCCAAAAGATGTTTTAGACGCTTTTAGCGAATTCGATGTAAATATATACGCCGGGAATATACCCCTGACCCCTTCTCAGAAAAGAAAGTTAAACGCGCGCAGGGGTAAACTACAAGCGCTGTGTCAGAAATCTTCCGTTTCAAACGTCGCCAAGAAAAAAGTTTTAACTCAAAAAGGGGGTTTATTACCCTTGCTCATTCCGCTTTTGGCTCCATTAGTCACCAACCTCGTGTCCAAAGTGTTAGGGGGGTAGAATCATGGCGACAAAACTCATACTCGTTCCCGAATCGTCCTACTCGCGTCTAATGGATGCCGGTAATAAATTAGACGCTATGTCTAGAGATGCCTTGTTGAAGCGTAGACGCCTGGACAATTTCACCAACATGACGGATGTGGCCTATACTAGCCATAACAGCCGGGATGATAGTAAGGGTAGTTTAGATAGAAAACTTAAAGAGTACGATAGACTACTCGAGGAGTCGCTAAGATTACAAGAACAGGCTAGACTAGTCGAGGCACGCCCGATAAACGCAAAAATGAATTTTACACCACAACAACTTCCCCCTGAATCTATTGTTAATAGTAACGCGACTGATGAAACTGAGTTTTTTGGCTCTGCCGTATCTTCGCAGTCATCGTCCGACGATGAAAATATAGATCAGACTTTACGTACGGCGGTAATGAATTTACCGAAGACGTATAGAACGCAAGCTAAACGAATAACTGAGTTTATGAAAGAACACCCGGATTTAGTAATACGCTCCAATGGTTCGGTTCGCTTTAAAACCGAGGAAGAAAATAGGGATTTGCTGTCGTCTATATTAAAGGCTCTAGTCAAACCCGGGGGTAAATACGATCAGGACGTACCAGCGGCCAGAACTATAAGTAATCTAATGGATAAAAGTGGTCTACCATCTACAATAGTACGAAACAGACGGTATAGGATAACACCATCGCACGTTCAACCCCAGAGGAGATATTCACCCCTATTCACGCCGCCTCGAGAAGGTCAAACGTCCAGCGATGAAGAACAAACGGTTAAAATCGATTTTTCCAAAGGAAGGAGGAGAAGCAATCAGAAAGACAAATGGCGGACATTCTAAAAAAATTAAGCCTTACTGGGGTAAATGGTTGAATAGAACTTATTACGACACCCGAAAGGGTTACGGATCCAAAAGTACGTTATTTAATACTTTGTTGAAAGCTAAGGCTAAAAGAGGTTCTACCAAGCCGAGTAGCGAGCAGGTTACTTATTGGTTACAAGCCCAGCCGTGTTACACGCTTCATAGACCCTTACGTACAAGAGCTATAAATAGAACTCCTTACAGTTCGACTATATGCCGAAAAGATCAATTGTGGCAAGCCGACCTGTCCGTTTTGAAACAGCAGAGTAAAAGCAACGAAGGTTTCAAATACATCTTGTGCGTTATCGACGTATTCAGTAAATTTGCATGGGTAGAACCTTTGAAAAATAAAACAGCGCAGGCTGTAACCGATGGGATGAAACGAATAATGAACAGGGCTAGCCCGAGAATATTCGATAGTATAATGACGGATAAGGGCGGGGAGTTCGTAAATACAGTCTTTAGAAATTATGTTACAAAATGCTTGGGAAGACACTTTTACACTAGTCAAAATGACGATGTTAAATGCGCCGTAGTAGAACGTTTTCAGAGAACATTAAAAACAAAATTATGGAGGTATTTGGCTACAGTTTCAAATCAGCATTATGTAACACTATTACCGGATATCGTGCGAGGTTACAATAACGCGTATCACAGATCTATAGGGACCGCCCCTAGTAGCGTAAGCAGCGCGCTCGACGAAGCCAGAGTATGGGAATACACCAATCGAAAAGGGAAAGCTATCGAAAAACATCGTAAAATCACGCCTATTTCACCTAAAACTCCCGTTAGGGTAAGTTACAGAAAAGGATTTTTTGGGAAAGGTTACGAAGCAAATTGGAGCAGAGAAATATTTTACGTGGTTACACACGTTAAACACAGATATCCTCTCTCCTATAAAATAAAGGATTATGCTGGAAAGCCGATAAAAGGCACGTTTTACCGAGAGGAGTTACAGATCGTGAGAGAGCCGGAAACGTATGACATTGAAAAAGAATTAAAGCGCAGACGGAATAAGGTCACTGGAGTACGCGAGGTTTTAGTGAGATGGAGAGGTTACCCCAAGGCGTTCGATCAGTGGATACCCTGCGAGAACGCTGCCTGAGGATATTGACAACCATTCCCGCGCAATTAATGTACGCCTTTTTAACTATTTCGCTTTATGTCGCTATTTTGTTAGTGACCCCTCATTCGAACCCTAAAGTTATAAAACAATTCGAAAAACCTCTTAACCAGTTATTCCTGTCAGCGATCGAGGGTAGGTTGCACAATCGCGTCAACGAAACATGGAGTTAACATCCGATTTCTACATTACATTACCGAGCGATTCGAGCCCTCAAACTAGACCCGATAATACTCAACATTCGTTTACAGTCGATCTACCCCACCCTTTGAAAGTGAACAGAAATTCCTGGCAAGTGGGGGTCAGTTCATTGCAAATACACGTCACGTGGAAAAATATAGCCTCCCCTCATAATAGGTTAATCATATCCGTGATTTTACCCTACCGCGTCATTACGCGCACGCGGAAAGAATTATTACGCGAAAGTCAATCTTTTGAAGCCAAAGTCATAGGACCTCTCGATATACCAGAGCGAAATTACACGCTTGGCAGATTAGTCAGTCAGCTAAACCTTATGATAATCGAACAACTCGCGTTATGGAAAAGTGAAATGTCGTTTAACGAAGAATTAGGAAACGGTGAAATTGTAGAGAAAAAATTTTTACTTCCTGAAATTGATGAATATCTGTACTGTCTTAATGACATAGTACACGCTAGAAGCATACTTTATGGGGACGGAGAGAATGTACAAGGCGGTAATGATAAGACTAATATTAGTCTACTGCTATCTCCCCACGTGGCTGACATGTTGGGCTTCACCACCCTCCCAACGATAGACAATCTCTCAATTTTGGATCCGTCCTCACACCCTGTGGCGGATACCTGCGTCAATTATTTGAAAACGCACGCCTTCCATAACTTATACTTGTACACGGATATCGTAGAAGATCAGATAGTTGGACATACCACAGCACCTTTACTGACGCACGTGCCCGTTAGTAAGTCTCTGCTTCTCGACAGTGTCTATGCCAAGGACAAGAACCCGATACAGTATCTGAATTTAAAATTTGGCGATATTAGATCCGTTACCGTATTGATAAGGGACGACACCGGTAACCCTGTACCATTTACGGGAGGGAGAGCGGTGGTAGTACTTCACTTTAAAAAAATATGACGGCGTACGATAATATACCGGTTTACGTGGGTAGACATTATGGTCAGCGAGGGGCCGGCTTAGGCAATATTTTAGGATCGCTGGGTAAAATCGCTTTACCTATTCTCAAATCCACGGGTAAAATGTTAGCTAGAGAGGGACTTAGAGCTGCCGCTAATGTCATGTCGGATATAACTTCGGGTGAAAAACCACTGAGAAGTTTAAAAAGAAGGGGTGTAGACGCTTTTAAAAACACAGCCAGTAATATGATAGGGTCATTCGGGGTTGAAAGCGAGAAAGGAGTGGACGCAGTGAGACACCGTAGACGTAAACGCAAAAAATCCAGTAAACGCAGACGAGTATACTAAACATGATGATGTCAGACCACGTTCAATGTACGAAGAGCGAGCTAGACTTGTTTAGTATGCCCGGTATGGTAGGCACCTTTAGCGACAGCGCGTGGGTCAAATACACACCCGTTGCGGGGATGGGGACTTTAGATAACACTATACGTTTCGATATCACTAATCCGTTAAACAGTTACATCGATTTAACGGAATGTTACTTACGCGTCGTCTATCGAGTGAAAAGAGCGGATGGTTCGAATACTATTGCTGACAACGTATTGGACGTTAACAATCACGTAACTGAGCGCAGAGACGTCGTGGCCCCTGTTAATAATGCTCTACATTCCTTGTTTAGGGAAGTTCGTTTAATAGCAGGCGCCAACAAAGTCGAGTTGACCGATTCCCTAGGCAACTATGCTTATCGAGCGTATATTGAAAACCTTTTAAGTTGTGATAAATCTCAGCTTTCTACAACTCTACAAACCGAGGGTTTCAAGAAAGATAGCGCGGGTAAATTTGATGCGGTTGTCAAAGATAGGGCCGCGGGTAATTCGGGGTTTATAGACAGGTGTAACATGGTAGTCCCCACAAAACCGGTAGAATTGGTGGGTAGATTACATAGCGATCTGTTTTTGCAGCATAGATATTTATTAGACGGTGTGCCTTTAAAATTGGAGCTCATTCGGACCCCACCCGAATTTTATTTTATGCACGCTCCAACTGCCGACCATAGACAGTATAGGGCTCATATCGAAACGGCTGAATTTTACGTACGTCAAGTAACCATAGCCCCTTCTATCAGAGAACAACATATACGCGCCCTTTCAAAAGGGGCTACAGCTCGCTATCCCATCTGTCAAGTTCGCTGTACCGCTCATGATATTCCCCAGGGCGTGAGAGATTTTCACACGGAACACTTGGTTAGCGGCGATATACCTAAAAGGCTGGTATTAGGATTAGTCGATAACCGAGCATATGCGGGGGGTATAGAAAGAAACCCTCTCGAGTTTAAACATAAGCATATTACGCAGATGACAGTCAAAGTAAACGGTCGCGAAATTAACAAAAAATCGTACTGTACGAATTTCGAAGATAATTCGGGACAGTTGGCGGAGGCGTATTTAGATTTGTTCAGGCACACGGGTGGTATAAATAGAAACGCAGGACATACTGTGACACCTGGCGAATTTAAAGCTGGGTTTACTCTGTTTGTGTGCGATCTTACTCCTGACCTGGGTGCTGATGAATCTCACGTATACAGAAAGTGTAAAGGGAAAGTAGGACTCGAACTGAAATTCAGTGAGCCCACGGATGTGGCGGTCACGTTAGTTTGCTATCAAGAAATGGACAGTGTAATTCATATCGACCAATTTAGAAATGTAAGCATGACTTGATTATTTAGTTATTTTATGGACTCCTATATACAACGTAACAAAATATAATAATGTTGTACGGGAGAGATATAGAATATTTCGTAAGTAAAGATAGAATCTTACGAAAACAATTTGGCGGGTTAGCTAGCAGAGATACTTTATTGTCAACGCATCTTAAAAACGTTAAGCCTTATCCTCATATTTACGTTTGCAACACAGACAAATTACATCAGCCCGGCTCTCACTGGTTTGTTGTTATAGCGCTACACCCCGGGCATGTGGAAGTATTCGATTCTTACGCGATTAATCCTTCTTTGTACTGGTCTGACATCAGAGCTTTTGTAAGACGATTCGGGAATGAGAAATATGTATATAATAAGAAAAGGGTGCAGGGTATATTCAGCACCACCTGTGGCATGTTTTGTCTTTATTATGTATACCATCGGGTCAGAGGTGTTACCGCGAAAGAAGTCTTGAAACACTTTACTCTTAAATATAAAGTAAACGACAGATTCGTCACAACCTGGTATAATAGGTTGTTGAAGGTTCAACATAGGTGATGCGTCAATAGATCACGCCACCTCTCAAATGCGCTATCATCGCGCTCGAGCGACCTGCTGTAGGCGACATGTTCTGACATGTCGTCGGTTGTACTGCTGTGTTATATTACTTCGCGGAAGGACGACCAAAAGAGTCAGTGACAGACACAGATCTTCATTATCGACTTCACCATGGCGTGTAGAGGACGTGTTTACGAAGACTTCTGTGGTTATGTTGACCTGGAACACGATGCTGCATGCGACAACAACAGAGACCCCTTGTTGGGTACGAAAGTAGTGTTGCCGAGATATAGAAATGCGTGCACACGGAATGACACTTTTAAGAACTGGCCTCGTCAAATGATTAAAAAATCACACGATCTCGTTGTGAAAGGATTCATATACACTGGTCAACATGACAAAGTCGAATGTTTCTGCTGTGGAATGTGTTTAAGTGACTGGCTCGAGAACGACGACATTGCACTAGAACACAAGCGACTGTCTCCTGAATGCGCGTTTGTGAAAATGACATCGCTTCTGGACGATTATATCTAATCTGCTTGACATTGTACTTGCTTATATTCCGGAATGTCTGAATTGTACCTTCCAGACATTTCTGGGCTTTTTTGTATTGTGTCATTTCATTTATGTTTGAAATAGATTAGTAATAAAAACAAAATGTTGATCAACCAAATTTCGCCTTATGTTTTCTTTTGTTTGTTTTTTGTGTGTGTGTGTGAGTGTAGGAAAATTCTTGTTCTAATGCCCGACATACACTGAATAAAAGAAATTAAGGAACACTTTGAACGAGATACCTTTTTTTTTGTTTTGTTTTGATATAATCATTAACATTTTGGTGTGTTTTTTGAAAATTAAAACAGCGTTCTCGTGTTCTCGATTTCATTTGTTCAGATTAATAGAGGGGACTTAACATATCATTACGACAATCTTTTATCACACATACAATACACTGGTTGCGAAAATCTTGATTATCACACACATATACACTGGAGAAATAAAATTATGTACCACCACTTTGAATGAAACCTCGCTCTTTTGAAATAATGATATGACGTCTGTTCTAGAGCATAATGAACCCTTGAAAATTCGCAGTATGTACACTTGTGACGGTAACAAAAGGTAATTGCTGGCAATTAAGCATGAATGACTTCGCTCACAATGGATTGCATCATCCATTGTCCAGTGGGTCGGCCAGGGTCCGTGTACAGGCATCGGGAATATAGCACAACAATAGGATTACGTAATCCTTTTATTGTGCCCTACCGCGACTCATAAACTACTGTTGTTTCCCTCTTCAGACCGGTCCAATTGTCAGTCATTAAGTTCGTACCTACTTTATTGAGACATGTGAGAGAATTCGTCTGGGTAATTAATGTAAACAACAAAGATGTCTCCAAATTATAAATCCAATATTGTCCCTTGTTCGCTGGTGATGAGAACTAACTCGTATGTATATGAAAAGTGAAATATAAACATAGTTTACCGTTGTTGGCAATAGCTCAATTGCCAATGGTGTATTGTTCCCTAATAAATGTCTTTACCTACTAATTAGAAGAATTAGACATTCAGACATAACATGATTTCAAACGAATTCGGGTGCATAACACTAAGACATCAAAGGTTTTAATTTATTCAGTAACATATCATGTTTATTTCAAGATTATACAGCCTATAGCTTATACGTAACACAAGCTCACTAAGTCAGTATCATGGTATAGAACGGGCAATGTCAGGCAGGAGTTGTGATTTAATCTTTGTATGACTGAAAATGAAATGAAATGTTCTACTGTCAAGCTTAAAGGCACATTTTTTGCGCATTTTTGTTCTCAAATTTGCAATTTATTATTAAAGGTTATACAATATATTGTCACGTTAGAGGGTAAAACATCTAATTATAGTCCCGATATGTTGTATCAATAGAATACGTTTATGTGTATTGGGGGAATGTGATGCAAAGTATAAAGTGACAATTTTGTGGGAGATTTGTAGATTTAATACGAGTTAAGACAGTACGATGGTTGACCTTTCCATATTTAAAGCTTTTGTCTCAGTGTTTAGGTATCGCTACTTCTATTTTAATGTGAACGCCTTAAAATGGCAACTCGATTGGAAATGGACTCGTATTGTTTAACCGAACCATGTACATTCGTTTTAGAATTCGTTTTATTGAACCAGGAGTGTCATATAGCCATTGGTTACACATATTTCCCTTTTTGTGACAACACTCTATTTCAGTAAGAACATGCGTGCTATATCGCTTTTCATTAGAGAACAGAACAGATTGCCTAATACATGTGGTGGCACGTGGTCCTGTGCATAGCTCAGTCGACCGCTATCAGTTAAGTTCAGCAACGACGGGCGTGGCTCGCTGGATGGGTGGGTTACCCGCCTCATTGCTGAATGAAAACTGAGAGTTTGAAGGGTGATTCCCTGCCCCACACTGAGACATGAGTTGAGAGGCTCGTGGTGTCACCTTTGGCAAGGGACTTTATTCGAAATGTGCCTCTGTTCACTCAGCAGTACAATTGAGTACCTGGTTTGGAAGTGCAGGCAATGTGACAGATAACCTTCGAGCGCCTTAATTGGCAGCCCAGGTTGCATACTCCCAAGGGAGTTGAGAATGAAAAAGGAACGTTGTTGGTCCTTACACCAGGGTAATAATGTGTGTAGCGCTTTGAGCAAGGCCCTTTGTGTTGTGGAGTTCAGCGCGATATAAGTATCCTCGTTATTATTATTATTACATATTTCAAGCACCCCCTATCCACACACAGTTTTGTTAATGTTTTCAACAAATATTGTGCAGTTTTTGCTTATTTCCAGATCATGTGAGGAAAATTAAATGTTCCAAAATTTGTTTTGTCAATATCATATAAATTAGATGTTTTATTAAAGAACCATTGAGTATGAGTTGGATTCATTCATGCCAAAACGTTTTAAATTGTGTTATTTTATCGTAAAGTACTCACTGTTGCCGAAAATAAACATTGACGATATAAGGATGAAAGTAATGATTTCTGAAAAACGGACAATTCACGTCCAAGGATATTTTGGAGGCAGATACAAAGACAAATTTGGGTTGGTAAAGTTTAATAGGGAATACAACTACTGTGCGTGTAATTGAGAGGTGTAATGTCGGTTTTTGCAAACATTTGACTTTCTCTATTTTCATGTATCGAAAACAAGTGATTGTAATATGAGTGGTGATAGGGTATGAACATGCAAGTCGTGTAAAAATAAATCAGCACTTAGGAAAGTCCAAATAAGGCATTATGAAAGCTACCCAATGCCTCAATGTTTTATTTTTCTGAATAAAATGCTTGTCTGTCTATATGTCTGTCTGTTCTGTATCACATTCAATTTATTTCATTTTATCCATACGAACTCATTGGGCTAGTAAAAAGTTATTAAAAATGAAAGTGTCTCACTACAAAGTATGTTTACAAAGGGAATATCTAATGAATGAATAATTTGCACCATAAAGGATTTGATAAAAAGAAATCGATTAGGTTACACACAAAACGCTTGCAGCTAAGCTTCTATTTCTTTAAAATCTTTTGGTTCACAAATTAGAATATTTTTTTGTAATTACCTCTTAAATTCAAATTCAGATGAGATGATAGGAAAATCTTTAAGCCAATAAGTAATCGTTGTACAAATTCCAGTAGGAGTTAGATGCTTGCTTTCGACTTAGTGGCTTGGAAACACACATTTGAACTTTATTTTTAAATAAACAGGGACGAAATGCCTCTTAGATCACATCAATAGATAACATTAAATGCAGTTATACACCTGAAAAATCATTAACAACAATTGTCTACATACGCCCTGTTAAGCTGAAGGTTGTATTACGGCTGTGAGCAGAGAGGGACAAACATGTGAATACGTCAAATGGGCAAGTGATCTCTTATTAACAGAATTTTTAAATTTAAGTATGAGAGAATTTGGCAACCTGAGAGTCACCATAGTGATATTCAAGTAAAGTAGCAAATCGTAAACAAAACAGGATACCACCAGCTATAAAATAAACGTTGAGAACTTTGCCTAGCTTACCAGTTTGAAATGCTTGAATACAAATCACAATGTTTGTCCATACAAACATTATTATTTAGAAGTTTTAATATAACGAATATTAATGTATAACATTCTCTGCCATCTCAGTTTTGAACTATTAACGTATCAAAAATGAAAATAGATTAACATATAACATTTTTATATTTTGGATGACACTATATGCGATATATAGTACACATTGTTGTACTCTTTTCCGGTCGAGTTCATTATGTCATATGAACAAACAATTTCAGTGTCAGGCACCGATCGATCGCCATCACTGACTGTACCAACAGATTACCCTCTCACCGACCGATATATTTTCTCCACAGTTCATCAAAGTTTGGATAAATACACATTCGCCCCTAAACCCAGACACAATTCCTCTCATCTCAGATATATTCTATACAACTGATGACCTCTTTCACTTGACACAGTATATGTTATGTGGTGTATATTAATATCAATTTTGATAAGAATTACTAGAAAATTAACGTTAACATGATAACGAATATAACACAATATATGAAATGTAGTATCTAGTTTGGCCTCAAGTCTTCAATCAAAAATTATTGTCAATGAATATTGCTATTGGGTGAACTCAGCATGTATTCCTCTGGAGATTGACAGTGTCTCTTGAACAGCAGAGATACTAAATGAAGTTTAAACCTAATGAACCTAATTGAATAACCAAGAGAAAACTTTACTATCGGTGTAGGCGAGAAATACTTGTCATGTGATTAATCACACAGCAACTAGCTGAACTTTACTTTCCTCAATTGAAACCATGTAGTCAGGTCAAAATACAGTTTAAATGATGATCTAGATGTCTATTACAACGTTTTTGAGGGCAAGGAACACATTAGAACCATTAAAAAAGAAATTAGGCAATTAAATCTAACTTTGTTCAGCATGGCACTACCATTTGACCTACGTTTTAGTCTAATTTTATTAAATTTGATGATCTAGGTGTCCATCCCCAATTTTGGGGAGCAAAGAACACATCACGGCAACTTTGAATATCACTGGGCTGTTTTATCATTATGAATCCATGATCTTCAGCTGTCCACTTTCACCTAATGCACAGCCATCTTTGTCCATAGAGTTTCAAAGCGTTCAGTTGTGAGTGTCATCCTCCTTTTCCTGTTCCCTGACATACTTGATTTGTTCGGAAAAGGAAGTGTATATTACTCACCGAAATCAAGTATTTACAACAATAACGTTATCGTAATAATATTATGTAGATATTGCCATGGTCGGTTTACTTGACCACCCTCTTAAAGACTTAAGATTCAGCTTTTATGTTTTCCAGTCACTCAGCATAATAAAGACTTACAAAAATGTCTTGACTGTATGTTATTGTATACATGTACCTTTTTCACTGCTCGGAATTGTAATATATAATAATTCTGATAAAGTCCACTTGAAACATATTACTTCTGTTTTATAAAACTTCTTAGAACAAATGATGTACCTCGTCTAGTGTTATTTCAACGAACATACCATTGTCTTACCACACCAAAGCAGTTTCCAGAGCATGCACTACTTTTCTAGAGACAACACAGTAAGGTGAAGAAAAAGGAAAAGTAACAATTCATTAATCGCAAAGATGATGACAACTTATTCGCCCAAATATTCATTGTATGCCAATTCCGCCAAGCTGATTGGACACAATTTACAATTTCGAAAATCACCCATGGCCACCAGCTCTGTAACAACATGGAAACTTCAGACTTGCAACTTGCAAATCTGAACTTTTGGTTTGCATGATCATCTCCAGCACACTCTTAAATTAGATGCTAAAGTGTTTGATGGAGCATCCATTGTCCATTCACTGCCTATGGATAGTACAGTGATCTCACATTTCTAACCTAGGTAGCAAGGCAACTGTTCAAGGACAGACATTGTATTGGACCGCTACAAGAAAGAAGTCTCAAGTCTGCAACCACAGATAAAAGAGACAAAGGATCAAGACGCAATGTGTCCAAACAAAACAAACTACTAGGGGTGTAACAATACATCGAACTATCGATACATCGCAATAGTTGGCTTGGCAATAGTACTATATCGATAGAAAATACAGAAACACTATCGCTATCGCAATAGCAAGGTTAACTATCGATACTATCGAAACTATTAAATTTCCTTCAAAGGATAGATGCAATGACATATGGTCCAAATCGGAGTCATTACAAATGGGGTGTCAATTTGACAATTGCTCGATTTTGAATTTCTGAAATCGGTCCATAAATTACTTATATACAGCTTCTTTGACGTATCTGGAGGTACCTGATATTCGGCGACAGTCATAATTCAACGTAATTTCCCAACATTTTGATTGTTAATTTCACAAAGAAATCTTCAATAAACCAACTTAATTTTCCCATATATCGAATGTTAAGATATTCAACTCGGTAATTCCTTAGATGACAATTACACAATTATTACATAAACATGTCTTTTTGGCGATGTAATACACCTCATAAATTCATTTCGCGGCAGTGATAATCATCATTAATTAATTAACGAGCGGAGTAGCTATTTAGCCGGCCCCGTCTGTCGCTTATCACAGTCACGCCTCAGTGAGCATTTTCAAAATGATTGCTAAAACTAATTGCGGTAGTGTTAAAGTGTGAATTGAAATCGTCTTAATTATCAATTGCAAGTGTATATTGCCTCGATTTTATGCTCAATTGATTCCAATATACAATATACGTAGCGGTAATCATCTGTCATTCTTGAGAAAAATGCATTTCATCAGATCTTTAATTATGAATGATTTGATTTGATTTGTACAAAAAACATAATCGCAATAGTTATTGCAATAGTGAGTTACAATAGTCTATCGCTATCGCAATAGTAAGTGGCAATAGACTATCACTATCGCAATAGTCTCTTAGGGTCAATAGTCACCCGTACAAACTACCACAGAATTTCAAAGGCCCAAACCAACAAACAAGTACTAACCGATATTGTCAAAACAAGTACATTTGAGGTAGGTTAAGAAGTGCATATAACATAAGGGAGAACAGTGTTTTCCAATGGTCGTGAATCAACCATTTTGTCAGATTAAAAGGATGCTATTACCAGACCGGTTCTCCACGTACAATATGCTTTAATCAAGGCGCATTCTTATCAGCAAAGTGGTTACAGATGTGTTCGTGGTTCTTCTTGGGGTATTACCTGGGCTGAAACAAATCAGCCAGAGATAAAACGTTTAGTACCATTGGAAACTACAAGAACTATACATTATATAATGTGAATGCTATTCATCAAGAACTCGGAGACAATTGTGCATTATCTCTTCCTTTTATCCATGCATGTAAAGGACGTGACACAACTTCCAGTTTGCTGGTAGAGGAAAGAACGCGTTATTGCAGACTTGGCAAGCCTATTCAGCTATTCTATCCAGAGGTAACAGAAGCTTTTATTTTCTAAAGCAGGATTCCCTACAAGCCGATTGACAGAGATGGGAAACAGTTTGCTCTCGTAGAAAGATTTGTGTGTGTCATGTATGACCATACCTACTCATTTACCAGAGTAAAGGTTGTTAAACAACACTTATTCTACCAATGAGAGCACACTAAACTGAAGCATTTGTTTCCACCAACACAGGGTGCTCTTAGTCGGCACACAAATAGGGCCATTTACATAGCAAATTTTGGACAACAATTGAAAATATGCAGAGAAAAATCCTAGCCCAGCGGATTTTGGATGGTATCAAAAGGAAGAACATTGGTATACACTTAGGTGAATATTTCGGAAGTGTCCAGGTCGTGCAGATAACATGTGAAACGTGGGTTCAAGGTACACCCAGGGGATAGATCTAGACACATATTTAATCAGATTAGACTGAAACGTAGGTCAAATGGTAGTGTCATGTCGGACAAAGTTAGATTTACTTGTAATAAAAAGGTGTAATTTTTAATGGTTCTTATGTGTTCCTTGCCTTGTGCCCCCCCCCCCCCCCCCCCCCCCCAAAAAAAAACCCCACCAAAAAACGTTGAAATAGACATCTAGAACATAAAATATGAGTGAATAGCAACTTCCAAACGCAAGGCATAACTCTTGCCAGTCTGCATTACTAGCTGATTTAAGCCTTGTGGTATTTCCCTAGCTTAGTTATGCCTAGATAGTGAATCGCTGCACCAGAAATGCATAGTGGCCCTGGATTTCTAAGCACAGATTTCTTAAGGAAATACTGCAAGGCCTAAATCAGCCAGTAATGGAGACTGGCAAAAGTTATGCCTTGCATTGGGAAGTTGGTGAATAGTAATGGACTTGTGGTCATTTGAAGGTGTCGGCGACAGACACTATTTTTTATAATCTTAATGTGTTCGTTGCCCCCAGAAACCTAGGGATAGAGACCAAGATCATCACATTTGAGTTGATGGTTACAGAGTTATGATCATTAAGAGGTTTTTAGCGGGCATCTTGGACGTCATCTTAAAAGAAACACTTTTCCGGGGGTCCAACTTTTAGCAATTTTTTGGGGTTGAGGGTTTTTTCTCCATATATTGAACTGACTAATTACCATGTGGAATGTTTAAGTTGTATTCAAAAAGTTTGTTCATGAACTTTTTAAATTGTGTATGTAAGTATATAGGGTATGGTATAGCTTAAAGAGTCCGTTTGTGTTTTTGTTTCAGGAGAGACGATTCAATGTGTTAAAACATTAGACTTTTTCATACCTCACAATTGAGGTGAAAGTTTTGACAAGGAGATAAAGTATAAGCAAATCAACCATAATTAATCAATACGACACATTTATAGGAACTGAGATGTTTGTGGTACACATACTGACAAACAGGCTGAAATATTGACAAGTGGTCACCTTTTGCAATACTAAAGATGAATACTGAGATGTTCAGTCACGGCAAAATGTTCAAATTTCTCATGGCGCTTAATAGTCATGAGTGAAGATGCTATAATGTTGAATTGCAATTGTCATACTTGTTATTTTGGGTCACGGAATAAAAGATCATATTGATAAAAACATGAAACAAAATTTTACTTGAGAATAGATTTTATGTTAAATAGTGTAATATTAAAGCTCACGTCAGATGCAGAGTTTAACGTAAATCTATCTTCTATAATACTAATGCACACTAAATACACAGTACACAACAGAGCCTGATGACCTGCTCTAGATTTCTACTTTTCAGACAATGTAATGGACTTGCAATAACTACATGTATGACGTTTTGGTGATTCAACGTTCTACCTTTGTTTAAAGTTACAATACGAACAAGCTTAGATTCCTTAGATACAGCTGAATTGACAATTTTGCAATCATTTATAATAAATTATCCTTTCAGTTTTCCAATTTCTTCACTTATTTAGTTCTAATGGATATTCAGGGTGCACACTGTATACACGTGCACATAACGGAATCAGTTCCGCAAGTAGAAATACATGTTTAATGAAGTTTTACTTGACTAAGTGAGATTATGTAATTGCGGGATCCTACTGCATTCAGTCACAGTAAAATCATACCGTAATGAAGGTGAACTATGTGAATGTACGTCGTTGACTAAAACCTGCTCTGATCCTCTTATTCTTTAACATGTATCTGGAGAATGTGATAGGTTTCATCATCTGACATCTGACATCTGACAGATCTGTCTTATCGTCCTTGTTGCCATACATGTAAGTAAAGTCTATTCTTGATCGTTGCTCTCTTGTAGGTAATTAAATTTGACACCTAAACAGGGCTTTGAGTTCCAACGAGACACTCTTGTCAAACCAATCTGTGTAGGAATATACTTGAATGATGTCTTTGACATCGAACATTCTGAAATGTGCGTTGACGATTGACCTTACGTGTTTTTATGACCTTGACTTCACAATGATAATGATTAATCGGGGCAAATACTTTAATTCTGAAAATTGGATTAGTTATGTTTCAATGATTGTAATACGAACAATATTGTGTTAAGGTTGACACTTATCCAGTATTGCTTTCTCCGTCCCATGTGTGCTTTGTGTTATCCTTCTAATAATTACATACATCTATACAAAAGTTTAGTTATTTTAATAGCCATGGCGGTTAGAAAATTATTATGTATGTTTTTGTTTCCCATCCTTTCTTCTATGTATTATTGAAATCAATCTTTGACTAAACAATGGGCTGTTCCTTAGATTATTTTATAGATAGAATAGATAATAGAATAGAGAAAACTGTAGCAAATCAGCATATAAGATACGGATGGATAGTTAAATAAACATTAAATATCTAAATCTAATATTGAGCTTTATGGAAGCAAAAGATACATGTTAAAAATTGGGATTTTCAGAAATGGGGATCACACTAAATACCTTAATGCTTGATTGTCGTTGTCCTCATGCTATTAATATCCATCAGTAATTGAGAAAAGGAGTTATTATTTGAAAACCCACACATGCACAATTTCTATTTTCACGTGACTGTAAAATATCGAATAAACATTAGTGTAGTATGATCGTGTGGTTTAAATGGCTTAATGCCAGTCAGTCAATAATTCACAAAGTTAAGTCCCTCACATCAATTAAAGCCAATTTGAAGTCCTTTATCTAAAGGTAATGAGAAGTGAGTGTGTCAGTGAAGTACATCTCTTAGGTATTCATGAGGTAAATTCACCTGTCTTCATATCTAATTTGATGGATTGTGCACCTAATAAGTGCTTAAAAGGAATTCATGTGCTCTATTGTCACATACACACACACTTTTAAGACTTAATCAGTAGCGACTGGTCAATGAAGCCTTGCTTTACTTATGTTAGCAAGTGAGTTTAATTAAAGCTCAAAATTCACTTTAAACAGTTGTAGCCTGCAAGAGAGACCCGTTGCGACAGGATAAAAATCATGAAAAATGATTGTCATATTGAATATTGGAAGCCTATATTGAACAAGTTGAATATTGTACAGGCACAACCGTTCAATTGATAACTTTTCCAAAATCATTACTTTCAACCTAACTTGATTTTATATATTGATCATTAAAAGTGCAAAATCACAAAAAAATAGCTTATGTCTGAAATTGTCAAATGGAATGTGTTGATACTACTTGTAAGTATGTACATGGTATCAAAAACGAATTTTCGTTCTATTCTTCTGTCGAAAATAAATGATCTAGAAAGATATAAAATAACAATTCGCATGTATAGTTATGTTAAAGAAAACCACATAACTGTTTAATTACATTAAGCTAAAAAATGATAACATTCGTTTAACTGTCAAATAATATATCTATATTTAAGATTATGTAAATATTATATACAAATAAATAAATAAATATATATAACTATATACGCTTTTAACTTATCTTAATCCCCTAATTTTCTAACTCCGACCTTGTACCAGATTAAAAAAGATTTGTTACAAAACTTCAAAATCAGATAATTTAACCTGCTAGCAGAGTCCTTCTATTGTGTGCTAAAATGGGAAAAAGTTGTAGACATTCAACACAAACTAGTCGTAACGTGCAATCAGACATGTTGGTAAACGCAATTCTCAAGGTCAATTGCACATAAAACTGAGCTGATGAAGTGTTTTGTTATCAATAAATGTTCTTTTTCTACATAACATGTGTTGATGTTACAACCACATATCATCAAGAAAGTCAATCTGACTATACACGACTCTACAATTACATATTTCAACATATCATGCAACAAAGACATACCAATATCAGATTGCAAACATCAACATAATATTTTTAAAACAACGCAAGTGATGTAGAACAACTTCGAATCAAAAAACGCTTTCATTGCATCAAATGTGGTCTACATTGACCTCAATACATCAGTATCGAAATTTAAATGGACGAATGGGTCAGTGTCGGAGAGAACAACTTCTTGTTTGCTTTGAAAGAACACTATCCCTATATGAATTATTTAACGAAGATTCATTATAGCAACCAGAGAACGGTGCTAAAATGTATATTTGTCATCAAAGAGGAGGATAAGCTTACGTTTGAGTTGTTACATTTAAATTACTATCATTAATTCATTAATAAAGAGTTTTTTGGTATTTTAAATGTGTCATCAAATATTTAAATCTCCATTTTAGCAAAATGTGTTTCACTTTTCTTATCATATTGTCAACTGATAGTCCATAAAACGCCTATTTCACTGATTAATATTCCACGTGAAATGTTAAGTTAAATAGATAACATTCTCTGTATCATGTTTTAAATCACTTATCCTTTGTTACAAGATCTTATAAAACTGAAACAGATAATAATGGGTTATCATACACTTTGCCAGCATCCGTTAACAAAATTCTATTATGTGGTTTACATTTTCTTTCCCATCAAGGTTTGAATTAATTCCACTGTTGTTATTATGATTAGCTTTACGTTACAAATGACATCTTATGAATATAATATATTGTTTTGCCATAAATACAGAGAAGAAAAGTACAGACAATCATGGCGAAGTGTAGTTTCTACCTGTCTGTTGCAAAGTTACATGTTGCTAACCTGAAAAATGGATAACAAAAATGATATGCATGTTATGTTGGTTAAAATCAAACACAATTATCACAAGAGAGTTGTCAATGCGTGAGCTATGTGGCTGCAAACATGGTAATGTCCATTCTATCAGTGGTCATTAGTTCTATCAAATTAACTTTTTTAATCTAATGACAGAAAGGCTCTTCGGATACAGCGCACTTGTTCTACTCTACGTGATTGGATCAAACAGATGCAGTCCTTCTAAATCAATTACCGTCGTTTCTATTGAACGTATGTCATAACACTTACGCCGTCGAGATTGAGTGTAATCCTAAAATCTATATTTTAGCAATCACAACACGCATTGAAATCGACTAACAGCGGAGGAGCGTTAGAATCATGTATTTATAAAGTGATTGTCTGATCGGCAACAAAGACACACAAGTAGCTGTATTCTATAACTGTTTTTTTATGTAACTATGAAACGTTTTAAAAATGTTCTTACTTAAATGTAGCACATGATAACATTTTTGTCATACTTTCCTAGGGCTTCGGGTATTCATATAGAAAAGGAACACAATGTTTTATGTATTTGATTAAGTCAAAATGTTTCGTGTCAGAGAACCGACTATTGAACAATATCCTTCTCACCTTAAATATGTAACTATTTGTGTGATCCATCATCCAATTGCTTTTTGTCTCTTAAATTCTATAAACAGTCAATTTTCAGATTAAAGTTATCACCTATTTCATCGCCCTTGTATAGTTACCAATGACATGGACATTTACCATACATTGTATGTGAAGCATGGATGTCAATGTACACCATTGTAACAGTCACATTAGAAATATTTCAATCCAAACCAATCCAATTCAATTTGAAATGAAATACTACCCAATAAGGCATCAAATATTATTTTGTAGAGACAAGTCAGTTGAGTCATAGAAACACAGGTCAATACAAATGTTTGACTTCTTGCCTGCTCTATTTTTTTAAATCAATAACATAACGTAAGTTACACTTTTGTTCATGGAAAGGTTGTTTCAGTGTATTCAGAGAGTTAAATTGATGCTCTTCATGAACGTGAAACAACATTATTGACACAGGCTATTTTACCGTTATATTTTCGTGAATATTATGGACATTACCACATAACGAATTTACCTTCCGAGCATCATCTTTAATTGTCAACCCAGTTGCAGTTACATTGTGTTTACTCAGGTTAAGTCTCGTTGGAAGCCTCCAACAATGGAGTATAAATAGTTTCCAAAGGAAAGCCCCAATGCTGAAACGCAAAGTGGAATATTCCATGTTCATTGCCTCCTCTGTTGCTCACCCATTCTTTCTAACAAAATTAATGTTCCCTTAACTGTTTAATTGTATAACAATAAATATACCTGTATTGAAATATTACTGCGAAATATGACTTCAGTTATATACATGAATTGTGTTTGTTCACACTCGTGATACATATCTTAACATGTTTTTCGACACAAAAAACACCAGAAGTATTCAGATAAGCGTTTACAGCTTGTTTACTAATTCACCTCTTTGTGAAATAAATATGTTTAAACCAAAAACAACAAAAAAGGCAAACATCCAAAAGTAGTGAAATGTTTTAAGAAATAGATTTCATAATGTGTTTGTTCACTGGCTGATAAACTGTTTGAAAGGTGCAAGTTAAACTGGTATAAATGCTGGAGCTTAACAACGGCATTTATGCTACAGTTTAACTTGAACTTTCAAACCGTTTATAAGCCAGTGAACAAACACATTATTAAATCTATTTCTTATAAATTCAAACTTTGAAATTTAAGCGATTTCTTATTAGTAAATATACGTTTGAATATAAAAATATATCTTTAAAAAGTGTACAGTGCATGATAAAACAAATGTTTAGTATTGTCTTAAGCGCTAAGCTCCACCCACAGTAATACCTCATCACTTTTGTGTCACCACGCGCAAAACGTAGTTCACAGGGAATATGATTAAATTATTTAATTCTTTGTTCTAACATGCTGTTTAAATCAGAATTTCAATCAAACTACAATGAGAATTCACGTTGTAAGGTTTTGAAAAAGTTTAATCAAGAAAAAGAGCATGTGATAGCAGTGAAATAATTGCGCAATGGTATGTGTTTATGAGAGTGTATATCGGTCACATGACCTTGTTTATTCCAATCAGCAGAGAGAATATCGTTTACATTTCAATGTCTGAATTAACATATATATATGAATGGCATTCTCTTTCTTAAACTGCTAGACAACGATTCTAACATATCATATGATTGATTGTATTGGTAAATTGTTTTCACAACATTTATAGCTTTGTTGGCTTGTATGTTGCATTCGTACTGACCACACAATGCGTGTACAGCCATTTCAACCTCAACATACTCATGATAAATATCATATAGCGGACTTATGTTCTGTTTGCGTGAATATAGGCAGTGTTCTGTTTTCGACAAGAGCATTTTAATCAAGAATATTTTGGCGATATTCCATACTTAATTCTCAGTTTCATAATGTCCTGGTCAACTAAGGTCCTTCATGAATAGGACAAGTTCTGTACCACAAACATGACAAAGGAAGACTTGGAAGACGTTTTAGCCTCCATTAAAACTGCTCTTTATTACACTCTCGTTGAAGATACTACTGTTGTAAAACATCGAAATGTTATTCAACACTGTTGTGAAACATTGCACGTGAAAGCGGTCGCAGTCGGAACTACTTTCCAGTAGGCACATGGCCTTTGGGTTCGCACTGGATTTCTTGAGACATGGTGTTTCATACAACGTCGTTACGATTAATATTGTACGGACGCTTCTATCACAATTTACCGTCAACCAGTATCACTTGGTTGATTCAGAGTTAGTTCCCTTGAATCTCGTTAGCGTTCTCGCGATTTGACCGCCATTTGCATGGCTTTGTCATGCAACTTGACGTAGTCTAGATTCTAAATTCATAAGGAATAAACTTCATGTTCAACCCACGAATCATGTGACAATCGTCAGTTGAGTATTAATGCGACTACATTGTAATCATATAAGGTACGTTTTGATATTTTCTTCTCCTTTTTTTGCGGAATGGGTTTGATTGTTGATTTGTTTGACTGTAACTTCGTGTCGACACGTAAGTTTTACAGGTTGTGGAGGCATTGTTCATGTCTGTCTGTTGTTACAGAGGATACCATACCAAGATATATGAATACAAAGGCTTCAAAGTAACTGTCAATGTTTATATAGCCTAGGCCTAACATTTTAACGTTCACTAAAATGTCGGAACTCCATTTTCAGGCCTTCTGTTAGCAATTTGTGCCGTCAATGTTAACTTCATCGGCAACAAGGACACTGATCCCCACAATTTCGATAGATAAAACTAACAGCAGGACTGTAACTCCCCAGTATCATTGTCATCTTGGTGTTACAGAGCCTATTTTGGCAAAGCAACCGCAGCTACGTACAGCTGTAACTAGCCTAACTGAATCGAAAACAGTCGCATTCCGATGACGTCACACTCACCTGACATCATTCATAAGATCTAGCGTGATTAATACGATGTTTTTGTTTACTCGCAAATTTGCGATTCTTATTGTTTCAACATAAACACAATGTAAGGAGTGTTTTGAAATTGTTTTGTTCAAAATTGAAACTGTTATTAACGGATATTTGCTTGGTCTATTTTTGGTGTTTAGTGAGATGGCGTTATGCGTCCATGGTAAGAGATGTATCCCTACGCACATCTACATGATCTAAGAGTGAACTTTAATTACATATTTCATTAATTGAGAGCTTGTAATAAATAAAATACTAAACTCCGTCCCGTTTAATAACATATTTATGAAACTCGTGGATGGTATTGGTATCTAACTCGCTTTCGCCCGTTAGATACCAAAACCATCCACTCGTTTCATAAATATGTTATTAAACGGGACGTCGTTTAGTATTCTCTATTTAAATTGTCACATTAATGTGAAGAGTACATATTTTCATGGTTAAAAGAAGACTATTGTACGTGAGAAATGGCAATATTTCACGATGTCCATGAGAATTATAATCTAGATTTGTGTGGTGAATAGTCCAGTAATAGTAGTTCTCTTGATTGTATTACAGTATAAGTTTTTTTTTATGAACAGTGAGTCTGACCTAGTTACACATATTATATTCCACATTTGTCCTATTCTGTGCAATTCAGTTTAGTTTTTACTTTCTGTAGAAGAGCTAATTATATGCCTCATAATTGCAAGGTTTGTCTCAGAAGGCTTAGCAGGCACGTTGGTAGTGCCATATCTCAAGAGTAATTAAACATATTAGATTCTTTTTCAGCATTATTCGAAATATTTCAACACACGGGGGAGTCTCTAAAGTAGATTTTGAAAGATCAGATAAGTCAATCTGAAATCTTAATTATTGTGAGAAGTAATTACGTTTGTCATTTAATATTTGAGAAATATGACACAGTTATATACAGTTATAATCATATATATATATATAACGTATATATGCAGTATATTTTATCATTGCAGTAATTGAATCACAAGCATTTCTTTATCTGGCATTTGAATCATGAGTCGCTCCCACTTGTACATAACCATGATGTACGTTATTTCTTACAATATCATGGTATCATCAAGAAAGGTAATCTGTGAATGTGTATGGTGAAAAGACTTATTTTGTCATACACTGCAAAGAGTTCGCAATATTTACACAGGACATACATTTCGTCACATTCTGAAACATGTCACGTAGTTCATGTTGAACATATTTTATTTATTATCTATGTCACCAACAGTTTGGGTACACATTATCAAACTTAGGAACACCCTCTCTAGATAATTACCTGCTTCAACTCAGGTAATGATGGTATGTACAAGAGAAGCTAACGGTCTCAATACAAAGAAAGTTTCAGAATCATTTATTCAAACAACATTTTCCATTTTGATTGAATCCACTTTCGACAAATAAAATGTTCATCAAAGGGACCAACATTACATCATCATATGCTGTATTAGTTTTGGGATGAAAAATGAGAGAAACGTATTTATCTTAAAACTACAGAAACTAAACAAGACCTCAATTTCTCATACTAAACGTCACTTCATAATCAGTTTATGTAATGAAAGCCTCGCTTGGGAAAAGGGCATAAGTTAATCTTTTATATTCATATGAATATGACTGAATACATATGCTTATGTAAACTGTGCATTTGACAAAACTAATTTCAAAGTACTTGAAAACATCGACAAACTGGTCAAAATGAACACTGAATGGTAAAGAAGATTAATCTTGTGACCTCTAAAGAGCATTTGAATTTCTTGCATAACACACCTCTTCGTGTAGTCAATATCTCCAAACCATGTCATCTTAGATGACTATATCTATATGAATGTATGAGCAAAACATTATGGGATATATTTTTTTGTAGATGTTTGGATAAGAGATGTGCATATAAATAATGAAAAAGACAAGCCAGACATTGTGGTGTAAATAATCGAAATGACAATCGCCGCTTCTATCTCAGCAACATGTTTCAAAGCGCCATGAATTTCACCATTAGAGAACACACCCACATTGTCACTACGACAATGCTATGTATAAAGAATATCACATTCTAATTACTTCCTCTGATGCTAATGCAGATGAAACCTTCTCTGTACAAAAATACACCGTCCTAATAGTTTTGTGTCGTAGATATATCAGATAAGAACATAATTATTTTCTATTTTAATTAGTCATTGCAATAATGTAGATAGCCATTGGCGGGCATGTAAAAGTAGCAAAAACTAATTACAACTCTTGATGACTGATATACTGACATTTGTAGGAGTGGCTACGTTTCGGTATACTAACTGCAGAGGGGTGTAGAGAGGTAAACATCACGAATCTGGTTATTGCTTCAGTATACCTATATATAATGTGTATATATGCGATCAAATAAAATGAATTTAAGTTTCTATAATATATATATATATACTAACCTTTTAAAGACTAAACAAGCTAACATACCCCAGCCTGCATGACATCATATCATTAAATTTGAAACCATACTTATGTATAGTTTTCTAGATAAAATTAATAACACCTTTGAAATGTAACCATAAAAGGCACAAGTCACAACGAAAGCAATCTATACATTTCCACAAAAAGATATTGTTTTTCAATAACTGAATTCACAATAGTGTTAACATATGATAACATATTTTGGTATTATTTGGCATCGTTGAACAGTGTTCATTGAGAGCTCAAAGAAAGTCCTTCTTGTGATAGTGTGAGAGCAACGCCCCAGAATAGACTGATATGTGTGACAATAGGTCAGATCTGCAGGCTGGTGAGACTAATTACATTTTCCAGGAGCAGGGTAAAGAATAAAGGTTTCAGAGATGATTGGCTAATGTGGTAGCAAGATTACAACGATTACACCTGTAGGTGTACAAACTTTGGTATGCAGCTGTAAAATGTATATCATCAATTATAGGTAACAGCTGATTATTACAAATACTGTGCAATATAACAACTTTTACATTTCAAGTCTTGTTTAAAACTGTACTTTACGTCATGAAAAAACGTAATTAAACAACTGAAGGTGACCAACTTGCTAGAAATATAGAAATCAATTGCTAAAACAAATAAAACCCTATTCCTGCTAAGTAATCATTTAATTGTTTCAAAGTTTCTTGCAGTAAATCTTTATAATTGATAGATTTGTCGCCCACGACCCAATGTACTTTACAAACTGTATTCATTTGTAAATTTAAGAAGACAATCGATAATTGGCATTACTCAATGTCATGCAGAAACACATGTGGAGTATGATATAACAGCTTATCTTACACACATAGACAGTCAGTATCTTCAGAACTTGTCAAATGGTTAGGACGTGACCATACCGTTTTGCAAATAAATTTATCCTAATGACAGTCTCGGTGAACAGAAGACACAATTTGCTTACAAGGTGACGTCTACATAACATTCAAAACAGCTATCATTGAACGTGGGTAATTCTCCATAATGTATAAGCTTCTTAATTCGGACAAGTATATTGACATGTTTACACTAATAATGATCGCCATTATGACTCATTAATCGCAGACAGTCTGATTCTCTGAGCCTACTTTGCAGGGAACAATTGGTAGTATTTGACAGAAAAGTTTCGAATTGAATATGGAACTAAGTGGAATTTTACCATTTATGTTCAGGAGATATTAACGATTACCTCATGTGCTTGAACATTAAATAAATCATTTTATGACTAATGACTAAGACCTAGTTCCAATGAAACTTCCATAGTTTCGTATTTCCTCTGTATCACGACTAGACATAATGCTGATTTAAACAGCTGACTGTACAAATTATTACGAAGTTCACTTTTACCGAATGGTATTGTTTCAAGATCTGGTTTCTGTTTCTGTTTCTGTTTCTGGCTAATATGTTTATTTATTACACTCTCGTTGAAGATACTACTGTTGTGAAACATTGCACGTGAAAGCGATCGTAGTCGGAACTACTTTCCAGTTGTCACATGGCTTTTGATCGCACTGGATTTCTGCCTACACGTTTTATCACATAAAGTCGTATGATTATATTGTACGGACGCTTCTATCATATTTTACTGTCAATCAGTATCACTTGGTTGAATCAGAGTTAGTTCCCTTGACATGTAATCTCGCTTTCACGATTTGACCGCCATTTGCATGGCTTTGTCATGCAATTTGACGTAGCCTTAGTTTGTAAATGTAGTGTAGATTCTAAATTCACAAGGAATAAACTTCATGTTGAACCCACGAATCCTGTGACAATCGTCAGTTGAGTATTAATGCGACTACATAGGTATATTTTGATGTTTTCCTCTCCTTTTTTGCGGAATGGGTTTGATTGTTTAGAATGTGAACAATTAGCTTCGTGTCGACATGCAAGTTTTCCAGGTTGTGGAGGCATTGTTCATGTCTGGCTGTTGTTACAAAACATACCATACCAAGATAGAGGAATAAAAATGGTTCATTGTAACTGTCAATGTTGATATAAAATTTTAACGTTTGCTAAAAATGTCGGAACTCCATTTTCAACGCTTCTGTTAGCAATTTGTGCCGTCAATGTTAACTTCATCGGCAACAAGGACAATTATCCCCACAATTTCACCAGATAAAACTAGTCGTAGAACTGTATGTAACTTTACTCCCCAGTATCATTGTCATCAGGGTGTACAGAGCCTATTTTGCCAAAGCAACTACAGAAACGTAGAGCTGTAACTAGATATATATATATATATAATGAGTAATGTAATGAGTAATGAGTGTTTTGAAATTGTATTGTTCAAAATTTAAACTGTTTTTAACGGATATTTGCTTGGTCTATTTTTTGTGTTTAGTGAGATGGCGTTATGCGTCCATGGTAAGAGATGTATCCCTACGCACATCTATATGAATGAAGAGTGAACTTTAATTACATATTTAATTAATTTAGAGCGTGTAATGAATAAAATACTAAACTCCGTCCCGTTTAATAACATATTTATTAAACTCGTGGGGTCACAGCGGTCACAACTTAAAAAAATTATTTTCATCTTATTCTTCAGTACCAAAAGGGCTGAAAACTGGTGTGCAGACTCCTTGGGCAATTGGGGTTCTACATTGTAGATTTCGTGACCCCTTGACCCCAAATGGGGTTATAGCGGTCATGACCTTAAAAAAACTAGTACCAAAAGGTCTAGAGAGCGTAAATATATGCAAACTCCTTGGTGAATGGGGATTCTAAAATGTATATTTGGTAAACCTATGACCCGAAATAGGGCCACAGGGTTTATGACTTTAACAAACTATTTTCTGCAGTACCAAGGGTATAGAAAGCTGAACTGATGTGTGCAGACTCCTTGGCCAATGGGGATTCTAAATTGTAAATCTTGTGCACCCATAACCCCAAATGTGGTCACAGGGGTCACGACCTTTAAATCCTAATTTCATCTTCATCTTCAGTATTTAACATTCAGTTATTGAACAAATCACAATACAGGTTTTGATTGGCAGAGCTACATCGTTACCAACACGTATATAACCACTCTGTTCATATTCATGGTCGCCTGCCCATTAGCTATTTAATATAAGGACAGAGAAACGGTGGTTGGGATACAGTGCACTCGTTCTACCCCACGTCGTTGAAACAAACCGATACAATCCTTCCGAAACAATAACTACCGTCTTACATTGAATTTGTCATAAAAAATTTCGCCAACGAGATGGAGTGCATGTAAATTCTTAAATCGATATGCTCAACTTTCACACCGGGCAATACACTCTAAAGACTAATCACTTGTTTAAAAATTCTTTACTTTCAAGGAAGGAGAAGTTTGATTAGGTTTGGTGGCCATCGACCCATGTACATTAACTATAGTTTTGGTATTGTATAAAATGACAATAAACAGGCATTAAACTTTTACAGAAGATCGATAATTAAGAGCTAACTTAATACACTTAGCACAATTGAATAAAAGTTTCGCATCACTAGACATTATTAGCTTTACTTTGACCTATAAGATGAAAACAGCTATTGTATGCTGTTGTTACCCGATTGTGTGGTGTCTCTGAAAAACAATTGATTAAATTGTTAAACTTTGCATAAACGTTTGTCTTAAACATTGACTCCGGCAAATAGTCATATAAAATGCTCAAAGGTGAATGAGACAAGTAAACCTTTGACCATTTCATTTATATCATGTATTTATGAACACGACTCTTTATATCAAAAGATGTAGGTCTACATGGAAACTGATATCATAAGCAACTCAACTCTACACTAGTTAAATTACGTCAATTCTTTGCTATAAATCTACTGTTTTTTTCTGTTATATTTATTCCTTATCTTTTCGGTTGTTAAGAAATGAACGTTGTACAGCTGTAATTATATTAACAAACTAAAAATGAGGGCGTGGTGATACAGTGCTCAAATATGTTATATTATTCATTTCACATCAATATTATTTTCATATGATGATACTTAAGTCCCCCAGTTTGAACGTGAGTCAACAAATCATTTTACTCAATATTAATCCACAGGAACTCGATATCGTTAGTAAAATGTAGGTAAAACATGTAAAATAAACCTACCCCCTATATAATATAGAGTAAAGGAGCAGGGACAGCCATTTTGCCGATCTAAGGGTCCATTCAACATTAGGTCAAGAGTTACCATAAGAATTGATGACATACACACATGATTGCACGTACTTATCAATTATACATTTCTCAACACAACACGGCTAATTTCCAACATGTGTCACCCCTGAGATAACTTTAATAGCTCTTCTAACTCGAAAATCGGCCACCAAAACCTCTCACGTGAACTATATCCCGCAGTAGACACCCCTTCGAACGATCTGATTGGTCCGTTGAGCTGGTTCTGTAGTTCACAATCGAAAGTTTCCCTCTGATCAAGTGTTGAATTCAAAGTGAAGCAATTTTCAAAATATCGTGTCGTCTCGCCACGCCGTGCCGTCGTGTTTGTTTACCGACACTATATGAATAGATCAGCTCAACAAACCAATCAGATCTTTCGAATGGGTATAGACTGCGGACTAACGTTCACGTGGGAGGTTTTTGTGGCCGATTTTCGAGTAAGAAGAGCTGTTAAAATTATCTTAGGGGTGACATATGTTGAAGATTAGCCGTGTTAGAGAAAATAGAGGATATTTGACAATTCTCGTCGAATACCATTTATATCTCATCGAGTGAACTTGAAATGCATATTTTCACGAGAAATAGTAGGTGGTTTATCCTTTCTCCAAACTCTGTCCTCTTAATCCTATTGGACGTATCTATGACAAATTCATTCTCATTTTACCAAATTCTAAGCCTTTAAATGTCAGTATTGAATCCTGAAGAGTTCCAAGCACTGTGAGAAAGACTCTGGTCAAATCACGACCGCAGAAATCTAGATCCAGACATATTGAAGAACAATACATATATTTCTAATTAGTCATTCATTTCCAACATTATTCAAAATATTGAATCTACTAGTCTGAGCAAGCTGCTCCATGATTCCTCTTTATATGGTTCTTACTAATCAGCCTTCAAAACCCTTACAGACCAGAGTCTGCTTGTCTAACAGTGCTGAATTAGACACCAACAACTATGACTGAGTATTGTGAAGACTCTCGTCACGAATGGGTGTCAGTTATACCTAAATAGGAGCTCGAGATGAGGGTGAGAGTGTTGGTGGTATTACATATACACAGGAGAAAATACAGTGATTTCCTGAAGTTTCCTGACTAGTATACGTCGGGTATCCAAACCAGTATACGGCAGTATACGTCGGGTATCCAAAAATATCCTGATCAGTATACGCCGGGTATCCAAACTCGGGATACTCTTGGAAACTTTTGTTAACTTTTGTATACTCTTGTATACTCTAGGAAACTTTTGTATACTCTTGTATACTTTTGCATGAACTATTTTATATTAAATTAACTACTTCAGAGTGCATTTTACACTTTAATAACATTAACATAATAAGGAATGAAGTTTTGGAATGAGCATGAAAATTGATATCCTCCATGAATGTAGTCTGATAATAATAGTAACTTAATTAATGTTAATTATACAGGTTTATTTACAATTTTTACAAATCTGTATGTTGGTGGTTGGGATTGTGGAGTTTTGAGGGTAGGTGACTGGGTGTGGGGTGCCGTTTTTCAGTTTGAAGTTCGTCAGTGAGAGGCATGAGTGTTGTTGTGTACTTGTGGCTAAAGATTGGAGGTTGTTACGGCCGCTGTTGCATGTGTTGCCTGTGTTGAGTTGAGTGGTTACGAGTTAGGGGTTTGATATTTATGTTTATTTGCTTAGGTCTAGGAAGGAAGGGTCGTGGGTGGTACTTGAACTGTGGTTTCAATTTAATTGTAGATGTACATGTAGAGGCACAGTCTGTGCCTTAATGTTAGGAGAAGTGAGTCGATCTAGGGTGAGTGATAACATGATGGGTGAAGTTTGGAACTGGGAATAGAAAGTAATTAATAGTGAGTGACTGACTGGGGGTTATGGGCATTTGGTAAATATATGGTTGAAGGATTACTAAGGCAGGGTTTGGTAGCGGCATGGTAAATTACTGGGAATGGGGACGGTGATGTAGGAAGGATGTAAGTGAAGAGTTATGCTGGGAGCTGGGGATATATGTACCTAGTGGTAGACTCGGGTGTCTATGCTGAGAAATATAATGCACATTGTCTAAGATGTTAAATAAGAAAACAATAATTAGAAAAGCAAGGTGGAGTCATTTCTATATGTAACTACAATGATATAGCGCTACATGAATGTTGCATATTTATGGGAGCATTAGTCGGATTTGTGTGTGATTGAAGTAACTAACTTTTGTGTAATGTGTCAGTCATTATGTTTTAAGATATATCAACCAATGTTCGGTTTGGGTAAAAAATATAATGCTGATGGCGCAAATCATTTCAACCTGGAAACAGTTACAAAAATGGTAACATTGCGTTCTTATATAATTCCAAAGGTTACAGACCCATGCTAGACTTACAATACAACTATGTATAAAATCTAAAAATAAAGTGAATATGATATGTCTTACATAGGACATTATTCATTGAACTTATCTTTGTAATTATTTACTTTCTTTAATGCGTGAATGGTGGTATAGTATGTCATCCCAATGTTACAAATACAAAGCTACAAACTGTTTACTCAAAAACAACGTTCGGTAGTACAAAAACATTTACAGAAGTACAAATTACAAGCATGCGTCTGTAGTCAGTCAATTGATTAAAATTAGTTAATTGAATTATACATGGGTAAATAACAAACCAAATACAGAAATACAGCATATTTTGTAGCTGTATGATGAAACTTACGATATAATTAATTAATTAATTAAATATTAATATATAGTCTGATTCGTGCTAACTAATGTTTAATATGTACCAAACCAATCGTATGTTTGGATAACGGTGTTGGAAGTGTGAACTGCATTGACTCTGATCCCGAGTTTATTGTAGCAATAAATTAATTAGGTGTTAATATCTGTGTAGTGCGGTGATTAACGAACCGTAACGGGATTGTGAACATCCTTTTTGAGAGCGAGTTTATTAATTAATTGCAATTGAGTAAGTGATATCTTCACTGTAAATCAACTGTGGGTTATTAGTTTGAGTAAAATGGGTGAAGGATTTTAAAATGTCAATGCAAAATACCATATGAACCAATGAATAAAGTGCTTGTGTTCATATACTGAAATGCGACTATATATATGTGTAAATAATACAAGTATTTCAATCACTAGAATTAGTTAGTTTTGGGAGCATTTTTCTCATATAAACATTAAAATTACGACTTTGCTTTTACCACTGTGTAACTCTTCAAGCATGAAGCATATATGAAGTCATGTGTAACCTTGTTTAGAGATACAAATGTGCATACAAACGATTTTAGTTATGATAATCTTTATTTCTTATACTTAGAGGCCACAGGCCTATAGTACAAAAACGTGCAAAGATTCACATGCAAACATAGAAAACACCTGTTTGGATGTACCTAGTAATATTTTGGAATATTATTTGTTCTCAGGACAGTATACAAAGGACAAATTAAAAGAAAATGGTCTTCGACAATTAAGATTACACAATTTACAAATTCTATTTTCTAATGCCATATTGTAATATCTTCCTGTCTCAATTACTAACTCGTGGGATGTGCACCTGAAACGTGAAACTGCATTTAGGAATTTCCTTATATCTAACATACTCAAATAATATTCTCTATATGTGTGATTTAAACATTTTATAGTAAACACATTTGTTTGAAAGTGACAGCGATGTAGCCCATTCTTGTGTAAATATATCTTTCAGTCTTTGTGTAACATTATTTACAAAATTTGAATTGAAATCCACGTTTTGACTCTGCCATATATCCCCAAAACTAATAGTATTTGATAACTCACAAACGTTGGATACCCAATTTGCCTTTCCTCTCTTATCATACAGAATCATCATATCATAACAGGGTATCTATTAGAGGGCATATTTAAGAAATGTTATCATTCCAGCTTTGGCAAATATATGAACTGGGAATCTGCCAAACTGTCCACACACCATATTACTGGGTGTGCTTGCCTTCACTACTAGAAATTTCTTACAGGTATATAAGTGTATCTTTTCAATAATATCATAATGTTTAATTCCCCATACCTCTGATCCATACAATAATAGTGGAAGAATTTTTTAGTCAAATATTTTGTAAAATGATTTGCAATTAATACATTGGTTGTATCTACTAGTTTATAAATACTTTTGAGAACACCAATTAACACCTTTTTGGCTTGTGTGGAACAATGTTTTGCATGATCTGAAAATCATAAGCAATTTGAAAAGTATACTCCAAGATATTGATATGCGGCTGACCTTTATAACACCACGTTTCCGTTTTAGACAGCTTACCTTCGTTTTTGAATACTATAACTTTTTTTTTTTTTGTTGACAGTCAATCCTGCATTTTCTCAGTTATGTTATAATTCATTTATATGCCGTTGTAACCCGAGGAGGCTTGAAGAAAATAAAATCATATCATCGGCAAACATTAATAAAAACAATTCGTCAAATAAGAGTGTAACTGGATGCCATGAGAACCACTACTTTGAATAATCAAAAATTCATTTATAAACATTGAAAACGGAAACGGCCTTAAAATGCATCCCTGTCTAAGACCAGAATTGCAGGTAAAAGAATCTGAAATGTCATGGTTATTTCTGATACAACTTTGACTTTATCATACATATTTCTATTCAATGTATTCATCTTAGGGCTTATGCCATGTTTCTCCATTACCTCCCAAAGTTTTATTTTTTGTATCGAGTCAAAGGCTTTTTTAAAGTCAATAATCAGGGCATATAGCTTATTACCTTTTGTACCAAGACATATACAAATATTATCTACTGTGCTATATCCCGCCCTTAAGCCTAATATCTATTTTATCTAGTGTATCAGCCCAGAATGTTAACCTCGATGATGTAGACGAATACTTTCCCTAATATACCTTATTTATTTATTTATACCTATATAATTATCTACATTATTTACATCTCCACTCTTATGGATTGGGATAACAATTCCAGTAGTCGATGGGAAGTTGCCACTCTCTAAGATTACGTTAAAAACTAATATAACTAAATATCCCCCGAGTGTTTTAGAAATTCCGGTAAAATATTATCTACACCTGCTGCTTTGTTCACCTTTAAGTTTTGTATGCTATATAATGTTTCTTGCCTATCTATTGGCGAATCCAGAATATCACTATATTCACTATAATTCTTCAAGCTCATAAAGTAAATCGCCAGTAACTCCCGTAGTCGAGTTTACACTGAACGTGCTATCTGTTTCCTTTCCGATAGACAAAAACATGTTTGAAATGTTCATACCATTCTTTATTGCTTATATTATACTTTTTGAATTGCTTACCCTGCAACTCCCGAAGGATGGACCAAAACTCTTTGGAATTGATATTATTTTCTAGCTTAACTGGTTTCTGCTTATAGTATTCCTTTCGTTTCTGTTTAATTTTAGTGTTATATAAATTTCTTGTTACGTGGTAATCATCTAAGTGTTGCTTACCTTTATGTTTTCTAAACTGGTTTAATATTGTGACAACGCTCAGCTTTCAAACTTCTACATTCAGAATCAACCCATGGACTATCCTTTCCCGCATTTCTAAACGACAATTTTCGTTTCATATTTGCTGCAACAGTACACATCTCATCTGCCACATATTGTACACTACGATTGATATCACTGAATACTGAATCTAGACATTTATAGAGGTATTCTTACACACTATCTGAAAACAAATGTTCTCCTCAGACCGTTCTGCCTACCATACAAACATCCATTGTGTTGTTGGGGGTCACATATTGCAAACGCTATAAATGGTATAACTTTATCGATAAGTACCGACTGTTACCGAAAACTACCATTTAGCAGACTTAACATATTGACGATATGAAGTTAAAAGGAATGATTTCTGATCGAAAACCGGACAATGCACAACGTGTGGCTCGCGTCAATGAGTAAAACGTAATTTTGGAATCATATATATAACAGACAAAAAGACAAATTTGAGTTGATAATGTTTAATTGGTCCCATAATTACTGTGCATGCAAATGGGGCGTGCAGTTTCGGTTTCTGCACATGTATAATTATGTTACTCAATTTTAATCGGAAACTAATAATTATGATATATTTGGCGATTGGGGATAAATTTGCAAGCTGAGTGAATTTATTTGTATTGTAGACAGAACATGTCGTGAGTTGGAACGTATTAAAGCCAAATAAAATTTTATGAAACACAATGGATGTACCTTTAAGACAATGATTAACTCATTTCTTATTACATCATCGCTTTTAAATATGTGAGAATTTAAATTGAGTTATACATGAATATGTGGATAAATAACAAACCAAACACAGATACTTATTAAACATCTGTTAGCATATTTTGAAGCTGTATGATAAAACATACGATATAATTAATTAATTAATTAATTAGATAATAATAATTATAAAGTCTGATTCGTGCTAACATATAGTTTTATATGTACCAAACCAAAAGTACATTTGGATAACGGTGTTTGAATTGTGAACTGCATTGGTTAATTTCTGTATAGTGCGGTGATTAACGAACCGTAACGGGATTGTGAACATCCTTTTGGAGAGCAAGTTTATTGGGGCAATAAATTAATTGCAATTCAGTAAGTGATAGCTTCACTGTAAATCAACTGTGGGTTTCTAGTTTAAGTAAAATGTGTGAAGGATTTTAAAATGCCAATGCAAAATGCCATATGAAATGCGTTTATGTGTAAATAATACATGTATTTCAATCACTAGAATTAGTTAGTTCAACATTTTGGGAGCATTTTTCTCATATAAACATTAAAATGACGACTTTGCTTTTACCATCGTGTAACTATTCAAGCATGAAGCATATAAGAAAGTCATGTGTAACCTTTTTTAGAGATACAAATGTGCATAAACGATTTTAGTTTATATATATATATATGTGATAATTTAATGGGGGGGGGGGGGGGGGGGGGGGGGGGGGGGGGGGGTACAGAGCCAACTTACATCCAAACGGATAACCAAGGGAGAGTTAAATAAATAATGATAGTTATTATTAGAGGGTACCTGGTTTGTGTCAATTACTCTCCGTGCATTTATAGTGGCTTGGTTTAATCACTTTAAGTACATAATAAAAAGCATATTAACCGTTAACGATATGATTCATGAAGAAAGTTATAAGTTTTTCACGAAAACAATATTCCACATTTTATGGTATCATTCATCAATACGATATAGACTAGGTTTGACAAACTTGATTTTGATAAATAAAGTTAGGCACATACAACACTACAAACAACAATACAAATTTCAAAAACTATTGAACAAAGATCCACATTTGTTATCTTATGATGGTTTACCTCTAAAGTATAACAAGGTGTATCGTCTTTTCAAGCCTCCAACTTTTAATAATATTAACATTATTAAAATTTCACAATTCGTTATCTATTCCATGTATTTCATCGAGATGAGATGATATGATATGATGAAATCAACCGCCTTTCTATTCAAATTATTGATGATCGAACTGTTGTATTATTTTGCATGAAACACAAATCGATATAGACTGCAGGTCTAAGGTCAACGTTATGATATATCATACAACAGAACATAATTTAGGGGTTAATACATGTCCTTATACACACAACGGTTCATCCCCTGATTTGTCGGATGGGAAATTAGCTTCTTTTATTATCCAAACAATCAACCTTTTAAATAAGTAAACCTTTTATATCTCCCAATGTATGTTGATGTCATTATAATTGTGTCATTTTCAATGATATTCTTTATATCTTTCCTTGTTAGGTTGTTAGTTAGGTGACAAAAGATCCTTTTTACGGTCGGTCCACCATTAACATCTTTAATCTTGAACGCAATTTCCAATGAAGTCAATTAACAAAACACATACACAGCGCAGTTTCAACACCCTGAGACATAATGAGCAGTAATTACTTGCCAGTTAATACACATTCTCACATTTGTATATTCACGTCATGGTCAAATGATGCAATTTGCTAGAAGGTTAAACATGACAGCTAGTGTATCTGCTCACTGCAACGGATATCACAATTGCAAAATAGCGACATATTGGCAAATACTGTATGAATGCTATATACTGTATATTATTTGAATAATTACGTCCACGTGCTAGATGCCAATGGATAACTTGAATAAAACTAGTTAGAAACTTCACCTACCACAAACAGATCAAATACATGAATGAGCTGGCTGTTAATAAAGTACTATCGTTTTTCATAGACCATATAATTTCCTTATTTGACTAATACTTTTTTTCAGGTGTAAGATTGTACTGTCGGACATGTAAGACAGATGCTTTTTCGACAATTTACAAGATTATCATATTTCATAATTAAAAAAATTACCGATGTCGACTAACCATCGACCTATTCTGGTATATTCACTGCAATACCGCCATATAATACTTTTGAAACGAATACGCACGTTATTTGATAGCATAATTCCAGCCTCATCCAGCTTATTATTGTTAACATGTATCCATTGAAAAATATATTTCACTTATGTCCATCACACACAAACCAATACTAGTTAGAATTGCTTTGCATATCAAACGTGACTTTCGTATGCTCCATCAAATTTTGCGTTATATTCATGTATATTTGTATATATGTCATTATGTATACCTTACCAGATTTGACTTCATAACAATGAACCAGTTCATTAATTGCTAAGTGAACAGTAGCATGTTATACAATAGGTGACGCTCTGCAGTTAGTGAAGGCGATACGAGGAGTTTTGGGGATGTAGGCAATATGGGGTGTAGGTCAAGCTAACACATTTTCAACAGGGTCAAAAACATACGTTACAAAGTCTTTTTCGGTAATGAAGGAATTGCGAGAATCATACAAAACAGCGCCAATAGTCATTGTTTGCAAATTGCAAACCGTTTAATACGTACTGTGCACAGTCTGGACAAGTATTATGCATAATTATAAGCACGACAATCATATCCTTGGTTAAATTATGTCAAAACTACATGTGGCATGTGGTCAAATACTTATTTTCCATTATCCCTAGTATTTCTGTAAGGAATGGATAGTTATTCAATGTTTTAAAAGATAAATTCTGCAAACATAGTGTAGTGACATTATCAAATATACTCTGCTGTCATTAAGGATTCCCCATGTTTTGATCAATATGTTATAATGAACGAAACCAATATGGTGTACAAATCAATATTGTAATTCTTAATTTTCCGGTTGATATCACAATCCCTCGTCAAGAACGAGTATATACATTATATAATTCTATCTAGATTCTTGATGAATTTCATTATTTATTTAATTGTAATGCTTTATCAACGCTTATATTTGATAAATAAATATCCATACACTTTATACATTTATCATCTTGTGTGTACATTGGAATACATAAGTGCTAAAGAATCACAATCAAAAACATTTTTTCCGTCTTACTGTAAATATCATGATTGTTTGAATTAACTCATGTGCTGCCGTAAGCAGAATATACGAGGTAGTAACCTTTTAGTCTGTGGTCCCATGCATTTACGTCACAGGGAACAGGAAGTTTTATAAGTCAATTGTTTAATTTAACCGGACTAGCCACAGATATCCAACATCAAGAAACGAGTGTAAATGCATTCGGCTTTTCAAAACGAAACAACCAATGGGCTAGAGTAACGGTTCAAGTAACTTTATACAAATAAGATATTTATAGAATGTGAAAGGAATATTTGATATGATCATTATACTGACCTTTATTTAAATGATCTCTCTAATTTGTAGGAATAATAATATAAATATATAGATAAATAGTGTTTATATTATCAATATGCCTTAACAAGTTTACATTTACACTCCATGTGTTCTGTGATATAAATTTTACTATTTCCTCAACCATTATTTTTTTAATATATATTCTCATTTATGTTATTCACGTTTAAGACACATCCACTTTCTTATCACGAAGTATATATTGATATTTACAAGGATAATGATGTATTTTCATTCAAATATTGATGAAGTGATTAAATCTTCGCAACATTTTTAGATGTGAATTATTTAATCAACATTGTCCTCTTATGCCGTAGCAAAGCTTTCTACACTCGCCATTGTTTTGTATTTTGTAATGAATGTACGCTAGATTTTACAAATCAATGAATAATAATATCACCCTTTTTAGCTTGGAACATGCAGTAAGCAATCTCCTCTCGAATATCCTTTCTAAAACCATCGAACCCTCTCTTTTTACCAAAACTTTGATCTGGAACATTTCGACAGCCTAATGTATCTTACTTACGATCTCATGTTATCTGTACCTCGATCTTAAAATCAGTTCATTCATCATACATTATACATTGACATGAGAAGTGACAACGTACCTTTGATAGAAATCCATTCCTCAGGACTTGGTAAACACTTGTGCAAAATAAATTGCAGGAACCAGGAGGGATTAACGCAACTGAATATATCTATGAAGTGATTTGGACTTACAGAGAGTCCCAGTTTAAATAGCCACGCATTATGTAACGGTAATTAATTGTGGGCAATATGTTTCCGTGGTGGTTAATGGTCACTTCTCAAAGGGGTATAGGTCTAATTAGTGTAACCACTGTTTATTCACGCGCAGAGAGTGACACTTTAACAGTCGGTAAAAGATATGTTCAACCAGACATTGCGTCGCCACTGTCATCAATTGCCGGCAATATATCGGCGCTTTATCACACCTAGTTTCATGTCTAATCAGTGAAAGTCATCAATGTGTATTGAGTGCTAACTTTTTGGATGATCAGTACTGGGCGTGTGTAATGTCATACGGTTCATGGCCGAGAAACCTGAATTCGAGATAAGTCACACCTGAATGGGCATGGCACGTAATCGTTTTGTTATTCCTGAATGAACACTGTGCGTTATGTGCAGTTGTTCATCATAATACTTGATATATATACTTTCTGGCGAATACATATTTCTAAGTAATATACTTAACGGATATATACGTCATACTTTATAGTATACATTGTATACCAGACATGGGCACTTTTTTACTTTTGACAGACAAAACAATACAATATTGTCAATTTACATTTTAAGAAAGTATTAGAAGCTCAGTCAGGTGACCTGCGTATGTTATGAGTCACATTTGCTACATACATAGCCTTTTGCAAAATGCACATAATCTTTCATCCTTTTTAACATAGTTCTATCTGTTTCATTCGGGAGTCTACGGTTACAGGTACTTATTGTAAATTCAATGAAAAGTATGTTCGATGTAGATAGCTTAAACGTATTATAATAATGGCATGTGGATGATTGTGTTTCACATTCGTTTTAGTGATGATGAAATGGGTTACATAACTAAGCTTTGACATTACTGTTAGGTAACCGGGGAAAAATAGCAGAAAAAAGTAACTGTTTTTGCTTGAGAAAAAGCAATAGTTGATTAAACAATATTTTATTCCCAAATAACATATAACACAAAAGAAACTATGAGAAGTTAAATTTTAAAAAAGGATTAGCAAACAGGCTATACACTAGCGTATATAAATGCTTCTTCTAAAACAAACTTAAAACAAATTATTTGTTAATACATTTGTGGGAATACATTGAAGTTCATACACATGTTTAGTAAACTCGCAATAGTTAAACATAAATGATTGCCTTTGTACAATGTATGTATTTAATTCGTGAGGTGAGACTTAAATTTATCATCTTTATTTTTGATCATTTCTAATGAGAGAAGTTCTCAGATGTCACGGGTTATAATCTTCGCAATGATTCGAATCTTCAGATTATACATTGTAAAACTGAAAGTTATGCGAGGTCCTTCCCCCACAGATATCGATGCAGTTAAATTATGGAATTCATTGCCACCTGAACAGAACTGAAATACAGCCAGTTTCAAGATTTAAAACTGCCATTCTAAACAATACTAATATTTACAGCCACTTTTGACTTAAACACCGGCATCAGATTTTGTCAAACAATACAATCTCGTCTCCGACCAGAATGTACTGATCATAATGCACATAAATATCAACGGTTTATATCTCCAACACCAGCTTGCTCTTGTGGTTATATCTTTGAAGAATATTCATTAATTCCTTGTATGTCCTCTCTATAGCGATATTCGTTATTATATATGGTTAAGTCTGTATTTTTATGCAAAGGGATTTGATCTTAAATCAATTTTGTTTGGAAGTCACATTTCTTCCCCAGCTGTAAATATGGAACTCTTGAATTAGGTCGTAGGACAAAATCCCCAATGGACAAAATCCCCAGTGGACATAATCCCCAAAAGGGTAGGACAAAATCCCCAAGATTAAAAATACAACAGAGCAAGGAAGTAATAACAAGTAATTTTATTCATACAAGCAAGCAGTAACAATCCCGGTCTCGCATTTTACATAGCACTTTCAAACAGCATAGTTTCAGTGAAACCTTATGGAGTGATCGGCATATGCTTTTCAAAAAGTCTGACAATGTCATTCTTCCATCGCGATATGCAAGGCAGAGGTTTCTGAGTTTATCCTGGTTGTTGTCACGGAAACAAATTATAATGTTATCAAAACAATAATTCTCAATAAACTACTACTTGTGATCAAAGAAAAAGTTGATTAGGTTATAAAAACAACAATTTACAAAAGTTCATTCTCAGTAAACTAATACTTGTGATCAAAGAAAACATTTATCAAAACAACATTTACTACCAGTGATTAAAGACAGCCATTTGTCAAAACAACAATTTCTCAAACTTCTCAGTAACTAATACCTTTGATTAAAGACAAAGTTGATTAGGTTATAAAAACAACAATTTACCAAAGTTCATTGTCAGTAAAGAAAACAAAACATGTTTAATCACCTTGGGGATTTTGTCCATTTTGTTGTTATAGGGCTTGGGATTATGTCCACTGGGGATTTTGTCCTTGGAGTTTTTGTCCTTGGGTATTTTGTCCATTGGGGATTTTGTCCGTTCACCTTAAATTCAGTTCATTCATTTATAAATTTAACAGGCAGATTTGATTTAAAGTAGTGCTTCTATGGCACAGTCATAATTTGTATAATCAGATTGTATCATTTATTTGTATTCATAATTATACTGTACATTCATCATGTCATGTTTTGTATTTGGTTGTATCCCGGAGCGCTTTGTATATAAGCATTTTCTTCCCTACCAATCCGGTTCCTTCTTTTTGGAAATAAATATGTTTAAACTGAGAGAAGTGCTCTTACAGCTACAGCGTTTACTAAATTAAGCTGAACATAAGCCTCTGCTTAGGCGATAGGGCAGAATTAAATCCCAGTGCATTAAAGTATCTACTGATAACAAGTTTACTTTACAAAATGTAATGTTATTTTAGTTTTAATAGTAGTCTTAATGATAACTTTTCGGGATTTATGGAGACCAGCGAGGTGGACGGACAAAATCCCCACTGGACATAATCCCCAAGGAAAATAATCCCCTATGACAAAATCCCCAGTGGATATAATCCCCCCACCCAAAAACAACAACACAGACACCATCCCCAACACAATAGAATGTGTCTTTGATCTTTATGTTATTTCTAATAAGTAGGCTTAAAATGATCTTTTGTTATAGAGCGTTGTAGAGTAGTTTGTACATAGTGAATTTTGAGAAATTTTTGTTTTCATAAATAGTTCCAATTTGTCTTTGATCAGTAACAGTAAAACACCTTGAAAAAGTGTTATTTTCATAAGTAATTCCCTTTTTGTCTTTGATCAGTAACAGAACAAGAGTTTGAGAAATTGATGTTTTCATAAATAAATCCGATTTGTCTCTGATCAGTTGCAGCATTTTAAAAAACCTCTGCCTGTCATTTCGTGATGCAAGAATGGGGATTAAAATGTTTATTATTGTGAAAAGTTGAATCGTAAATAACGAAAATATATCTTTGGATTTTAACTTTCTAATGGAGACATACTTTCGACTTAAAACTTGGTGCTAGGGAAAAAGTAACAGAAAACAGTAACAGAAATAAGTATCAGAAAATAGTAACAGTGTTTGCTAAGAAAAAAAACAGTTTTCAACAGTACAGTGAGAGTTTGTCATATACCGGTAATATACAAGCACAACGTCACATTTCAAAACACGATGTCACCTTTAAAGACCTTTAAAGATAAACTGCGAGTCTGTTTACCAATTCTTGCCTTTAAAATAAATATTTTTGAAAGCACTACAATTGTTGTTTTTTCCTATAGGTTTACTCAAAGCTAGCTGATCAGATTAAGAGATATGTAGGAAAACAAATAACTGAAATAAGTAAAACAATTTATATAAAGAAACAATAAGAGTATGGTATTGACTTGAATTCTTGTAATTTAAGAAGATTATGAAAACTACATTGATAGTAATTTTAAGGATACATTTCCTGTTTAAATCCTGTTATTACAGATAAAATGTATACTTAACTTTGTTAATTTATCCTTAATAATAGTAGTTATTTACATATCATTTTATCTAAAGTAAACATATATATGGATATATCAACTAATGCTGAATGTTCGTCTTCATATGACAATGAGGATGCAATCACACTTATTTTTATATGTAAAATAAAAAGTACAGATATTAGAAACAATGAATTGTGTTATATTGAATACGGTCAACTATTCCTTCATTTTAGTGGTGATTGTTTCGACTGAGGATTTTGACCTACATATACGATGCGTCCCATTACCAATTTATTAGGGATTTCATCAGGTCAGGCAGTCTAAAGAAAAGAGAAAAGCTAAAAACCAATGAAAAGTAACTGCTAGCCTTATGTAAGTTCGTTTTGTTTTGCACATACTTTGTTGTTATTTCATTATCTATATCCTATATGCTATTTGTATATTATGTTTGTACTTGTGAAGTGAAGTCTGAACAAAAGCAAACTTTACCAAATCATATCGTTTTGCATAGCTATTGTCCGTTTATATTTATATTATTTCGCGCAACTTAAAACAAATTATTTCACATAAAACGGCAACAGGTGTACCAATATTATAAATTTAATAAATTAATTATGAATAATCTCATTTATATTCTTTGGATTATTTAACAGCACTGTTGTTGCTTCACCATAGATATCCTGTTTTTATGTACATTAATCTCATTTATAAAAAATCCCAACGTAACTGTGATGCAGTAATATCATAAAACTATGTCCTGGTCTGTATGATATGTTCCATCTTATTTTAGTTCATGTTCTACTTAATACATAAATTTATGGTTAAATGAGTTAAATAATTATTGTTGTTGGTTATTGATATAATGCTTTTTTGTATGCCCAAAGCTAGGTGCAACTAAACAATTGTCTGTCTGTTTGGGGGACAATGCATGCTTAATTAGCATTTATTTAGACAAAACTTTAAGCCACTCAGGCTAGTAATTAGCTGAGAGACCAGTTGTGCGTTGAAGAGCTTGACAGGTGTGTTGTATAAACATACAGACGACCTGGCGACAGGCTAATAAACACTATGTCTGTCTGACTATGGGCTTCGCGCGTCTGGTTGGTCATTTAAAGTTAGCCAATAAGAATTAAGGCCAAAACTAACAACCAATAAAATACATGATCATGAATATTTGGACATGGCTTTACCAGTTACCCCCTCAGTTGAAAGACTGCGCCATCATCATTAGCAGTTACTGTCAAACAAATAACGTAACGTTTATGTTAGCTCTGTGTATTTCGACATCAGTTGTGACCCAAACGCATACGTTTCGATTAGGGATTTACTGTTTCAAGTTGTGTTCTTTTGACTATCTGGATATTTATAACTTTCCTCCGGATATGTTCGTCGACAAAGGTAAGTCTTCAATAATGCAATATATCCATTGTCACATATATATATATATATGAGATGTTTAAAGTGTGAAACGTCTTGTAAGACGATAACACACTTTCATACATTTTGCGAATTATATATACAATGATGAGACAGTCTATACTACAGTCCATTAATTGATGATGTATGAGTAACGACAAACCACGATCAAAATTGATACTAACTGAACAGAGAATTTAAATCCGATATAACCAGTGCCTATAATCCAATGCATACCAAAGAGGATACAATATATCGTGTTTGCTATTAAATACATAATTCTCATAATGCCTTTCTGCTGATCACGTTTACATTTGATCTGCTTAAATAATCACGTAAATATAGTTTTATTTATTTGAATGCATATATAGCTATTATCAACTTTGTCACACGGACATTTTCATCTTATAAAACCAAAGACCCAAGACAAGTTTGTCTAGCGTAGTTCAATCTGATATAATTAAGCCAACAGAGAACACCTATATAAACAAACCAACAAATATATTTTCATTTCATTTGTAATTAATTATGACACATACTATTATATAGTGGAGTATACTAGAGTATACTGGGGTATACTGAGGTATACTTGGGTATACTAGCGTATACTGGGGTATACTGAAGTTTCCTAAGCTTTGGAAATGTCTCGTATACTGATTAGTATACGCTAGGAAATTAGGGTGGTTGACAAACCAGTATACGCCAGGAAATTAGGGTGGTTGACAAGACGTATACTGGTCAGTATACTAGCACTTTTCTTGCGGTGATACTTCAACAACACTGACCTGTTAAGTTCCTAAGGGTTTAATGTTGGGGCCAAGTTTATTCACTTTATGTGGTATTTCTTTTGGAGCTATAGCTGAGAATCTCAATCTACTGCATCAGTTTTATGCTGATTACTGTCGTCTCTGATCTGTCCTCAAAGCACATCAAACAACTCAGTATATATAAGATACCGAGTTAAGGATAATGTCTACATCTCCGGTGATTCAGTTTCAGCATTGACGTCCTGCCCAGCATACTAAGTTCTATGCCTTGCATTTTATATTAAGTAAGTGTTCCTGCAGTGTCCACAAAGACTTAAGAAGAGAGGACTTTTCCAGTATTTGTTTCATGGTACAATACACCAATAGACCACAAAACCTCTCATGTTTTTACATTTAAAAACAAGTTGAAAATAAATATATATTCAAACAAGCATATTATGCATATTATACGAGATATTCGTGCTTAAAGCATGTTGATCATAATGATTTATTGGTTATTCTATCACATATTTAGTATGGGGACACACGTTCGAGACTCAATAAACTTCGAGATTCAATAAACTGATTAGACAGTGTTAAAAGTGATATTTAATTTCAGGTTCTCAAATAAATCCACCTAGTGTACATTTGGGCATAGTTAAAGCATTATCAAACTTAATGTTAGATTTAATGCATGATTTATATACACTCGACATTAGTACTATGGAATAATCCAACTCAGATTAAATATTAAATTAAATATAGGTATAAAGACGGTGGACACTGATAATTGTAGAATATTTACGACTTCCTCTCATGAAGCACCCAGGACTACCGATTTGTCAATGCTGATGGTTTCTATCAACCTAGTAAATTTAATCAGATATTAATCAGTGATGACAAAAACACTATCACATCACTTAGTTTTCCATACGTGATGCTAATACAACTGATGCAATCCTATCGAATCAATTACCCTGTCATTTAATTGAACCTCATAAAGATTACATCAATGAAATTGAGTGTAAATCTGAAAAAAAGTAATTCATTTTGAGGACCGGTATCGACTATTTGTAACGAATGTCATCCATGTTATTTTTCGAATCGATTGGCTGCAATGGATGTTTCTGTGATTTTACAAGGTCTTGTTTATGAAGAAGAAGGTTACCTGAAAGGTGAACAGTTGGATATTTAACTTTACCTTTATATAATCAATGAAGTATAGTCTATAGGTCTTTGGTATATGTTCTTTGATAGTCTTAATAGCAACTGACCGAAGAGAGGCAATTTTATGTTTCAATGCAAGGCAAAAACAAACTGTTTTCCTTTCTTAAACTATTAGTTCCCATGCTTGTAGGGGATCTTTTGAGCAACCTTATCGTTTTGATCTCTGATGTTCGTTTTGTCAACATTAAGAAACAGATGTCGATATACAGAGTTCACTGCCACAGACGTTCAATGATACTCACCATTGCTAGGAATTGCATTAAAAGGGAAACTTTAACCTGATTGACACAGTAGGACACGACTCCACTGCAAACACCACTGTATACTACTACTGATCTGATTCCGTAGCCTTTTTATGTCACGATTTACTATTATAGGAATATGGGAGAAATCCATTATTTCAGTATTTCCCATTACGACTCTACTATCTCAAAATTATACTATCTCTCATCTCAAAGAAGTCGCTAATTCACAGAGTAATTACAATGAAGGTAAAGCAAATATCGGATTAATTAGCATACAATCAGGGTGCAAATGGCTGACTGAAAATGATGTTTGTTTAACATGTACATACATGTACCAAGTTGAATTGGGTTAGACCTTATTGTTTCTTGTTCTGAACTGAAACGAAATTAATATTGGAGATGGCTAATAATTAGTCAGTTGCATTAAAACATGTTTCAGACTCATAAACTAACAACCACAGATATAAAGTATGCCTCAATGTGTTATCAAAAAACATAATTTTGCGATATGTTAAAACAACCCAATTGACATGACATGTACTGGTTGTCATAAAGTCCGATAGCTTTTCTAAGGAATCGTTCTCTCACACTATTCCTATCTCCTTATGAGGGTTAGACCGAGTGTGGCCAACTTTTTCCAATACTGAAAACAGACAAGAACATACTATAAGAGGCATATCGAAAATAGACACGTGATTAAGAAAAGTGTAATTTTGTATTTTGAAATATATACCAAGAATCCTGTACAGGTTTTTGTGCACATATTTTCGTTATAGTTCTGTGTGAACCAGAGGATGATTAAGCAAGACATAACATATGCAATATAATTATTTGAAAATAGTTTGCCAGATGTTTACATGCATATGTTCAAATTTAATAAATATTACGAGTAAAGTATTTGATTAGAATATTCAAAACATTTACTTACCCATTTCTGTCAAATGCTGAGCGCAAAATGTCCATTTCTTTTAATTTAGACATTGTAAAACTTATCCTTTGAAATCATTTAGAAAATGTAAGAGAGAGAGCATACATAATACACATTAAACGTCAGATGTAAACATATTGATACCTTCAAATGTTGATGAAATACATGGTTGAGCTTTACTTTGAAGGGAACTGTAATATGATGCACACTTATAAATTCAACATGCATTGATTTGCCTATGCATACAGTTTATGCAGTCGCACTGTCACAAATATCAAGCAAGCTATTGATATTCCGGGTATGTTGTATGACACTTCCTCCAAATGCTTGTTATAGTCACCATGATAGTGATTTGGAGTGCAAGGCCTCTTTTCACAAAGATTTAAGGTGATTTGTAAGTCACTAAGATAGCGTAAGAGAGTTAATCTTAGTAAAGGTTGGTTTCACTAGAACATATAACATCAATGATGACGTTGTTCTTGTTTATATTGGCGATCATGTGACTGAGAAAGCCGATTTAGAGAAGAGGCAGAGGACACGGCACTGCAAGCCTGAACAGTGAAGTTGTAACTACACAAATGTTATCAATATTAGCAATATTATCGTATGCAGGTTTAATCTCTTTAATTTAATTTCCTCACCATTATTTTCATTGGCATAAACAAGTTATAACATTGTGATCGTTCTTACGTTCCATCTGATGATGGAATGAACTTATACCCAAAAACGTTGTGTATTTTCACACTGAACAAGTTTTTGAAAATATTTTCCTTAGTACTTAATTGTACGTTTCCGATGTTTCGGATATTTTACACAATATCTGGATATGTTCGACAACATTTATCATCATGCATCATCAATGAGACTCGTATGTGCATTTCTATTTGTGAATTGTTATTTTTGCATACCTTTGGACCAAGAAAAAGTTCATATTTCAAATATTATTCAATTTAATGTATGTTTAAGATTACTGTCCAACCTTCCAACATTGGAACCTACCAATATCTCAAAAACTATGAGTCGTATCAATATATTACTTTGACTTTGCCTTTTTAACATCTTTTGGAGCTCTATTATGAAAATGAAACGATTCTGACAACGGGATCTAGTAGTGGGATAACTAAGGTTAAAAACGAGTTCATTGATTGAAATAATCATAAGTCTATTAGGGCACAGGACACTATTTTGGAGACTAAACATTATCTTTATCACACGCAACATGGACCACAAAATACATAGAACATTCGATACTGTATCAACTATTTACACAATTTACAAAATAATATGGTTTCCGATCTTGAAAGCCTGCCATCGCCTTGTGCTGGCGACCTATCTTTTATTTGACATTCAATGTCTGAAACAAAATACAACACAAAGACACGATAAATTTCCTAGGGGCAAGTACAATGTTAAAATAGAGCAGCTCTACAGTTTCGACTAAAGTGTTATGAACACTTGAAATGTGAAAGTTGAGTGGAAAAGTCGAACGATAGTGTTCAAAATTGTGCCTGATACTGAGTGTGTAGTTTCGAATTCCGCAAGGAAGCCTCCAGGAAACATGGATCCCTTTTATTGTAGATGGTTTGATCCCAAATATAAATTATTACATGTGTTCATTATCTAAAATCGCATGTATTCAACCATGAGGGTTGTGCCACTTTACACCTATCAGAGATGAAATGAACAAACTACAATGTTATAGACCTTTTTGTAGAATGAAGCCGAATAGATTTAAGCTGTTGGTACAATAAATACTGACTGTTGGTACCTCTCTCTGCGGATCTGGGTTGAAATCATGCAAAAGATCTAGACTCGTCCCAACAAAAGTACAGGAATCTGAATGGCATGAATTCATAGTTACCGTCTTTGATGTCAGACATCCATGATCTGGGTGTGATTTCAAATTACAATTTGGTCTCTCTTGAGTCAAAGTCGAATCTGTCCGACATATAACCTTTTTTACTCCGAGAACTGCCATTATTCCACATTATCAATATGTCTCCTTGAAGTTTGTAAGCAAGAAATCTTACATTTTACCTTTACTATAAGTATCAGTGAGTGATTTTTGTTGTTATCGTTAGTAGGACTTTCTACTCTTCTGTAAATGTGACCTGCAAACTGTTTGGTGCCAAGTACGCAAAACTTGTCCAAAACTTGTTCATGATTTAATACGTATGGCCACATGTTTATGAAGATTCTTCTGAAGGATGATTAAATCTAATTTATCAGCACGGATTTTACCCACGTCTGTAGTACAAATCAACCAATATTTCCGTCAGTGGTTGCTCATTTTCACAAATGTTCAGTATTTATGATGGTCCGATGATGACTCGGCAAATTACTTTTCTGTGATGATTGTTCAATAACATTTAAGGTTATATTTTAAAATAACTGATACCGTTAGCAAATGATTAAGGACATGCACTACATGTTTGCAATATTCTGAATTTCTTGAATTTTAGCTGAAATGTTGAAAAGTACATGAATGTCCAACATGTCATTGAGCTGGGTCTATTTGTTTCAAATTTTTGTAAATGATAAGGCTAACCTTATCCCATAGATGCCCTGAGATCTACAATTATGTGCAAGTGAACAATATATTCAATCAAGGCATTATGATTCTTTATAGTTTATACGTGATATGTTTAATAGTAATAACTTCTAACTCTAGACATAAAGCACAAGGTAGAGGAAAATACGAATATATCCTGATCACCAACATAAACTGTTTTTGATAATGTCTTTAATGGAATTTAAAAACGAAATAATTGGGGTTTCCATTTTAGTAATTTATCTTCTTTGATGCGACCGTAACCTGGTAGATGTATCATTCCTGTAAAAGAATACACGTAAATTTTATGATAAGAATGAATATCAAGTATCATTCAGTATAAAAAATAATCACAAATTCAAACGCAGAACATTTTCTGTAAATCACAATGTAAGGTTTACTGAATTGTGAGATGTTTTAAGTAGATACTTCGACAAATGAAAAGTCGTGATTGATATATGAGTACCTTGTTGACACGACGGGATACAAACTTTTAAAACTTGAAAACAGTTTTATGAAAGAGAATTAATCTGCTTGAAAAATAGGCAGATAATATGATATTTATGAAGACGGCATACAGACTTTTAAAACTTGAAAACAGTTTTATGAAAGAGAATAAATCTGCTTGAAAAATAGGCAGATAATATGGAATATGAAGAAGACAATGATCATGAATTCAAAAGATGAGAGAACCCACACAATTCATTACTACAAACTCATCAGAGTGTTGAATTTCAGTTACTTTGTCCGATATTCAAAGAGATTAAATTAATGCTGTTTGAGAATAGACACGTTCATTACCTGTAGGTTATTTGAGATATGTCAGAGAGTGACAAACTACTCAAAGTCTTTGCTTTATGTTAGCATGTTATGTGATATACATTATAAGAGATACTCGTGATAATAGAACAAGACACTCTCTATTATTTATTGTTAATGAAAACGAGTACATATTTACTCCTGCATCAGGTGTACTTATTTTCATTTTGTCACTTCAAAAGTTTCAATTTGAAATATTGTAAAACATCGTCATATATTACTGAAGCAATATACGGTATCGGATATTTTAAAACATTTGAACTACATATTGCCATTTTGGGAATGTTGATATAAAAGGATTAAGGAATTTAAGTATTAAGGAATTTAAGTATAGAACAGCCTGTTATTTGAATCCAGTAACAACGTCATTGAGGACTAACGATAGACGCACATCTCATTACCTGACCGTCTTTTATCTACACTCTTCAAAAAACGAAATGCAAAAGGAAATTTGAAAAAATAGGCTCTGTAGCTCATCAGGCTTTATATACATTAACTAATTCAGGAGTGTCAACTTCTAGGTGAGAGGTATAACACATAGGAAGCACTTTAAATGGAGAAGATGAAACAGGTCTGATAGGTCCTTACCCCTCTGATCTTTCTTTGAGGCCAGAGTTAAAATCCCCTACAAATAAAGACACACTTGAAGATTTAATTCATCACTGTTGTTTCCTTTACATTACCTCCCTTTAAAGAGCACATAAAATCTCTAGATGAAATAGCTTTTCAGGTCACGCTTTCTGTGACCCCAATTGAGGTCACGGGGTCACCAAATCTACAATTTAGAATCCCCATTGACCAAGGAGTCTGCACACAATTTGGAACTTGAGAAGAAGATAAAAATAGGTTTTTGGGGTTGTGACTCCTGTGATCACATTGGAGGTCACGGGATCATGAAATTTACAATTTAGAATCCCCATTAGAGTCTGCACACAATTTTTCAGCTCTCTAGACCTTTTGGAACTTGAGAAGAAGATAAAAATAGGTTTTTGGGGTTGCGACTCCTGTGATCACATTCGAGGTCACGGGATCATGAAATTTACAATTTAGAATCCCCATTAGAGTCTGCACACAACTTTTCAGCTCTCTAGACCTTTTGGAACTTGAGAAGAAGATAAAAATAGGTTTTTGGGGTTGCGACTCCTGTGATCACATTCGAGGTCACGGGATCATGAAATTTACAATTTAGAATCCCCATTAGAGTCTGCACACAACTTTTCAGCTCTCTAGACCTTTTGGAACTGGAGAAGAAGATGAAAATAGGTTTTGGGGGTTGTGACCCCAGTGACCCCATTTTGGGTCACGGGGTCATGAAATCTACAAGTTAGAATCCCCATTAGCCAAGGAGTCTGCACACAAAAGTTCAGCTCCCTAGTGGTTCTTGAGAAGAATATGAAAATGCGAAAAATTTACGGACAGACGGACGGACGCCACTAAAAATACTGAACGCATATGTCAACCCCATTATGTTTTGGGGGGTAGAATATTATCTTTGCTATGTTCTAGAATGAAATTATTGGCCAAACACAACCAAAGCTTATTTTGAATGGTTTTAATCATCGCGATTGTCATGATGAGCAGTACTGTTATGTGGCACAAACAAATGCTATCATTTCTGCATATCACGTGCAAATCATGAGTTCAACATATGGATATATAAGATGCAAGATCATTGCTAGTACTGGTCGAAGAAATAGGACGTCTAAACGCTGCCGATCGAAATAGTGTAAATGGATGATTGCAAGCTGTGGAATCAAAATGTACCATGGCGAGGATCCTCAACGTTCATCCAGCAAACGAATTCAACAAATGACCGTCCAAGGATGTGAAGACCTTAAGCCACCACCGCTGCTCAAAAATAGCTACATCCGGGTTGACCCACCTACCTGACCCCCATAGGGCTGCACGGAAGACAGTTGTAGGTTTGGAGCCGGAAGAGACTCCGACCAGACAATCAGAAACCGTCTGACGGCCAATCGATACGCCAACCAGATTATCTGTCCCCACGTCCATCACCTTGTCGACCGCCTGAAGGATCTGTTCCAACAGGACAATGCCAGGACAGCACGTGTCACAGTACCTGAGAAATGACAAATTAACGTTCTCCCCTCGCCCTCCGAATCCCAAGATCTTAACTCATTTGATCATCTACAGGTATGGGTCAGCTCGATAAAAGTGCACATCAACGTCCTAATCCGCCATTGAACCTTCAGCAGTTGTTGCTTATGTTGCAGAAAGAGAAAAGAAGAATTGCACAACGAAACATTTAACAAATTATTCGATCTGTGCGATTGTAGTGTTTTTGCATGTCAAGAGTTGTCCAAATGAGATACTATCTTCAATGCCACCTAGTGGGAAACAGTAAAGGCTTTGCCGGCTGTTGTAAATTATCATACACGGGGTAGCAATGTATCGCTGTGCAAACGTTCATCGCGATATAGGTGTTTTACATTGATCTACGTGACTTTAAATAAACCTAATTGTTTCATCCATATTTGGCTTTTGCGTTTCTTTTTTTGATGGTGTACTTGTTTCTTATAAAGCCAGGGGCTATTTCCTTGGTGAATAACGAAAAATAACAAATTATCAAAGCTTAATATCGAGAGTTAAGTAACAAAAATAAGGGATGAAATTGTAACATTAGTAAAAGGTACCTCATGCATAAATTTGAACCTTACAAACCAATTCAATATTTCATTGAAAATAACATATCAAATTCAAAATCAGGCTCCATTAGGTTCATTGAACATTCCTTAAATTGGTATTGATGTTTTGATCTAATATTCTTTTTGTCTAAAGAGGCCAACTAGTTTTAAACATGACACCTTTTGCTACAACACATTTACTTGTGGCAGTGGCAAAACGGCAATTGGTCTGTAATAACTATCTTTATTAAAATTTTGAATAACAACCTAATCCTTCTCACTTTTGTGAACCATTGAAGACATTACTCTTTCAAAACATTGGCGACGACAGTGCGTGAAACATTATAATAAAACATACTCTTATAATCAGTTGCAGTTACAATTATTATGTATAGTTTGGTTGCAATGTAAGTGTAAATCTTTTAAATAGGACACAACTAGATTAGAATTTGTCCTTTTCAACAATATGTAATTTTATAACATGTTGATATTCGCCTTTTTTATTTGGATTCGAAATGGTTTAATCACCAACTTATCGAAATATCAGGTATTATTATGTAATCTATCTAAGGCTGATTGTTTATGAATGTTTGAGTGGATAACCGTTCATAATATTTCCTGAAGTTAAATAGATTAGCGTTTGCGGGACACCGCAAAAGCAGAGCAGCTTCGAAACTTAGGGTCACGCCTTTCCCTGTTCCGCCTTCTCGTCAGCATCAATAAAATGGGAATTCTTTTTAACAAAATTTGTTTCATTATTCGAGTTATTACTAATCATCACTGGGGTCACTTTTCACAAGTTTGTTCTTAAAACCTATTTCTTCTTTCAAAATTTGATCAAAGGATTTACGTGGCCTAAACCAATATCTCATGACCTTGACCTTCAAGGTCACACCATCAATGACTTTGCATAATGTATAACAACATGCAATGACTCAAAGTGTTCATAGTTAAAATACGGCATATTCACAAAAGCATGCTTAAGTTTTGACCTCACTGTGACATTTACCTTTGACAGATTTTAGCGAAAACGTTTTCAAATCTTGGTCTTTCTCCATAGTTCATATATACCAAATAAGAGCTTAATAGCACAAAACAAGTTTACAAGGATTTGTTTTTAGCAATTTCAGAACTTGTGACCTTGACCTTTGACCTTGAATATGAACATGTCAAAATAATTCCCCAGGGGCATAAGAAGTTATGTATATGAGGTGTTGATACCTCCTTGGAAAGAAGTTATTGAGTGATTTCAGAACTGGTGGGCATGACCCTATCTCGTGACCTTGACCTTTAAAATTCAAGGTCACACAATCGGTGATCACTATTCATTGTGTATCACAATCATGCAATGATTCAAAGTGTTAATAGTTGAAATAAGACATTTTCGCAAAAGCATGACGGATGTTAGCGAAAACCTTTTCAAATCTTGGCCTTTCTCTCTTTTGATATACACCAAAGAAGAACCCGATAGCACAAATATTGTTCAAGTTATCGTGTTTACAAGGATTTTTTTAGAGATTTCAGAACTCGTGACCTTGACCTTGAATGTGAACATGTCAAAAAAATTCCCCAGGGGCATAAGTAAGAAGTTATGTATATGAGTTCTAAAATCCTTCAAGGAAAAAAGTTATAGCCAATACAAAACGCGCGGGCGGCGGCAGCGGCGATGGAAACTGCGCAAAAACTGATAGCAGTCCCGACTTAGTCGGAGCTGCTATTTAGCATTTGGCAACAAACTAGTCTTTATAATTACATTATGTTCATGAAAACATTAAGTTAAAGTTGTGTCAATTTTAATTTCCTCGCTCATCTCATGGACTATTGCAGCTATTAATTGTAACTTGATTTCATTGATTGCATTCTTCAATGCCTGGAATTAACTATATTCAATTATTGATGGTACGTATGTAGATCAAAACTCCCATGCTGTCTCAATACACACAGATCCCCGAAACAAGTTTAATATCACACAGTTACAGTGGTAACATCTCTTGAGTCTTCCAACACCTCCCAAGAAGTTGAGAATAATTTGTAAACACTTCCTGTAGAGTGTAAACTGTACAATATATTCAGTTCTTGAGTGTGACTACAAAACAACAGTTACAGCTCTAAACTTTGCCAGCACCCTGAAATACATTTTCCTAACACTTGAAGTCTAGACCAGAACCAAGAAATGCATTCTTAAACACATGGTCGGATGCATATATCGGAAGGAGCAGGTGTTTTTATTATGCACTTTGTTATTGATCTTTTCATGCATCCTTAGTTTTCATGTTCACAAGAATTGAATGGGGAACCGTGATACGAAACTGCGTCATAGGTGGCGCTGCGGAATTTCCGTCCTTGTTGTTAGCTCTGTATGATCTGTCAACCGTCAAAATGCCTTCGCGGTGCTGTGTGCCCGATTGTAGCAGCCGTTCAGATGGCCACACTTTCCCGAAAATTCCACATATGATGATGAAATGGAGGGTAGCCATAAGAAGAGCAGATGCCAGAACCAAGAAACTGTGGATACCCAGTCGACATAGTGTTGTGTGCCGGAGTCACTTCACTTCAACTGACTACAAGCCGTCTGACACAGGTTAGCGTCCATAGTTACGGTACTTATAAGTTATACTGATTCGACACCAAAAAGGTATTAAGAAATAAGTAGAAATTTAATTATAATTATGTGGGATATTAATAATAGAGTACTTTCATGTCCTTATATTTTTTGCTTGACTGATTTATTCACATATTATGAAAGAAGTTGTAAAATAGACATTGTTTGTTACTTATGCTTATGCCCTCGAAATTCAGTCACATTAAAAACATGTAGTTGACGACATATTTTGTGATATGCTATCAATATAATAATTTTTTTATTCGTACATTATGTTATTATATATAACTCCCCCCCCCCCCCCAAAAAAAAAAAAGAAATTATAAATTAAACATTAGGCCTAAATAATAAGATTACAGTAAGATTACATAAATTAAAATTTAAATATTTAAAAAAATATTGTTACTAAATCACTTTAATAAATAAATGGCACTAATCCAAACTACACACTAATTATTTTGTATATTATTTATCAGGGAAGAGGCCCCGTCTTAAGGAAGATGCTGTTCCATCCATCTTCTCCTTCAACAAGGTCCGTCCAACACCGAGGAAATCAAGACAGGTAGAGGCATGGGAGGAACCAGTACCCGACATGCAGTCTGAAGTTATCATCATCGCCTCTCAAGACAGTGAGTCTTCTGATGAATCTCCATCACTTCAAGACAATATAGATGTCAGTACTCAATGTGATTTGTTATCCGATTCAAGTTGCCGTGTGTCCATTCATAACTTTAAAGATAATCCTAAAGCTGTTTTGTATTACACAGGTTTTGAAGATTATTATCATTTTATGTACTTCTTCAATGTATTGGGCCCAGCTGTATATCATCTCTCTTATAAATGTTCTTTATTGCCTGAGGAAGATCAGTTATTTCTAACTTTGCTCAAGTTAAGACAAGCCAGGGATGACTTTGATTTGTCAATATTGTTTCACATTAGTGAAAGTACTGTTTCAACATTGTTTATAGTTTGGACAAATTTCTTGTATTTCCAACTCTGTGAGTTAGATTTGTGGGCTTCTCAAGATGTTGTTAAAAATACCATGCCAGAGAATTTTAAAGAACGTTTTCCGTCAACCAGAGTAATTCTAGATGCTACGGAAACACCTATTTGTAAACCTAGCAATGTCCATGATCAACGAGCAACATTCTCACGTTATAAAAACAAGAATACTCTCAAGACAATGATAGGCTGTTCGCCCCGTGGACTTGTAACTTTCATCAGTGATAGCTATGGTGGCTCATGTAGTGATAGACAGATCATTGAAAGATGTAAGCTGTGTAATCCAAGCATGTTTTCCCCTGGTGACAGTATCATGGCAGACAGAGGAATTATGGTGCAAGATATATTCTCATCTGCAAATGTAAAGGTTAATACCCCTACAATGCTTAAGGGAAGGAGTCAACTAGAACCAGAAGAGGTTGTTCATGATCGTAGAGTAGCTTCTAAACGCATTCATGTAGAGCGTGTAATTGGGCTAGGAAAAACTTACAAGATATTGAAGAAAGAGCTCCATCACTCGAAGGTAGCCTTAGGGTCACGCATCATCAGTGTATGCTACATGTTGTCAAACTTTCGACCAAACATTGTAAATCGTCTTGCATGATATTGATCACAGGATAATGTTTTCTCCAATTCTGAGTTTGGAAGCTAAAAGTAAATAATACACAAGTTTGTTCAGTATGAAGTAATTTATTTTGTACATATTTGCCACACATTCAACCATTTTCATATTTGTTGTACCAGTTCATACATGTCTGAATCAATTCTGACAAAACATTAAATTGTTATCAAGCTACATTATTTTCAACATAGACTTGTGAACATTTGTCTCATGATCATGATGAAATAGGTTTTGAGTCTCATATGTTTGGTATTCACTATGCAGATATGGAAGGCAAAAGATATTTAAAAAAACATGTATCTCTGTATATTGTTGTTAATAAACATTTTGCCAACAGCTTCATGATATTCTATAATTAGGAAGATGTGTAACACTGAAGTATCTTCATATTGTACATAATAAATGGAAATAACATTGACAGCTGACATACAATGTTACATTTATTAAAATCCTACAAATATGTACAAACTATAGGTGACTAGTTTTCATTTTCAAGCCACTCATGATGAAATTAAATTGTACTCCGAATAAATTATTAGATTTGTACACATTTATTATATTCGCCCTGTTTGGTGTGCACAGTAAAGCATACATAGCTTCTTTGAAATAAATGAATTCTTGAGGAAATTGAAATAATTGAGTTCATGAGGAAATAGCGGATATCACATAATGCATTCAATTGCCCTGTCAAATATTCTGTAGAATAGCAACTTTCATTAAATGATAACTATGTGTGAGAAATTCACACTGTCATATAAATGTTTATGAAGTTTGAATAAAATAATAAAAGACCATTTAATGACTCTTTGTGAAATAAGACAATTAAATGGAGATATGGAAGGCAAAAGATATTTTTTAAAAATATGTATCTAATACTATCTATGTTTATATATTGGTGTTAATAAGCATTTTGCCAACAACTTCATGTGTAACACTTGACTTTCTTTATTCATATTGTACATAATAAATGGAAATAATCTTGATGACAATTGATGTACAATCTTATATTATAATCTTGCAAGTTTGTACAAACTACATGTGACTACTTTTCCATGTTCAACTTGTGATAAAATGTATTAAAATGACTAGTACTATGAATAAATTTTGATTTTACTTTAACTGTTATCTTTTTTCTTCAATTCTTATCTTTAACAGTTTAATCAGAAATCTTTGGACAAAGTAAACTACCTGGATGGTAAGTCTGATTGGACAGTATGTTGCATCTAATTCAGAACACTAGTAAATACAGTGTTGAGCTATGTATGGCCTGAGAAAAGATTCAAAGAACAATGTCAGTTTTGGGACAATACTTCCTCTACAGTACTCCTCATCTAAAGATATCTTCTGTACAAAGAAATCACTGAAAGTATACACAGCAAACAAGCAATACTGTCTTTTTGTTAAGAACATCTGACCTTGTACCTGAAAGTAGTAATTGCTATTTTCTTTTAACGACATTGTGCCATTAATGAAAGTGAGATAGGGAAATAACTTGCCAGGTACAATTTTCTCATTTCTGCCACTGTAAGGGCATTTTACTTCAACAATGGTGTCTGTGTCAATAACACCATCTGGGGTGGCTGCAAGGAAAGGCAGTTCTGGCAACACAAACTAACCACATTGTTTAACCTTCACATTGCAAACTGATTCAACTTGAGAGATGGCCCTTGCTTCATAATGAAGGCCATGTCTTATTGCTTTACAAACTAAACGTTTGCTAGAAACCATGGCTTTGCACAGTGTAAGTTTATTTCGTCTGAAGGTGCTCTTGCACAATGTACCGAAGTTTGAAGCCGTCAATCGCCATCTTCTTTCTTCATGCCAAAGTGAACACTTAGCCTGTTTCCTGGTGTTCTTTTCTAAATCCTTGGCTTGAATAGCTGTAACCTGTGAAAAAAGGGTACAGATCATGACTCATCTTCAAATGTGGAAAATAGAAGTCTTCTGTAGAAAGGAGGTTCTTATTTGACAATTTATCACATATACTGTACAAAAAAATGTATGGATAAATGTAAAGTTTGAAATTATTAATAATGATCTACATGTATTAATTGAGTGAGTGAGTTGGGGTTTAACGCCGCTTTCAAGAGTATTTCACTTATATCGCAGCTGCTAGTATTATGGCAGGGAGAAATCCCGCAACGCCATGTGGCTATGCATTGCGGTGAAACCTGCGAGCATCGGCTGGAACTAGCGAACCGTGGGTGGTACTACCCTGAAATTCAGTGTAGCATTGCACCGAAACCTTACTGCGTGTAGAACATTTCTCTTCTGCAGACAAAGTTGCTGTGCCCCTGGCGGGATTCGAACCCCGGACCTCTTGATCCGAAGCCGAACGCGCTAACCACTGCGCTATCCCGCCCCTGTATTCATTGAAACACTGACAATTTGTCAATCATAAATAATAAAATATCAAACTTATTTTGCCCAGTTTATCTATTACAATTTAGTCTACCTCAAGTGCTTTATCCACCCAGTACTCGATGAACGGCCTTGCTAGATACTGGTGGTCTTGTACCGCTGCATGAAGATCTGCACGTTCAAAGAGATACCGGACTGTGAGATCTCTGTTCGCTTGATTGCAGTAGTTGATTGTCGTGTTCCTCACATGGTCCCGGTACCCCTCCATACGTTGAAACTTGAGAGGCCGTGGGTCATCCAGCAGGGCAGCACGTTTCAGACCAAGGTCTGAAGCTTTCTTCGGTGATTCTAAATTGTAAATATACAGATATGATCGAAATGCTTAGAAATACAAATTCATTAAATAAATAAATTGGAGCGAGATACATAGAGATTATTACCCGAGGAAGTGTGTCATATGACTTTTACGAAACGAGTGTGATTTTTTGTATTGCCCATGCGAGAGCGAGGGGTTATACATACCTTTGCACGAGTTTCGTAAAAGTCATATGGCACACTTTCGAGTGTAATAATTTCTTTATTACACATTTTATTCCATTTGATTCGCGTTAAAATAGTCAGGAAACGGCCCACTTCCCTTGCGACGGCAAGCTATAGTGACGTCACGAACAATCATTTTATGACGTCACAGGCGACGTAATACGGGAAGCCGCAGTGAAACAATCGTTGCTAGCCAAATGTGATATGTGCACATGTGCTCTTATCAAAAATACTAACTCGGTTATTTTCAACCATATGGGTAATAATCAGTTTTAGTATATGACAAGCAGTAAAAAAATACTGGGATTTATCAGTGAAATAAACTACCTATCAAGCTACAGTGAAAGTAACTTATGATCAGTTACTGATATAATTTGATGTCATAAAACAATGGTGTGACGCAGTCACAGTGTTACTCTGGTGACAGGCTGTTCCTAGCAACTGTTCGGTGTGAAAACAACGTACCCTGATCAGAAGTAAATACAAGGATAGCATCATAAAATAAACAGAATATCTGTCGATTCTTGACAAATACCATGTTTATCTCATCTCGTGAGGTAGAAAAGTTAAATATTTCTGTATCATTTAGTAACATGACAAAACTTTTATCAACACAAACCCACATAAGTTTCTAGTTACAGCTTCCTATTTATAATTTATACTTCTTTATTGAGAGTTTTCCTACCTGAATATTCCTTTTTCGGTCGATGAAAAGTCTGCAGGCGGTCAGTACAAGATCTTCTGATGGCAATACTGCCTGTAGACTTGAAGTCTGCGGCCATCAGGAGGACTGCTGCCAGATGTTTGCAGGTGCCGTGGGGTCCCTTGCCTGCAGGACATTCACAGTGGGTGTGAAGGACTTCGCCACTGCCAGCAATCTTCGCCTTGAAACTGTAGCTTACCTGAATAAACAACGGAAAATACAATTTTGCAAATGTAGATTTTGTATTACAAATATTGTGCATGTAATTTTGGTGACCACCCTTTGTTCAATTTCTACCTGAATCATAAAAAAAAATTGTATGAGTGTCCTAAGGGGTGAGAAAATTAAATTTGAGTATTAATGAGGAATATCCTCACTCATTATATTTGAGATTATGATAATCAGTATCACAACACAGCTCAATGTACCTTCTTTTTCATGGCAGCACTGACAAGTCCACTGAGATATGTCTCCTCATCCATCACCAGCTGACTGCAGGCAATGATGTGGGTGGATTTCAGCAGCTGTGTACCCTTCTCCAGAGCTTTGAAGTCTCCTGCCTATAGATTAATTATGAAATTATAAATATCATTTTATAATTACAGCGGATACTAAGCAACCTTCCATGTAACATTGACCTTAACATTAAAATTTTGTTTAGAGACATGATGAGGAATTCAATTGAACTATAATTTTACATCAACTTGTTTGAATAAAAAGGAGTTGAGGGATAATTAAACCACTAAGCTGACACAAACCTCTTCATTGTCCACGGCCAATCTGTACCTAAAGTACGCCTCTACATCCGAACATGATATGCAAGGAAAATCAGATTGATCACCAGCTGCTGAAATCCTGTTGTTGGCCATGTCAAAGTTGGTATAGATTTTGGCAGTACCACTTCTTCCTCTTTCCTCCTAAAGTTGTCATTACGGTCATAAGATTCCAATCTGAAAATACAGCAATGAAACATTTAGGTACTTTTGATAAGATCATTCCATGATAGAAAATTGAATTGAATTAAAATTATTACATGTTCATCACAAAACATTTTTGGACAATTAAATAAATTATTTTAAAAAGTGAGATTTATAAATAGCCTCTAATATCGAACAAGCAGTAATTCGTTTGTACAGGACATTATGATTCTGATAATTGGGTGAAATTTTAATTTAGTATAATAACAACCCTGCTAGTAAACAATTGCAAACACATTCCCAAGCATTCGTTATTTTAAGAAGTTATGTTTTCTAATTAATTAACATCTTTTAAAGATAATTTTATGTAAAATAAATCAGAAAATTCTAAGACTTTGGTAGATCTTATACATATATCTATTATTCATGAATAAATAAAAGGTGTACTGTGATGGTGTTTAAAATTTCACAGTACAGTATTTTCAAGTTCAATTTCACGGATTTAATTGATATACTATAATTAATAACAATCATCTGCCAGATAGAAATTTCATAATATTCACTCATACAATCGTGTCACATATTGACATAAGGCATTTATGTACACTTGACTCGACTAAGGACTGACAGCAAAACGAGCTTGAAATTCCCGCGGTTTTTAATAGGACTGACAGATCGCGGAATGATTGATTGATAATTAAATTTACATTGGTATCTGTTCGTTTTAAATGCGTATTTGAAATATGGACTAACCTTTCGATCAAATCTGCTTTCCGGCCCCGTGTTGAGGCACCACGACAGCGCAAATCCTACTTCAGTTTGTCAACTGTCAAACAGCCGTATAGCGACATGTTTACGCTAGCAACACTTCCGGGACGGAAATTCCGACGCGCCACCTGGCGGATTAGTACGTCACGGTTCCCCATTAAAGCAAACGTCGAGGTGCTGCTGGGTAAAACTACTGACAATGAACGAGAAGAAATAAAAGCGAAACATAACTCACTCTAAACAGATTCCGTTTTTGGGATGGGACAAGCATGAATTGAGTCACATGTTCGGCTAATAATTATCCCTGGCCGAGTGTTTAGCGCGAAACGGAGGATATGGTATTCGGCTGCGTCCGTCCGTACGTCTGTACGAAATGGAAAAACTTAAATACTATTCCCTGGATTCTTTTCATATTTCCATATGTGTTCAATATAGGAAGAGTAATGTTCCTACAGAGTTTTGTGACCTTGACCTTCATTTCAAGGTCACAACAAGACTTTGTCATTTTAGCCTTGTCAGCGGTATATCTCAAGAACCATTCACTGGATTCTCTTCATATCTTATATATAGCTTCTCCAAGCTAAGGCAAAGGGCTGATGAGATTTTGGTGACCTTGACATTATTCTCAAGGTCACAGCGGAACTTTGAATTTTTCGACATGTTAATGTACATGTAAAGCTTGTCAGCGGGATATCTCAAGAGCCATTCACTGGATTCTCTTCATATCTAATATATAGCTTCTCCAAGGTAAGGCAAAGGGCTGATGAGCGTTTGGTGACCTTGACATCATTCTCAACATGTTAATGTACATGTAAAGCTTGTCAGCGGGATATCTCAAGAGCCATTCTCTGAATTCTCTTCATATCTAATATATAGCTTCTCCAAGGTAAGGCAGAGGGCTGATGAGATTTTGGTGACCTTGACATTATTATCAACATGTTAATGTACATGTAAAGCTTGTCAACGGGATATCTCAAGAGCCATTCACTGGATTCTCTTCATATCTAATATATAGCTTCTCCAAGGTAAGGCAAAGGGCTGATGAGCGTTTGGTGACCTTGACATCATTCTCAACATGTTAATGTACATGTAAAGCTTGTCAGCGGGATATCTCAAGAGCCATTCTCTGAATTCTCTTCATATCTAATATATAGCTTCTCCAAGGTAAGGCAGAGGGCTGATGAGATTTTGGTGACCTTGACATTATTCTCAACATGTTAATGTACATGTAAAGCTTGTCAGCGGGATATCGCAAGAGCCATTCACTGAATTCTCTTCATATCTAATATAGCTTCTCCAAGGTAAGGCAAAGGGCTGATGAGATTTTGGTGACCTTGACATTATTCTCAACATGTTAATGTTCATGTAAAGCTTGTCAGCGGGATATCTCAAGAGACATTCTTTGAATTCTCTTCATATCTAATATATAGCTTCTCCAAGGTAAGGCAAAGGGCTGATGAGATTTTGGTGACCTTGACATTATTCTCAAGGTCACAGCGGAATTTTTCGACACTTTAATGTACATGTAAAGCTTGTCAGCGGGATATCTCAAGAGCCATTCACTGGACGTCGACTTCATATGGGCTGATTTTATTTTGGTGACCTTCAATTCTTCAGGGCCTAGTCAATTTTACTGATCTTGACATTATTTTTCAATTTTGAAGTATTAATTTGCGGCGGGGGATGATGTCACCTTAGTGACAACTACTTGTTTATCATGAAATGTCATTTCATTAAAATTTACTGCACATTGAATAACAATTCGTAAATTGATTTAATAGGATTCTTTTACACAACAATTTTATCACATGTTTTGTTAGACGACTATCTGTCTCTTGATGTCTTACAATAGAAGACAGAAGACATCGGTTTTTAAGGTTAAAATAAAAAAGATGATTTAAGACAGGTTTAATTTTTGGATAATTATGAGTTAAAATGTCAAATACCTCTTCCATCTGGACAAAACGTTTCTCATGCAATATATTTCCTAATCCACATATGTCAATGTAAACTCCAACTACAGTCATACAATAGTTCTCAATACTACACATAAAGAAAATTAACTTCTAATTATTTCCTCTGATGTTCAGGTAAAATGACCCATCTGTGTACGAGAATAGACAATCTCATTACAGCGTGATATTGTAGATATGTCAGCAAGGAACAAATGGATTGTATGTAAAACATGTGTAATCAGATAAAGAAGCGCGTGTCATAGATCTGCGACGACACAGGTGAACGAATTATTAGTATTATTGCAAATGAACCTTGTAACCCTTAAAAGAAAGTGAATGAGAAATGCGACCTTTTTGGAAAATTATCGCTGATTATGCTCAAACTGTATGACATACGACTCAAGAGTTGTGTGAAGAATATTGTACTCGAATATGCAAAGCATATTAAACATAAGTACGAGTACTTCGTAACATATCTTAATTAACCTTGTTGAGTTGTTGTAAGGTTACTCTTTAATTGTCTCTGTATATAACATGACATTGTTGACATCTGAACCAGATATATATTCTTAAATGAAGCAAAATACAGAAACTATTATATTGATCTTTTAAGGAATACACCAATTCAAAATATCTATTCTGTTTATACAACTTTGGTTAAAGATGGACGATTTGCTTCCAGTTTCGTTTGATCCTGTAATGAATGATGAATGAAATATTACATTCAAGTGGACAGGTTCACGTAATGTTTTCTGTTTTGTAGATGTAAATTCCTCTGTTAAATTGCTTGAAGAAATCCTTTGATCGTCTGAAAGTGTTTAAACGTATTTCTAAACCTGTATGTGTGTTGTCCAAGTCAGTTCCTGTAGGGCATGGTTTGTAACAACTGAACACTAACACACTAAACGTCTTACAGGCGTTCCACTGTAACCCACTGAATAGCCTATATAGTTATTGTACTGTGAAATAGTTAATGATGTGTTGATTTCGAGATATGAGATATGTTCCAGAGATGATAGAAGAGAATCGATTTATGACATGCTCATAAACAATCTCACTTGTAATTGTTTACCAAGACGAACAATGTACTCATTTGCATTATATTTTTATGGTTTTTAATAACTTATATAATCTAATAACACAGAACACATGACATTCTCTTCTTGTTTCAATTTGAGGGCGTTTATATGTTTACATTTATATTTTTCTCAGCTGCTGGATTACTAGAATTACATGTACATCAAATTGCATCACGTTGAGTGAAATTCCAACTATTGTGAGAAGAAAAACATCTACATATTTACACATTAAGTGCCCACCTACGAACAGCACAGGTGCAATAGTCGAGTAACAATGGATATCATGTCGTCTGCATGTAATGATATGAAATTACCAGAAACTGGGGACATATCGTCCTCGGTGAACCGGGGCTTCACACATATCAAACCTGCAAAGTTTCAACAGCAAAGTTGTTACTGAAATAAATAGACTCAAATAATTAGTGATCACATGCTTTATGGTCACCATACGATTGCATTACGTGTTGAGATATTGCGATGTTTATATAACAATCATATTGAGTTCATTGTCACTGATATATGTAGCTTCTTATAGGTGCTTTCTTGAAAAAGAATATTAATTGAATCATTGTTTTTCAAATGGCTTTACCACCTCTAAATAACTTTCAACATAAGGTTAAAATGTTTTTTGTTTGAAGTGACTCACGTGACTAATTATCTTTTACAGAATACATGAAGGTACGATATTCTAAACTTGTGTTTATTTTCTATTTCTCAGCATATTCTAAAAAGAAAACACATCACCAATTAGAAAAGTGTATTATTAAATTTAATCATGCTGAATATCTGATAAAGATTCAATTAATTTCAAAGTTCAAACATCATTACAGCTTATATGCAAATCAAATTGGTCAAGAAATAAATTAGTCATATTTTTAAACATCGATATCACATGGGCATTATTTTTCTCAAAATGTTTTGTTGTGACAATAATATCAATACACCACAGGAATATATCGTCGTAAAGTTTTCAACCTAACTCAAAACAAGAAAAATTGGAAGGAACTTGCTGAGCTTCAGCGGATGAATTCAATAAAGATGGTAATGTCCTCTTGGAGCTAGACAACTTCATTAGCGATGTTAAGAAACAGAGCACATACACACATATATCATATGTAGCATACAAATAAGGTGCTCTATTCACTTTGATTTCTATTTCATGTTCTTTTTACGTACACAAAGTCTGTGGCATTCATCAAGACATTGTTATATACAAGACACGAATAACATCAGTTTAACAGATTTAAAACTCAATTTTGCACAAGACATTTAAACATCACAAAGTTTTTGTTAACAATGGGTGTATGTTTTTTTTTACAAAACGGAGCAATGAAACCGTAATACATCGTATGTCATAATGCTCGATTTATTTTCAAAAGGTGAAGCATTTCCTCAAAATTAACCATGATACGGTAACAGATCGTCGTACCGATGTATTTATTAATTTTATATTGGATCAGAAACTATTTCTTTTTAAGGATTTCTTGAGGAATAGTATATTAACGTATATTTGAATATATTAAAGCCACTTTCGTCTGTTGCGCTTGCACTTGTAGTGATATGAATCAACACTGAAGTGGAATTAGTAGCTCATCGGCACAATGGTGGTTCATAACTGCTACATTGATATCATGCGCAATGAGCATGAACCTTGTTTGTGAAATTCTGCGCTTTATAAGTACTATTATTATTGTTATTATCATTATTATTATTATTATTATTATAATTATTATATACGAGAGATTCAAATTCACAGTATGGTAGAAGTGATCTACAGGCTACAGTTAAAGCCACAAACGGGTTTACACAGGACAAAAAGTGGTGGAATCTGCTTGCCGGATTCTTCCGGATTCTTAAGGATCCGCCAAAATTTGCGAGAATCCGGAAGGATCCGGCAAATGGATTCCACCACTTTTTGTCCTGTGTAACTTCCTCTTTGAAAACGAATTTCAACAGATGCCCATACTTGAATAAACATATACAATTAGTCTTGGAAGACAACGGCAGTGAATCAATCGTCACAAACTTCGTCAAGGCCACTCACATGTTTTTTTCACATCAAACCTTTCTCCTAGGTCAAAGCTTCTACTATGACATTAAATATCCATCTGGTCCTTTCAGGTTATTTATAAAATTTTATAATTGTACTATGCATGTATTGAAGAGATTTTCTAGGTAGATGCTTAGGTTGAGAAACATCGCACACTCGAAGATACAACTTATTACTTATAACTATAGCATGCAACATATGAAATGAAAAAGCAGAAATTGCTTGATAAACCTGGACATATTGTTGACGTAATAGAATACGACATTTGAGGAGGGTCGAGAAAAGGGGCAAGGTAAGGACAGTGACGTTATAAAAACATCTGAATGTGAGAAGGATATCATCAACTGTACATAATTGTTTGTTTTGCCTTCGGGATCACATACACAAGACAACACGTAAGTCATCACCGGTACAACGATGTCCGCACTGTGTATTCGTCCGTTTGACTGAGCATGTACTGTCTTGATCATAACTCCAAAAGTTTACATTATATTTTCATGATAGTTTACATGTGTGTATACATGTATTAAGCAAGTAGTGTTGTTGTCTTTCCTAAACTTAAGAACAGGAAGATTTTCTCGATAACAACTTCCTTACTTTCCACTTGATGAAGGAGTGACTATATATTCTGAAATCTCGTGTAAAAACGTTGTTAACCAGAAAATCTTCCTGTTCTTACATTGTATGTATGCCACTACTAAATGCCCTTCAAAGACCTTTTCTAAACTTTATCGGATTATTAATTCGCCCTTTTAAAATCTTAGGTCTAGGTCAATCAAACCAATTGAAACAATCATGTGCCATTTCGGATGTTGAACTTCTTCAAAAATTATTTTTTAGGTAACAGAACTCTGTGGAACATTGTTTGTTAAATTAGTGTATTATGAAGGCTTGCCTTTTGGTCTTTTTCAACTTCGGTTTGTTACATTTGGCTATTTCCATTGAATTTCAAAATAAGCTTTGTTTTTGGAGGAGAACACAGAATCCATTAGGGCCCACCTCATACAATTTTATCAAATTCAAAAACACCAATCTTGACAATATTACAAACTATTCAATGGATGATTTATTCTGTGTTATACTGGATATAAGACTATCTTGTTTGGCTAATACAATGATGTGTGATGCTGATTAACTAGCACAGCTACTGCAATAGAGAATAAACAATAACGCTTTGCTTTATGCAACATGTAGATGGAATTTTGGGTGATATCAATTTCAAGGAGTTTCTATTTTTGCAGTTTCTATAAAAACGCAATTTACAATTTTGATTCCAGAACATAAGTTGAAAACTGCAAGAGTGCCCTCAATGAAGCTTAGAATGTGGTACCTTCATTGTGTATAAGTTTATTTCAATACCTGATGACAGTGTTCAACATACAAATGTGAGTGAATATAAGTAAACACGTTTCCACTTAGTAACATATATATATGTCTGTCTCTGCTTGTAGATATTTTGCAAGCATCGAATGACGACTTCACACATTGTTTGACAATCGTGAAAATGCGTAGGTTATGTATATCAAAACACTTGGCTGAAGTATTAGCAATTCTGTAACTTTCAAAGAACATTTAACAAACGTGTCATTTTCTTATCTTCAAATCTGATAATGCCTTTGAAATTTGATATTTAGGCATTGATGTAGCCTATGATTCTACTGTTAATTATACGCATTATTTTCTCTTCAAACAATTATGTTTATAAATATGTTTTTCAATGTTTTCAACTTCACGGTAATTGCTATAGTTCTAGTGACACTTCTACATGTCTACGTTGAAGATGAGAATAGTCATGGCATTAATTCAGATTATTTAATTCATACTGAAATGTCAATGCATAGTAAACACACATCTTTTCATTTTCGAATTTCATCAGTACAAATGAAAATCTGTGTATATATTTAATTTCACGGAGATAGATTTTTGGCAGTTTTCCGATATGTTCATCAACATCCTTGATGGCTCTTTAAGCATAATTACACCAAGAAGGGCGGTGTTGTTCATTTAACAGATTATGAAAGTGAGAGTATTTGAGAAAAATAGCATAATGTTTAATAACACTGACAAAGAATACATCCTTATATTCTGTAGAGAGTCGATATTTGTACTGTATACCTACATGCAAGAGGTCATGTTTGTACATTAAACTGCAATAAATATACTGATGTTGTTTACATACAGTTAGATATTCCATAATGAATGCTGATAATTTTCATTGATTAAGCTCGGTTCATCGCAGCTTTAAATCCTTGCACAAACCAATAAATGTTATATTTTATGAGCGATTTACTGGTTTGCAATAATTTGCTACTAAGTTATTATAATTAGATAACAAAGAATGGGCTTAGCATTTGGCGTACATTAGAAATCTACCACACTAAACACAGGCAGATTGACTTGAACGAAGAAAGAAGTACACTTACTGAGAAGTAAAGTAAAGTGTATCTGCGTTTTGTTCCTATTTGCATGTGACACGAGCAACCATACACTAACATTTAAAAACAAAAGAAATTAAAACCAATATTCCTAAGATGTAACATGCCGATGAATATGACACTTCATGATATATATCAAGAACACTGTAGCAAAACTTTAAATATATATTTTGGACATCGTTACTTTAAAATGTGAAACTCTCTTACCATAACACTGTGCAATGTAATTGAACAGTAGGCAGACAAAAAAGTGTTGTGTTTGTAAGTATTTATTTCAAGTAAACACTCGCTGTACGTGAGTGCTCACAATACACTAGACAGTGTCAAGAATTATCGTCTTGATTTGTGAGCCAGTTTGCGTAATGTTTTGCTAAATCGTTTTTCCGTGTTTATTAATCTGCCAATATCTACGTTTAGTTCATGATTTATGACAACGGTATTCTTTTATTGTTTCCTCTGAAACTGCATTATGGGGAAGTTCAGCAGAAGTTAATTGAACAGAAGTTTATGTGAATCTCTAATGTCACGATGTCTTGAATGGTGATGAAAATGAATGAGTCACAAAGAGGGAATATATCAAACAGCATACTGTTACATTGAGAATATATAAGTTAACAAAAGTGTGTGAATTGAAATCTCATATGGCAACAAAGTGCTTAAATCTCTGGTGAAAGTCATGTATGTGTATAGGTAGGTTTAGTTCAACTTCCAAACGGAAGGCATAACTCTTGTCAGTCTGCATTACTGGCTGATTTAACCCTTGCGATATTTCCCTCACTTTGTTGTGTCAAGATAGTAGGGGTGTAACAATACATCGAACTATCGATGCATCGCAATAGTTGGCTTGGCAATAGTACAACATCGAAAGTATATACAAAAACACTATTGCTATCGCAATAGTAAGGTTAACTATCGATACTATCGAAACTATTAAATTTCCCTTAATTAAGGATGATTTACACAAGCCTCACTGCATTTAATTCAAGAATGTCTAAAGGGAAGAACTAGAAATAAGAAATAGCAAACTGACAAAAAGTCTTATCATTGATGATTTCTTTACTGATGTTGGTTCCATAGTCCTTACATCATTTAAACATTTCTACTAAAACTTATAAGAAATCTAGCTAATTATTGCGTATTTGTACAAAAAACCCTATCGCAATAGTTTTTGCAATAGTGAGTGACAATAGTCTATTGCTATCGCAATAGTAAGTGGCAATAGACTATCGCTATTGCAATAGTCTCTTTGGGTCAATAGTCACCCCTACAAGATAGTGAATCGCTGCACCAGAAATGCATAGCGGGCCTGGATTTGTAAACAAAGATTTTTTTAAGGAAATACTGCAAGGCCTAAATCAGCCAGTAATGGAGAGTTATGCCTTGCATTGGGAAGTTGGGTTTAGTTTTGGTACAGACGTACATCTTTACACATACCAGACACATTTCACCACTGATACGTAGGACTGGCATGATTAGAGCCAGCATTGTAAAAATACCAAAAACAAGAGGAGAATCTTATATGTTATAGCATGCTCAAGTAACAATCAACAAACACTTAAAGAAACATAATTTTACTTATGAAGACATTCAATATATGTTCAGAAATCTATTTTCAGTGGCAACCACTAAATATCCAATTAAACGATCTACATTAAGGCAAGAAAACAGTTTCAACGAGTTACGAGTAAGACCGATTCTAAGAAGACCATTTGTTTTATTTCTCAAGCTGAATCGATGCTTCAATGTCTTCACTTCAACTTCAGATCGGATCTTACATTGAAGGTAAACACTATGGAAGTACATAGCGGAGGTAGTCATTATGGCATGATCAGAACACCAAACACACCAGCATAATACAATCTGATGACTTCAGTTTTCAAACAGCAGGCTTGCAAATATCATGTCGATATGTGTTCCTTGTTTCCAAACACGAGGGCATTCTCATCTGAAATTGTTTGACAAAAGGCTTTTCTTTAATTTCCAAATTTTAGGAAAAAAGTTATCTAAAAATATAAATTCGAATCATGTTTTGGAAGTGAATATGAAGACAAATTTAATTTGATTCATACCTTGGACACATAGTCGATAGTTACGTACACGTCTATTGAATTTTATGTCTCTTGGGTGGCGCACAGAAAACTCTCTCCAAGACAAGCGTGACAGCCGTCGTAATTCCAATTTGGAAGCTCATAGCATCGTATGATCTTGATTAAAGATTCATACTCCACAAAAGTTGTAAAATCGTAATGTCAAAATAAGTTTATTAAAAGCATGACTCCGTTCAGATGTACCCAATTACATTACATTCTGATATTCGAAGTTTTATAGTCCGAACTTTATGATGAAAATGATTGATATATGAAAATTTACAAACTTGATCACCTAGATGTCAGATTGAACCAGATATAAAAGATGTAATCAATTGACTGAAACATGTAATAGGTTTTTGATATAAACTATGAAATAAAACACATAACACAGTTGTATATTTTTGCAAACCAGGCGTTTCCGAAGTGCAACAAATTGAAAGTAAGATTACACATTAAAGTAAGTGACTTATAGACTAGATATCCAATACCATAAGATAATATTAAATTCCTAATAAATGAAAGCTTTATTATATTTAATTTAGAGTGAGATACTCAATTCTATCATTGAAATAAGCCCTATTTCAAGCTACAGTGGCGATAACCTCTATTCAGTGATGATAAACTGTACCGCCACTCATGTGAGGTCATCGGGACAATGTTATTATGTCATATTTCAGCTTGCGAAGGCTGTACTTTTGCCGTTGAAATCACTCCACGTCAACATATATACTAAATAGAATATCAGTTGAAAAAACAGATACATGTATCCTCTATTTATTCATTTTGAAGAGTGTCGATCAAATGTCAATATCAGTCCAATATATAGGGAGTTACTATACCGTAATTGCTTCTGCTGAAGCATATGAACAATGATTAATATGTCTTTGATAGGCATTTTGGAAGATCATGTGATGAAGCTATACCGTAATTGCTCCTGTTAAATCATAAGAGCAATGGCTAATACTTCTTTGAACGAAGATGATGTGATCAAGGTAAATACCTCCTATGGATAGTCAACTTCTTTATTGCATTAGATGCGCCGTTTCGGTCCAGATATTATAATTAGCATCTTTATCAAGCACGTGATACATTATAGGTCAACAAGGATACCATAAAGAATTGCGATAATGATTACTAATAAATATCTTTTGAAACAATGCATCCGTAAACTTCAATATTGTTGAAATATACTTACATAGGTCACCAGATTTACCTTCCATAACAGTATCTGTATTTGTATAATATACTGCAGTATCTATTTAGCTTTAAGGAGAGATGGGACGATGAAATAAAAAAAAATAGAATTCGTTTATTTTTTCAAAATAGCAAGTTTATTATGTCTTTTATCCAAACATGTAAGAAAATTTGGGGGTCACCGAACGATTTAAAGAGCTATCGGCATTGATAATAATACACCCGTCGACATATTACGTCATGTTTGACTGATTTGGTGTATTTAAATTAAGCGCTCGCTTTCAACGAATAAACTCCGAATCCTTTCAGATACATTTCAATCACATTCGGGGATGTATAGCAAATCTATATTTTGAAAATTAATGACGCTGGAAAGAGTAACAAAATAAAATTTAGCACCTTTCAATTAAAAACGGCATTTTTATCATCGTGTTTCGCATATTCAACAGGATTTGTCACTTCCACACATATTTTAGATATTGCTTAAACTTTATTATGATGTGCGCAGTTAACTAAACAACCAAATTCAGTAATAATAATAGGGGGTCACCGAACGTTTTTCATCACTTTAACGTTATTTTTTAAATTAACTACATAAGCGTAAAAAGCTGACGTCACGGCAGTTTTGATGATTTCAAGTGTACTTTTGACGGCCTACCTTGTAATCATTATTGAACATACTATCAATCTAAGAGTGCACGGTGAAGGAATAACTATCAGTTGATTATACCAGGCTATTTAAATTCGTCACTAACTTAAGATGCGCATGTAATTCGAATAACACACTTAGTAACATATTTACCGCGATTATAGGTGACGCTAACGTTATGCGGCATGTCGTAAAATGACCGTTATAAAGGCGTTGCGGCAAATTTAAGCGCTCCCCCTTAGTGTACAGATAAGCCTATGCCCAAAACAACGTAATCCATATATTTTGAGACTTATTCACAACAATAAATCGTTGTCGCAAATTGTTGCCGTAAGCGAGTTCGATTTCTTGGTCCCATTTCACCTTAATCATAATTGTTACCATGATCATGACCATTATCTAAAGATCATCCAATGATTATTTATTATTTTATGGTGACAACAAATACAAATTGTAAAAATTATTACCTTTGAAGTACAATTTAATCTGTATCTCTCTTATATTTTGAATCACACTATTTGCAATATATAGCACGCATTGGTTTATTCTTTTCGGGTCGAGTGATTTGAACCAACAATTCAGAGTTAGGCACTGATCGCCATCACTGAATGTTCCAACAGATTACCCTCTCACCAACCGTGATATTGACTCCACAGTTCATCAAACTTAGGATAAATACACATTCGCTCCAAACCCAGACAAAATTCCTCTCATCTCAGTTATATCCTATACAACTGATGACCTCTTTTTAATTGACTCAGTATATGTCCTGTCATGTATAGTTATATCAACTTTGATAAGTATACGTATAACTAGAAAATTAACGTTAAATGATAACGAATGTAACACAAGATATGTAATATATTATCTAGTTTAGCCTCAAGTCTTCAATCAAAACTTATTGTCAATGAATATTGCTAATGGGTGAACTCAGCATGTATCATGTATTCCTCTGGAGATTGACCATGCCTCTTGAACAGCAGAGATACTAAATGAAGCTTAAACCAAATGATTGAATATCCAAGAGAAAACTTTACTAGCGGTAGACTAGAGATGCTTGTCATGTGATTAATCACACAGCAACTAGCTGAATTTTACTTTTCTCAATTGAAACACTACCATGTGGAATGTTGAAGTTGCATTCAAAAAACATTTTCATCAACTTTGTTAATTGTTTATGTAAGTATATAGGGTATTTATAGCTTAAAGAGTCCGTTTGTGATTTTGTTTCAGGAGAGACGATTCAATGTGCTAAAACATTAGACTTTTTCATACCTCATAATTGAGGTGAAAGTTTTGACAAGGAGATACAAATATAAGGAAATCAACCATAATTAATCAATACGACATATTTATGAGAACTGAGATACGTGTGGTACACATACTGACAAACAGACTGAAATATTGAGAAGTGGTCACCTTTTGCAATACTTACTAAAGATATATAATGCGATGTTCAATCAGGGCAAAATTTCACATGGCCCTTAATAGTCGTGAGTGTAGATGCGACATTGTTGAATTGCATTTGTCATACTTGTTAAATTGGGTCACGGATCACATTGATGAAAAAAACATGAAACATAATTTTACTTGAGAATAGATTTTATGTTAAATAGTGTAATATTAAAGCTCACGTCAGACGCAGAGTTTAACGTAAATCTCACTTCTATAATACTAATGCACACTAAATACACAGTACACAACAGAGCCTGATGCCCTGCTCTAGATTTCTACTTTTAAGACAGTGTAATGGACTGGAAATAATTACATGTATGACCTTTTGGTGATTCGACGTTGAAGCTAAGATTCCTTAGATACAGTTGAATCGTCAATTTTGCAATCATTTATTATAAATTATCCATACATTTTTTCCGATTTCTTCTATTTTAGAGTTATTTAATTCTGATGGATGTTGAGGGTGAAAACAATGCATGTTTTCATGTGCACATAACGTGCACATCAATTCAGCAAGTAGAAATACATGCTTAATGAAGTTTTACTTAACTAAGTGTGATTGCGGGATACTACTGCATTCAGTCTCACTAAAATCAGACCGTAATGAAGGTGAACTATGTGAATGTACGTCGTTGACTAAACCCTGCGCTGGCCCTGTTATTCTTTAACATGCATTTGGAGAATGTAATAAATTAAGATCTTATCATCTGACATCTGACAGATCTGTCTTATCGCCCTTTTACATGTAAGTAAAGTCTATTCTGGATCCTTGCTCACTTGTAGGTAATTAAATTTGACACCTATATAATGCAAGCTTGCTTTGAATTCCAACCAGACACTCTTGTCAAACCCTCCTGTGTAGGAATATACTTAAATGATGTCTTTGAGATCGAACATTCTGAAATGTACATTGACGATTGACGTTACGTGTTTTGTATTACCTTGACTTCAATTAGATAATGTTTTATCGGGGAATAAACATAATTCTTGAAATTGAATTGCTTATGTCTAAATGATTGTAATACGAACATTTTCGTGTTAAGATTGACACTTCGTCACCTTCTCATGTGTGTTTTGCGTTATGCTTCTCATAATTACATAAACCTACATGTATACACAAACTTTTTATATTTCAATAGCCATGGAATTGTAGGTTAGAACATTCGTATGTATGCTTTTGTTTGACTAAACAATGGGCTGTTCCTCATTTTTCCTTGAAGTGTTACAAAATAACAGATAATAGAATAGAAATGAATTGTTAAATAACATTAAATATTTAAATTCAAGATTGAACAAAATTGAAGCGAAAGAAATGTTAAAAATTTGGATTTTCAGAAATGGGTATCATACTTAATACCTTAAAGCTGGATTGTCGTTTTCCCATGCTAAGTAATATCACTCAGTAATTGAGAAAAGGAGCTTTTACCACACATGCAAAATTTTTGTTTCACATGACTACAATGTTGAATAAACATTAGTGTAGTATGGCGGTATTGTTTCAATTGCTGAATAAAGCTTATGTCAGTCAATAATTCACAAAGTGAACAACCACAGCGATTAAAGCCAATTTGACGTCCTTTAGGTAATGAGAAGTGAGTGTGTCAGTGAAGTACATCTCTTAGGTGTACAAGAGGTTAATTTACCTGTCTTCATAACCAATTTGATGGATTGTGCACCTGAAAAGTGCTTAATCGGAATTCATGTGCTCTATTGTTACATACACAAACAGTGTTTTAGATTCTTGAATCATGCAAATTAAAGTTAAACCAGCGGATTTTAAAACTGCAGTAAGATTTAAAATATGTAATCCTTTTGACAAATGCTGAGTCGATGTGGGGAAATTAGATTTTGTTAAAATATTTTATTTGACAGATTCAGCTTTGAAAGAACATTAATCTTTAACGAAAGTTCATTATGGCAACGAGAGAACGATGCCAAAATGTAAATGTATCATCAAAAGAGGAGGATAAGCTTACTTTGAAGTTGTTACATTTAAATTACTGGCGTTAATTCTTTCATAAAGAGTTTTCATGTATTTTAAATGTGTCAGCAAATATTTAAATCTCTATTTTAACAAAATTTGTTTCACTTATTTATCAAATTGTCAACTGATACTCCATAAAACGTCTATTTCACTGATTTATATTCCACGTGAAATGTTAAGTAGATAACATTTCACTGTATCATGTTTAAAATCACTTTACAATATTATATTCTTATAAAGCTGAAACAGATAATTATATGTTATTATACACGTTGTCAGTGTTCGTTTCACATTTTCTTTCTCATTAAGGTTAAAATTCATACCATTGTTGTTATTTAAGGATTGTGTTTCATGTTTTGTTCATCTTTACTTTAAATATTTACACAAATTTGATTTTTCCTTTATTAAGGAAGGCAGCAGCTTGTTATCCGCAACAATTTATGGCTGAAACAAAATTAAAGAATCCTTAATATAAAACGGCAAAAGATTTAATTTCGTTTTCCTAGCAATCAGGGTTCGTTTTTTGGATACAGCATTTTTGGATTAACCCTCATTAGCATACATGGCTTCTGTTTGTGAATCACTGTGCGCGAACATCATTCAGGACTTGTATCTATTACTATGACGTGTTCCCGCTGAAGGTTATTGTCTCATTCGGAAAATAATTGTTTACAACTGCGTACCAAAAGTTTGTTCACCTACATGTGTATCTTAGTGCCAATTTCACCTTTATATTAACGTCAATAAAATTACATTACATACCATGACAGTGAATCACCATATATCCATGAGTAAAACAATCATTTTCAAATTAATCTTGTTTAAAAAAATTAAGCATAATGAAAAAGACAGAAATGGTCAAAGTTTGAAAATTCAAATTTCATTATTGTTTTAATAAAAGTGTTCATATTGACTTAATGAGAACACATTCATCACAAATACATTAGATGAGTATAAGAGGACATATATGATGTGTGTTAGACCCAGTTGATCACTTACTCATTAATATTGTTTCAAAGAAGAAAATAAAAACTGAAGTTTTTAAAAGATGACTTCAAAGAACTGCCAAAACTGTAACTGTATATTGTAGACGCAGCTGTATTCCAGTTATCGACGGAGGTATGAGGTCAATTTGACCTTTTCTTCTTATTTTCCATAAAAAAGGTTTTTGCTCAATTGTAAGAAACGTTTGACCAGACCGTTTGTAAGAATCGATTGTAAAGTCACAAGGTCCGAATGGACGAGGTATGTTTGCCCATGTTATCTCCGCTTATCGAGAAATGGTTGCATGTTTTTGAGAGCTCTTGACCAATCAAAATAGCGAAAATAAGTGTCACAAAGTCGTTTTGTTATGTTTTTATGTACTTTAATATTGCATTTTTTTGATGCCACACATCTCATTCACAAATCATATCTAATTCAGATCTATCTTTAACAGTATGATCAAGGGATAAAGTAAATGTGACACTCCTACATGTACAGGCCGATAGTATACCTCATAGTGGTATCTACAAGTATGTCCTTGTGTATAACCTTTAAATGCTCTCATCAGTGTAGGTCGTTGACTAAAACCTGCTCTGACCCTCTTATTCTTCAACATGCCCTTGGAGAATGTAATAGGTCTCTTCATCTGACATCTGACAGATCTGTCTTAGCGCCATTGTTGCCACACATGTAAGTAAAGTCTATTCTTGATCGTTGTTCTCTTGTAGGTAATTACATTTTACACCTCAACAGGGCGGACTTGCTTTGAGTTCCAACGAGACACTCTTGTCAAACCAATCTGTGTAGGAATATCTTTGAATGATATCTTTGAGATCGAGTATTCTGAAATGAGCAATGACGATTGATGTTATATGGGTTTTGTTTGTAACCTCGACTTCTATTTGACAACGATTTATCCAGGTAAATATTTAGATTCAGAAAGTTTAATTGCTTTTGTTTAAATAATTGTAATACGAACATTACGAACAGTATCGTTTTCTCCTTCCCGTGTATGTTTCGTGTTATGCTTCAAATAATTACATTAATTAAACCTATTCAAATTATTAGATATTTCCATAGCACTGAAATCGGAGGTGACGGAACTCTCATGTATGTGTCCTATCCTTATTCTATGTATTATTGAAAACAATCCTTCACTAAACAATTGGCGTTCCCTTCGATTCATTTTCCTTGATAATTGATTAAGGAAAGCTGCAGCAAACCAGCATATATGATAATGATGAATAGTTAAATATATATACACTATATATGACAATGTAATATTGAGCATAATTAAAGCATAAGATCAATGTGCAAAATTTGGATCAAACTAAATACCTGCACAGCCAGATTTCCGTTGTTCCGATGCTAAGTCATATCAGTCATGAGGAGTAGTTACTCGAAAATCTACACATGCGTAACTTATATTTTCACGTGGCTGTGCAATGTCAAATAAACATCAATGAAGTATGGTAGTAAATTATGGACCTAAATTACTGAATAAAGCTTATATCGGTCAATAATCAACAAAGTGAGTAATTACTTGAAAACCTTCACATCCATCAAAGCCAATTTGAAGTCCTTTATCTAAAGTTAATGAGAAGTGAGTGTGTCAGTAAAGTACTTATCTTGGGTAAACACAAGGTTAATGCATGTGTCTCCATATCCAATTTGATGGACTGTGCACCTGAAAAGTGCTTAATAGAAATTCATGTGCTGTATTGTTACGCACACATACACTTTAAAGACTTAATCAGTAACAATTGGCCAATGAACCCTTACTGTACTTATGTTTGCATGTGAGTTTAAGCAAAGCTCAAAATTCACATTAAAACACTTAAAGTCTGCAATAAAGACGCGTTATGACAGGTTTAAAAATTATGAAAACTGATAATCATATTGAATATTTGCAGTCGGTATTTCAAACATCATTACTTTAAACTTGACTTGATTTCATAATAGGATCTTTTTAATTGCAATATCTCAAAGAATTGGTAACTAAGTGTATGTCTGACAATGGAATGTGTAGGTTCCATGTGCTACTTTGTAAATGATATTATTAACGAATTTCATTTCTAATCTTCTGTTGAAAATAAACAATGTAGATATTCATTTGCAAGTATTGTTGTATTGGAGCAAATTACAATTTACTCGGAAATGATGACATTCACGTTGCAGTCAAATAGGTATATCTATATTTTAGAGATAATATAAATATGTCATGTAATTCTAATGATACATAAGCGAACTTATCTTAATGCCTTTGTTGTCTAGCTTTCACAAGATCATAGATTTATTACAAAATTTCAAAATCATATCAGTTAAACCACTAGACAAAATCCTTCTGTTGTGTGCAGACATGCTTGTATACGTACTTACCAGGATCAATTGCGCACAAACTGGAGCTGAGGCAGGGTTACATTATCAATTAATGTCCTCTTTCTACCTGACATGACAGACAGACAGATGGTTCATTCTCACCTCATTTACATAAAAATATAATATCAGTATAAAATACATGAGCCACCCTAACAATAGGGTTACGAGAGACTAATTGTCTCGCGTTCATTGTACATTATGACAACCAGGGAACGGTGCCAAAATGTATATTTATCATCAACGCGGAGGATAAGCTTACTTTGGAGTTGTTACATTTACTGCCATTAATTCATTAATAAAGAGGTATTTTATTTATTTTAAATTAGTCAGCAAATAGTCGAATCTCGATTTTCACAAAATGTGTTTCACATTTCTTATCATGTTTATGTTCCACGTGAATGTTAAGTAGATAACATGTCACTGAGTCATGTTTTAAATCACGTTTCCTTTGTTACAAGATCGTATTAAACTGAGACAGAAAACAATGTGTTATTATACACGTTGCCAGTATCCGTTAACAATAATTCTATTATACTTGGTTTTCTCATTAAGGTTTGAATTCATTCCATTGTTGTTATTATCATTAACTTTACGTCACAAATGACATTTCATGAAGATAACATATAGTTTTGCCATAAATACAGAGAAGAGAAGTACAGGCAATTACGATTGTAGTTTCTGTCTGTTGGAAAGCTACATGTGACACACCTATAAACTGAATTAAAAATGATATGCGTGTTAGTTTGTTTGAACTCAAACATAAATATCACAAGAGAGTTGTCAATACGTGAGCTATATGGCTGCCAACATGGTAATATCCATTCTATCAAAATTAATTCTATCAATTTAACTATTTTAATCTAATGACAAAAAACGACGCTTTGGATACAGTGCACTCGTTCTACCCTACGTGATTGAAATCAAACCGAAGCAATCCTTCTAAATCAATTACTGTCGTTTCTATTGAAAGTATGTCATAACAATTACGCCGACGAGATTGAGTGTTAATCTTAAAATCGATATTTAAGCAATCACCACAAGCATTGAAATCGACTAACGGCTATGGAGTGATAGATTAATAAACTGATTGTATTACTGATTTGCAACACACATACACGACTAGTTATGTTTAATAGATAGGTTCTGTTCGGCTCATCTCGTAAAAGATGCCAAATTTTCCCGATGTTTTTTATTTAACTATCAGACGTATTTTTTAAAATGTTCTTACTTAGATGTAGCACATGATAACACGTTTATCATATTTTCCACCAAATTTGGATATTAATTTAGAAAAGGAACACGTATTATGTAATTAAAGCCAGTGAAGTTCCAAAATGCATGTTTATTAATCATCAAATTTTAATTTTCCCCAATGATCACATCTAGGGCTAAACATTACATTCGCTGTTACAATGATCTTAATGCTACAAGTCAGTTTTGTGTTAAGTATTGGGCTCACCCTTTGGATGGTCATGGGACACATTTCTAAAAAAAAAGCGTTTAATCGATTATAACCATTTCATATTAATTAATTTTATACAAATCAAATGAATGTTCAAAGCAGTAACATAACCAATCATCATGAACATTAAATCCTTCAATGTCACTCCATTGTATTCAGACGTTACTTTTTGTTCAAATCCGGGTTTGTCTTGTATCAGTTACGCATAATCATGCTTTAGCAAACCTTTCTCCGTGAAATCAGTTAAGTAGTTTCAAACTAAGCATTCGAAATGTTCCTGTTATCGTCAAAAAGACAAACATTCCTTCATCATTGGTATGCGCAAACACAAACGGGATTTGCACTGCAAGGGGATATTGCGAACTAAAAAATTTGACCAAACTGTAACAGAGGTCACCTAGGAAGATGAGTTGAAAAATCACTGTCAAAAGACAATTCATCATAGTCGAAAACAACACAGTTTTGCTAATTAGTACAATATCAGACCTAACACCATACATCATTCTGGATGTCCACTCAAATCAGGCCATCACAGCATTTTAATATTCATTAACATGACCAATTGGTAGTTTAATGAAACCGTGCCTCTTCCAAGATTTACCAGAAAAGCTCCTGTTAAGTTCCAGAGGCACACACTATTTAACTATTTGTTTCTAATTGATGCAGAATAATATGCTGGCAATGTTTATAATACTGTTAGTGCAACATATTACAAATAAAGAATGCAGTTAAAACTTGATATTCATGTAAATGATATTGACAAAGGATAGGTGATAAAAACAAAAATCTTTAATATTTAATTAAGCAATGAAGTTTTCTTTGAAAATGTTTAACAGATACTATTGCCTTATTAGCTTGTGAAGCAAAGCAATAGTTTAGAGTAAACATAATTCCAAGGTACATCATTCAACATTAAGTTTGTGTATGAAGACACTAATTATGATAATCTATTATAGATAATGTCTGAATTTGTTTCCGAAACATATTTCGAAAACTTCATGACTTGAAAACTTCAATTCTGCTATGTGGTGATTTATCACACTCATAATTACCTATCAATAAAAAAATGTATGTGCTATATAGTGTCAAAATAGCGTTTTAATTTCTATAACTTAAATTAGTTGTGTGGGTTTCCATTTTTAAAACACTCATCGATAAGTGAAGATATTTGAAATCTACTTAAATAAACCTAATTTAGGACCTATGCTGAAACATGTTTCATGTAATATTGATTCACGTTGTATCAGGTTGATACAGAAATATAAAAAAAGCATTGACACCTACTGAAAAAGTGGGAAACAATGTAGCCCCTTTCTAGACATTTCTAGAAAATGTATGTCATATTATTTTTAGCGAGATATCTAAACAATATCAAAATATTCTAAATCCGATTATTGACTTTAACACATGTCTTAAAATCATCTTGATAACTTTATTAGAAAAGCAAATGTTTAATGTTGAAATTTTCCTACTCTACCATGGTTTCTTATAACGCGCTTTGTCTGCCTTCTGTCATGCATGACTGACGCGTCAATTACCAATTGATCAGTGAAGGAATAAGCTTATTAGGACTATATGCATTTACTTATATGTCGTCATTTCATTAACACTGTTGTGCTTTTATCATGCTTTCTCTTTGTCATGTATATGCTCTATTAAAAGTTGATGCTGTTTCTCTGGAATAACTTCGCATGGGAGCCTGGAGAGGAAATGACGATGGAGATGAAGGTTGATGTCGATGATGATTTATTCTTTATGTCAGTCCAACTGCTCCCTGCCAGGCAAGATCACACTATGACATGGCGATGTTCGTATGGATTGAGTCGGCAATGATCAGGTGGTGTGGCTTACCGGGACAGGAGAAGGTGGACTCGATGATGAACGTACAGTTCGGTATCGTATGGAATGTGTTTTTATTGGAGTCTAACAGTATATATATATATGGCAAGTAGGTACAATGGTTGTCACGTAATTAAACATAAATTAGAGTGTTTGGTAACTACATAGAAACAATAAGTACACGTAGCTACCGATTGACACTGATATTTTAAGTAGCTTAATAACATAATGGTTACCTAAAGCATACATGTCGTAATGTTTGTGAACATTCTGAACATAGACAATATATATCAAACCGAATGAATTTAAAATGTAAGAGTTATAGACATTATGGAACAAATAATCAGCTATGAAAATTACACAAAATGATAAGCTATGACACTGTCATAGTTCTCCTCGATATGAATACGATTCATTTCTCCAACAATGAAGTCCGATAAATTACATATACCTGATCACGACTTGCTGCTCGACTGGAACTAAAAAAATACAACGCTCTGGGTTAACTCAAAATGTAACGTGTCAGCAAAACTTCGTGTTCACGTTATATATGAAACTTTTTGTGTGATTCATCATCCAAATGCTTTTCTTAAATTCGGCAGGCAATCAATTTTCAGATTACAGTTATCACCTATTTTATCAACCGTGTCCTGTTGCCAATAGCAACATGTAGGTATTGACATCTACGTTTACCAACTCGAAGCATGGATGTCAATATCTACCAGTTTAACAGTCACATTCGAAAATATGTTACTTCTAGTGCAACACGCCTAAACCATAATGGATTAAAGAACCCTTGATCAGATGGAAATATGTACACCACATCTCCAGCCAAATTCATTCAATTTATATTAATAGAAACATCAATGCAACTACATGTAAGATAATTGGCAAGTGTAAATGGTGAAATACTACTTAAAAGCATTTGTAAGTTTTAATGTAGGTCATAATGTCATATGTGTCATATGACATCACTTATATACATGAAGTGTGTTAATGCATGAATTGTCTATGTTGTCTATGAATGTATCTTTATTCATACTGACCAAACAATATGTCCTCACAGAAGCCATTTCAACCTCAACATAAATATCATACAGACGACTAATGTCATGTTCGCGTGAACATAGGCAGTGTTCAGTACTCAACAAAAGCAGTTTTTTTGTAATCCAAATAGGTCCCCCATGAATAGGACAAGTTTTGTACCACAGATGGTCAACTTAGAAGAGGTTTCAGCCTCCATTAAAGCTAGTACTCCTCTTGAAATTGTCACCTTACTGTGAAAAGTATATGTTTTCGTGGTTATAAGAAGACTTCAGTGCGTGATCAATATTTCACGATGTGTATGATAACTACAACCTAGATTTGTGTGGTGGAGAGTTCAGTAATAGTAGTTCCCTTGATTGTATTGCGGCAAAAGGCATAATGGACCTTGAGTCTGACCTAGTTACATGTACACGAATTATTTTTCAAATTTGTCTTGAATCTCATGTTGAACATATTTTATTAATTATCCTTTCAACAAAAGGATTGGGCACACGTTATCAAACTTATAAACAACTTCTTCGGATAATTGAATGATTCAGCTCAGAAACGGAGAGGGAATTGTGATATGTATAAGAGCAGCAAGAGAAAACCTTTGGTTTGACAAATATACATATGCACACATTTGAACGCATTCTGGTTTTCACAATATAGAGGCCTGTGTTGCCACGTGAAACAAGATTACTATGAATTAGCGCTCTGCTGATTGTCTGAAGACTAAGAAAGTGTCAAATTCATTTTACCGAACAACATGTTCTACTTTGATTGAATCCACTTGGACAAATTAATGTACATCAAAGGGACCAACATTGCACCAACATATGCTGTATTAGTTTGTGGATGAAAAATGAGAGAAACACTGTAGATTGAAGTTAACAAATACATTACTATTATACATTTACTATGGATTGAAGAGATCATAAAATACAATTTCCAGGCACTTAATCAAATATGTATATTTATTTTAAAGCTACAGTAACTAAAGAAATACCAACATTATAATAACTGTTTATAACTTTATGTTTGATAACTTCATTTTGAATACTGAAAGCCTCCCTGAGGAAATTGGCATCATTTAACCTTTTATATTCATATGAATGAATACTCATATTTATGTAAAGTGTACACTTGACGAGACTACTTCAAGTACTTGAAAACAGAATTGGAGTTGTGACCTCTAAAGAGCATATAAATTCTATGCATAACATAACTAAACATGTGGCCAATATATTTAAACAATGCCATTTTAGATGATTTTCTGTATATAGATGTATAAGCAAAACATCGTGGAACTTTTCTTCCAAAGGTTTGGATAAGAGATGTGTATATGAATAATTAAAAAGACAAGCCAGACATATTGAACCTTCTGGCGTAAATAATCAAAATGATAATCGCCGCTTCAGTCTCAACAATATGTGTTTCAAAGTGCTATAGAGTAGAGAACACACCCACACTGTACACTACCACGATGCTATATATAAAGAATATCACATTCTAATTACTTCCTCTGATGCTAATGCAGAATAAACCATCCCTGTACGAAAATACTCTGTCATTATAGTCTAATGCCGTAGATATGTCAGATAAGAACATTTCTTTTCTATTTTAATTAGTCTGTGCAATAATGTATATAGTCATTGACAGGCATGTTAATGTAGCAAAAAATAATGATTAATCTTGATGACTGACATACCTTTTGTAGGAAAGGTGATGTCCCGGTATATTAACTATACAGAGGTGTAGAGAGGTAAACCTAACTATTCTGGTTATTGCTTACCTACATGTATGTAAGGTAAACAATCAAATACAAGGAATTTAAGTTTCTGTAACTAATATACACAATGAACACATTCCCATATATACCTATCTTGATTAACCTTTTAAAACGGTAACATAATCTTAGGCAAACATACCCCAGCCTGCAGGTCATCATATCATTAAATTTGAAACCATATTTATGTATAGTGTTCTAGTTAACAAAGAGGGCACGCTTTTTAGTTTCACATAGATCGTCTGTGGAACCAATACTTACCAGTTTACCACTTAATGTAGCATGGTTTCCTGTGAATATAGAGGTTATTTTGAGAGTATGTTTTAGGATGGAAAACACTTATCATCCTAAAATTCATCACAAACTATCCCAAAACACTCGAGCATGATAACTGCAATATCACACAATGTCATTCCTCGTTCATTTGTGACAACAGCTTGGCAACATACATTTCAAAGTTTAAATTTCGTGCAAAAGGATTCTAATTTGACAACTTCTGGACTCGAATTTTGTAAATCGCCCGATAAATTATTTAGATACAGTTTTTGCCAAATTATAACTGACGTACGGAATGAAAAATGTTGCAGTGGTTACTGAAGCATATCTGCCGTGATTGACGTCACATCCGATAATTGATTAGAACAGCTTATGATATTTCAACGATATAACATTTTAAACATCATAAGTGAGTTTACAGTATCGTTGACGGTAACGGTTAACATTTTAGTTGCCTGACCCCCGGATGTAGCCTTCACTGCAAGCAGACACAATGTCATGTTTATACAAAGTAAATAAACAATCTTCCATAATATATAAAAATGAAATATGAAAAACGTAAATAATTACTTGATATACTTAAACATGACTGCACTTCTACAACATTACCTTCTACGAAAAATACTCCTACGAAACCACTTGTACATGCTCCAATTAATCAAGTCATATCGTTGTAACAACGAGAAAGGTTTGACCAGTTGGATTATCAAGCGATCGATTTATCGAAGAGTTAAGGTCGTTTGAATGAAGATTCGTATGTTAAATCACCAGTTGCTAAAATACGTTGAAATATCAAAGGCAGGGCTAATCAATTGCGGTGTGTGACATCACACATTGTAGATACGATTCAGTGACCAAACAATCTTTTTTCAATTCGTCCGACGGCTATAATTTGGCGGTGTTTTTCAAAGCTGTATTTTAGTAATTTATTACTATTTATTAAAGTTAAATAATTAATAATTGGGTCCCTTTTAATGAATTCCGAAAGTAGCTATGGACCATTCTATTTTTCGAACCTTTTCGAAACAAGTTATGAAACCTATTTTAAAAATGACCACAGAGTCAGTATCGTTGCACAGTGTTCGTTGAGAGCTCAGAGAACGTCCTTCTTTGAGGGTGTGACATTTGATTACCTTCAAGAGAGCAACGCCCCAGAATAGACTGACATGTGTGGCATTAGGACAGATCTGCAAGCTGGTGAGACTAATTATATTCTCCAGGAGCATGGCGAAGAATGAAGGTTTCAGAGATGCTGGGCTAATGTTGTAACAAGATACCAACACCTGAATCGTAACCTTATACATGTATTATGACAACGTCTTTTTGCCTCGTACCTTACAAATGTAGAGATATTGTAAGTTTTAAGCAATATTGCAATACTGAATATTGAATATAAAGCATATGACATATTGTTTTTGTATGTTCTCATTATGCTGATTTAAGAAAAGAATACATTTCAAATTATTATCTTTCAAAGTACACTGCAACTGCCTTTGTTTCCATTCTGTCTTCCAGAAATGAAAATGTAATACGCAATTTAGCACTTTTTGTAAAACATGCCATAGAAGCAACTTATTATCTCAATTGTGAATATTGTTCTGTTCTGTATAACATTTGTACATAAACAACACATGTATGTAATATTTGTATATGGGCTGGAGGCCTAAATGCAATAAATATCTTTTGACTTTTGACTTTTTGACAATTTGCATAGAAACAAAATTTATATATAAAGCTGCATAGCGAGGTTTTGTTCATTTACTTGTGTATTTCAGTGTCAATATCATATAAGTTGTCATGTCTTTGAAGTATCGTATCAACGAGAAAAGTAGACCCATCACTTTGCACGTTTGCATAATAAGAAGACAGTCGAGTGTTCTATAACATAATTTGATTTGGTGCCTCAAACTCCACAGTTCCAGTTTTGGCATCTCTATGAAGATACCAAGGGTCAATGTTTTCTAAAGTTTTCATTTTCATATATAAATATTATAATTTTTATTTTCAAATTAATCAGCAAGTGATCAACTTAATCAAATATACATCACATATTTTCTCTTATACTAAATCGTGATGAAATCGTTATCATTTAGTCGATATGAAATCGAAAATAAATGAAATTTTAATTTTTTTAAATTGACCCTTCTGTATATATCATTATGCCATATTTCAAAACCATTCACCAATTGTTTGTGATGTTATTTTATTTACGTTTCAATGAACGTCAATTTAAATGATATTTGCACTAAGAAACACATGTAGGTGAACAAACTTTATATTTGCGCAGCTGTACTTTGTATAAAATCAATGATTAGCTGATTATTACAAATATGTTTGAATATGACTAATAATTTAACATTTTTCATATATGAAAATGTGCCTTTTACATTTCCAGTCTTGTTTAATAGTGTGTTTTACGTCCTGAACAAATGTAATAAAACAGCTGAAGGTGGCTAACTTGCTAACTACATTTTTTAAAATCAATAGCTATAACAAATAAAACCGTTTTCTTGCGAAGACAGTATTTACTTGTTTTAAGGTCTCATATAGTAAATCTTTATATTTGATACTTCAGAACTTGTCAAATGGCAAGGACGTTACCAAACGGTTTTGCAAATATGTATAATGACAGTCTCGGTGAATATAACACACAGTTTGCTTATAATAGAGACGGGGTCATTTCCTCATGACATCATGCATGGCCAAGCCTACATAACATTCCACACATCTATCATTATTGAGACTCACTGAACGTGGATAATTCTTCATAACGTATTAGCATCTCGCAATATTGTTACTTACTTCTGACAAGTACATTAACAGGTTAACAAGAATAATGTTCGTCATTATGAGTAACTTATCTCTTCAGACAGTTTGATTCTCTGAACCTACATTGCAGGGAACAACTGCTGGTATTAGACGAAAAGTTTCGCATTTAATATCGAACTAAGTGTAGAGTGTTACCATTTATTTTCAGGAGATATCAAATATTATTTTATTGCATATTGTATATTATATTGCATTTTATAACTAATGACTAAGACCTAGTTCCAATGAAACTTCCATACTATATTATTACGTATATATCACAACTAGATATATCCTGATTTAAACAGAGCTCGTTGTACAGAGAATGTACGAAGTTCACTTTAACCGGATGGCATTGTTTCCAGATATGGTTTCTGTCTCTTTGGCTTATATATTTACATAATAAATCCATGATAATAAAGGGATTAGGGATTGGCTATAACAAGCAAACCATGTATAGTATTGAGCTGAATTTAGTGTAGCATCGCACCCAAACATTACTGTATGAAGAACAATTCTCTATTGGAAACACAGTTTTGAACTACGGAACCCTAGTTTATAAGCTGAATGCTATCCTGCTCCCAGGTGAAACACATCATTCATTAGAACATATATTATGAATATACAATGTATTTTTTATATAAAACTCTTATTGGTAAATCATAAAGTTTATTAATTCACAATAGCTAATTCTCACACTACAATTAGTTTAAAATACACACTAATTTAATACATGAAGATGAACGATGATATTAAAAATAATAAACGTAAGTAAATGACTTGCTCTTTATTTCTTTACGACATAGTCTCAGTTGTAGAATCAAACTAATCCACGATGCTTAACAGGAAGTCTCATATATTCTACAGATGTACAGAAGAATAATGATGAAGGTTTTGGTATACCTGGTGGTAATGTCCAGCGATGTTGAAATCGTGATTACTACTTACATTTGTCTGACAAGGTTTTGAATGACCCTCGTATAAATGAAGAAGGTATAAAAAAAAGTTAAATATTTACATATGTAACACATCTAACGTGAGTGTCTGGAAAAGACAGCGTTGCAACGCAACGTTAACTGAATGACAACAATAGAAAGGACTTTCAAGCCTGGTATTCGTTTGATTCCAGCCTTCAAGAATAAGATTTAGACACTTAACTTTGCTGTAGACTTAAATCCGCACTAATTCCTCTGGAGATTCACCTTGTTTCTGGAAAACAGCAGAGAGACTGAATTAAGCTTAAACCTAATGATTGAATAACCAAGAGAAAACTTTACTACCGGTGTAGACAGGAGATACTTGTCATGTGATTAACCACAGAGATACTACCTAAACTAACTAACTGAAGATTGTCTTGTAGAGTGTATACAGTTATTTTCTAGATTTATTATCCAAATCTAATGCGCAACTACATGTGTATCATCTAATTTAATTTCGTGTCCTTTATACCTCAAGGAATACCTAAATTCCCTTTTTTTCGTTTCAGGAGATATTATTCAATGTGAACAATACATACATAAGACATATTTATTTGAAAGTAAAACTTAAACCAATGATCTATTGATGAAGTAGAGAGTTCGACCCGGCTGTTAAGTATGTGGTATGTGGTGTTATGAGTGGTATTGGAGTTTATACTATGCACTTCTTCGAAGAGTAACGTTTTACAAGCTAAGGTTTTGATATTTAGAAATAATATATACAAATGAGTATAGTTCATGCACGTGGTCGATTTGAAAAGAGAAAGTGCACTCAGTGGGTCGTCGTAACAATTAAATAGTCGTCAGTGTCATGCAGTGAAACTGATATTAAATATTTATGAATATTTTGTTTACCTACAGTGCCAAACTCAAGCTCGTTGTTTCAAACATGGCAATGGCTTTTTTGTTGACTCTGACTTATAATTTTGATGATGATGTTGATGATGCTATTGCTATATTCAATTAACTAATACCTTCAAATCGATATTTCAACAATGTTAAAGCGAGAATAATCTGCGAAATTATAGCAATGATTAACTGAGAACTTGTGATGTTAATTTTGTATATAATGTGTAGTGAGGTACTCGATTCTATCAGTGAAATACAACCTCTTCCAAAACAACAATGATAGTCATTGTACTGAACTACATTTATCGCCATTAGTTGATCGTCATTCTGACAATGTTATGACGTCATAGTCTCAGCTCGCCCCACCACAGCATAAATACACATAAATAATGATATTATACATATATTATCTGTTGTTTTTTGTTTGTTTTCATTTGTTTTCATTTGTTTTGTTTTTTGTTAACTGAAAAATGTGATACTAATATATCATGCACATACACTTCATAATCATATCTAAAGCCCCAAACAATAATCAAGATCGAGATAGTTCATCCTCCAAGAGTATTTATTTCCCACAAACTGCTATGAACACTTTCCTCTATAAAGAATGTAATTAATTCCGCCATTTTGCAAATCCCCCTTGTCCACCTTGATATCAGTAGTGTCTACATGTAACCTTGACCGCCGTAATCTTGCAGGTAATTAGATTTGGCACCATCAACAGACGGGCTTGTTTTTATTTCTCTGCGAAAAACATGCTTAAAAATCTACTATTCAGAAATGTAGATGAATGTTTCACCATACAATATCAATACAGGATTTATCGACTACTATTCACTCAAATGTGATGTTCTAGAAGTCTATTTCAACGTTTTGGAGGAAAGGAACACATTAGGACCATTGAAATGAAATTATACCATTTTATTACAAGTAAATCTAACTTGGATTAAAGGAAGAGCTTATGCACAAGTGTCTCAAAAGTATTGATGAATAGAATTCACATTATATAGCGTATTGTTCTTGTCATTTCCAAAGGACAACCAAACGTTTTATCTTTGTTGATTTGTTTCAGTTCATGTAATACCCCAAGAAGAACCACGAACACATCTGTATCCACTTTGCTAATAAGAAAGATTAAAGCATCTTATACATGGAGAACTAGTCTGGTGTCCTTTTAATCTGACAAAATGGTTGATTCATGATCATTGACAAACACTGTTCTTCCTAATGTTATGTGCACTTCTTTACCTACCTCAAATGTGCTTGTTTTGACACTATCTGTTAGTACTTGTTTCTTGTTCGAGTCTTTGAAATTGTGTGGTAGTTTGTTTTGTTTGGACACATTGCGTCTTGATCCTGTCTCTTTTGTCTGTGGTTGCAGATTTGAGACTTCTTTCTATTGTGGTCCCATACGATGTCTATCCTTGAACAGTCAGTAAGTTGCCTTGCTCCTCAGGTTAGAAATGTGCGATCACTGTACTATCCAAAGGATGACACATTACCTCTTTGCTGTGAATGGACAATTGATACTCCATCAAACACTTTAGCATCTACTTTTACGAGTATCCTGGAGATTTTCACGCAATCCAAAAGTTCATATTTGCAAGTTGGAAATATGAAGTTGTTACAAAGCTGGTGGCCATGGGTGATTTTCGAAATTGAAAATTGTGTCCAATCAGCCTGGCGGAATTGGCATGCAATGAATATTTGAGCGAATAGGTTGTCGTCATCTTTGTGATTAATGAATTGTTACTTTTCCTTGGTCTTCACCTTACTGTGTTGTCTCTTGAAAAGTAGTGCATGCTCTGGAACCTGCTTTGGTGTGGTAAGACAATGGTATTTTCGTTGAAATGACAATAGACGAGGGACATCATTTGTTCTAAGAAGTTTATAAAACAGAAGCAATATGTTTCAAGTGGATTGTATCAGACGTATTAGTACATCGAACAATTCCGAGCAGTGAAGAAGGTACATGTACAAATTGACATATTGTCATGACATTGTTGTAAGGCTTTATTATGCTGAATAAATGGAAATATCATCCTGGGTAAGGCGCCACAGACCTATATTAGCTGAATCTTAAATTAAGTTTTAAGAGGGTGGTCTAGTATACCGACCATGACAATAGCTACATAATATCAAGACGATAACGTTATTGTTTTCGGTGAGTAATATAAACTTCCTTCTGAACAAATCAAGTATGTCAAGGAGCGAGAACAGGAGGATGACACTCACAACTGAACGCTTTGAAACTCTATGGACAAAGATGGTTGGGCATAAGGTGAAAGTGGACAGCTGAAGGTCATGGATACATAATGATAAAACAGCTCAGTGATAGTAAAAGTTGTTGTGGTGTGTTCTTTGCCCCCTAAAACTGGGGATGGACACCTAGATCATGAAATTTAATAGAATTAACTTGTAATATAATTGCCTAAATTCATTTCTAATGGACCTTATGTATTCCGTGCCCTCAAAAATAGACATCTAGATCATCAAATGTGAGTGAATAGTAATGGACTTGTGGTCATTTGGAGATGTCAGTGGCCATTTTGATGACATATGATTTATATGTTGTATCGTAGACAAACACCATTTTTTTATGATCTTAATGTGTTCGTTGCCCTCAAAAACCTAAGGATAGAGACCAAGATCATCATATTCCAGTTGATGGTTACAGAGTTATGATCATTAGGAGGTTTTGGCGGCCATCTTGGATACCATCTTGAAAAAAAAACTTTTCCGGGGGTTCAACTTTGGTAAACTTTTAGTATGTTATGAAGTACACTAAACTCTACCAGAATCAGTTGAGGAACCTTTTATAGCAATTTCTTTTTACATAGTACAGACCTACAAACTGAATTCAACATTAAAATATTTTTTTTTAGCTCAATGAAACATATAACAAGACAGGTATCTATTGGCGGAGATACATCGTTGCCAACACGTATATAACCACATGTCAATGTTCATTGTTGTCTGTACACTAGATATTTTAATACAATGACAAAAAAACGTTGGTTGGGATACAGCACAAATACGCATTTTTACGTAAGATAACACATGTTACTCTTGGTAGAGTGCCTTTAGATATTACAAACATATTATATATTTTTGTGCCTTAATTGATGAGCTTTAAATACAAATATTGAACATTTATGAAGCGTGATAAAATCCTTTTAAAGTGAGATTGAAGTGAAGAGTTGAGATAACATTCAACAGTCAGAAGGGATTTATATTGTTTGTATGAATAAGAGTCTGAGGTTATTTATATTTTCAATCCAAGTTTGCTGTAGGTTGTCGAAAAGTCTCTGCTTAAACATTGATAAGAAAATAAGTTTGTCTCCCACATCCTGGGTTATCCATACATATCCAAATCCAAATCTAAATAAAATATTTGTAATGTGGGTAGCCCAAGAGGTGCGTCCAATATCCTCTAGGGCTGTGAGCATCTTGTAAAAAACAAAATGCGCAGCATTGTACACCCTGAATTTTCTGTATTTTGGGCCAAAGGCCTTATACTGAATAAATGTGTCTGTCTGTACTTGTTTAGATATTAGTTTAGTCCTGAATGACAATGCAGTGAAAATGAAACTATAGTCAAACATGTAAACTAGTGTCCAAAAGAAACGATACCATCTATTTTTTAAAATATCTTTTTACAAAGTGATTTTCTTCGTATGAACACATGGTTTTGCGTATCCCACATCCCAAATGCAGTGTATTGAATCGAAAATACTGAGAACATTTTATCACATCCGAAGAAATGGTGCACTTTGTGAGAATGACATTATTTTAGGTAGCATAGTTTCCAACTGCAGATAAAGTGTATAATTGGCTGACCATACACGTTGATATCAAAGCAACAAAAAGCACACACACAAATATCGGGTTTGACAGCCATTGAGAGTGAGAGAGCTATTGGAATTGTCACATAGCGAGTCTCACACGCCGACGACGCCAGAAGGTTCGGTTGCGCGCGCATAGCAGTCACTAGGTTAACGCAACGGTTACGTGATAGAGATCGAACATCATGCAGGTCGAGAAGAAGGTGATTACACTTACTGAAGACCGCCACATCCGGGAATTTCATCTCCGAAACCCATTCATCATTATGACGTTAACGTCAAAGACGTCACTGAGACACTTGGTTAGCAGACAAACTTGGTAAAAGTGATTGAAGACTCATGATATCTGAACACGTCGTCCATAACACAAAACGTTCCTGAGGTGTCAACAACGAGTAAACAAACAGACGAATTCAACGTTGGCAACAGAGAGACTGAGCAATGACCATGCTCTCATATGGGAGCAGATTTTGCATCTTCAAGAACAATGGTAGACAGCGTGTTTACCGAAGAATAAGTGACCTTTTATGCTCTGACTTGCGTCCATCAAGTCAGCCCATTGCCTCCTTGATGAATGACAAAGCTTATCTTCTGACGTCATCCGACGTCTGACGTCATCAACCCATTGACGTATACTTGCCTGTTCTGACGTTTGGGATTGACATACCAATTACAAATGTGACTTAGTGACTCCTCTTTTGACATTTTCAACATTTGTCTCAGTCATTTGTGTGAATGAAATTTTCATTTTCAGACCCCTCACGTCAATACAGACCTGTACAAATGAATGCAAAGTACTGATTGAAATGAATTTTGTACACATGTTAAATGAACGAAATCTCAAAAGAATAATACTAATTCTAGATTTCTGTGTCGTTACGTTTTCCTGTAATGGCCGCTCACAGACGTGGTATCGTTTCTTTTGGACACTAGTTTACATGCGTTTATTCAAGAAACAAAGATAGTTTAGTGTGCCTTTTAATTACAATTCTTTACTCTTACTTTCTGTTTGCTGTACATGTTGTATTATATTGTTTCATTCTGACTGTATACATATGTAAATGTTATGGAGAGGGATTTTATCAGTTGGACAACTTTTGCCCAATCCGTTTCACGTGCGTGAATAAAATATGTTTAAACTAAGTGCACTCGTTTTACTCAAAGTGATTGAGATCAAAGCGATACAATCATGGCGTTGCGGGGTTTCTCCCTACCACAATACTAACAGCCGTGATATAAATGAAATAGTTTTGAAAACAGTGTTAAACCCCAACTCACCTCACCTCACCTAATATTGAACGTTTGTCACAACAATTTTGCAAACGAGTTTGAGTGCGTGTACATTCTTAAATCGAGATGCTTAACTTTCATACCGGGCAATACACTCTGAGGACTTTCTTTGCTTTCAAAGAAGAAGAGGTTTATTCAATGTTCAATTTCATTGCAAGAGTCTTTCTCGTAGGGGTTTGTATCAAACATTGAATCAGGAAAATAGCCATATACACTATTGTATAATTCTGATCATTCCATATGTCATATGTTTATGAACTTGACTCTTTATGTCTAGAGATGTAAATGGAAACTGATAGCATTAGCTACTCTATATTTTAATTTACATCAATTGTTTGCCATACATCTGCTGGTTGTCGATATGATTTGTTCAAGATGATGCGTGGTAGTTGAGTGCTGACTCAGCTACATTATTCATTTCCAATCGATATTTTTGTCATGGTGATGATAATTAAGTCAGATTGACCGTTAGTCAAGACATCAATTACTCAGTTTTATTCATCACAACCAGAAGAGTCAGTGAGATCATGTATTTCAAAGAGGATTTAATTAATGGTAGTTACAATAATGTTTTATACTTAAGAATTGACTTAAGAATTCATTAAGTTCATTGAGGTACAAATAGTCATGGGGGCCTTGCTAAACATGATCTGACGACACCAAATTAAGTTCATGCAAATATGAACACGCAAAACAATTGCTATTTTGTTATTTAAAATTGAAAATAAGAGCCTTGTTTCATTAATCAACGCACATAAGATGTTACTCGAGTTTTAAAGAATAGCTTGTATTTCAATTTCAACTGTTATTTATGAGTGCTTAAGTTTCTTTCGAGCGTATACATAAGTGATCATATGTGGGCTGAAAGGTTCTGTCAAGAAAAAGACGTATTAGAAACAATTACCCTTTCATCCTCGTACTTAACACATTGATACCGGCTCTATACAATTTATGTTTTGTTCAGCCTTATCTCAAGGGTAAATTTTTCGCCAGTTGCTTCAGAAAAACATGCGGTGGCTGTAAATTATCGGTCATTACAAATTTGCTCTCATATGTCTCTCTTCAGTGTCAATTAGAATAACGTTTTCCTTTAATCCTTGCGGATTGGTAACCACATTTCCTCCTTCATTTATCTTGGGATTGCTTTCATCCTTTAAAGTCTCTTTTTTACAATTGTATTTCTAACTTTTTCTGAAAACAGTACATCATCAACTTGACATTAGAGGTTAAAGAAAAATCGCAAAAACAATTCTTATTATCAACAAATTCTCATTATAATGTTTTTCTCTCAGTTCATCTCCAATCGGTTTCACAACATAGTGTTCATCAGATACTAATCATAGAGATAGTAATCATTCAGGACTCGAAGTGAGAGTTCATATTTTAATTATTGCCGGGACATTCCAAAAATTATCAAACAAGTCTTACATTCAAAATGTTTTTTCCAACAACGTAAGCTTGAAAGTGTTTCAAATAATCATAGAATAGGAGACTGTAGTAGACATATGAATGGCACGGCTCTGAATAGAATAAACGTAATCTTTAACTCTTGTAAATAGGAACACAATAAGAGGGTTGATGATTCATTATCAGATTCCGGAGAACCTTTAAATAAGAACAGGAAGATTTTCTGGATAACAACTTCTTTAATGTGAAAATACACGACGTTTCGGAGTACATACTCACTCCTTCATCAGGTGGAATGTAAGGAAATAACAAAATATAGTACATTTATATAGCAAACAAAACAATGGTGAAGGAAGTCAATCAGAGAGATTAACATACATGAGAATGGTATACAATGGGGATTTGCAATATAAACATGATGGAGATGAAGCATGAGAATGATGAGGATTTGCAATACAAACATGAATGGGAGTAAGTAGATAAACAAAGGCCTGTAGGCTTTATTGAAGATGTAAATAAACACACATGATGAAACGAGGGAGGCCAATTGGCCATTATAGCCACACTCACAAGACGTGCCAAATCCATTTGTCATCCCGACGCCCTCAATCAAGAGCTACAACATCTGAAGAACACATTCACCTCACTCAATGGGTATCCTACAGGCCTAGTCACCAAGACCATCAACAAAACACTCACCATCAGAGACACCACCCACAAGCCTGAACCATCGCCTATCCGGGTCACAATTCCCTACATCGGCCCCCTCAGCCACAAGATCGCTCGCCTCATCAAGAACAAAGCCAGCATAGATGTAACATTCACAAGCGGCAAGACCCTCAAGAAACTACTCAAAGCAAACGGCAGAGGAACCAGCACCGCAAGCCCCAACCCAAGAGGATGCATCTACAAAATTCCATGTCATTGTGGCCAAGAGTACATCGGAGAAACGCTACGACCTATCAACACAAGGATCAAAGAACACCAAGCATCCGTCAACAAACTTGACCAGAAATCCGAGCAACATGAGTGGGAGTAAGTAGATAAACAATGGCCTGTAGGCTTTATTGAAGATGTAAATAAACACACATGATGAAACGAGGGAGGCCAATTGGCTTTATTGAAATTGTTAAACAAATAATAATTACATTTGATTGGAAGAGAGGCCAATTGTTGATGTGGGTGGCTTTGAAGTTGTTGCATGGTGCTTGGAGCTAATAGGTGTTGATTGGTGGGGACTGCTCGGATAATTTGCTCCGACAGGAGTGGAAGGTAGGGATACTTGGATTTGGTTTTGGTTGTTTTTTCTCGGATATTTCCTCCGACAGGAGATAGAAGTTCTAGATGAGTAAATCCCAAGCACATGGTAGGAATATGCCTTGATCGCGGTGTATTGCAGGTTGTTCCCTTCGAATGTCAATCACTTCTTGGAGTTTTCTTTGGCGCCAGTTCTTGTTGTTGGTTGACAGGACTTTGGTAGCTTCCCAATCGATGATGTGATCCTTGTTTTGAAGGGTATGCTCAGATAGGGCGGATATATATTCCCTCGAATATCCTCGAATTTTGTGTCCACAAACCATAACCCGATAGAACCCTCCTTTGAACTTCAATAAACTGATCAGTATGTGTAACAAGTGATATTGAATGTGATATTGATCAAACGTCATGTTAGATATTACACATGGCTTATTTTCTGACACTCAATATTAGTACAATGGAAAAATACTCACAAACTAAATATATATCAAATTAAATAGGGGTATACAGACATTGGAAACAGAGTTGATAATTGTAAAATATTTACGACATCCTTTCATGAACCACACATGGCTACCGATTTGTCCATGCTCACGGTTTCTTTCTAGGGAGTTTAATTTGATATTAATCAGGGATGACAAAAACAGTAATTGGGAATCACATCACTTAGTTGGCCATACGTGATGCTAATACAACTGATGCAATCCTATCGAATCAATTACCCTGTCATTTAATTGAACGTCATAAAAATTACATCAATTCATTTTGAGGAACGGTGTCGTCGACAAATCGCGCTTTCTGCAATCAATGTTTCCGTTATTTTACAAGATCATGTTTACTTAAAAGACAGATGTTACCTGAAACCTGAACAGTTTGAGATTTAACTATAATCAATGAAGAATAGTCTATAGGTCGTCGGTATATTCAATTGGATATTCTTGATAACACATGTCTGTAGAGTGAGAGACAAATATTATGGATGATAACTTCGTTATTTGGATAACACAACGTTTCAGAGCAATTTCTTGCCCCTTCTTAAGGTGGATAATGGACATGGTGGCTGGTAATTATATAAACAGATGAACAGGAAGCCAGAGATGCAACTAATATACCTTTATACAAACACAGAAGTAGATAAACAAGTCAACTGTCATCAAGTATGTACAATCTAGTTCATGTTTCAATTCATGGTTCAATGCAAGGCAAAAACAAACTTTGTTCCTATCTTAAAAGGTTACACTTTCTATGCCTTTAATGTATCATTTGAACAGCCTTATCGTTTTAACTCTGACTTTCGTTTCGTCAACATTGTGAAACAGATGTCGATTTTCGGACACATTAACAGGATCACTGCCATAGACGTCAATGATGTTCACCATTGCCATCGAAAGGGAAAGTTTAAGCTGATTGATAAAACAAGGAAATCGACTTCAATGCAAGCGCTTGTGTGTCCTACGTGATTGAAATACTACTGAACTGACTCCCTCAAATCAATTAGCCTTTCTTGTCACGATTTACAATTATGTGGAATATGGGGGAAATCCATTCTCTCAGTATCTCCCATTACGATTCTGCTATCTTCTAACTAACTCAAGGAGTTTTTACAATGAAGATAAATATTTTCAAATATAGATTAATTAGCACAATCAGGAACCAGGAAGCAATCGCCTAACTACAAAACGATGATTGTCTTACATGTACATACCAAGTTCATTTGGGTTAGACCTTATGGTTTCTTGTTCTGCACTGAAACGAAATTAATAACCGAGATGGCTAATAATTAGTCAGTTGCATTAAAACATGTTTCGGACTCATAAACTAACAACCACAAACTATAAAGTATGTCTATCAAAGTTTTATCAACGAAGAGAAGTTATAAACCTAAGTTCGTCCCACAAACGTCCTTGAAAAACAGCCACAACAGTATAAGAATAAGACAATGCTGCAATAAACCACGACCTTCGGAATGTGTATCTTTATAAAATATTGGGCACATGAAATTTCTTCAACTAATGAAATACCAGAGCTACACAATATACCTTCTAATTAAAATCTACCATAATAAGAATTCCGAAGAAAACAACAGAACAGGATTTGGAAAGAGATGGATCTCAGTCTAAATGCTCTATATTCATAGTCATCTATCACACACATCAGAAGTTGCAATTTTGTGTTTGTCAAGGATCAGATATTTTGCCGATTTTGCACCATCTACAGAGAAAAGCGATGCACTAAATGAACAGATACTAAAAGCTGTGAACACGAGCTTCCCAATGTCAGGTGACTTTAAAAACGGATCCATTGATTGAAATAAACATAATCAGTTTGAGGACAGGACACTACTCTGGAGCCCTAACATTATCTTTATCAAGACCAACATGAACCGAACAATACAAAGTACTCATTCGATGCTCTATCTACTATTCACATATACAAATAATATGCTTTCCCATCTTGAAAGCCTGCCATCGACTTGTACAAGCCACCAATCTTTTGTTTGACATTTAATGTCTGAAACAAAATACAACACGATTAAATGTCCTGAGGGAAAGCACAATATTAAAGAGAGCAACTCTAGAGTTTCGACTGTAGTGCTTTGAACACTGGAAATGTGAAAGTTAAGTGGAAAAGTCGAATGTTAGTGTTCAAAATTGTGCCTGAAACTGAGGGTGTGGGTTCGAATCCCGCACGGAAACCTCCAGAAAACCACAATAATCCCTTCTATTGCAGATAGTTTGATCCAAAATATAAATTATTACATGTGTTCATTATGTAAACGGCAAGTTTTTGTAATGCATTTAGCCTTGAGGGGCTTTGTGACCTTACATATGTCAGAGGGATAATAACCGTAGCTGAATCGAGTACAGTACTGGCTGCCTGAATCTGAGGATATGGGTTAAAATCCTGCGAAAGACTCGCCCTAATAAAAGTACAGGAATCTTATTAAGCCAGGTTTATATACCCCCGGGGTAAATTTTGCCACCCAGGGTCAAACGTTAAATAATACAGATCGTTTATATGCCAACAGTATTTTAGGATATAATCAGCTGTGATATAGCCATGGAAAGACCTCTATACAGGAAACGAAAGAGAGCGCTTTTCTCAATGCATCATATTTGCGTTGATGGTTTCGGTTTTAAGAAGACTTTGGATGAAGGAAAGAAGCAGACATTGGTTGAGTCACATAGCCTTGCAATGTTTTGAGGACACACAGTGGAAGGAAAACTTCAGAATCTCCAAACATATGTTTCACTCTGTGTGTAATCAACTGCAAACCTACCTCACAGGAAACTCGTGTGTTCGGAATAGTCTAACTGTGGAACAAAGAGTTGCTTTTACTCTGTACTTTTTGGCTACTAATATGTTGACGACACCGTTCCTCAAAATGAGTTATTTTTTTTCACATTTACACCCAATTTCGTTGATGTAATTTTTATGACGTTCAATTAAACGATAGGGTAATTGATTCGATAGGATTGCATCAGTTGCATTAGCATCAAGTATGGCCAACTAAGTGATGTGTTTCCCAATTACTGTTTTTGTCATCACTGATTAATATCAGTTGACATGCCTATCGTCATAATTGGAGATCCTGCATACCCTATGGGCCCTATTACGAAAACGGGTTTAGACCAGGTTTTAAGAAAATCCCAGTCTAGTTGATAGTTTAAACCTGAACTCCTATGATGAAACGCGTTTTAGTCTCAAACCAGGTCTAAACCAAAGAAGTTAGACCGGGGCGTAAATATTTCTTATTATGGAACACGGTTTAACTTGGTCCCGAGTTTTCTGTTAGTCTCCGGAAAATCCCGACCAAATTTACGAAGTGTGCCGATAGCTCGGGTTTAATCCCGCTCTGTAGATGTGGTTTTGGTGAAGAATGGTATTGTGAAAGCAGGTTTTGCACTAAACCATGTCTAAATCTATGAAAAAACTGTTAAAAATGCAGACCTGGTTGGGGGCAGGTTTACATGCAGGTTTACATGTAAGTTATCTGTACATAACTACTCCAATGTAGCAGTTTTCACATAAAAAAACATATTTTGAATGAATCAATTAAAGTGACCCTTTTGAACAAATTAAGATTGCTCAAATTAACATTTTCACCTTTAACAGACCTTTTCCGATAAAACCATTGGAATTAAATAAATAAACAACAAACGTGTCTATGGATTGCGTCTTTATTCATTCTCGTCATCATCGTCGTCATCGTCAAAGTCAGGATCATGTCTCAGTGACGCAATGTTCTGCAAGACGGCACACGCGATGATAACGCTGAATATTGTCTTTATTATACACGAAGGCCAAAAGATAAACAGGGGAAGCGACGTTTCCAAATGCCAAACAAACGCTCAACAACCCCTCTAGTTTTCCTCTGAGATGTATTAAAGCGCCTTTCTGCTTCTGTGCGAGGATTGTTAACAGGTGTCAGTAAGTAAGGTAAGCAAGGATACCCGGGGTCGCCAAGAAGGTGGCCTTGAATCTGACCATGTTCAAATGTCTCATTGATTCTGCTTTCTTGTAAAATGCGCGAGTCATGGGTGCATCCGGGCCACCGTGCGACAATGTTTGTTATCAATGGAGTGTCGTCACATATCACCTGTGTATTTATTGAAGAGAAGCCTTTCCTATTAACGAACCGCAGTGCATCATCGCCACTTTGTGTAGCTATAGGAATATGGGTGCAATCGATTGCCCCTGTAACATTAGGGAAATTAGCCATTCCCGAGAAACCAGTCATGACACGTCTTGCTCGAGCACCAGAAGGCATTCTTATAAACCGTTGACGACAGGAGGCCAAAGCTTTACTCGCCCTTTTGACAACAATGCAAACGGTTGATTGGTGAACATTGAGGAGATCGCCGAGAGCAACTTGAAAGGTACCAGTTGCGTAGAATCTGAGGGCAATCAAACATTGCAACGCAGCTGGTATGGAATTATTGCGATGTGTTGACGGAGCTATTTGCTCTGAAATTAAATCTATGATAAAGTTTGCATTCTCTTTGTTGAATCTAAATCGGCGATGAAATTGCCTATCGTCTTACATATCAAAAGGGTTCTTGCGATCTCTGAAAATACGCTCTCTTCGCAGTGCACGGCGGTACGCATGAAGTTGCCGAATAGCCCAAATGATACGTCTTGCCATTTTTTACTCTACAGGATATGCAATAAAAGGTGATGAATACCAATACCTGTCAAATTGAAGTGCCCTTCTGGGGACACTGTTAACAAGATCGTGTCCAAAGCATACCTTGAAGCAAAACGTATTCAAGACATTTGACATTTGATTCTCGTCGTCCTCCCCGTCAACCTGAAGGTCGACTAGTATCTGTTCGATGTTACTGAACGTTTCCAGCAAAAGTCTCACACTGGAAGGTGTAAATGAGAAACCTACGTCAGTCAACACCAAACTATAAAGCAAGGGTAATCCACTCAACAGATCTGAGATACCATCAGCAGTAAAGCTAACCACATTGTCAATCTCAAGATTCAAAAGGGAACTGTTTTGACACAAATTCTTAATCAAGTCACTCTGTAAGAATTTTGGTCCTTTGTAGCCAACACTTTTTAGATACTTCAATTTGGTCAAACCTTCAAGAACTGTAACAGAAGGCAACTGTTTCTCAGTTACTTTCAAACTTTCTATTTTTTTGGCTTTTGTCAGGAAAGGTGTTACATCGAAATATGAAAGGTCTGAATCATCCCATATATCAATGCTTTGAATACGCATCCAAAACGGAGTACTTGAAATGACATTTCTCCAACGTATACACACAAAATTTATGTTTCTAAAAATATCAGAAAGATTCAATTCCCGAAATATGTATCCAAGGATTTCGTCTGGCAAATGATCTATAGTTGTAATCTGAAATGGAAAGAAAAGCTGTGTAGATGTTTCAATCAAACCACGTTTAAAACCGCTTATATAAAACTAACAAAGATTCACTACGGTATACTATAGTATATCCCTAAAATATAACTTTCAAATAAAGTATGAACTGTGAAGAATAGGAATGTCATCAGAACAGGTGTCCCATGTATGGTCTATAGTTCAGTGTATGAACGATCCCCATCCCACACAACAGCATTAGCGCCAAGTTGACTTTCAGCATGTGTCTGCTGCAGGTGGAGGATTTCCATCTTAAGATCGTGTTCTTCCTTCATGTACTTTACTTTTAGTTCATGTTCCTCACGTGCGAGCTGCAAAAGGGCTTTCTCAGACGTCACATCTATCGAACTCTCTCTAGAAAACGATTGCCTTTTTTTAAGGACGGGGAGATTATCATGATGACATTGACTTACACTGACGTCATCGTCGCAATCATGAGCATGTGTGCTGGCTGCAGTATCACGCACGCACTCGGATGATGTAGATGTTGACGGTGTAGGCGTCAGAGTGTCAGTGCTGAAAATGTCAAAATTGAATCATAAAGCATCAGTTTGACATTTTGTTCTGGTGTTAAACTAACATCCAATTACTAATTAAACATTTAAATGACAGTTAACTAATTAGTTTATCTCTCTTGTTTTATTAAAAAATATGTTTATTTTTCATAACTTATTCTCATTCAAGTTATTTTATCAAAAAAGCATAGAACAATTTCATTCTCAGTTCATGTATTCTACGGAATTTGATTTAAAAACAATAAAATACTGCATCAAGAAAAATGGTGGGGGATCATTTCATGGGATCGTAAGTATTTCCCATACTGTAGGTCATATACATGCTTATTCAGTGTGACATAAATTCATTTATTTTTTATCGACCTTGTAAGTACCATCGTAATTGCAATCACGTAATTTATCATTAATTTACTACTTCAGGCTATAATCTTTTAATGACAACGATATATCAACATAACATACATTGTTGTGAACACAGGGCGTCCTATGGGATATTAGACTAAAATTTCGTCTATGGAATATTTTACATTACTCTTATCTTCATCCTTATGATTATATGTATTTCAATACTACCAGTTCCACTGTGTATTCAGTTTATCTTGACTTGCTGAATAAGGATCTTGGCTGTATTAAAGAATTTTACACAGTCATGCCTCATGGGGAAGAACTAGTGGGATATATGCTTGAAGTAGGCATAAGTATAATTTAAATTAGTAAGCTTAATCAATTGAATTATCGATTTTTGTAATTTATGTAAAATATGTTTGTTATATTAGTGATATGCAATGCTTTTTTAAAAACAAATGATAGGTTTATGTACCTCAAAACATCGCCTTCAGCTGAGGTGTTGCATGCTCCTTGTTCGCCTTGGTCGTCGACGTCATCATCGTAGGGGTTGGTCATCTGTTCGAACTCCCTGGGAATCATGCTGACTATGCGATGTGATATATTGGAAACATCTTTTGGTGGCGGGCCCCCACCAGTTTTCTTCAGTTCTTTTTCATACGTACGCAGCTCCTTTTTTGGCCGATAATTTTAGTCGCTTCCACACCTTGAAATGACCCTTAATCTCCCCCACGCTGTTGATTTGTTTTTCAAAGCATGTGCCTCGCATCGCTTATCTTCAATAACGGAGACATTCTCCTCAATGCATTCGATAATGTAGTGTTTGTGTTCATCCGTAAAATTTTTCAGTCGTGATGCCATGGTTCTTACCTTGTTATGGACGTCAAGCGACGTTTACGTCATGTAAATTTGACGTTCAAAAACGCTGAGTCAAACGGAAATATAACACTGAGTAAACGCAAACATTATTTAATATAAAGTTTGAAACATTTTTTAAACGAAAAATAGTTAAACCACTAGTCTTGGTCTAAACCAAGGGTTCTGTCAAACCTGCTTTCTATAATACCGTTTATTTTAGACCCGGAGTTCGGGTTTACCCAAACCCAGACTAGCCTTAACCCTGGTCTAAGTAAAACCTGTTTTCATAATACGGCCCTATGGGTTCGTGGCTCTTGAAGTCAGACATCAGGATGACGCTAGGATGACAATCGAGAACACATTTGGTCGGTTTAAAGGGCGCTGGAGAAGATTCTTGAAGCGCATTGATGTTGATGTAAATGTTGTACCCAGTCTCACTGCAGCTGCTGTTGCAGTGGACACGTTTTGCGAAACAGAAATAAGAAGTTTGAACCTAACTGGCTGGATAGCATTGTAGCAAATGAACTTGGTCAACAGAATCTTGTGCAAGTCAATTAAGACATGAGTGGCGTTGCTGTTCCCAAAGCGCTTACTTTACAATTTGCCAGAGAAAGAATGTGTAACTGACTGTTTCTGAAAGATCATGCTGTAAAACATAGAATTCAATATAATTAAGATTTGTTATCACACTGATTAATGTTTTAACTTATGGTCTTGTGGTATGGTATTTTAAATTTGTAGAAAAGCTTGGTGCATTAAAAGTTGTGTCTCTTTGTTGGTACAACAAATAAGGCAATGTCACAAATTCTGTCCAATAATTTCATTGACTTGAAATAAAAGGAAAAAAGGAAAGTCAAACTAAAAGGGTTTTTTTTTCTTCTCTCAAACACTCAAGAAACTGAAGAACTTCCACATGAAGTTTCACAGGAATGATTTAAAGATATAACAGAACATTACCTTTAAAATGAAACATTGAGTTGTGAACCTTTTCGCGTATTTAACCAATGATCAATCTCAATGAAATCAGGTCGAAACTTTCCCTGTACCTCGTACTCGGACCAAGAAACGAAGTGAGGTAAGAGTGAAAGTTTCTATCTGCTTTCAATGAGGTTGAACGATGAAAAAAGTAATTACTGAGACAATGAGTTAATAAGGTAGGAACTGAATATAAACGTTCAGACATCATTTGCCAAAAGGAATACTTCTCAGCGTATTCACTAAACCGAAATGACTTGATATTGATTAGTTAACATATGTTTCAAGAATAATTATACAAAACATTGTGATACCTTGAATTTAGTTTGAAGAGTAGTATGCTGTTGTCCCAACAGAATAGGAAAATTAACTGAATGTCATAGATCGAAAATGTTAGAGGTTGTAGTAAGTGCTACCATCTTGGTCACGTGACACAGAACCTCGTGATGTCTCTGACTTGTAGGAGGATAGATGTTAGGTTGGTTGGCGTCATCAATTGGTAAACGTCTCCCTTCAGATGATGCTGTGCTCGAGAGGGTCGAATCATGGTGACGCAAATTACCAGAATGATGAGCGTGTTGTGGAACTTGACAGCTATTTATTATCATGTCCATCATTCGCAGCTGGTGGTGACTCCTCTGTTTCTTTTCTCTCTCCATCTTCTTAATTTCAAATTCTCTCTTTTGAGCTTCATCTTCCAGCTTCTTTAGTTCAAGTTCGTTTCTTCTCAAGATCCAACTGTTTTAATTCTATTGCTTCATTAGATTTGGTGAATTTATCCATCACAAGTTCCAAGGATGTCTCTACTCTACTTTTCCTTTGTTTTCCGTTTTCATTTTTCTGTTGTTTCTTTTCTTCGTCTTTGTCATTCAAAGCATCATTTCTCACATCTCCTTCTTCGTTAACATAATCACCTGTCTCATCATCGATTTGTAAGTCAAGATCGTCATCTTTAAGAGGTTCGATGCCAAGCGACTCAGAATCAGAGTTGTCTCTGTCAGCAACATCAAGCTTCTCTGTCAGACTCTGTACAACTTTACCTGGCGAGTTTGCTGGCTGTGTCTCGAGTATCTGATTTAATTTGGCATAGAATTTGCAGAGTGTTCGTGCATGTCCACTTCTTTTGAGTTTATCTCTACACTGCCTGTAACTCTTTCTTAAATACTTCATTCGCTCTTTACATTGAGTTGCTGTTTTGTCAAAACCCTTTTCCCTCATTTCATTGCTTATTCTGTTATACACCGCACTGTCAGCTTTTGTTGGACTGTCAAGCTATGCCTGAATGTGCAACCCCGTGGGGTGCCCGGGTTAGAATAGGCCCTCAGTTCCTCCTGCTTGTCGTAAGAGGCGACTACAAGGGGGCAGTCTGTTTGCCGTGGACTGCGACCTGTAAGGGTGGAGGAAGGATGCCTGGTGGTTGAGGGATGTGTTTAGTTTAAAGCTAACACTGAACAATACACTGCTTCGGCCCCAACTTCATCTAGACAGGTGGCCAGATGGGCCCGGTCTGGTCAATCGGCTGGTCATGCCAAGCACTTGGTTGCGCACATCTTTTCTATCCTTCTTCTTACGCTGCTACCTTTCTCTTTACAATTAGTTTCTCTACTTTCTCGGTGCTCTCTTGCATACCTTCACCACCTTTCCACAATTCTTTCCTTCCTGATGATGTACTATCCCTACTCTCGGCACTCTCTCTCAGTGCTCTCTTGCACACATTCATCAACTTTACTCAGCTTCCAAGATAGCGGTGGCCAATGGGCCAATCCAGTGAAACATTGGCAACGTTTTAGTGGAGTATATCATCCTGGTATCCCCGGTGCTGTCAGCAGGAGACCCGCTGACAAAGCATTGCCCTTGTTGGTGCTCCGTGGTGGGTGGGGATCCAGTTTGACGAAATGCTTACCAACCGAACATGAATCGTTCAGTTAAAAACAAGCGAAATTTGTCAACAGATGATTGTCCCTCTTCTGAGGAAGAGGCAACATCATCAAAATCATCTAAAATTTCAAAATCATCCAAATCAAAACCTTCAACTTCAATTTTTACTTCTAATCCAACTTCAAGCACCTTTCCGCGATTTCTGGTCATTTCATCCACTGATGATAAACCTCTCCGTCTCAATCCTTTCGCCACCGCCAAGACCATTCAAGGTCTGGCCGGTGATGTAAAGGAAGTAAAGAAGATAAGGAATGGGTACCTTCTTGTGGAAGTTAAATCAAAACAACAAGCAGCATCTCTACTAACCTTGCAGGCCATTATTGATAAACCTGTTAAGGTTACTCCTCATACATCGCTAAACAGCAGCAAAGCCATCATCCGGGATAAGGATCGCTGTCTTGATGATTCATCCGAACAGGAGCTTCTTGACAACCTGAAGAGCCAGGGAGTGACTGCTGTTAAGCGGTTCACTATCAAGAAGGAGGATAACATCATCAAGACGCGAACTTATCTCCTAACATTTTCAACTCCACAGGCTCCAAAAACTGTGTATGCAGGATATTACAAACTCCCAACAGAACTGTATATCCCTAACCCACTCCGTTGCTACCGGTGCCAGAAGTTTGGCCATGGAAGCAATTCCTGCAAGGCGGATGAGCGTGTTTGTCCACAGTGTGGCAAACCCGACGATGAAAGCCATCCAGAGAAGTGCAAGGAGTTGCCGAAATGCGCCAACTGTGCTGGTGAACATCTGGCTTCCTCCAAGGAGTGCCCACGGTGGCAACAGGAATCCAAAATACTCAAACTTAAATTCACCCAGAATATATCTTTCCCCGAAGCTAAACGGCTGGTTCTTGAGGGTCCTAAACCCTCATACTCAACCATAGTATCATCAGCAACTGCCACTAAATGCTCTGTATCAACCCAGACAGACATTCAGTGGGTGAGTGATCCCCCAACTCAATACAAACTCCGCAATTCAACCTCTTCCACAATAGGTACCATGACATTCCCTCTTCTGTCCCTTACAGAGCCTGTCAAACCGACAGGATCTAAAATACCTCCAACTACAAACATAAATCCAAAACCATCATCCTCAAAACAAAATTCTAAAAATTCAAAATCCAAATCCAAATCAGCAAACCGCACTCCCAAAGGCCAGAGGAGTGCGGTTGAGGTCTACAACAAATATGGATCTCTTGACCATGAGTCTGATGACGTCCTTATGGACGCATCAGACACAGCCTCTCTTAACAACTCCCCCAAAAAGGGGCACAGGGCTCGGTCCAAGGACCGTCGACTTTCTCCTGTAAAACCTCCATCATGAGGCTTTTAATATTTTATTTTATCCTAGCATCCATGGCGATTCTCCAGTGGAATTGTCGAGGCTTTAAGGTTAATTTTAATGAATTGGGCTTGTTGGCCCAACAATACAATCCCCAAGCTATTTGCCTTCAAGAAACTCATCTTAAACAATCTGATACAGTTGCAATAAGACCATTCACTTTTTATAACTCTTTCTCCCCTTCTGCTGATAGGGCAAAAGGGGGTGCATCAATTTTAGTACGTGATGGAATTATCCACAGAGAAATTCCATTAAAAACACAATTACAAGCTGTAGCTGTCAGCTTATCATTATTTAAAACTTTAACTCTCTGCTCATTATATATTCCACCATCTCAAGATCTTACTATAAAAGATCTTGATCAACTTATTACCCAATTACCTAAACCTTATATCATCATGGGTGACTTCAACGGTCACAATCCCCTCTGGGGTAGTAATACCCTAGACTCTAGGGGTAAAATACTCGAAAGTTTCCTTACCCAAAATGATTTATGTCTATTCAATGATGGTTCAAACACATATCTACATCCTGCTACAGGATCATATACAGCTATAGATTTATCAGTAACTGATGCATCCCTTTTACATGACTTTTCATGGTCAGTCCATGAGGATACATGTGGAAGTGACCACTTCCCCATTGTATTAGAACCCTCATCACCTATTCCCGAGGAGCACAATCCTCGTTGGAAATTTTCCAAGGCTGATTGGGGTACATTTTCTACCCTCTGCCGTGAACATATTATATATGATGAAATAATCAATGCAACTGATCCTGTTGAGGCCTTTTCTAAAGGTCTCATTGATATAGCAACTGAAACTATCCCTAAAACCTCGGCAAATCCACGCATTCACAAGCCATGGTTTAATGAAACCTGCGATACTGCCATAAAGGCACGTAAAAAAGCTGAACGCAAGCTCAGTAAACGACCTACAAGAATTAATTTAGATAACTGTCGCAAGGCTCGAGCTAAAGCTCGACGCACAGTCAACCAACAAAAACGTGAATCTTGGAGAGGCTATGTCTCTAAGATCAATTCCAGAACACCTATCAGCAAAGTCTGGAATATGATTAGTAGAATTAAAGGCAAAGGTTCCAAATCTACAATAAAACATCTTAAGGCCAATGATGACCTTCTCACCTCAAAATCTGACATTGCCAATAAGTTGGCTGAAACAATCTCTAAAAATTCTTCATCTGCAAATTATGTCCCTGCTTTCCAAAAGTACCAAAAGGTACAGGAAAAACGACCACTTAATTTCAAATCTGACAATGGAGAAGATTATAATGAACACTTCTCCTTGTCAGAGCTGAAAACTGCACTTTCTAAAGCTCATGATACAGCAACCGGCCCTGATGAAATCCATTATCAGCTTCTAAAACATTTACCGGAACCTTGCCTTGAGGTTCTACTCCAGGTATTTAATCATATATGGGAAACGGGTGAATTTCCATCTTGTTGGCACAACGCTACTATTGTGCCAATCCCAAAACCTGGGAAGGATCATACAGACCCTTCCAACTACCGTCCTATAGCCTTAACAAGTTGCGTATGTAAAACTATGGAACGGATGATCAATGATCGTCTAGTTTGGTACTTGGAAACTAATAAATTACTAACTGATATTCAATGTGGTTTCCGCAAACAACGTAGTACCACTGATCATCTTGTTCGTTTAGAATCATTTATTCGTGATGCATTTATTAATAAACAACATGCTGTGTCTATCTTTTTCGATTTAGAAAAAGCTTATGACACTACATGGAAGCATGGCATCCTAAAAGATTTATTTGAATTTGGCTTGCGAGGTCGTATGCCTCATTTTATATCTAATTTTTTACATGACCGCCAATTTAAAGTGCGCGTGGGTTCCACCCTTTCTGATTTCTTTGATCAAGAAATGGGTGTCCCACAAGGCAGCATTTTATCTGTCACATTATTTAGCATCAAAATTAACAGCTTGGCTAAAGTCTTAAATGACCATACAGATGGTTCACTTTTTGTGGACGATTTTGGAGTTTCCTGCAGAGGCAAAAATATGCCATCAATCGAGCGCCAATTGCAACTCTGCCTCAATAAAATCCATCAATGGTCGTTGGAAAACGGCTTCAAATTTTCCAAAGCTAAAACATCTTGTGTGCATTTTTGCAATATGCGCAAAATGCACAAAGATCCAGAACTATTTCTTGATAAAACTCCAATCAAAGTCGTTCCTGAGGCCAAGTTTCTTGGTCTCACATTTGATAGTAAATTATCATTTATCCCACACATTAAAAACCTTAAAGCTAAATGCTTAAAGGCATTAGACCTTTTAAAGGTCGTTTCAAATAATAAATGGGGTGGAGATGAAGAAACTCTTCTTCATCTCTATCGATCACTCATCCGCTCCAAACTAGATTATGGATCCATAATATATGGATCTGCTCGCCCCTCTTATATTAAAATGCTAGACACAATCCATCACCAGGGTCTCAGGCTTTGTCTTGGGGCCTTCAGAACTTCACCTGTTGAAAGCCTTTACGTTGAAGCTGATGAGCCATCTCTTGAAGATCGGCGCATCAAGCTAGCACTTCAATATATAACAAAACTAAAATCAAACCCTTCAAATCCTGCGTACAACTGCGTATTCAATCCTGAATACCAGCAGTTGTATAACTCAAAACCTAAAGCAATTCCACCACTCGGTATCAGACTTCAACAACATGTTGAAGATTCTGATATCGACCTCTCAACAATAGCAGAGCACGGTTTGCTTGCCACTCCGCCATGGCAGGTGGTCAGGCCCCGTGTCAACCTCTCACTATCTACTCATAAAAAAGCAAATACAGACCAATTAATATTTCAACAGGCATTTTTTGAACTACGTGATTTTTTCGCAGATTACAAACCAATTTACACAGACGGCTCTAAGGATGGACCCACAGTTGCAGCAGCAACTGTGACTCCTTCAACAACATATGTTTCAAGGCTGCATGATGGCAGCAGCATCTTTACTGCCGAAGCTAAGGCCATCCTTAAGGCCGTCCATCACATTAAAAATTCAACTCCAAATAATTACATTATTTTTTCTGATTCACTTTCTTGCCTACAAGCAATTAAAAACTGTAAGAGTGATCACCCAATTATCAGGGATATTTTATTACTTCATAATTCTTGTCTCCAATGCGACATCGTCTTCTGCTGGCTTCCTAGCCATATGGGCATAAGAGGTAATAACAAAGCTGACTCAGCTGCTAAATCCGCATTAAACCTCAAAAATATTTCTCCTACCAAAGTTCCATATACAGATTCCAAACCTGCTATTAAATCTTACATTAAACAACGTTGGAAGTCCCAATGGGACCAACAACATCATAACAAACTTCACACTATTCAACCTCATTTAGGTTACAAATCTCTATCCTCTTTTACCCGGCAGGAAGCTTGTGTCCTACGACGATGTCGTATTGGACACTCTCATCTTACTCACTCATATCTTTTAAAGGGGGAAGATCCCCCAGTATGTATACCCTGTCAGTGTCCTCTCACAATCAAACACATTCTATGTGAGTGTTGGGACACTGCACATATCAGGGAAACTTTTTATCCTTCTATTTCAATCAATCAAGTTTTTACTCATTTCGGTGAGCATCGTGTTTTAGATTTTTTGAAGGCTATACACCTTATTGACAAATTGTAAATTTTAACTTTTCATTATCAGCTTTTATTCAACTTGTGATAATACGCTGATGTTTTTACGGCCTTCGTGTCGTGTTCTGTTTTTCAATTGCAATTTTCATTTTTAAATTAGGCAAATAAATTAAATATCTCGCCGCTAATGGCTGCAATACTGCCGAAGCGGCGTTAAACAATAACTCACTCACTCACTCACTGAATGTGCAACTCTTCCCAGATATTCAAAAGACATTCAGTCTCATCATCGACCCACGAATTACCCCTCGATCGCTTTTTCGGTGGCATTTTACATCGGTTACATTACGAAAGTGAGGTAGACTAAGATGGGAAACTATTGCATATGATCCATTTAAAGTTGGGAGGTGCCACTTTTTGGAAGGGGTGTTCAGGTAAGTATTTCAGCATAAAGTGTTTATATGCAACATTTGCCCATGGGGGTAGATTTGACCCTGGAGTAAAGTGAATTTGACCATGGGGCAAATTATTCCCCCGGGGGCAAATGGTGTTTACATGACAAACTTTGCCTCCGGGAGGTAAATTTGTCCCCATGGGCATGTCAACTAGGCTTAATGGCATGAATTCATAGTAACATTCTGTCTTGTCAGTTATCCATGATCTGGATTACAATTTATTTCCTCTTGAGTCAAAGTAGATTTTCTCCGACCAAATAAATATTTAATTCAGAGAACTGTCATTATTCCACATTATCACTGGTCTCCTTGAAGCTTGTAAACCAAAATCTTACGTTTTACCATTAATTTAAGTATCGGTGAGTGATTTTTGTTGTTATCGTCAATACAACTTTTACTCTTCTGTAGATGTGAACTGCAACTTGTTTTGTGCCAAGGACGCAAACCTTAATAGTATTATGATACATGCATGATACGAATGGCCACATGTCTATGACGATTGCACTGAAGCATTCTAAAATCTTATTTATCAGCTTGGATTGTATTGATGACATTTCATCGACTAATTTGAGCATGAAAACGTGCTATTAAGATTTTATTTTAAAATAACTTAAAACGTTAGAAAATGAAAGGACATGTATTCTATATTCCACTTCTAAATGTCTAAACTTTTATTGTTATTGATATGTTTTAACATTGCATGAATGTTCGACGTGTAATTTAGTTTGGTGTGACAAGATGACAAGACTATCCTTATCGAATAGTTACAACACTGACTTGCGATCACCTTAACCTGAAGATCTATGATTCTGTGCAAGTGAACTTTATGTCCAATCAAGACATCATGTTTATTTATAATTTTACACATGCTATATTTAATTACTTTAAACTTTAGGTTTAGAGGAAAAAATACGAAAATATACTGATCAACATGATTTTTGTGTGATACTGATCACAAATTCAAACGCAGAAACACAATGCAAAGCCATTTTCCTCCCACTTAATTGTCAGATGTATTAAGTAGATATGTTAGCAAATGAAAAGTCATGATTGATATAAGGAGGGCCGTGTTGACACGACGGCATACAAACTTTTAAGACTTGAAAACAGTTTTATGAAAGAAAACAAATCTAATATAAAATATGCGTATAATATCAAATAGTAAGAGGACAGTGTTCATGAATTCGAAAGATGAGGGAACACACACAATTCCTTATCACAATCTCATCAGAATATTGAATTTCAGTTACTCTGTCTGATATTCAAAGATATCAAATTAATACTGTTTCAGAATAGACACGTTCATTACTGTAGGTTATTTGAGATATGTCAGAGAGTGACAAACTACGTAAAGTCCTTACTCGTGATAATAAAACAAGACAACTTCTATTATTTATGGTTAATGTACACGAGTATATACTTACTCCCTCATCAAGTGGAATTATTTTAATTTTTTCATTTCAAATGTTTTAATTTGAAATAATGTACATGTAAAACATCATTTATTACTGAAGCAGTATAAGATATCCTAAATCATTTGAACTATATATTGTCAATTTTACAATGTTGTTATCAAAGGAATTAAGGAAGTGAAATATAGAACAGCCTGTTATCGGAAACCGGTAATAACGGCACGGATGACTTACGATAGAGGCATATCTCATTACCTTATCGCCTTTTATCATCACTCTTAAAAAAAGAAATGCAAAAGGACATTTGAAAATACTATTTGAAATGTTGATCACATATGTCAACCCAATCATGTTTATTGGGGTTGAAAACTGTTGGTGGTATATATATTCTACAATTAATTATTGATCAAACACATAAAAGCATGATTTTGAATGGGTTTTATTATCATGATTGTCATGATGAGTAATACTGTCATTTGGCACAAACACAAGTCGTAATTTCTGCGTTTCACATGCAAAGCATGAGTTCAACATGTGGTTATAAAAGACCCAAGTGCATCTCTCAAATTCATATAGGATCCTTTTTTGTACTGGATGAAGAAATGGTACGTCTCAACGCTGCCGATCGAAATAATGCATTTGAAAGATTACAAGCTGTAGATTAAAAAACACACAGTGTGACACATTTCTCCCATCGCTTGATGCAGCCTTCTTGGCCTTTCTTGTAAAAGGCATCAGATCTTGTCAAAAGCCAGGACTTGACCTCATTAATGAGGGTTTCATTATCAGGAAAATGAGTGCCTTTCAAAACTGACTTCATGTTTGAAGGAAGAGGAAGAAACCAGATGGTGCAAAGTCAGGAAAATACGGTGGATGAGGAGTTATTGCACAGCCGCAGGTCTGCGCTTCCTCCTAAGATACACGTGAGTTGTGGACAGGAGCATTGTCCTGAAGCAGGGGGAAACCTTTAGTGAGCATACCGCGTCTCTCGGTTATGATAGCTTTCCGCAATTTTTGCAGCAAACTAGCGTTGTATGCCAAAGCAATTGTGGTACCCTTTCCAAAAAAATCTATCATGATTACACAATGCTGATCTCAAAATACGGTGAGCATAACCTTGCCTGCCCAGGGTTGGACCCGTGCCTTTTTAGTGGTCGGTGCTTCAACTGCTTTGACTGGATGTTACTGTCAGGGTCATAGTGATGAACCCTACTCATCCTATGTGATTAGTCAACGAAAAAGTTATCCTGGTTTTCTTGGCACATTGCTAAAAGAGCTTTTGAGCAGTCGACTCGTTCCTGTTTTTGGAAAGGTGTGAGCAGTCGGGGTATCCAACGAACTGATTACTTCCGCAAATGTGCAAATGGTAATGAATGGTTTTCTCCACAGACCCCACACTTATCTTGACATCTTGGGCAAGTGGACGGACAGTCATTCGGCGATCTTCCAAAATTGCATTGATAGAGCCATCATCAATGGCTGACTCGGGTCGACCTGGAATTGAAGCTGTTTCCACGAAGGTCCGACCACACTTGAACTGACGATGCCAGTGTTTGACAACGTCATACGATGGAGTATCCTCTCCATAACTTCAAGAATAACAATCTGATAACCGCTCTGTATACTCAACAGCCTCCATGTTTACACCTTACTCTGTGCTGACAGAAAGAATGAATATTTTAAAAGTATGAGACATCACTTGACCTATGGAGACATGCTACATATCACATGTTAAATTTCTACTCCTTCCGGTAAAGAGAAGTTGGTCAGGAGAATTTTTTACTGAACGCCCCTCGTATATCTTGAAACGAGTTTGATATCACACAGATACAGAATGAGACCTCTTACACTAAGTATATACTAATTTTTAAGCACTTGCAGTTAAGTGTTAACTGCACATTTTCAGTTGTTGAGTTTGACTTCAAAGCAACATAGTTACACCGTGTCTCTTAAACCAATCTCACTTAATATGTAACTTTTGAAACATTGTATTTTGAAATTTTTAAGAAATCGTCGTTAAAGAAACTCCTTAACCAGGTGAAAGAGGTGAGTGAAATATGGCTTTCTGACTTGTTTTATGATATCTTACAGCAATGATACGTCATCCAGTTAAAATCAAAGAAGGTACATGTTATCGACAACATCTTGTACTAACATAATTTCCATATTTAATAAACTTTTACCTTAAATACCAAATATAATGTCCATATTTACATCACACCATGTCTGTTTGAACGGACGTAAAATAATGAGTATCATACTCTCATGAATGAAAAAGGGTATATCTCCAGTGTGATTAAATTATTCAGTTTTCCGAGGAATACAAGTCGAAAAATAGAACATTTATTGGCATACAAACTCATTTCGTTGGGAAATTGCCTCGGAAAACCGTCTTATAACAGTCCGTAGACTCTCATGTTCTGATGAAAAACAATTAACCAATCACAGGACCTCCAACAAAAGCTTTTGGTGCCCGAAGCTAGGGTCAGATAACTCCAAACAGCTACCTTTTCGTCTGTTCCGAATGCTTTAAAAAGTACAATGTGATTGGTCAGCTATTGGACTCGGTTTTGTCTGCGCTAAACTGACACGGAACACGATCCTATACGTGTAGTCCTCAGACCTTGTGGCGAGGAATCAGTTTGTATACCGATATTAGCTATTTTTTACTATATTATACGTATATTTTATGTGTGTTTTGTTCTTCAATGTTTGTATATTTGTTACTTTTATGACTCTGGTAATGTAAAAAGAATCCCCTTTCGGGTAATAAAGTATTATCTTATCTTATTATCTTATCTTATTTTGCAGATTTAATTCATCGGAACATTTTAGCCCGACTGGGTATATCTCTTTACGCGATATATCCTCATCGCAGACAATCAAAATCGACTTTATCCGGCAGAAATAGTTTGTGTTTCACTCTTTTGAAAATAATGTACACATCTTTTGCGCGTAACTGTACATTTGTATAACACTTGGTCAGCACGTTAAAAATCGTGCACTTTGTGAAAAGATAAAAATCATTGTGTTATATACGTATATTAGAAGGAGCAGGTGATTTTAATAAACACTGTGTTATCAATCATTTCATGAATCCTTAGCTTTAATGTCCACCGGAATTGAATTGAAATGAGTTGCTGCGGAGCAAAAACCGCTGACAATGAGCGTAAAAAGAGGAAAATAACCCAGACTTAACAAATTCAACTTTTCGAGATGTGAATGGTGTGAAATCAGACATTCTAGGTTCATACATTATCATGAAAGGTAACTTCATTGAAATTTAGTACTCGTTGAATAACAATTCGGAAATTGATTTAATTTCTCAGAGACAACATTTTTATCACATGTTATGTTGGAGGACTATCTGTTTCTTTATGCCTTACGAAAGAAGACATATGCTATCCGTGTTTAAGGATAAAATAAATAAGATTCTTTAAGACAGGTTGAAATTGTTTGGAATATAATAAGCAAAACAGTCAAGTACCTCTTCCATCTAGACAAACGTTTCCAAGTACAAGTATTTCCCCAGTAAAGAACACACCCACATATTTCAATATAAACTCTATCATACAGTAATACAATATTTCTCAATATAATACATACAGAATATTATATTCTAAGTATTTCCTCTGATGTTCAGGTAAATGTATACATCAGTGTACAAGAATAGATACTCTCATTACAGTCTGATATTGTAGATATGTCAGAAAGGAACAAAGGCATTGTATGTAAAAACATATGTAATCAGAGAGAGATGCACGTGTTATGGACCTGTGACGACACAGGTGAAGGAATGATTACAAGTGAAATTCAATGACATTGTTCTCAAATATGCAAAGTATTAAATATAAGAACTTCGGAACATATCTTAATTAACCTTCTAGGGGTGCGTCTTTAATTATACCCCCGCTACGAAGTAAGCGGTGGTATATAGCGGTCATTCCGTCCGTCCGTCCGCCCGCCGTCCGTCCGTCCGTCCTTCGTTTTGTCGTTTCCATGGAAACGTCACTTTTTGGACTTAGTTTTATTATGTTCAATGGGGACAAGTTTTCTCGGATACTGTTCAACCTAGGTGAATGAAATGTTGGTTGTTAATAACTCATGCATGATCATAGTCTTTATAGAGTTCGAAAACCATTTCCGAAATATTATTTTTTATGGAGTTATTGCCCTTGAATCCGAAATTAAACTTAGTACAAAAAGAACTGTGATGCTCCAATAGGGACAAGTTTTCTCGGAAACTATTATATCAAGGTGAATGAAATTTAACATGGAGGAAGTCCAGATGATACTCTTTATCGAGTTCGAAAATCAGTTCCGAAATATTTTTTACGGAGTAATGGCCCTGGAATCCGAAATTGAACTTTGTACCAAAATCGCTTAGATGCTCTAATGGGGACAAGTTTTCTCGGAAACTATTACATCTAGGGGAATGAAATTTAAGATGTAGGTAATCCAGATGATACTCTTTATCGAGTTCGAAAACCAGTTCCGAAATATTATTTTTTACGGAGTTATGGCCCTTGAATCTTTAATTGAACTTGGTACAAATTACCGGTGTGGAGCTCTAATGGGGAAAATTAAGTAACTTGAAAAATATTACATCTTTGTGAATGAAATTTTGTAATAACAAAGCCAGTTTCCAAAATTATTTTCGACAATATTATGATGCTTGAAGCTGTTTTTTTAAACATAGTACCCTTCACATATATTATTCTTAATGGACGGATGGCAGATGGCGGGGGTATGTAAGCCATGCTCACTTTTTTCTTGTTTTCTCTGTATATGACATGATATTGCTGACATGGTTGATTTTGAATTTAATGTGTTTATCTATACATCTATACTGAAAATACAAATTTAAAAAACGTTTGTGCCTGTCATAGATCAGATAATTAACTCACTTGCAATACGCACCTGCATCTAGTAATTTTCAAAGAAATGTATGTGATTTTGTAAATGGGATAAAATATGAAGCCATCAAATTTAGATGATTGTATCAAATTAACAGTTATGGTCGCAAAAATAATTACTTATGATGTAATGGCTAAAACATCTGATTACATGAGCCGATAAGTCCTATCCTTAGAAAACGGTTATCCGTATTCGTAGAAAATTTGCCATAACACGACAGTTGTGTGATACTCTTTGAAGTGTGAGAGGTCGATTTTTAGATCTCATGATAATTTGAGAGGTCAGACAGCTAAATGTTTGACCATTCCATCACAGTTCCATACATACAACTCTACTCTGAGTGTTAAGGTATCGGTACATCAGTCTGATCACATGAACTACCTCCGCATGGCTTAACCGAACCTTTTTATTGATTCAGGAGTATTATCTTGCCATTGGTTACACTTATTTATATTTTTATGAGAGCACTTTATTCAGTAAGAAAATCGTCCTACAGCGCATATAAGCCTTGGGTCTAAATATGTGCAGCCCTGGTATTTTGATCTGTTTACAAAGAACTCGTTATTCGTCTACATGCCAAACACGGGTACAAAACTCAGTCAATTTGCACTGACCATATTATTAACCTGACTGTACCGTGAGAATAGTACATCTTGTCTAAACCAAATATTTATTCGTGAATATAGCAGAGTTTAGAAACTGTTGTACAAAATATTTATATTTTGAGTCTAAAATATATTGGAAACGATATATATATTCCTCTGTATAATTGCCTTAACAAATTCATTGAACGTGTATGTATGTTGTCCAAGTCAGTTGCTTAACAACCGAACACTAACACACTAAAACTTCTTACATACCTTCCACTGTGGTCCACTTAATAGCCTATAGTGTTATTGTTATGTAAAATAGTTAATGTCGAGGTATGAGATATGTTCAAGATATTATAGAAGAGAGTCCATTAATGATATGCTCATAAACAGTCACACTTGTAATTGAAAGACAATGGTATATTTATGGATGTTCAACTTCTTATTTTACAATGGCGACGTTTCGGTATACCGTTATCAAGCATATGGAAGAGATGGTGAAGCAGCAAGTTATATATAGGATACATGTTGGTATGATAACGAGATAACAAATACAACAAGATGAGATTACAATGATATAAACGGTTGAACAAATGAAGTTGTGATAACAAGGAAACCATGCCAGAGAGTAATAAACTCATTAGCCATGGTCTTTCTATGAACTTCTAGAATGCCTCAAACAGTACTAGTTCACTTGTAATTGTGTACCAAGATGAACAATGTACTCATTGACATTATATGGTGATGGTTTTTAATAACTTATATAATCTAATAACATAGAAAACATGACATTATCTTCGAGTTTCAATTTGAAGGCATATACATTTTTACATTTATATTTTTCTCAGCTGCTGGATTACTAGAATTACATGTACACCAAAAGGCATCACGTTGAGTGAATTTCCAACTATTGTGTGAAGAAAAATATCTACATATTTACACATTAAGTGCCCACCTACGAACAGCACGGTTGCAATAGACGTATAACTATGGATATCACGTTGTCTGCATGTGATGATTTATTTTCCAGAGACTGGAGACGTCGAGTATATCATGTGTCATCCTGGGTGGACCGGGACTTCATGTTCAAACTTATCATATCTGTAATGTTTCAACAGTAAAGTTGTTACTCAAATTAATAGACTCCAATAATTAGTGACTAAGTCTTTTATGGAATATTAAAATGTGAAAAGGCTTGGCACGATGTGATTGAATTGCGTGTTGAGATATTGAGTCCATTGTCACTGATACATGTAGGCGCTAGTTCAATGTCATTGATATATGTAAGCGCTTGTACAATCTACAAAATGAAAACATATCCGTGATTGTGTTATGTTGATACAACATTTATATAAAAATAGATTAAATTATACTCAATTCAACATTACTGAACATCAACATAAATGAACTACATATATTACTATATTGGATATAGTGATATAGTGTCATGGAAAAGGACTTTCTATAAAATATGATACAATTTTTTAAATAAATGATTTTTTTTCTGAATGGCTTTACCACCTCTAAATCATTTCAACATAAAGTTAAAATCAATTTTGTTTGAAGTTCACGTGACTAAATATATTTTACAGAATACATATAGTACGATATTCTAAACCTGTGTTTAATCTCGATTTTCTGAGCAAATCGAAAAAGGAAACACATCCACTAAAAGGAATTCAATCATGCTGAATATCTTATAAAGATTCAATTAATTTCAAAGTTAAAAAATCATTACAGCTTGCATGCAAATCAAATTTGACAAGAAAGAAATTTAGTCGTATTTATAATACTTAAACATTGATATTACATGGGCATTATTTTTCTCAAAATGTGTTGTTGTGATCATAATACAAAGACACCATGGGCATATATCGTCGTAAAGTTTTCAACCTAACTCAAAACAAGAAAAATTGGAAGGAACTTGCTGAGCTTCAGCGGATGAATTCAATAAAGATGGTAATGTCCTTTTGCAGCTAGACAACTTCATTAGCGATGTTAAGAAACAGAGCACATACACACATATATCATATGTAGCATACAAATAAGGTGCTCTATTCACTTTGATTTCTATTGCATGTTCTTTATACGTACACAAAGTCTGTGGCATTCATCAAGAGATTGTTATATACAAGACACGAATAACATCAGTTTAACAAGAAACTTAAAACTCCATTTTGCATAAGAAATTTAAACATCACAAAGTTTGATTTAGTTAACAATGGTTGTATCTTTTTTTGTCTCAAGGGAGCCATGAAACAATACGATATCGTCGTGCATACAGTGTGCGAATTATGTTTGATTTATTTTACAAAAGCTGGAGTATTTCTAAAAAATAACAATGATATGGAAACATATAGATGTATTTATTATTTCTATATTTGAACAGAAACAGTTAATGTTTTACGATGTTCTGAGAAATAATACATAATAGAATATTTGAATATCTACAAGTCCAATTCGTCTGTTGCACTACAACATAACTACAAGATCATCGTCACCATGGAGGTACATTCTGCGACTAGTACATTGTTATATAATATATTTAAAGGGAGACTCACAGTATCTGAAATGAGGAGATCTGAGGGTTTCAGTGAAAGTCACAAGATATTATTTTGGGAAGTGTATGGCAATGTCATCATCGGCTTTCATCAGTTGGTGGCAACGTAGTGTCCGAAGTGAAATGAAAACAACTTAAACAGGGTATTGGGAACAGTGATCATGTGGAGATGTGCCTTTTAGGGTTTTCAACTCCTTTGGATTTTAGTTTCAGCCATTTGATGCAATGCGAGGAAGCTTGATATCATCATTAGTATTATGATGGTGTGCTTTTTATTTCTGTTTAACTTCTGTGGACTATTCAGGCTTTTCCTTGGAAATGCTTCCGGGGCTAAACTCGAAATACTTTTTAGAGGTGCCTTTTGGGATCTTTTAGCTGTTTCCATGGATAAGCAAATTACAATTTGGCTTCAAGAAAATGTCTTGAAAACCACAACTGAATTAAACATATGAACAATTTAAATAAGCATTGTTCATTTTATTCAGACTTCCCTCTTCTGGCTGGGGATATATCCGACTCTCTCTGCTTGATTTGATGTCATGTGCTCCTGTCGAAATATAGTGTATAAAATAAAACTATGACATGATATAACTTAAAGGTTACAAGTATGGGATGTTATAACTTGTATACCTTACAACTATGACATCTTATAACTTGTGTAACTTACAACTATTACATGTTAGAAATTGCATACCTTACAACTATGACATGTTAGAACTTAAAGGTTACAAGTATGGGATGTTATAACTTGCATACCTTACAACGATGACATGTTAGATCTTGTATAACCTACAACTATGACATGTTAGAAATTGCATAACTTCCAACTATGACATGTTAGAACTTTTATAATTTACAACTATGACATGTTAGAACTTGTGTAACTTGCAACTATGCCATGCTTCATATGAAAGGATAAAAAACATAATTTGCTTGATAAATCTGGATACATATTGATGACATGGTAGTATAATCAATAATATGTCATTTGGGATGTTCAACTTCTTCAAACTTTATAATGGCCGCTGTCAGGGAAACTCGTCTTCAAATTAAGGTAACATTTAGATTTCAACTTTGATTTGTTACAATATTAATACAATATTCAAAGGTTAGATCACCCGACCAGAAACCATAGGGTTGCAGGTTGATCCCACATTTCGTTGGAAGTATTTGCGATTTACTTGTGTTTAGAAATGCTATTTTACGACTTATCATCACTAAGAAAGATTTAACAATCAGGTGTTCACGGCTGTACCTGGTGTTCATGATGAACACCAGGTTTGCGCCATGAACACCTCTGTGCGTCCATTACAATAGACAACTTAAGTTAGTATGAAAAATTAACACCCAAATAAAACAAAGGAACCAGTGTGTAAAATCATTGTGAGGAAGTTACACTTGATTTGAATACCCGATAACAGTTTTCAACACACCAATGTGATTGATTACGGATTTGTGAAAGAAAGCTCAATAATCATTGATGAATATGTCTGAACACGTTTTCCACTTGACGTCATATATAGCCGTTTCTTTCTGCTTGTTGATATTTCGAAGCATCGACTAACGACTTATCACGTTGTTTGATAATCGTGAAAATGTGTAATGGTTATGTATATCAAAACACTTGACTGAAGTATCAGCAATTCTGTAACTTTCCATTGAGCAAAACGTGTAATTTTCTTTCTTCAAACTTGACAATGCCTTTGGATTATGATACGAAGGCATTGATGTATCCTCTGATTCAACTTTTAATACATCGGTTGGAAATTATAGATGAATATTATGGGACATCTATTTTATATAATACTTTAAGACAAGCGTTTGTCAACTATGTAATACGTTGGTGGTTTTATTAATCTCTGCATTGTGTCTATTTAAAAAAAAACTATACATGTTAAATGTCAAAACATTTCCTTTTTAGTGTATGTCTTATAGAAAAGGTAGTTTACAATTAAATTATGCATATAATAATTATTTCTCTTCACAAACTTTATAAATATTATTTTCAATGTTTTCAAATTTACGATAAATGGCTATAATTCTAGTGACACTTCTAAACTAAACTTCTGAAGATGAGAATATTCATGTCGTAAATTTAGAGTATTTCATTCATACTAAAATGTCTACGCATAGTAAACACACATCTTAAAATTTTCATTTTTGAATTTCATCAGTAGAAATGAGCCATGTCTAAATTGGACAAGACTTAGATGTTTCATTCGCAAACCTCTTGTTCTCTCATGATCCTGAAGATGGTACAATGTAGAAATTTCCACAGGCCTGACTCTTGAGGTTGAGGTTAGTTGTTTTTGTGACCACCCAATCCATATTTAGTTGTTCCTCTATTCACATCTCTACTCCAAATTAAGAATCATAGAATGTGATTTGAGCAAGCATCTAGCTTGTTTATGTTTGATTTAAACCCATTATTATATTAATCTAATTATATAGTTATGGCTTATGAGATACTACTGTTGACGTATTGGTTGGTAAGAGGTAAACTCATTCCTTCCTGTAGATGAAATAAAGGTTACAGGTTAGCAATGAACATAGAGAAAAGGAACATTTCTGTGCCAAATAAAGCCGAATGTGAGTAATTATATTTTGAGTAGACAAAGAAGGAATGTGTTGTTAACAGAATATGAAAGTGAGAGTATTTAAGTATAATAACATAATGTTGAATAACGTTGACAAAGAATAGTTTCTTATATTTATGTAGACAGTCAATATTGTATACCTACATGCAAGACGGCCTATTTGTAATTCAAAGTGCATGAAATAGCACTGTTGTTTTTACACTTAGATACTCCGTGTGAAGATTGCAGATTGCACAATAAATATTACATTTGTGGGACGATTTAGTGGAATGCAATAATTAGCTACCAAAAACGTATAATCATATAACAAAGGTTAGGATTAGAATTTGACTCATATAAGAAAGTTACCAAACTAAAGACAGGTTGACGGAAGAAAGATGTACACTTAAAGTGAAGTGAATTTTGACTATCTGCGTTTCTATTTGCATGTATTCTGTGATACGGTAGATGTTCCCATGCGAGGAATCAATGATGAAGATATGGAAGATTTGTTATTGGAGGCTAAAACGAGCAAGCGTACACTAAGCAGTGGAAATAACACAACTCAAACCAATGTTCCTCCGAACAATAAGACACTTAGCACTGTAGCAAAACTAATGATAAATGTCGGGCATCGTTAAACTAAAATGTGAAACTATCTTACAATAAGACACTGTGCAATGCTACTGAACAGTAGACAGATAAAAAGAGTTGTGATTGTAAGTATTTATTTCAAGTAAACAGTCGCTGTACGTGAGTGCTCACAATACACTAGACTGTGTCGTGAGTTATCGTCTTGATTTGTGAGCCAGTTTGCGTAATCTTTTGCTTAATCGTGTTTCAGTGTTTATAAATCTGTCAATATCTACGTTTAGTTCACGATTTATGACAACGGTATTCTGTTATTGTTTCCCCTGAAACAGCAATGTCGGGAAGTTGAGCAGAAGTTAACTGAATAGAAGATATTGTGAATGACCAATGTCACTGCGTATTGAGTGATGATGCAGATGAATGAGTCGAAAAGAAGGAATACATCAATTTATCAAACAGCGTACTCTTACATTGAAAATCTACACAAATTAAACAACATTATGTCGATGGGAAAGTCAAAGCCAGCATTGTATACGTAAATAAACCAAAAGCAAGAGGAGAACCGTATACATGTAAGTTATAGCATGTTCACGTTACATAAAAACAAATGTATTAATGAAGACAATCCATGAATTATATATTCTGAAATCTCTTTTCAGTTGTAACCACTAATTAATAAATCTAATTATATTGTCTACATTTAGGCAAGAATACAGTAACTGTTTCAACGAGTAAAGAAGACAATTGTTAATAAAGAAGTTGATTATCCATAATTTCGTCATCACAGCAACTTCTAGAATGCTTCTTAAACAGTTGAGTTAGAGTAAGACGGATTCCAAATTCCATCATTTATGATTTTATTCCTCAAGCTGAATCAATGTAAGTATTAGATTGAGCATGTGGTAGTTTACCCGTCTTCGCTCCAACTTCAAATCGTGTCATATATTCAAGGTAATCACTATACGGATATACATAGCGGATGCTAGGTTACGACATGATCAGAAACTATGTATTTCCCCCGATTTATAGGTATTTAAGGTTTCTTATTTCCCACAAAAGCTTCACTAGAACGCTCCGATTCAGCACGGCTAAGAATCATCTTGCCGTACCCAGAACCAGCACCTATTGGGGGAAAGATGCTTTTCAGTTGCAGCTCCTGTATTGTGGAATGAACTTCCAACTGAAATACAACAGGCGCCAACAAGGGACATATTCCAGAATATGCTGAAAACATTTTTATTCAGACAACATTTTGGCCAAAAAATGCCTTATCTTATCATCTCTGCAATCACAGCACCATGTTTGTGTAACTTCATTTATGTAAAGCGCCACTGAGCAGGTATAATCTGGATATTAGGCGCTATATAAATCAATTGTCATTCATTCATTCATTCATTCATTCAAACACTAAACACCCCAGTGCAATACAACCCGATGACTTCAGTTTTCATGCAGCAGAACTGCAAATATCATGACTAGATGTAGTCTCTGTTTCAAAACACGAGGACATTCTCATCATTGTTTGACAAAAGATGTTTCTTTAATTTCCAAATTTCACAAAAAAAGCTATCTAAAAATATAAATTTTTGTTTTGGAAGTGAATGTGAAGACAAATTTAATTAGATTCATACCTTGGACACATAGTCGATAGCTACGTACACGTCTATTGAATTTTCCGTCTCTTGGGCAGCGCACAGAAAATTCTCTCCAACGACAAGCGTGACAGCTGTCGTAATTCCAATTGGAAAGCTCATAGCATCATATGATGTTGATATTAAAGATTCATACTCCACTAAAGTTGTAAAATCGTAATCTCAAAATAAGTTTATAAAAACCATGAATCTGTGCAGATGTACCCATTTACATCAAATTCTGATATTCGCAGTTTTCTAGCCCGAACTGCAGGATGAAAATGATTGATGTTTGAACAGTTACAAACTGGATCACCGCGATTTCAGATGAAACCAGATGTGTTACCTATATAGTACTACAAGATGTAATTGATTGACTAAAATGTGTCTATAATTAGGTTTTTATGAAACTGTTAAATAAAACAAATAACACAGTATATTGCCAGAATTTGCAAAACCAGATTTTAAGGCGTTTGCGATGTGTAACAAATTGAAAATAAGATTGCACATTAAAGTAAGTAATACATAGACAAGATATCTAACACTAGAAGATAATAAAATATTCCTAATAAATGACAGCTTTGTTCATTTTGAAGTGTCGATCACCCCCATGGAACCCTGATCATAACAATGAACTCACGGCAAAAGAAACGCTACCAGGTATTTTAATCTAGATTGAAGAATAAATAAAGAAGTCAGATTAAAAAAACAAAATGATTATTAAAAAAAAAACAATTTGCCGATATCAAATTAAAAAAAATTGCAACCAATCATCTCTCGGTATCAACATCACAATCTCCGATATTCGTCCGGGGGTCAAAAAGTCCAAGTTAACGGTTATGACTGATCCCGGTGCAGGGAAATCCAGGCTCAATGTAACGAAAACAGTTCACACTAATAACGTGTATGGCCTCCTCTTGCCATGATACACGCAGTGACCCTCCGACGTATGGAGAAAATCAAACGCCTGACGTCATTACGTGGAATGCGCTGCCATTCATCTTGGAGAGCTTCGACAAGTTGCAGGCGGTTATGTAGTAAATAATGACCCGGTGCCGAGCGGTTATGGCATATAAACTCGCGAGGGCGTCAGCCCGAGCAGAGTTTATTGCCATAACGCGAGGCAATCAGGTCATTATTTGCCTTACACTCCCGCGGAACACTCTGTTTATAAACTAATTGTATATATGCATTTTAAAGGAGTATTTTGTTGATTTGTACGACATGATCAAAATATATCAGTGAATTATTCCCAATACACCCATGACTGACTCGAAAGGAAGTATTCAAACTTAATCTTTCATTCCATACATAAAGTAGACATAAATTGGTACCCATATATACATATGTATATATAATACTAGAAAATATTTAAATACATCCTAGACACAAAAGAATGAACACTCAGCGGTATGGATCCTCGGTAGCTCCATTGGTAAAGGCGCTGCTCGACGATATAGCGGTCCAGTGTTCGAATCCCACTTTCGTTACTTAAAAAATTTTCATTTCTACTTTGACAAAATTTCCAAATTTTACAAGTCCATCTGTTTCCGCAGGTTGAATATCTCATAACCGACCATGGTGGTTATGAGATAACCAACCTGCGCAGATGGTGGTTATGGCATATAACTTGCAACTCAAACAAAAGAAATAACTTCCCAAGGGGTGTAAGTGGAGGTGGTCGTCGTTGGTTAATACGACGATCCATAGCGTCCCAAAGTTAATCTTGCCATTCTTCAAATGTTTTTTAAAAAAAATGGTTGTCTAACAACCAATTCGCATTGGTTTTATACCCGTCGGGCATTGGTCTTGTTTGCTTTGCATGAAAAAGGCGAAAACCACAATTTGGGAAAATTTGGGTAAATCATGCGTTTGATACCACAGTTCAATATGAAACATTCATTGTTGTGTTTGGGCGATGTGTTTTCATGTGGTTGGGTTTGAATCTGATTTTGATTTTGTTCGTAATTTCAAATCTTAAGTGGTAGCGTTTCTTTTGCCCGTGAGTTTAGAAACCAGCAAGTGTAAAGTATCCGACGTACATGATATCTTGAAATATTTTACAACGACAAATAGAATAAATTACATTATAGATATATCTACAAAGTGTATTAGCTGTGGATCATTTATATTTGAAAACAATTGGCGTACAACATTGCCTTGAAATACGATAATCGATTACAAACACAATGTAATAAAATTCAATGATTTTAAATCAAATTACCATAGCAAGGATTCAGGAGCCTGGTTAGAAAGTACTATCATAGCCTAAACTATCATTATATGATCTTCGTCAGTGTTAGATAGACCAACATATAATGGAACTAAGGGTAATTCAAGGTACTGTGACATTTAACAATTGTTCCATGCATTATTTGTAAGTTGTTACGACCGCTATGAGTGTTTCGAGTCATTGTATCCAGGCGGAACAATCTGTAATGTTTTACTGTGATTCACTGTTAGAAATATGCTTTCCTTAATTGATCCGCTGGTTCAATGGAGTAGATTATGATTTAAGTTTCTCATCAGTTTTCAAAATGCAAATTCATAATAATGTCGTACCTGAGTATTCACAGGAGAAAGGGTTTTCATTAAGATATCAGTAATATTTTCCCAAAACAACCTTCTTTCAATCTTACATTCACCGAAGTATTGGGAATCGCTCAAATGTTGAATTACCTGCACGAATCCAATAAATATGGTAATGATGTCTTGGAGCTTCATGTAGACATTTACATTACCATCAATTTCTCACGAAACACTACACACATATGATATTTGGCATACAAATAAGATAAATACACATGACATGTGTGTATGGATATAATGTCTCATTTTGAAATTTACATATACTGTATGCCCGAACGTTGATCGGAGTCACGGTCATGTTATCTAAATGTCTAGTATTTAAAGTGGTAGAATGCCTTTGTTTCTACGTACCCTTAATTGAATTTCATTATTAGTTTTGCATTGTCCTTTTGCATGTAGTTTTTGTGTCATCAACTTTGTTTTGAAGGCACATTAGAATTCAAATGGTTGATTCCTATAGTAATACAAATTAAGTATAATATTTGTAGTTTTGTTTTATGTTTTACTGGCTAAAATAAGCCAGTGATTGAGACTTGCAAGAGTTATGCCTCGCATCAATTAGGAAGTTGCCTGTGACCAAGCCCTCTCGCAGTTTACATGTATAACTCACGCCAGTCTAAATCACTGGCTATTTTAACCTTGCATTTCGTTAATATGCTGTACTTGCTAAGCACATACCATGAAGTTCAGATGTAGTGAGCTACGGCCCTAGCACAGGCAGTCGAACGACATATAGCAAGGCTTAAATAGCAGGATAGCATCATGAAGCACCGGCTTACCTATGATGACGACTACGACTCTGTTGCACCAGATTCTGGTCTACATTGTAAGAAATTATTACACTGTCAACAACAACATTAAGATTTAACTCATCATACTGTAACGTAACAAACTACAAATGCCATAATGTTTGTTCAGCGTTATCGAATCCTACCATCCCGGATGAACTAAGGTGTTAAAAAAAGTTGAATTTATTAACTTAATTGATTCACATTGTTGTGGTCACTATGTTATGTAGTCAGTGTGTGTTTCCTACATCAGACATATTGGTTTCTTTAAGATGAATGGTCTGCTTCACAGTGCGAGCCAGGGGGTAATGTTAGCTTTTTATGTCTACAAGAAAAATATACTTCGAGAACAAATAACGTCTTCTGATTCCATCACGTTCTCAGTTAAGATTGATGGCTTTTCTGTAAATAACCTTATGATTTCCCTGAGATGGGTATCCTTATGTCGCGGGAGACATAGTGGTGTCTTGATAATGAATAAGCTGTCAACACAGTGGTATGTTACACGACGAGTAGCATCAGTGAGCTTTGATGAATCTCTGAGCTAAAACATTGTGAAGGATGCAGTCACCACGACACATCAGTTGCATGCTGATAATTGCCAAGGTGAGTGAACAGGGATGAAACATTTCATGATATCTCAATAAATCAAACAGTTAAGAAAAACCCTAACTTTAAAAGATAAATTTCTAATAAAAAGAATATAAAAAGCATTTAAAAGGTTATATCTTTCTCTGTTTAGATCTACACTTCAACAAATTACCTACTGACTTTTGTCGCGTTCTCCGATACAGTAACTTAAATCGTACTGCAAGTGATATACTGTGGTATAATCTAATCTATCGATTTTTAAAGCAATACAGTTGTTGCTTCTGTCCTCTATCATATTCACATAGATAGATCACATTGAAAGCTAATAGTTTGCATGGCTAGAATATCTACGTAGTCACGTTGTGCGAACACGTGTAATGTTTGAGTGTTTTATAACTAATTTTCAGGAATGACTTTAAAGTTAAATATTTCCTCACTGTCAATTTATAGTGATTTCCTTATATTGTCAATTCCCTTTAATTCGCCATGGCCTTTAAACTTAGAAAGAAAGAAAGAAATATTTAACTTCGTGAAAATATGTTTCACAAAGGTATTTTTCAAATAAGTTTACAGGCACAGCTTTTCATCAAAACCTGCATTGTATTACGCTGTATTAGAGAAATGTGTGACAGCCGGGGTAGTTTTATGCTATGAGTCTGATAGCCCACACTGATACCCTATTCGGTAACCTTACAGAGCCATCACGGATGTTAGTGTTTCAAATTTTTGGAAAATATACTTATATTATAACGTCATTCGCCAGAGAAATCTTTTAAATACAACATGGCATATGTTAAATAATTTTCATATCACGACAATGTATTGCAATTTGGTTTCAAAGAGAAGTATCACTACGACTAGCGCACGCTACGGGTATCTGACGTATATAAACAGAGTTCCCTTTTTTGCGTATAAGTACTACACAAACAGCAAGCGCTTCCGAAGCGTGAAGGCTCGTCTCTAGCGCAAGTCGCCATAACAACCCATGTGCTGCACGTGCTGCACGTGCTGCACGTGTCTCTCTTGCAAAGTACCCTTGTCACACATTACTGAATGTGACGATTGCTTTACAAACTATGTTTCTATATACTGAGAATATACAAATTATTTCCTGTTTAATGCTCTATTATTGAGATAAGATCAGCAAATTATGACAATTTTTTACTCTCATTAATTTTAAAATTCAAGCAAAATACCTAGTTGGGTAAAACAAGTATTCCAATATCTGTAGCAAATACATAATTAAATGAAATGGTAAATAAATAACCATCAAAAAATTATATATTTCGATTTCTTTCATTGCTCATATTTTGTGTTATTCTTTCGTGTCTTTGTTAACTGTGTGTGAGCTAGACCATAATGCTTTGCGCTTGAAAATAATAGACTGGATCTATATTTAGACTGGAAAACACCTTTACTAATCAATGCAATTTCTCGGCTTATTTTAAGTTGGAAAAATTAAGTGTATATATTTCACGGAGATAGATTTTTGGAAAAAATTTGATATTTTCATCAACATCCGTTATGGCTCTTTAATATTTAAAAAGAATGAAAGCTTTGAACCTCAATTTGTCATGAAGTCAACACACCTATGGGCCCAATAGCATCACAGGTTTGAAACATTGTGAATTTGAAAATAAGCTTCTTATAAAAAATCAGTGAGTGTTCAGAGATGTCCATTCCGGTCATATTGATCATATAAGGTAAGCAAACCGACTGACTGAAGTCGTTCAATATGTTCTGGATTTGGCTTTTGATTTGGCTTTATAATTAGAACGATTTGTTATTTGCTACAATATCCATCATCATTGTATTCCATGATGTTTCATCGAAGAGATGCTCTTATCCATTGCAAGTGAATCTTCAAAATATATAAAATGCCAAGCATACATATATAGAGCACCGCACAATTCTACTGTGTGCAATTGGACCATATCGATAATATATATTAGATCGTATAATCCTGCACATTGACAATTATGACCACAACTATGACTAAACTTATGCAGTGGTGCATTTTGGTATTATCAACTATATATATACTGACAGGGGCAAATATATGTACATGTAATGTCGCAATAATAAGCTGAGCAGAGCGTTTTAAGGTAGACGGTTGACCACAAAATTCAAACTCCGAACTGCAACATTATATATACATACATCTTATACATTGCAGTTTGTCGTTTCTCAATCAATAACACCAGATGTGTACATGATCCATCGGAACATATATTTAATTTCCTAATGACGCCTTTAAGAATGCATTCGTATATTACAACTATGCCTGGTACCACAAAATATGTCTGCAACCAATTGAACATGTTTTACAATTCACTTCTATGGTAGGGCCAGTGTCATATTTAATAAAGGACTATTGTTAGTCAATTATCTATAATATACACAATACTGAAACTGAATAAAATACATTATTCTAACGGATATGATGTTTCCAAGATATATATGTGTCTATTGTAACGAAGATATGAAATAATATATATTATGATACAGTGCCGGACAAAAGTCATGGGAGTAAAATTGCAGTATTCCCGCGATCGTGTCGGAGCACAGTTGGGTCGGGATTGCGTTATTCCTGCGACAGGATCGCGACAGTCTCCCGCCAAATTAGCGTCTCTGTCGCACGATAATTGCGAGATGATTGCGTTAATGTAGGCGGAGCTATTCTGATGCGTCCAGGTCGCAAATTTAGCCGCTAAGAGCTGATTGGTCTACTAATTGAGTGGGCGGTCGTAAAGATGAAATGTGCCTTTACTGTCAAATGATTGCTGAAGTTGTCGTCATGTCGAATAAATACCATAGTGTTATGTTGTGGAATTTACCGGCGGTAACATTTCTTACTTTATACAGTGTGTATGAGATAATGTTATGTAATAGTGACAAAGTGACACAAATTGAACATATGTGTATACTTTATTTTAAATACGACTAATATAATAAATAAAATAACTAAAATGTGTTTAAAAACCAGCACGTAAAAGGTATCATATATATATATATATATATATATATATATATATATATATATATATATATATATATATATATATAGAAAAAATAAAATGTTCGAAGAAATTACGATGATTTAATCAGATTCACAAGCATGCTTTCGACCATTACGGGTCTCATCATCGTAATTTCTTCGAACATTTTATTTTTTCTATATGAGACCTGGGAGTTGGAAGATGTTTTAAACTGTTTTTCTATATATATATATATATATATATACACACACACACATTTATATATATATATATACACACACACACACACACATATATATATATATATATATATATATATATATATATATATATATATATATATATACGAAAAAACGAAAACGGTAAGAAGCAGAATGTCTAAGCGATATATATTTAAACTTATAATGGTAGCAGACTGACGTCTATAAACATACTTTTTTCGGTTATTTTGAAAAAACATTTCTTGGAACATATACTATAGAAAATAGATTATTAGATATGTTCGTAAAAGTGTACATTTGCGGATCTAAATAATTAAAACGAAGATCTGAATAAAACTCCATTCTGACAGGAACTAAAGGTTTATCAGTTTAATGGTATTACTCACATTACAACAACCACTATTGACTCAATGTTTCTTTTTTTGTGGACAAAATTGCTTTGTTACACTGGTAGATGACGCTCCTGTCATATCACACAGTTTCTTTTTCTGATACATTGTCTATTTTCTTATCAGACATTTAGGGGTACAATCCTTTTTTCCCTGTGTATATTTCCCCACGGTAAAACAATAGTGTGGCAGTAAGATGGATTAATGTTAGTATAGTGTTTCTCCAAGTACATACATGTGTATAGGGTGTGTATGTTTGTATATTATACATTTCCTTAAAGTAGATATCTTACAAAATATGATATATAATTCTGTGTTTATTTACTTGTAATAATTATAGTTTTACTTGTATATAATTCATATAACATATTTAGACAATAACTAACTCGTGACGGGGAATGACAGATTATCTTTCCCGAGTCATATCAATTACGTAATTGCCGAGCCTTGCGCGAGGCAATTACTTTATTGATATGACGAGGGAAAGATAATCTGTCATTCCCCGTCACGAGTTGGTTATTGTTTATCTTACCCATATCCGTTTTCATTCTAAAAATCCGTAAAAAGAAATCAGCTGTTCCTCTATAAGGAAACCCGTAGTTGGGGAATCCCCGTATCCCTACGCGTGTGATGAGACTAAATTTCCAGGAATTTCATCGCGTCACTACCTTTTTAAACAAATGCATTACGCGAGAACAAAAAGTTCCTTAGTATAATGTGTTATTCTTATCCTTAGATTATTGTTAGATTATGTATTCATGTAATTGTACATTAAATCGGTTTACTGAACCTAACTTCTTGCCTTTTTTACTCATAATTGCAATAAAAACGTAATTTGTCGAACCATGTGAGGGGTACAGTCGGGTGTTCCATTTGAAGGCGAGACGTTACGTGTGACAGTCGCATCACATTGCGAGACCATCAACTTCGTCAAGATTGAAAATATAGGACTAGACAACGAACTACTCTTTCTTAATCTACAACAAATTTTTAAAATCAACTCAGACAGTGGTTTTATTTGACTGTCAACTTTTTAACAAGAAACACAAGGTGAAGAACACCGCGAACATTTGAATATCATTTGAATATTGTTCATTGAAATCGACCGGAAGTCGTGTATGCAGTAGGCCTACTGCATGACAGGATATTTGTCAAAGCAGGGTATTACAACATTCATATCATGAAGTCTGCGAAGCTCAAAAGCAAGTCGGCTCAAACCGAAAAGCTCTGTGACGTTGCAATCGACACTATGACGTCATAACCGCTCGCGCCTATGACGTCATTGCATTCGAACGATCGCCGTCGCTCTTGAAGCTTTCCTTGGTTATATAGTCAAGCAATAATCGCTAGTTTCTCTAAATTTCGGACACTTTAACTGCTTCTTCCTACATGTGAAGCGTCGGCACATGTACGAAAACTCTAAATTCAACTACGGGAAACAAATAAAACATGTTTAAATGCAGAAGACAGTTTCTAAAGTTACTAGTTAGGAAAAGTTAGAAAGATGAATGAAGTAGTTCCGGCAGCCAATGAAAAAGTTTATTTTCTGTAGCAGCCAATCAAAAGCCAGGAAAAGGTGTAACTCCCGTGTGACTTACAGAAAATATATTACCCTGTGTCTTTCTTCCCATATGGGTAAGATATAATAGACTATAATATAGAATATAATACACAGTGTTTTGACTGGTTGCACGGAACCGTAAGACACTTGTATATTCCGTATTGCCCAAAGGCACCGGTACCCCTATGCTCATTGCATCACCGTGTCTACCAACTCCCATTCAAATGGCAATTTAATCACATCAATGGATACCGCCGTGTCGGACACGCGTACCGGCACACTTGTTGATCTCGTGATCTACTTCGAATATCACGTCTCTCATAACACCATAGTGGATGGCTCGATGTTAAACCCAGTGCATTGGCTGGTATGGTAGCCTCCCATAACCCCTACACAGCATATCCCCTACAGGTTATCAAAACAAGTTTACGGTCCACCGCACTACTAATCCCTAGCTTGTTACCTCTTACTATGCAATGGAACGGCCCAGATTAAAACATTTCATTTCATGCCCAGATATAGTATTCTTAACTGCCAAAACGTGCAAGCTTATTCTACAAAGAAGAACGCTTTTACTTTTTTAGATTTTAAAACTTTTTTTTATTGATGTACACATGTACTTCCTTTGTAATGTCATAACCCTTTTGGGTGGCTCACTTTTTACACTTTTTTTAAATTTGTATCATAATTATTAGTAATTATTTTTGTTAAAATTTGTTAATAAATAATCTGTCTGTCTTTCATGTTTCACATTCATATCTCTAATGAAATAAATACAAACATTTGAATGTCATCACATAAACTGAGGTGCAAAATAAAGTATATCACTTAGTTGTATTTATCATATGTATAATTTCCAAAGTCACATATCTCGACTTTTCGACATTGTATTAAAAAACTAACAACTGTTCATCGACATATAAGACATACTCTGTGTGAAAATCAATACATGTGCCTCGTCCTGCTCACATTTACAACATTTTGAACACGGTAGGGGTCATGTTGGTGTAAATTTCATTTCTTACCCCCGTCAACTTTAAATAATATAAAAATAATGTATAACTACAAGTATCCAACATTAGTGAAACTAATGTTTAAAAGACGTTTCCTTCTCACCATACTTGCTTCCTACTCATTTATTTCACAAACATTACTAAATCTTAATTCTCGTAATCCCCTCACTTTCAATCTTACTCCATACTTAGTCACTCGTTAGGGTGAGTTCATTATGTCAGACAGGTAACTGCTTGTGTTGTTTTAGCTAATTGTAGGGGAAATGGAGTGTAGGGAATATGGGCTGTAGGGGTAATGGGCTATAATCGCTGGTATGGGAAAACGTTTTGGACCCCCCCCCCCCCCCCCCCCCCCTTTTCAATTGGTGGACCCCCCCCCCCCCCCCCCCCCCCCCCCCCCACCTTTCAAAATTCCTGGATCCGCCCCTGCTACCTGTTTCGTTTTATCAATAAATGTACATATTTATAAAAATGCAATCGAGGTGAGATTTCAATAAAATATATGTCTTAAACGTTCGTGACCATTAGGAAAACAATTAAGTTGCTGACTTGAGATTTTAAATTCAATTCATCATCATTATTGTGTACACTCAGTCATACCGAAGTTTGTTAAGAAATGTAAATAAACAATGCAAAAATTATGTAACGCCTACCCACATTTTTTAATGCTTGTTGACTAGTTTATTTTGTTTCTGTAGTGTATGTAACTTTTGCTGTTCTATAATCGTCACTCATTTGTTTTAGTACATGTATGTGGGTGTAGGGAGATTTCTTCCTTGTTTACCGATCCCGTCATAATAAATACCTTGAAACCAATAGTTATGTTAATTACATGAGATCAATCCTTTGAAGTTTGTGGGAAGGGTACGATTTGTCTTATCATGCATTACGTAGCTTACGTAACTTTTAAAACGGCAGTTCGTTGATATTTAATTTCTCTTATGCTATTTATTCTCTTTTGTTTTCAACTTGTGACACTTAAACAAACTTGTTTGTCTGCATGCCTGACTATGGCGAATTAAGCATATTATCTTTCTCTCTGTGTATAATACGAGGGAGACAACGTTCACTCAAAAACGTTATGTAATATAAAGACACCAGGTGGTAAATTCACTCAGGCGTAGATTAACCGTTACGCCCGCGTCCCCCTTGTCGCAAACCGTCGCATTTGGTGTCGGCCATAACCTCGCAATATCATTATTAAACCAGAGACGTATATCCATCTAATTCCTTGTCTAGTTTATTGATTAAACAATTGATATCGGCTCTTAAAGGTACACCCATTGTGGGTTTTTTTGGGTCACATATGCTAAACGTTCTAGATTGTGTTATGTTATCGGGAAGTACTGAATGTTGCCATTTTGATCTTAGTCTACTTAGTATATTGACGATATGAAGCTAAAAGTAGTGATTTCTAATCGAAAACCGGACAATATACCGCGTGTGGCGCGCGCCAATGATTTAAACGTTATTATGGAATCTTATTTATAACAGACAATCTGATAAATTAGGGTTGATCATGTTTAATAGGTCATATAACTACTGTGCATGTAAATGGGACGTTTAGTTTTGGTTTCTGCATATGTATAATGATGTTACTCTATTTTAATTGGAAACAAGTAATTATGAAATTTGGTGATTCGGGATAAATATGCAATCCGAGTAAATTTATTTGCGCTGTAAACAGAACATATGGTATGTTTGATCGTATTAAAGCTTAATACAAATTTATGAAACACAATGGATGCAGTATTAAAATCATTATTATAAAAACGACCTTGTGCTGAAAACATTTCGACATGTTTCAAATAAACAACCCGTAGAAATATTGTCTTGATATTTTCCCAAATATATGACGATACACAAGTCGAATGAAACATTTCAAATCTATAGACTGAATGTAACCGAAAACGAAAGAATTTGCATTTGGAATTTGAAGGCGGTAGGTTCACTAGACCAGTGACTTTTTTCGGGATTTGAATTACTTTCTCAGCGTAAGGCACCAACCACCAGCACTGACTGTACCAACAGTTTACAAATCGGTAACCGTGACCTCGATCAACGTATCGCTTGATGACAAAACATATCAACACTACATGTAAATAGAAGAGCATCACTAGCAGTTTGAACGAATGACGATGCGTTTGTTTAACACACTATTGGAAAATCAAATTTTATATATTACATGTGACAGAGAGTTAGACAGTTAGTTTATTAAAGTGTCACGCATATAACTCATTGTATAATATATAGCACAAAGTATAAGTAAATGCCAAGCCAAATTGACTTATGAGACACATGTTACGTTTTAAAACATACTATCCACAAACTCTTGTCATATCGACAATAAACAACAATAGACAATAAACCCGGCGAGACGCAACGAAGACGAATAAGCAAACTGCTTAAAACAAGGGACGGGTTGTGTATTGAAAGTAGGTTGTGTATTGAAAGTGTGTATTCAGTCGCTAGTAATAAATGATATACCGGATTACGTAACATACATGTAAGTAGTCGCGCGTTTATCACAATACGTGATCCACTGGTCACCCACTGATCAAGCGTACTTAAAAAATTCCAAATATTCACGATTTGCTAACACTCATGTAGGTGTTATGTACATTGATAGTGTCAGCGACGGTACGCTTTTATATTACGGTTTTATTCACTTAATTGGAGGCAAATTTACTTATACATGGAAGTTCACAAATTATGTGCATATGCGCTGTTCATAAACTAGGGTAATTATCTGAACGGTTCAAGTATTGGACCTTGGTATTCTGAGACTATTTGAATTGCTTAAGACGCGCGATAATAAAATACTTTGTGTTTTTATTGTCATTTTCTTTAAAGTCGTACCGACAATATACTTCCTTTACTTTGATCTTCGAATGTAGATATAATTGCATCAGCTAATTATTTAATCTACATGATTTGATACATGTCGCATTTTGGATACATTATGTAAAGGATCGAGCATCTCAACTCCACTTCACAGTTATTGGCATTTAAACTTTTGTTACAGATCATTCAGCATGTACATGTATCTCGGTTTTTTTCTGTCACAGAGCAAAAATCCCTTAATCTACCTAAACTCCCATTCTCCTAGCCCCAATTATTCACTAGTGATTTCTTTTTAACTCATATATTCGCAGTGCTCTGTTAGCGGAAATATAGGTACGCTCTCATACTAAAGTAATACTATTGAATCGGTTATGTTAATGATGTCTGAATGGGTTAAACAAAATCAAGGATATAACATGTCCGGCTATAAATGTAAATGGAAAACGCCGTTTTAGTGTATGGTGACATGTTAATATAAATATTCGTTTCCATTTATGTTTATTAAAATGGTCATGTCAACTGTGTATTAATTTTTTTTAAAACAATCTATTTAAAATCTCAATATAAAATCACACTGAACTAATGTTGTGTACATTTTAGATCAAATGTCATAGGGATTATGTGAATATAAATTCATAGTTTATTCATGAAATTATACATACAAAATTCCACTTAGAAGTGTATCTATATTCACTAAACAAACTAAGAAACCGAAGCAACAATAGTCCACATACATACAGTATCTACTATCTAGATAAACTTATTTACATTCGTCACACATCTATCGAAATTCAATAAACATCATACATGTAAATCTTTATAATGTACAGTAATAGTTGTCTACATGTATCTTATAGACATGCATACATGTATTTGGGAATACATATTTGAACCTTGAATGTATATATGCGTGTCTTTTACAGATTAACCTGTCAAATTTACCTCAAACTAAAATCCAATATCTTGAAAATGTTTTGTTTGAAAGTACATTTATTATCATTGAAAGATTACTACATGGATGTTAACGATTTTGATTTATGCATCTGCCTGTATAATTAATTACACACTTCATAAACGGGAGCGAAATTAGATAAGCCAACAGTTTAATCAAATCCACTAACATACAGAAAGAAACATCCCCGAAAGAAGACCTAATTTAATGTGTTTATGACAAATGATAAGAAAAGATAGTCCTGTGGGGTTTTGATACTTTACTCCCATATAACGATGTAAATGTAACGACGCCCTTACCAAATATGTAATTGATAATGTTAATAGAAATATAAATAAAGGTGTATCAAACCATATTATTGTATAACATTCTTCAATGGAAATGAAATATGATTATGGCTTCGGCGAATCGTTCCTAAGATGCTTGGTGATTATATCATCGGCAATGAATAAAGTTGAAATTCATTTGCCGTTATGGAAATGACCCTATATGTTTATGCAATTCTAAATGAACACAATCAATGTATAATACAACTTTACAGCATACTATATCACTTTGAAAATCGAGTCTCATTTCGTTTCCTGATCATCAAAATGATCGGTTCTAATTTTACCCACAAGCATCGTCAAAACAATATACATCATATAAGGATTTTTACCGGAGTTCAAAACCGGCTTCAGGGGAATACCCGACCCACAACTTCCCCATACCACACAAACACCTACACAAAATATGTATCCGTTATCATATCCAAGCAGTTTACTTTTACAAGAACAATAATAAACACTACACAATATGTACACACTGTGTCACGGAATATAATTCTAAATACACTATTATGTGGACGACAATATTCAAACTTTATATAAAGTAAATTTCCCCAGTACAATTGCATGTGTTTACAGGAATTTTATTCTCTCCAATCGCGTTTACCTCACAATAACAGTGAATAAGAAATTTAGTTTATTACAAACTTTCTCACTTTGTTACATAATCGGACAGGCGTACATTTGTACATGTACATGTAGGACTTTTGAGACCCACAAATAAATAACAATATATTCGTTATTAAGATAAATATCACTATATCTTTAGTTTATTGAGTCAACCATCCATCCATGACCATCTTACGCACATGTCAATTTATGGCCGCAATAGCATTGATCGCAGTAATCACGAACGCGTACATGTAAGCCCCGCCCTCCCGGTAGCCACTGAACCGCTCAGTCGACCAGGACTGCAACTCTCCCACTCTTTTACTGCGATAGTAGCGCAGAAATCACGGGCCAGTCCTGCGAGCCGACTGCATTCCCGTTGCGATAATAGTGCAGTAATTTCACTTTCAGACTGCAAGACAGGGGAAGTGACTTTTGTCCGGCACTGTATACATTACATAACAAGATCTATTTTTGATGGCTTTGATTTATATCGTTGAACCTCAAGTGAAGTTAAAGTTGCCATTTGCCTCATTTAGTTCGTAAATACAAATAATTTCAATAAACATTAATGTACTTGGTGTAATTGATTTGCAGCTGTAATGGGAATAAGAGCTTGTGGAATTTTCAAAATTCATTAAGTTGATGCCTCCACTGTGTTTTGGGTCGATTATTTTTTAAGGAAAATCAATTTCCAGTTATTTTAGTTTTGCAGCACTATGCTCCACTACCATTTTGGTTTATTTTAAGCTGCATTCACATCAGCCATGAATATACATTTAATTACGCTGATAATCAATTGACGTTGGACAGTCAGTCAGAAATACGTTTTTATAATGACGAACAAAAGAACCTCACCACATTTTCAATAGAGTTAAAATAAACAAATTATTGCTACGAGAAAACTGATTTTGAATGTCTTTGATAGGTACATATTTTGTAAAGATATACTCACAATTTCATACATAATACTATGATACTCATTTTTCAAAACTCTGTTCAAGTACACATTAGGTGCTAAAAATCGTGTACAGAAAATGCAATTAAGTTATACAATTATCAAATTTAGAAATTTAGTCAATTAAGATGTTGTCGACATAAATACCCTAAATGGACTTAAATTTGTGGACGCATCATTGCTGTAAGACGTTCTAAAACAAGCCAAAACACTTTGTTTCACTGGCCTTTCTGCCCAGTAAAGTAGATTCCAAAACGACGATTTCTTAAAGTGTGTCTTTTTCAGAAATGTGCACAGAGAATGTTTTAAAAAGAACGTTTTATTCAGTTGGCTTAAAAAACCATTATGTAACTCTGTTTCAGTCGTATTTATCACTAGTGGATTGAAATATATTGTATTGTAGGTCACATGATCACTAAATCTACATTGGCCAGGAATCTGTACATACCATTTCAGCTTTCTACAGAATTTCGTACGGGAGAAGAAGTTGAAAATAGGTGTTTAAGGCCATGACTCATGTGACTTATATTTGGGGTGACATGGTCACCAAATCTACAATTTTGGACTCCATTTGGCCAAGGAGTCTGCAGATTGAATGCCAGCTCTCTGGAGTCACTTGTCGAAAAAGCGAAAGGTTTATGGATGGACGGATGGACGGACGCTGGACGCCTTGCTATGCCATAAGTTCATCGGGCCATTCAGGTCTGATGAGCTTAAACACTATATAATGAACAATTGTAAGTGTTTGGTCAAAAATAAACAATGAAGTATGTGAGATTATGTTACGTAGTACGCATTCTGATGTCATGTATGCGAGTTACCTCCCTTGTCGGTTCTTGCATACAGTCAGCCATGATATTTAAGAAGTCACGATTGAGGCCCGACTTGCTGACTTTGTATGCTTGGTGAACTGGGCGACTGTAAGTCGTGGTTCTCAAGTATGTGATTATCATAAGATATGTATACACAATAGATTCAATTACGCTGAGAAATTGATCTCCATTTCTTCCTCTTCCTCTTCAAATAAGAGCGTAGCTATTTTGGCACCCACATCTACAGACTCGATATACTTGAGATTTATAGCACCTATATGAACTTTTTATAAACGCAATATGTAAGGCACCGGAACGCATCGCATGACGCATCGCCAAAAAAATCGGACGTAGTGTGCGCCCAGCCTAAATGAAATTGTTGAATGTGCGTGTCATTCAAATTAAAGTTGTTGTTTCATAATTTAATGTAAATGGGAGTCAACAAGCTATTAGTACTTACATGTATAGTGTTTAGATTACAGAAAAGAAATAGAATAAAATTAATTCATAATTCTATAATAATAATATTAGAGTAGGCTTTTTTGGTTTTAGTTCGTTAAAAGACTGAAAAGTTTTGTTTGTAAAAACGACTTTAGTTAGGCTGAAACAAAGTGTACACTAATATTTTAATTATGCTCAATAGCAAATGCATACATGCAAAATACTTTGAAGCTCATTTACCAGTATCTGTATATCGCCCTTGTAGCGTACTGTCGAGGTCGTGTTTACTATGAGTCACGTGGGGCAAATGTCAATAAAAGAATGTAAATAACTGTTGTCATTTGTTTTTGACCAATCAGGCAGAGCGAGGGCGTGTCATGAAGAGTGTTTTAGCTTTGACTTCTTAATAATTTAGAGAGACTGTTTGATTGGCTGAGAAAGTAGGTTGAGTTCTTATGGCTGTCGCAGTCTCGTCATTTCTTTTGTATTATTTTTTATACTGCATCATTTTCTCGTCAACGTCGGTATTTATGCAAACATTTAGCACGTGCAGAATGAGTAATCACAATTATTCTGTTTTTCGTCTTTAACTGATTGCACGAAAATTACTGAAAATCATGGGCTAACGACTGTTACTAATCTACAGAATGCGTTTTGGTATTCTGCATATTTGAAAATTCATAGCAGCCTCTATAAATCGCAAAATCTTATTTTCAAAGTGATAAGTTTCTTTTGCCGATGAGTTTAAATTCCAAAGAAGTCGAAAACCCCAAAAGGCACACACATAAATTTATATATAAAAAACACCGAAAAAGTCACCATAGCCGGAAAATATAATTTAAGATTTTGATATGCTGAGTTTTGTAAAAAAACGTCAAGAGACAAGATTTGTTGATGACCACATTATTTATTTTCACAATGTTGACGTTTTGGTATAAATTCTTAAAGCACTTTCAAATGTACATATTTGCTTAAATGTTGTAAATAACTTGTACATCAGTATCACGTCAATCTTGTCATTTGTATCATGGTCTTCTTAGAAGAGATCACACTAATTCTTTCTCCATTGCGTTATTTGAAATGTAAATTAAAAACACAGGCCAACACTGATGTAGTCAATACTTGTCTCTGATGTAGTCTAGCTGTGTTTGACAGGTGATACATCTACAGTAGTCAGAACCTCCCAATGTGGTAAACACGGATATATTTGATCCACATTAGAAGCTACCTGTCTGCTATCAGCCGTATCTGTTTCACCTTATTCCTATGATGATACCATTTCAAACAAAACATGATTAATGGTGTGAAATTCAATTGTCATTTGTAACTACAATGAGAAATTACGCAGCTCACACGGGTAATAAATACAGTTGTATTATTCTAAGTGATTGACAAATTGCTAAAACAATTTATTCATTTGGAATGAATTTGTCATTACAATTGAAGAACATAAAACGTATCGAAAAAAAACGAACTCCATTATCAATTTTCAGTATTTGTTTATGTTTAACTCACGAAAGAGCAAATACATACATGTAATCTTTATGAAATATGATATGTTTACGCGAACGCGTTGATATTACTGTTCATGTGCACAATATAACTTGCGTCAGAAACGTATACGTTGACTTTGAAGGTGTGTACATGACACTGTTTTATTGAATAGAGCATGTAAGTCATTTATTAACATTTCCGTAAATACTATTTATTACCCACGTGTTACTTCGTAAAGGGGTCTTATAACAAACTGTTATGACACATATGTGTCATAACACCTTCAAGTAATTTGAACATTGACACTGCCTGGACTACTTTATTCATTCATAACACGAACGTGAATTCATTAATGAAATTACAAGTATTTTACGACAGCACTTATAATTAATATTTATCTCATTGTTTAGTTAATTCATGAACTCGTACTCACGGCAATGATTGATTTTAATGAATAATTAAGTTTTGTTTGTCTCTCCCCAAGGCTCGAAACAAAGCATAATATTCTTCACTCGGGACATAAACTTGATATGAAAGGGGAAGCTCGTTAGATATCCTATAAATATAGTCTAAAAAATCAAGCAGAATCCAGTTTAACAAGCTTACACTTCAGATATCATATTAATTTGTGCTTATAATGAGATTTTATTTGGTTCTAAAATGTACCACATTATATATAAATGTTTCAATGCAAACCAAGGAACGGTCTCATTCAAGTGTAGAAGCCATTAATTGTGGGTCTACCTCACCTATGTACTTGTTATAAGACATATTAAACGCAAAAGAAGCACATCTGTCTTCCTATCTACTTTATAAAAGTTTCCAAAATTACGTTTGACTTAATGGCTGCAGCAACCCAAGATCCATTGTCCGGTTTTCGATCAAGACGACGACCTTGAATGGTTGCATTTTCTTTATACTGAACCGTTTGACCGTAAACATATTTTTTTTGGTAAACGTTGTTAATTCTCAATTAAATATCACAACTTAAAACATTGGACATTCATGTGACCTCACCAACATGATTATGCCCCTTAAAATTTGAGCATGTTTCTTTTGCACGTGATCATGAATTACTATTTTCTGCCACATTTGTGGAAGCTAATTGGCTTAAAAGTGTGTCAGCTGTGTCAAGTTCCATGGAGCTCTCTCAAATATCAACTTTTTTGTTCTTGAGTTTCAAATTCCTACCGGTTAACAACTATTATCTTTTAGAGGTTTTGCTTTGACCATGTCGTTTAAAGGGAAAGGTCTATCATTGATCTATCGGCAGTATCCGCCATCTTGGTTTCTTGGCATTTCGTGAAATGAAAACATGCTATATTTAACCCAGTTTGAAATGTTAGTAATAATAAAACATATACACTGACATAATATTCACATAGTAACACATAACGTATCATAAAACTAATACACAATATGCTATTTGGCCGTAGCAAAAGTTTGCCCACTTGCAGCGCCGATGAATTGCTTCAATTCTAATTAGTTTTATTTTTCAACAATTGTGCGCTTGTCTTTATCAAGTTGTGAAATGTAAAGTAATCAAAGTATTAACTTAATACATGTCTTTCAATGTGACTATGTTTTAATCATGTATTAACAGCATATATGTGTAAACGGGAATATCCTCTCGAATTTCGTTTCCACAAAAAATACCCCGATAGAACCCTCCTTTTAAGCATGATTTGGCGAATAAATAAAGTTTAGCAAGTGTAAAACTCCGATCTTAGCCAACTGCGCCCTTCGGCAAAGTGAGCGGTCTAAGGGAGACAACTTTAAACTAAAGTCACTCTCCAGACTGTGGACGAGGGTCGTATTACATGCTAATAGACTACCGCTATTACAGCAAGACATACAACTTTTTATTACCCAAAAGGGTGAAAATAACCGAGTTAATACTATTGATATGAGCACACGTGCACATGTAACTTTTGCCTATCAGTACCAACCATTGTTTCACAGCGACTCTCCGTATTTTTTCGTCTGTGACGTCATACAAGGAGTGTTCGTTACGTCACTGTAGCTTGCCTTCGCAAGAGAATCGGGCCGTTTCCTGACTATTTTGACGCGTATCAAATGGAACAGAATTGGTAATAAAGAAATTATTACACTCGAACGTGTGTCATATAATATTTACGAAACTCCTGCAAGTGTATGTATAACCCTCGCTCTCGCTCGGGCAATACAAACATTTACGCTCGTTTCGTAAAAGTCATATGGCACACTTCCTCGGTTATATATATATTGAATTACAAGAAAACAATGGTTTAAAAAGTGCATGAATTATATTTTGAAAATATATTTTGGGGGAAACGGGTCAACATGTGTATCTATTCATCAGCTGACAGGCATGTGCCATACTCGGCCTTGCGTCCAGCATGTCAAAATTTTAAATATAAACCTGGTGTAGTAACTTGAAAATATATTGTTTGTAAGATCAAATTATCCTAATTTACCTCGTTAATAGGTTCGTAAAATGTACAACAACCCACCAAACTAGGCAGTAACTGAGCAGTACTGAGGCCGGTCCGCCAATTGGTTATTTTGCAGCTCGATTGTGGTGAAAGTTTGCTCTCATGTGTCCCTCTTCAATTTCAATTTGGACAAAGTTCTCGTTTAATCTTTGGGAATGGCAAGTAGATTTCCTCCTTCATTTGTCCGGAATTGTATTCATCATTTCTTATATATATTTATATATATTCTTATAACTTTTATCTGAAAAAGGTGCATCATCAACTTGAAATAAGAGGTTTAAGAACAGTCGTAAAACTGGTTTGCCGTTACAATTTTAAAGTCTTTAAAATTTCAACTTAATTATAATTGCAGAGTTTGGTCGACTATTATCTTGCTTATTATATCTATGCCATTATGGCTTTTTCTGAGCTACTGCTCAACAACAGAAGTAACATAGTGAGTAAAAATGGCCCAGGCACATAGTTCCAAGGTAGCCTAATCATCGGGTTTTTGGTGTTGAAGCATTGCATGTAATACCAATAACACTTACAGCTTGGAATCTTATAGCATTGCAGCACACTTCCAGAGATTATCATTCTTTTCCTGCCTTGGTAAACCTAGTTATAAACAGCAAACACAAAACTTTGCTTTCCAAGCGGCACTCTACTCGCTGTTTACTTGACATTCAAAATACTTACAAATAAATTAAAACCAAAACTCTCATTCCTTTTCACATACTAAATTGAAGATGTTGAAGATATATCTATTCAAACAAGCATTTTGCATATAATCGTGTTTAGAGCATGTTGATTTTAGTGGTATATTGTTTTCATCATTATTAATAACAACTTAGTAAGGTGACACACATTTCTTGCCTGCTTTTGTGCAGACACCAACATAATTATAAAACATTATGGTTTAACTGTGATCACTGAATAATAGTCTATTGGGCTTTGGTATATGAACTTCAAATATTCTTACTAATTAACAAATGTATGTAAAGAGACAATAGCCTGTTCCCATTTAAGTTCCAGTGCACGGCTTTAAAGGGCTCTTTTGATCAACCCTATCGTTTGACCTCTGATGTTTATTACGTCACCATTAAGAAAAACATCGATATTTTCCAACACATTTACAGAGTTCACTTGATGTTCACCATTGTTATCGACAGTGAAATTTTAACCTGATTGATAAAACAAGGAAAACTTGTAATCGACTCCACTGCAAGCACCAGTGTGCTCTACGTGATTGAAATACCACTGGTCTGAGTCCCTCAAATCAATTAGTCCTTTTTTATGTCACGATTCACAATTGTGTGGAATGTGGGGGAAATCCGTTCTCTCAGTATCTCCAATTACGGCTCTTCAGCTTTTTCCTAACCTCTAAGAACATGCTTATTCACAGAATAATAACTACGTAGGTAAAACGGAAATAAATATATCTAAATCAAACGTGTTAAACATGGATAAATTGGTGAATAGCGAAACATTCCTAGATTGTTCGAACAATCTATAGATTGCGATCACCTCTAGATTGCACGGAACAGCTACACAAATATTTTGTCATAATTCTAAAAACAAACAAAGAAACGCGGTAGATTAGAATGATGTTTTTACTTATTACAATTCTTGTCTACAACAGTGATATTAACAAGTGAAATCGAAGTGACATAAAATATAAATTGATGGAAATGGTCATGAATGTTGTCAAAGGGACATAACTCCATTTCATCTGTGAATCACATGACAGACGTTATCAATTAACTAAATTAGAAAGTTTAATTGTACTAAACATGTTGACTGTTGCCATCTTTGTTCCTCGAAGGATCTACTTGGTTTCAGTGATGATGATAACATGGTGACGTATTAGATTATTTCCTTATGCAAAAATAATGGTATATGCTACCTGTACATAGGAAGAACGCGTTCACTCTTGTAAATATGGCATACACCTTCTAGGCAATGAACACATGAAACATTGATAATGTGAAGTATTACAAGTATCAGTTACGTACAACAATAGAGAAATACATAGATAAATACATTCTATACAGAGATTATGTGTAGGTTGTGTCACAATTCCGCGTCTGACAACGAACCTACGCAAATGTAATGGTTAATTACGAGAACATTATTATATACACACCATTTACATATTCGTTATGAATTATTCGAATTCAAATGAGTGTATGAGTAGTAATTATCCAACACTGCCTGGGCAATATCGCAGTCATAACAGGCGAGAAGTTAACTGTCTGACACGAAGACCGGTAAAGATCAGCAAAATATCATCATGATCATAGGGTTAATACACGCTGATTAAGAAAATGTAAAATGCATTACTTATCACAAAGATTAACTGCTTTAAAGAAATCTAAAATGAGATGTTTACAAAAGTGATTAAAACTTCAATTATGAGTCAAACTCAGTTGTAAAAAGCTAAAATATAAATAAAAACACATGTCAAAGTATTTGAAATAATAAGTTAAAGCAGGGACTCTATATCTCATTAGAGATTCGCTGGTAAAAGATAGCAAAGGTATAACTTAATCTAGACAGGTTACAGTTCATGAAACATACATTATAAACCTGTGTAATCCAGAGTATGTCAACGCCCAGGTATAAAGTAGGATATCTCAACCACAAACATATATTTATGCCAAGAAAGAAAACAAGATTTCACCATAACTTTTCATTTCACGATGGTATCAGAAATATACGCCTACATTCATGTACAAAGAATTATAATATGTTTTCACTTCCCATCAGATGTTTTCATATATACATGTTTATGCATGAATACATTTGTATAGAATGTGTGGAAAGAAGAATAAAATGGGATTTCCAAATTAATACTTTTTCGCAATGTAAACAATGGTATAGATATGTATTAGAGTATGTCAAATGTCAAGCTTATTGTATCAAATGGCAATGTGAAAAATAGAGCCATGGGCTTTGTAGCTCAACAGGATTGTATTGATTTATTATAATGTTACCCGAAAAGAAGATGAAAATAGGTTTTTAAAGTCGTGACCCCTGTGACCCTGTTTGGGGTCAAGGGGTCACCAAATCTACAATTTAGAATCCCCATTGGCCAAGGAGTCTGCACATAAAACTCTCATTAAAAGTTCTCTCGAGTCATTAGTGCTGGAGAAAAAATCGAAAAAGCAAAATTTTTACGAAAGAATGGACGCCGGACGCTATGCCATGCCATAAGCCCATCGGGCCTTTCAGACCTGATGAATTAAAATGCGATTACAGATATTGTGATCCCAAAGATAACAATGGTACATTTAAATGACATGTATTTCTAAGCCAGTAAGAGCCGACTGCTACTGTTAAATTGCCTTCGTTATATATGTTGTGGTATCTCACTTCTAAAACAACATTATCCATACATTATGAAATCACACATCTTAAACATAGTATTGGTAGTATTTGATTATACTTTACTGTACATAGTATTCAAGTTGCAGTTCACGGCATGACAAGCATTCGAAGAAAGCTTATCTCCCTTGAAACATGTCACTGCCTGGTCATGACTAAACAATCGATAACATGATAGGACATGAACAAATAAACTTAAAGGCATAAAACGCCGCAAGACAAATTTAAACATATATTTCATATGTACATAATCATTTCTCAGATAAATGATATCTAACAATTACCTCTAGTAAATGCAAATGCACGATGAAAGGAAATATAAGATCTTCTTCTGTAGTTGTTGTTGTAATCTTCTTAGGTAAGTAGATGCATATTTACTGGAGAAACAGCAACCTGTGAACTCTGGGTATTGACATTGCTTAACTTAGTTGACGTCTTGAACAGTCTACCTCTACATCCATATCAGTTTACAGGTGTTTTGCTAGCATTTTTCTCAACTTCAGTGATTATATTCCGACACTGAAAGTGAAATGTGAAAGAAAAACTAATCAGTACAATATTAATATTTCTTTTGCTGCGAATGAAAATAAATAATGCAATTCTTGTTTAATGGATAAAAGGGAAACCATACACAGTGTAAAAAACGAGTAATGAAAGCCCAAAACAGTGACAATCGAACCCAAAGGCAAACATCAGTAAAGCCTCCTACTCTCAAATCAGACAGAGCAATTAAAACATGATTATCACTCTCCAATTTTATCGAAATATCTTCATTATGTACACATCTGTCATCGAACTATGGCGCAAAAAAATGTAATATAAAGCTAATCAGACTATAGATTAATAGCATAATACATTAATGCTAATAATTTAAATTTTCACAAAAATAGTCCACGTCGACTAGTCGGTACATAAGATTTAAGCGTTGAAGACTAACTCTACACCTTATATTAATTACTACGTATATTTCTCAATGATGACTAAATAAAATATATCAATCTTCTAAGGCCTTTAGTTCATACACAATTAAGTCAATGAGGGTCCATCGACGTTTGTGTGATACCAGTTATGTAATCATTTTGTTTGATTAGTTCGTTATTTTATCCTGCATTGTCGTAAGGTTGGGTACGAATGGATACTAGATAAACACTACTTAATATATTAACACCAACCTTCTTTCAGATATTTGGAGACATCAGCAAACTATCTTATCTGGGACTGCGGACACAGTTCATACTTTCAACTCCTACCACATTCAAGCATCCTTGGTTAACCGGGATGGATATATGCTCCGTTACTCTCCACTATATCACTCTTGTGACACTCTAACAGAGAAATTTGTACTCAAATTGTCCACCCTTGGCCGGCGTGACGAAATCAGTAATCAATGAAAATGCTCGATAGGATAAGAAGGAAATGGCCAACCGGTGACAAACAAAATGACCGCGCCCAGGAGGTAAAATGAATTTTCAGTGGCTCGCATGTCCAAGCTGCGAAGCAGATTGATTGGCTCAAGCAGGCAAAGGGTGGGTAATTTGAGTACAAATTTCTCTGATGGAGTGTCCCAGGGGTGATATAGCGGAGAGTAATCTAGCATACATGCATCTTAAACCCTGGGTAACCGAGGATGCATCCCAGCGGCACATTTTCTACCCATTGCTATCTCTACACTAAAGTACTCCGGAGGCTACTCACCCAGTTGTAGAATGCACCAGCACCTGAGCTGGTGAGCCGGACCTCATCTGCATCATAGTTGTCCAGGATAGCCATGACATAGTGGGCCAGCTCCAGACTGATGCTGTTCACGTCGAACTCCTCGATCCTCATCACAAGCCCTTCCTTGCTGGAGCGTCGCATAAGCTGCTGGATGTAGTGCCATTTCTGGGACAGGGTCGACGGTAAATGGTAAGGACAAATGATCAATACTAAATGTGTACTGTGTGGGCGCCTTACTGATGTACATTCATTTGCAAACTGTTATCATACATGTAGCGAAGAAAAGTCGACTGGTTACCATGCATGGCAGTAGCTATGCGACTGAGGCTACTGTGGATCATATAACGAGAAAACACATACATAGCACTAAGAAACATGTATTACATTACAACACACAATGACATAACATACCCTGAGCCTTGACCCTCTCTCGCCCAGGAGAAGAAAGGTGGCCCTCATGACATCCCGAACAACTGGCTTGGGGCGACTGTAGCTGTGTATCTCTGCAATGGTAGCCTGGTTGACAGCCATGATCTCGTGCATGTACTTATTGAGTCGCTTGATGACAGAGCGTACCGTCTCAGCCTTGGCCTTCAGTTGAACAAGTTTTGGATTGGGGGAGACAACTCCTGCCTCACCCAGCACTTTATCTATTTCTGTGATTTGACGACTTTCTATCGCCTTTTCCAAATCTGGAAATTAATGATACATGTATATGTGTAATGTTCTTTCAGGCGTCAAGAAGGTAGCACAAATAGGACCAGGCTCACAAAGAAGCCAAGTAGTAATTGAAAGTCAACACTTTGATAACATGTCGCAATTGTTCATACCACAAGTTATCAATAAATTAGGTTACATGTGTGTTGCAGATGTTACAAACAGAAATGTTCATGATACAAGTGAATATTAAATCAATTTCCGTTTTTAATAGATTGGGTACGTAAAATGTGTGTGTGCAGTGATAAACGCTCGTTTCCTTTACCTAGGTCTTTATACCAATTGTTGACACGTGAAAAAATGATTATAGATAGTTTTACCTTGATACAGAACATCTGCTTGCTTTCCCCTGTCCGGTGACTTCCGGTATGATAATGGTGACCTTGATTTACCCCTCTCTAGTTTTGAGTCATGTACCTATGATCACAACGGTATAATGATGGATATCTTTTATATGTCTTTAATACTATAGTTACGTGTTGTTTATTAGTCATTTCATAGAGAAAATAAATAAACCAGCTGACCTGTCCACGGTAAAAGTAATTAGTAGTGATTAATTTATACGTTTCATAGTGGTTTGTAATACCGATCACTGTATAATTCGGATACTTGTAACTTCGGATACATACCTTTTCATGAGGCACAGCCAATTTCCCTTTCTCTCTATGAGTTTTAGGAGTTTGTGTTTTGGGTTGGCAGAGCAATGAACCTGCCGTCTTGTTTCGCGACACACCGTTGACATTTAATGTTGTATCAGACACCAAGTGATTCCCTGTATTGGTTTGGACTTTTGGTTTATCATTATGGTCCTTGACCTTGTCAGTATTTGATACACTTTTACGGATCTGCTCATCACAACTAGACACATCTTTCTTAGTTTCTGAAATAGAGTCACTGCTTTTGCCATTCGAGTTTTTAGGCAAAATATTTTCTTTCCCAGCCTCTTTTACAGACAACGAAGACGTTTCATCAATTTTAACCTTCTGTTGGATAACGGGAGAGTTTGCATTGGGTCTCAAACTGTTTGCAGGTGGCTTAACCGTTTCTTTACTAGAAAGATGTGTTGATCCGGACGAGGATAGGCCTTGTATTGTTTCTGATGACATCGTATATACTTGAGACGATTCTGTTTCAGGCCTTGGTGAACAAGATTTCTGTCTATTTGAGCTTTTAGATGGGGATGATTCTTTCATTGAATTTCCTCCCAAATATGCATCCTTCATTTGTTGAAGTCGAGAGTGTCGACTATTTTCAATGTCAGTTTGTTCAACGGCTGATAGTTTCCATGACGATCGCCGTGAATTATTTGGAGTGGAGTAGGGTGATGAGGAACGTGATCTCCTAGGAGCAGCAGACACTTGCAGAGCAGGTGAAGCACCACGAGGTGACTTGAGAGGACGAGTACAGTATTGGTTGGACTCTTCCACATCTCCGGGTGATTCACCAATATCTCCGGTTTCCTCTTCAGCTTTTAACTTGAAGGAATACGTTTTGTTTTTGGATAGAGTGGATCTAGGCGCACCTTCAGTTTTCAAGTTCCCATTTGCCACGACCTCTTCTTTCATGGCAGCGTCTCTATGTGATTGGTCACCATGGCAACTATCAGACTTGAGAGTCTTAGGTAGAAAGGAGAGTTGTTCAAAGAAACCTTTCTTCTTTACTAATGTATCGCAAGAGGTTGTTGATGTTGATACGTCATTGGTGCGAGAAGTGGCAATTTTAGAGACTTCATGTTGTTTTCCTTGAGTCCGTTTCATCAATCCCTGTCTCAAAGATCCAGAGTTTTTTTGCGGAGAAGTATCTTTTTGTAACATTCCGTTCGCAGTATGTTTGCTGTTTCCTACCGGAGCAACATTCTTTCCTTTCGGTCGTCTGTTTTCAGTGGTTATCAAATAATTCGCAACATTCTTTAATGGCTCATCTTTTTTGCTTTTTGCGTTGATTTCCAGTGCAAATTCGTTTGGCTTTGGTGTTGAAGGCAGGTTAACGGTCACTGTAAGCTTGCCTGCTTCATCCCTTCCTTGTTGAACATAACCCTCTAACCTCTTGCTTGAAACTTCATTATGAAGTAAATTTGCTTGTACTGTGACATCCTTTTTGGTGGTGAACTTGAAATCGATTGACTTTTTAGAATCAACGGTTACCACGCCACTCTCATGAGACGGGCTAAGCAGGCCAGCTCTCCTGGCAGTCTCTCCGAACCCCCATCCGATATCGGGAGTCTTCGGGAAAGGCTCACAAGACGAGCTCACACTTGTACAATCTATTCGAAAATTACACAAAGGCATATCATTGTCAGAGAGAATAACCAAACGATATTTTCCTACATTGGGAAAACGAACAAAGACAATCCTTGCACTTCGTTCGTTTGTCAGGAACACATATCGGAATAGCTGTTTCCTAAAACTTAACGTTTTCTTCTTTTTCTGCTCGAAGTACAGTTCATACCTGATGTTTGCATCTTCTTTTGATACCCGGAGATTCAATTCTGCTTGACCGTCGGCTGCCGTTATCACACCTTTCAGATCATCAGGCAGTTTCAGACTTGATGCAAAAAAATCGTTTTCAACCAGAGGAACACTTAGAAACTTCTCCATAGTCCACGCCTCTCCCAACAGTTGGTACTTCTTGTCACACGGAAGACATCTGTAAATGTGTTGGTCAGGATCAGTCAGGAAGTAGAAGTCATCCAGAGAATATACATACTCAAGAGATCCTTGCCCACATTCGTGTTTGCTTGACTTCCCATCCTTCTCAATCATATGCCATCGTCCATTGTCATAATTTCCAATAGAAACTATGGCCCATTTTGGATTGACAATCCTCCAGGAACCGTCTAGATACACAATGTTCCAATATCCGTAAACGCATTCAATATCCATGTCTCCGACCTCATACGTAGCGCTCTTCACATTTCCTTGAACCACAACACAGGGAAGCTTCGCAGCCCTGCAAATAAACATGTCAGTATCAGATATATGCTAATTCAATCAATACATCAATATTCAGATAGTAATGCAAAGTCGACATTGTTCAACATTACACTCCGGTAGCTTTGGAATTACATAATAGTAGTAGCAGCATCAGCAGCAACAGTAGTATCAGTAGTAGGAGTGGTAGTAGTAGTAGAAGTAGTAGTAGGAGGAGTTGTAGTAGTAGAAGCAACAGCAGCAGCAGCAGCAATAGTAGTAGTAGTTGTAGTAGTAGTAGTAGTAGTAGTAGTAGTATAGTAGTAGTAGGCGTTTGTATTACTAGTTACACAACCCAGGGATTTGCTATAAAGACTATTTTGAAAAATCAATCTCAATATTGTTGAAATCCTCATCCATTGAATGAGCAGATGTAGATGCCACACATGGTAACAAAACATACATGTACTACTGCATACTAAAGGATATACACTAAGTAAAAACATTTTTTTTTACAAACCGTACCTACAAAGCAAGGCAAGGAATTTTTCGTAAGTTCCTCTCTCCTCCTGTATTAATCTCATATATCCAAGGGGAGAGTTGGCATCCATTACGTCATTATAGTTGTCGTCCATAATGCGTTGGGACGCCAACCAAACGAAAATGGATCTAACTTTCTGAACGTCATTCTGAAGACCACCAGTCAGATGCTTGATCAGGCCCTGGTAGGAAGTTGCCAGTTTCCGTGGTGTCTAGCAGATTAACATAGAGAAATATATACTGGACAAAAATAGTTAGGATACATGTATTTTGAAAGTTTAACATCATGACTAATGATTATTATACTATTTATTTGTTGACATACTAATGACATATTAATCTTAAAATATCGAATATCCCTTATTTTTTCCAGTATACTTATCATGCATGCATGTGGATATATAGATGAATACATTTTAGTTCCATAACTTGACGTAAATAAAGTTATTGTTGTTGCATATTCAACGTAGAACAGTGTTTCCATTGTTCGTATTTTAGACACATCACAAAGATAATGCCTGATTTATTAATTGTTGATTGTCCTGAACAAATTACAACATATTTAAACGATCTCAAAAGGCATTGTTAAATCGATAAATTGTGCTGAAATATTATTATAAAAAAAGAATGTATTTTTCAAAATATAAATGTACTGAGTTAACATTACCATCATCGGCACAAACTATTGTAATTGCTATTTGAGAAAAATACAGAATTGTTATTAAATTCTTGTGTTAGGAAATTATTTACTTCATCTTCAAAGTACTTGCATGCCATTATTTGAAATAGCATGATGCTATCGCCTACAAACTTTCGACCGAAATACGTCTGTGCGTAGTTTATCGTTTAATCAGGTTTCCTACCGAACGCGCCTTTTCATCGACATCTGTAAACAAAGACGGGTTGAACACAATGGTCTTCTTTGTCTTGGCTGGTTTCAAAGGCGGGTAGTTAAGTTCGGAGTATGGTACATCAACCTTAAGGGGAAAATAAATAATGCTATGGCGGTTAAATATATGTTTTCTTCAGAGACATAGCGCAAGGTAAAAGTCATTTATATATATTGCAGAATATATCATATTTGCTTAAGATAACATTTACAATAATACATCATCGATATATTACTTTTATTTATATTATATATGGTGGTGTAACTGCTAACTGTAGATGCTACTTACTTCTGGAAGTTGAATTATTTTCATTGATACACTTGGCATTCCACCCATCATTGTAGAAAATCTGATAAAAGATATGGATATAACAATTACATCTCTTAAGGTATTAAACATATCTGAAACATACCAATACTCACAAAATTATATTTCAATACATTTTCAATTTGTTTCAATAAATAAACATAATATAAATGCAATAATTAATGTTGATATATCTGAAGAGTTTTCAATTGTTGGAAAACAAACATTATACGCATTTCCTTTAAATACAGACATTGAAAAAATAACAAATCATAAGTTACCTTGGTTTACTGTGCTAAAACAAGAATATCAAGGATACCAATGGTTATATTTACTGTACGTTTAAATACTTATGGGTCAATACAAATATTTGAAATGGTTACCTGAAAAAGTCTCAAGCCATGTCTAAATTGTGGGTAAATACTTCAACATCCTGTGTACCCAAAGTACAACGTTTTGCAAACAGGTCAATTAATTCACTGAAGGTTGCTGAACAGAAAAATACACCTCACACGCAAAGGCACGCAATTAAAGGGGCCAGTCCTGTCCTCTTACGATAACACTTAAGTTCATGTGAAGTGTTTTTAAACATGTTGTTATTTTTCTACTTACTATGAACATATTAGTGTTTATAAATTCCTTTTAAATGTGATTATTATTTTTTTCCCATATTGTGAGATCATTCTGCAATTTTCTTTTGAACTAAAATTTAACAAAACGAGAATGCTGAATACTCAATTTAAGGTAATTACAAGTTGTCCAAGGTAATTTTTTAAGTCTATTTTGTATTTTGTAGCTAATGAAAAAAAATATTATCGCTTTAACGCCTTTTGTACTTAATTCGTTTAACCTCTTTAAACTAACCATGCTTACAAACTCAGTATGAATAGCCATCAATCATTGATGTTATCTGTCCGTTTTGAAATCAGATAAGTGTGAAAGGAAAATGTTTGGTTCTTGTTCACCTTAAAAGGCATATTTATGAGGATTAAAAGGACATAAACTATAGAAACAACAATGGGACTATTGTATCGGAACAACGAGACAATGGGACTATTGTATCGGAACAACGGGACCATGTCCCTATGATTGGGATTTTGATAGAAGTAGAAAAGCGGAGTAGTAGAAAAGCGTATCCTGCAATTCATAATGACGTATGACGTCATGATATCCATTGTAAAATTCATGTATGTTTTGATATATATTTGTCGAAAGGATATTCACAACGTAGGTTTTATTGACAATGTCAATTAAACATTTCCGTACATGTTTTTGTCTTTAAAGACTCATCTATGACTTTATTTAAGACTAATATATTGTCTGTGACTATAATATATCACTGCATGCATTAAGGCTTCTATCAATGAGTTTCTGAAGAGAAATACTGAATATAATCAAAACAAAATTCCTCACACACTGAGATACTAAAATACAACATTCCTCAATAATTGTCAATGCTACCAATTGCATGAATAATAAGGTAATTACTCGATTATCTACATGCCATTCGGAATAATTGCCCTACACGATATTGATGTTACTCACGGCAGAGTAAATTTATAATCACAACACTGACAAAGAATGATAACCTTGCAATATGTATATACCAGACAACATCAACATGGACACCGTCAAGTCTAACAGAGATAACATCATCGCAGACACTGTTATATTATACCTGGGAATATTTACTAACCTGGGAGTTATTGTCCATCTTCATAAGACGTGGATCTCAAGGAACCGTGTCCAGTTCTATGTACTGTCTCTCTGTCTCGCAGACTGTCTTGGACTTATATTACGTCAATGTACTGAGATAGGGCTGCATACAACATACACATGGAATACCGGAAACATTGGATGCAAAATCATCATGTCAATGGCATTGGCAGGAACTTGTTTTCAACATTTCCTTTTGGTGTCATTTAACTTTGACAATCTAGTTACATTAGTAACAAGAAGATCACCATGGTTACTGAGAATTAGTTTAGTAATTCTTGCTCTTCTTCCAACAGGTGGTGGCATTGGCGCACAGGTAATTGGTATTTGGATAACTCTACCTCTAACTTCTACCATAACTTTGCGAAATAGTCGTTATCTGATTGGCTACTGTGAAAAATCAGAGACGGTATAATTTGGTAATACAGTGCTCTGTTTACTTTGCGCAAGAATACGCTTGTTGCCAGGCAACAATAGCGAATGCATTAATTCTCCGAATACTTGCAAGCTCGAATATTTTTTATTTGACTTGCTGTGAACAAAATGACATAAATAAATAATTTTAATTATCAATCTGAAACCGATCAAAATGAGACCCGAAACGGAGAAAGTTCGAAAATCTGTCATTATATAGCTCTGTATTATAGCTCTAAATTACCCATTTAAAGCCTCACGCTACGCGTTCGACTTTAAAATAAATTTAGAGCTATACTAATTCCGTTATATGCCGCTGATTTCCAAACACAGTATGTTTATCTCCTAAGTATCATCATACTACAGTCTGATTAAAATCGATCTTGTTCCGAGGAATACAATCTGAACTTGATGAGTTCATATCACAGTAGATGCACTATTTTGCAACTTGTATTCCTCGGAAAACGGTCGTTTTTAATCAGACTGCATCATACGTTTTATATTTATAATTTACTTTGATTTACACAGTGATATAGTGTCCAGTAGGAAGGCATGTTCTTTCAATATTATAATATATTATTTACAAGTTCAAGAACAACACCGTTATTAGTACTCCTTACTGTTAGAAAAGCAGACAACAATTAACCACTAAATCCTTTAGCTACCTTATGTGGTATTATCCTACATGAATGGCAGAAAACATACTTTGACATCAAGCTTCAAGCCAGAAGTGAAAGTAAATAATAGCAAGGATATTATGCTACAACGAAGGCCATGACATGTATCCGATGAACACTGTATTTTAATTTAAAGTTAGAGAGGTAGATTTTACGAGTGGTACAACATACGATATAATCACAACATATTTTATTTTACAGGCATATATCTACCATATAGAAGTTCACCCAATCTACACAGAGCTCCGCAAATGTACGCCCTTTGGTCCATTAACAGAGCAATGGGAGATGATTTACAACACCGTTGAAGTGGTTGTTCTCTTCTGGTGCCCGGCAATACTCATAATCATCTTCGCTGTGACTGTTGCTTTTCTTGTGCATAAAGGTTAGAAAGACGTGGTATGGTTTCATCATAACATCAATGACGTTCATTTCCCTTGTATCCAGTATGAATAAACATGTTTTATGACCCCAATATCGCGTTGAGAGCGGCCACTAAAGTAATTACCCTGTCTTAGAAGGCGTAATACTGTCCTTTTGGTAATGAGTTAAAATGCATGCACGTTCAGTTCTCCAAACTATTACGTCCACAATTACGCTCTACGTATGAGTAATTTATTTTTACTTTCTTATCCCCCCGTTTTAATTCGTATTCTGTTATAAAGGTGATACTGTATTGGATATAATTGACTTAAACCCTTATCATATGTATGTTTGATTACTTGTATTTGTTAATCAGGGTACGGTACATCTCAAGATGAGGAGGAGGACATGTCAGAAAGAGATATGTTTACTTTGAGGTCCGATATTATCTATACTTCAGCTCTAGGTATGTAACGTTTATTACTCTATGTAAATAACTCGCGACCCTCAAAATGACCTACTTGTTTGATCACATATCTTCCCACATAGGTTACTCTATTCAGTTCTTCCATTCTAACCTCTGTTGATATGGAGCATATTTCACGATTCTCACAAAGTACCCTTGCTTTGAGGGTAATGCTGGCAACGTCCCTGGATTTATTTTATCAAATATCGCAATACATCTGCCACTGTAAAAGATATGTTGACATCGCGCAGATATAGCAACTTTGATCATTTCGAATTAACGGGAACATACTGTTTGAAATAACGTCGCTGATGGCCAAAAAGTGATTGAGGTTACGATGAGAGTAACCTCTGTTGGATGAGGATGGTTTCATTCATGTTTCTTAATAGAAGAACAGCCATTCCCAAAATGTCACGTCCGACCAAATTTTCATGTGACTTTTTGTGTTCTTAATTTATTGAGTTCACCAGAAACTATCCTAAAGTGGAGATTTCATTAGATGATGATGTTGATGCTGATTAAAAATATTAATATATTATATTAATATTCTAGAAGACCACTTACCTTATAACTGTGAAATACTAAACCGATAAAATGACATACATTGTGTGACACTGTCTCCCCACAGATTGCTGTTTCTTAGTGTCCTGGTTGCCGTACAGTACTATGCAGCTTTTCGTCGCCAAAAATACGTAGGCATTCTTCATGAAACTTCACAACATTCAGTACTTTTAAAGTTGTTTTAGTAGTTCATCTATCATGTATATATGTTTCGTATTCAGTTGTATTAAGTATTAATCCTTCCTAAGGTTTACATTTTCAAACTAGACTAGGTCTTTGAAGGACATTTAAAAGTGGCACACATAAAAACATATTTTTTGGATAACTACTTCTTTAGTGTGAAATATACTACGTTTCGGAGTATGTAATTGATTACTCCTTCGCCAGGAGGAATGACAGTACATGTATTGTGTATTTTCACATTAAAGAAGTGTTATCCAGAAAATCTTCATGTGGTTATGTACGCCAATATGGTATATTCCTATCAAACTGGATTAGGTTACACATTTTAACAAACACGTATATTTATTGTTTAAAGATGGCTGACACACAAAGGAATCTGGGCCCCCCTGTGGGATGGTTTCACTTACCTGTCAATGATACACCCTTGTGTAAATCCACTGATATACGGTAAGTAGAAAAACTCTATTACATCAAAGTAAATGGAGAAATGAACATCAAAAAGCCTATTTAGCTTATCTAGTCAAAGAAAAAAATCACCTATATCAAGGCGAACAGTATGATCATACCATATCGGCGTTGGATGTTGGAATGATACAAATGATAATCTTTCTTTAATGTTGTTTTACAGGTACATACTACTTGATGAGGAGGAAATGTACACATGCTAAGTTGTGACTCTCGAGCTCCCTGATTGGACAAAAATACAAGTATACCTATTCCGGGACAAAATAAATCTGTAATGAGTCCATTGAATAAACCATTACCGTAATTAAACCATAGTATTGTGTCGATATTTGCCACAATGTAGTTTTAGTAATACGGATTTAGAGATACTGTATCATACACATTTGGTGTATAGATGTCAAGTTCGTAATGGCTTAATCTTAGATTTAATGGCGCAGCAAAGCTGTCATAAGTATACGCTCTATCAAAGACATAATTCAACTATACTGCTTAAATGTACTGGCATTACTGTATGCCAATTTCTGATTCATTTACTATAACGCACATTAACGCACAAATTATGCATTAGCATTCCAGAGTTAGAAATTGGAGCCTAGGTTTGACATTAACAACTTGTTAATATGAATGATCAGAACTGAACCCTGGAAGTATTAGAACAAAACGAACTATTGTACTTCAGTCGACAGTATATTTTATCTACATCCCGTTATTCGACTTAACAACCATGGATATGGATGAGCTTTCTGCAGATGAAACCATGTATGAAGATAGCATTCTCAGTGATCCAACAGTTGCGATTTCAATATATGCTGTTGTTCTTTATGTAGGGGTGTGTACCAATATTTGGTTGTTGTGGTCCCTGTACAAATCCTGGAAGGCGGGCAGCAGGGTTCACTTTCACCTCCTTGCTCTTTGTATTTCTGACCTCCTAGTTCTCGCTACCCATTGGCCCATCGTAGGCAACTGGGAAGGAGGAAATGTTGGCTGCAAGATGTTGGCATCCCTGAAGACATCTACTGCGATACTGGCACATCTCATCCTGGCTGGATTTAATATCGATAACGCCATTACACTTTTGTGTCAGCGATCTTACAAGGCGGTCCGTATCCTATATCTCATAGTTGCTGTATTTCTGTCAACCTGCATTTGTGTCTTAGCGGTACGTAAACTATTGTATCTATTACACTTCGTGCATTTATAATGATAGTGTATGTCATTTAAGTTTACTTAAGAGGGTAAACATCTTATTACACAAACCAATTATCCGTAGTGGTAATAACGATGTTGCGTATAAAGCATAAATTGCATGGTGGCCATTTTATTGTGAACACATTTTATCATTTCGAATTACTAAAATGATTCCCATGGTTTTACCGAACCATGTACACACATTTTTAAACTTAATTTTCAGAAGAGAGAAGGGAGTTTAACTATTTGTGACAATATTTTTTAAATACATGTCATCGACTTATTTGAGCGAAAAAACGTGCCCCTTTAGTTAATGCTTATTCCTACGTTTCAACTGACGGTAATTTGGAAAACGTTAAAGCGTAGATCAGGCATAAATAATAATACAAATGAATATACAACATAACGTTATACTTCTTAACAAATGAAGTATGAGGTATTTCTATATTTACGACATTTGATGATATATAATTGTATGTACTATATATGGATATTTATTATATTTCAGATGATAATCTTTAAACAAGAATTTGCTGCCTGTGCGATACACACTACCCCTGCATTAGCTAGACTGTTTGAAGTCGGGGGTCTGGTTGGAATCTATTTTTTGCCAATTTTCGTTATATTTGTCTTTGGGGGTTTGGCTCTTGGCATATCCGTCAGTCGTAGAGGAACATGTATGTATATTCATTACACCTCCTTATATTTAATGATAGTTCAAAGACAAAACTTGATGTTGTTCATTTAATGCACAAACATTTAAATGCACGGTTATTAAACACTTCATGTTATGAAGCAGATGTAATGTAAAATTCGTATTTTGGCAACTTTGATATATCCCCAGTAACCGTGGTAGTTTTAATAAGTTATTAGTAATAAATCATATCTGTTTCCGTAATATGTATTGATCATTTGAAAAGTTACAAATAACCATTTATCTATTTCACTTTTAAACACTTTTACAGCGAACGCAGGTACCGGGAAATCAGATGGAAATGATACAGACATGGATAATATTGGAGAGTGTATCGTCAAAGGCACTGCAATAAGTACGTACTGTATTGTATCTCGATCAATTGTAAACCAATGGTACTGTTCCATATTATCAATTTCGCGGACTTTTATTTATACTAATGGCATGACATGTCACTTATACATTACATGTTATATTTTCATTAATATAGGGTATTCAAAAGTTACCAAATATGCTTAATAATGACGAAATGGGAAGTTGCTTTCATAAAATATTATCAACAAACCAAAACATTTCAGACGGGCTCTTCATTTTGTGTTTGACGCCATTCGCCGTGCTTCATCTTCTATTCTTGGTGTCCACTTCTATTTTCGAGTAAGTAGATATTTCATTTATTTTTAATTATTTATAAGAACAATCACATTCATGATATATAATCATTACTTATGGGTAAGAATAATGTTTTTACTATACTTCTGTGTTTCAGTGAGCCTAATCTACAATTGATATACCTGGTGGTTGATTTTCTAGCCACATCATACAGCTGCCTCCTTCCTCTCGTTAACGGTTTGTCAATATCTACCACACATTTTTTATCAGACCCCGTTTAGGAATTATATATCACTAACAGCGGTGTAAATGGCGTTCATTCTGTCGGTCCATACATCTCCAGAGTTTGTCCTGAGCATATATACCAAATTATACATGGTCAATTTATGATGATTGTTATTATGTGGTATTTTCCTGGACATGCAACTGAAACCGAGACTGTGAACGGTCACTTTACCGCAGCACAATGTTCAAACTATACATGTTTGCATTGTCAAACACCACACACAATCCATCATGATCACAAGATCACCCCCATTCTAGTGGACATTTTTTATATTCAAAGGCAAACAACACTGCATTCGGTCCCGTGACCTCGAACTAGCTCAAGTTGACCAAGCGTTACTAATGACACTTTCGCGTTATTTTAACAGAATATGTATGTAAACATATCAGTTTCCAAGTTTAAATATCGATGTTTTATGTGCAAATGATAAATTAAGACGTTTGAAGAATCATGTTTCACGCAGCCGTTATATTCGCGCAATGATTTTGCTTGTTTACTTCCGTCTCATAGTTCATAGTTCAGGATCATTTTGGCTATGTTTATGAATGTTAGCTAGTTTTTCTATAAACGTAATATCGGAATCCTTTACATTAAATGACAATAGGATTTTCAATACATTAATTACATGTTATAACTTCTGGAAGGTGGTAGATTTTGATGGTCAGGAATCCTGACCAAGAGAGGTCCGTGAACACAGGGATGATAGTTGAGCAGCCCTGGGGACGAGGTTGATACAAAGGAGGAATGCTTGGTAGTTATATAATTTGACGAATATTGGATGATATCAATTTTGAGATATGTTCAACAGAACAGATACATGCTCCGAGTTTACATGCTTCATGCTACTACAATTGTACGTGTAAATTTATTATATTTCAGGATTATGCAACTACCTCTTGGAAAAGCGCCAGGTGGTTGCAGAAATAATGGAGGAAGAATGAAGCTACATGTAAATGGGGAAACAAGGACATACACGCATAATGATCTGTTTTGTTTCTGAAATAAAATATTCAATTTGTCAACAAAGCTCGAGTTTTACATTTCACAGCGAGGTACTCTCCTACATTGTCGTTTACAACGACGGTTTTTGCAAAAGAAATGCAAGAGCGTTTTTACAAAGCATAGTTACGATTCTCATTGCGATACATAAACCTCGTGATCATATCGACACTACATATCAGCGATTAGTTCCCCCTTTTTTAGCCAATATTACGAACCATTTTCAATTAACTCATCAATTAGGTATTTCTCAACGTAAACATCGACATTTAATATAACTTCATATCCTGAAAATAAAATCGTATTGATCATCACATATACCTAACCTATATATACATGTATATGTATATTCATTACAACGGCAAACAACTTCCCCGCAATTCATAACTCTCGTCAGTCCCCATCAATGACTAATCTATATATAACCCTTGCTGCATAATGTTAATTCAGCACAACGCTGTTAACGCAGCTATATGTATGTGATGGGACAAAGTTCCTGTCAACTGTCCTGTTAGACTGTCAACTGTTAACGTAGATACTTGATCACCGCTCGACATTCATTTCTGTCCGTTTTGGTAGACACTGATGTCGCAATGACGTCGCTCTCTTTTGCATAATCACACGGTATCCGAGTGAACAGTTCAATCTATCATGTTTCTAAAAGGGTCGAAAATACATGTTATCATTAAGTGATATCGGCCCCGTTATACCCCTACTACTTGCAGTGACCAGTCCGTGTACATGCACTAGGGTTGCTTGAGTATGGAGACAAATTCATAAAGGTTTTGATTTTGATTTTCACAAGGATACCTATTAGCCAAGGAATCTGTTCATAAGATTACATATTTGAAGGTTTTTAGAGAGAAGTTTAGTATGTAATGTAATATATAGTTTACTATAAACACGTATACAAAGGGTTCTAGAGGGTGTGTTTATCACACACACAATAGAACAGCAATAATCCACATTAGTGAATGGGTTTCTATGGCCATACTTAGGCGTCAAGCAGTCAATTTATGTATACTCTTCAAAGAAAGAAAAGCATGAGGGTTTGATGTTTGTAGGTGATTGTCATTATTCGAAATCCACTTAAAGTTGAAGTGTTTAAGGTTAAAATTACATAGAAAGGTAAGTTTAGATTAAACTTCACACCAGATGCAAAAGTTAACAAAATCACGTACAATACATTGTACGTGCATAAAAAGTGACTGCTGCATGTGGAATCCATGATTACACCCAGGAGTGGCATGACTATACAGTGCCGGACAAAAGTCATGGGAGTAAAATTGCAGTATTCCCGCAATCGTGTCGGAGCACAGTTGGGTCATGACTGCGTTATTCCTGCGACAGGAACGCGACAGTCTCCCGCCAAATTAGCGTCTCTGTCGCTCGATAATTGCGAGATGACTGCGTGAATGTAGGCGGGGCTATTCCGATGCGTCCAGGTCCCAAATTAAGCTGCCGAGAGCTGATTGGTCTAGTACTGTAGTGGGCGGGCGTAAAGATGAAATGTGCATTTACTGTCAAATGATTGCTGAAGTTGTCGTTGCTTCACGTCGAATAAATACCATAGTGTTATGTTGTGGAATTTACCGGCGGAAACATTTCTTACTTGTACACATGTTGTATGAGATAATGTTATGTAATAGTGACAAAATGACACACATTCAACATCCGTGTATACTTCATTTTAAATACGACATGAAATAACTAAAATGTGTTTAAAAAAACAGCCATTATTTGGCTCATGAGACAATGTTAAAAAGTTATCATATATATATATATATATATATATATATATATATATATAAATATGAAAAAAAAGGAAAACGGTAAGAAGCAGAATGTCTAAGCGAAATATATTTAAACTGTATAATGGTAGCATTATAAGATATGTTCGTGAAAGTGTACATTTGGGGATCTAAATAATAATAATAAAACGAAGATCTGAATAAAACTCTATTCTAACAGGTACTAAAGGTTTATCAGTTTAATAATATTACTCACATTACAACAACCACTATCGACTTTAATTTTTCTCCTTTTTTTTGGACAAAATTTATTTGTTACACTGGTCGATGACGCTTCTGTCATATCACACAGTTTCTTTTTCTGATACATTGTCTATTTTCTTATCAGACATTTATGGGTACAATCCTTTTTCCCTGTATATATTTCCCAACGGTAAAACAATAGTGTTGCATGTAGATGGATTAATGTTAGTATGGTGTTTCTCCAAGTACATACATGTGTATAGGGTGTGTATGTTTGTATATTATACATTTCCTTAAAGAAGATATCTTACAAAATATGATATATAAGTCTGTGATTATTTACTTGTAATAATTATCACGTTTCATAGTTCGGCAAAACCGATTGATATTTGAAAAAGAAATAAAATTATATAAAAAAAAAACCGATTGATAATGCTGTTAGTTACACGGTGTTTTGACAGGTTGCACGGAACTGTAAGACACTTGTATCTTCCGTACTGTCCAAAGGCACCGGTACCCCTATGCCCATTGCATCACCGAGTGTACCAACTCCCATTCAAATGGCAATTTAATCACATCAATGGATACCGCCGTGTCAGGCACCGGCACACTTGTTGATCTCGTGATCTACTTCGAATAGCACGTCTCTCATAAGTGTGGGTAGCTCGATGTTCTGCCTGTTTCTTTTTATCAATAAATCAACATATTTATAAAAGTGCAATCGAGGTGAGATTTGAATAAAATATCTGTCTGTAAACGTTCGTGACCATAATGATTTTTTACATTTTTTAATGCTTGTTGACTAGTTTATTTTGTTTCTGTGGTGTATGTAACATTTTCTGTTCTATAATCGTCACTCATTTGTTTAAGTATATGTTTGTATGGAGATTTCTTCCTTGTTTAACGATCCCGTCATAATAAATACCTTGAAACCAACAGTTATATCAATTACATGAGATAAATCCTTTGAAGTTTGTGAGAAGGGTACGATTTGTCTTATCACGCATTACGTAGTGCAATATATACACATATAATGAAATATACACATGATTTTAACTGTAGAAAGCAACTTTTAAAAACGTTAGTTTGTTAATATTTCATTTGTACAAACATGTAGTCCTTCATATCCTGTAGATGAGCCCTGAGGGGTAGTTATATACCGGACAGACAGACAGACAGACAGATATTTTTTACAAAATCTCACCTCATACAAATGTTTATATACAAGTCGATAAAATATAAAGTGATGAGCCATCCCACATGGGATTATGAGAGACTACATATATACATATTAAAGGACCTTAATAAAAATGAAATGTACATATTATATAGTATACTATATTATTAAAACCCAAGGTAAATTGTTAAGGTAAAAAGAATTGCTAGATATATAAAAGGGATTTTCTAAAATCTAAGACTTCCATGCAGGTTTTGGCAGTAACTCTAAAAATATATGGGCATGACATAATAAATGCAAGCTGTTCCAATTCCGATATATTATTAAAACTAACATTCAAAGTAGAAGATAAAGATAACATATTTTTGGTAACATTTTTGTATAAGGGGCAGTGTAAAAGTACATGAGCTTCATTTTCAATAAAATCATTGCAGTTAAAACATACTCTATCTTCCAGTGGTGTGTTATTGTATACCGCTAAAACTGATTTAACCGGGGAGATATACCACCTCTCATGATGGCTCTTTTGTTTTCAACTTGTGACACAAACTTGTCTGTCTGCATGCCTGACTATGGCGAATTAAGCATGTTATCTTTCTCTCTGTGTGTATTACGAGGGAGACACCGTTCACTCAAAATCGTTATGTAATATAAATACACCCGGTGGTAAATTCACTCAGGCGTTACGCCCGCGCCCCCCTTGTCGCAAACCGTCGCATTTGATGTCGGCCATAACCTCGCATTATCATAATTAAACCAGAGACGTATATCCATCTAATTCCTTGTCTAATTCATTGATTAAACAATTGATATCGGCTCTTAAAGGAACATCCATCTGTCTGTCTGTATGTCTGTCTATGCAAAACGTTGTGTTCTAGATTATGTTATGTTATCGGGAAGTACTGACTGTTGCCGAAGATTGCCATTTTGATCTTAGTCTACTTAGTATATTGACGATATAAAGCTTACAGTAGTGATTTTTTATCGAAAACCGGACAATGTACCGCGTGTGGCGCGCGCAAATGATTTAAACGTAATTTTGGAATATTATTTATAACAGACAAACTGATAAATTAGTCACATATTTAATAGGTCATATAACTAATGTACATATAAATGGGACGTTTAGTTTTGGTTTCTGCATATGCATAATGATGTTACTCTATTTTAATTGGAAACAAGTATTTGGTTATTCGGGATGATTATGCAAGTCGAGTATATTTATTTGCACTGTAATTACAAACAGCACATATGTTATGTTGGATCGTATTAAAGCTTTATAAAATTTTATGAAACACAATGGATGCAGCTTTACCATAAATGCGACCTTGTGCTGAAAACATTTCGACATGTTTCAAATAAACAACCTGTAGAAATATTGTCTTGATATTTTCCCAAAGATATGACGATACACAAGTCGAATGAAACATTTCAAATCTAAAGACTGAATGTAACCGAAAATGAAAGAATTGCATTTGGAATTTGAAGGCTAGACCAGTGACTTTTTTCTCAACGCAAGGGACCAACCACCAGCACAGTTTACCAATCGGTAACCGTGACCTCGATCAATATAGCTTCATGACAAAAAATATGAACACTACATGTTAATAGAAGAGCATCACTAGCAGTTTTAACGAATGACGATGCGTTTGTTTCACACTCTATTGGAAAATCCAATTTTATATATTACTTGTGACTGAGAGTTAGACAGTTATAGTTTATTAAAGTGTCACGCATAGAACTCATTGTACAATTGTACAATATAGCACAAATTATTAGTAAATACCCAGCCAAATTGACTTATGAGACACATGTTACGTTTTAAAACATACTATCCACAGACTCATGTCATATCGAGCGAGACAATAAACCCGGCGAGACGCAACGAAGACGAATAAGCACACTGCTTAAAACAAGGGACGGGTTGTGTATTGAAAGTGGGTTGTGTATTGTAAGCGTGTATTCAGTCGTTAGAAATAAATGATATACCAGATTACGTAACATACATTTAGGTAGTCGCGCGTTTATCACATTACGTGACCCACTGGTCACCCACTGATCAAGCGTAATTAAAAAATTCCAAATATTCACGATTTGCTAACGGTCATTTAGGTGTTATATACATTGATAGTGTCAGTGACGGTACGCTTTTATATTACGGTTTTATTCACTTAATTGGAGGCAAATTTACTTATACATGGAAGTTCAGAAATTATGTCCATAGGGTAATTATCAGAAAGGTTCAAGTATCGTACCTTGATATTCTGAGTCTATTTGGATTGCTTAAGACGCGCGATTATAAAATACTTTGTGTTTTTATTGCCATTTTCTTTAAAGTCGTACCGACAATATATTTCCTTTACTTTGATCTTCGAATGATGATATACTTGCATCAGCCAGTTATTTAATCTACATGATTTGATACTTTCGGATACATTGTGTAAAGGATACACGCATCTCAAATTCACTACACAGTTATTGGCATTTAAACTTTTGTTACAGGTCATTCAGCATGTACATGTATCTCGGGGTTTTTTTCTGTCAGAGAGCAACAATCCCTTAATCAACCTAAACACCCATTCTTCTAGCCCCAATTCTTCACTAGTGATTTCTTTTTAACTCATACACACGCAGTGCTCTGTTGGCGGGAATGAGCGGTACGCTCTCATACTAAAGTAATACTATTGAATCGGTTATGTTAATTATGTCTGGATGGATTAATAAAATCAAGGATATAACATGTCCGGCTATAAATGTAAATGGAAAACGCCGTTTTATTGTATGTTGACATGTTAATATAAATATTCGTTTCCATATATGTTTATTAAAATGGTCATGACAACTGTGTATTAAATTTTTTTTTAAAAACAATCTATTTAAAATCTCAAAATAAAATCACACTGAACTAATGTTGTGTACATTTTAGATCAAATATCATAGGGATTATATGAATAGAAATTCATAGTTTATTCATTAGATGATACATACAAAATTCCACTTAGAAGTGTAAATATATTCGCTAAACAAACTAAGAAACAGAAGCAACAATAGTCCACAAACATACAGTATCTACTATCTAGATAAAATTATTTACATTCGTCACACATCTATCTATATGCAATAAACATCATACATGTAAATCTTTATAATGTACAGTAATAGTTATTTACATGTATCTTATAGACATGCATGCATGTATTTGGGAATACATATTTGAACCTTGAATGTATATATGCGTTCTTTAACAGATTAACCTGTCAAATTTACCTCAAACTAAAATCCAATATCTTGAAAATGTTTTGTTTAAAAGTACATTTCTTATCACTGAGAGATTACTACTTGTATGTTAACGGTTTTGATTTATGCGTCTGCCTGTATAATTAATTACACATTTCATAAACGGGAGCGAAATTAGATAAGCCAACAGTTTAATCAAATCCACTAACATACAGAAAGAAACATCCCCGAAAGAAGACCTTATTTAATGTTTTTACGACAAATTATAAGAAAGATATAACAATGTAAATGTAACGACGCCCTTACCAAATATGTAATTGATAATGTTAATAGAAATATAAATAAAAGTATATCAATCATTATTATTGTATAACATTCTTCAATGTAAATGAAATATGATTATGGTTTCGGCGAATCGTTTCTGAGATGCTTGGTGATCATATCATCGGCAGTGAATAAAGTTGAAATGCATTTGCTGTTATGGAAATGACCCTTCCGCCGTCAGTTCTATATGTTTATGCAATTCTAAAGGAACACAATCAATGTATAATACAACTTAACAGCATACTTTATCACTTTGAAAATCAGGTTTCATTTCGTTTCTGGATCATCAAAATGATCAGTTCTAATATTACCCACAAGCATTGTCAAAACAATATACAACATATAAGGATTTTACCGGAGTTCAAAACCGGCTTCAGGGGAATACCCGACCCACAACTTCCCCACACCACACAAACACCTACACAAAATATGTTTCCGTTATCATATATCAAAGGAGTTTACTTTTACAAGAACAATAATAAACACTACACAATATGTACACACTGTGTAACTGAATATAATTCTAAATACACTATTATGTGGACGACAATATTCAAACTTTATATAAAGTGAATTTCCCCAGTGCAATTGCATGTGTTTACAGGAATGCTATTCTCTCTAATCGCGTTTACCTCACATAACAGTGAATAAGAAATTTAGTTTATTACAAACTGTCTCACTTTGTTACATAATCGGACAGGCGTACATGTACATGTAGGACTTTCGAGACCCACAAATAAATAACAATAAATTCGTTATTAAGATAAATATCACTATATCTTTAGTTTATTGAGTCAATCATCCATCCAGGACCATCTTACGCACATGTCAATTTATGGCCGCAAAAGCATTGATCGCAGTAATGACTAGCGCGTACATGTAAGCCCCGCCCTCCCGGTAGCCACTGAACCGCTCAGTCGCCTGTATTGCGACTCTCCCACTCTTTTACTGCGATAGTAGTGCAGAAATCACGGGCCAGTCCTGCGAGCCGACTGCATTCCCGTTGCGATAATACTGCAGTAATTTCACTTTCAGACTGCAATACAGGGGAAGTGACTTTTGTCCGGCACTGTACAAACTGAGACGTTGATTGTCATTTTACTGACCAAATATGGTGGCAGACCGATTTAAAAATGCCTAGATTGAGTGCTGCTGAACGCAACATTGTCATAGGACGTATAGAAGATGGAGAATCACATGGCCATGTTGCACGTCATTTCCGAAATCACCAAACAAGCATTTCCCGTCTATGGAATGGTTACATCCAACACAATTCCACACAATATCGTCCAAGAAGCGGCCAGCCTCTAGTGACGTCTCAAGCCCAATATTGCTTCATCCAGTTAGTTCATTTAATTTGCGGAACCGACATCTTACAGTCAGGAGAACTGCAGCCAGGGTACCAGGAGTAAGAAGACTATTTGACCAAACCAAAGAACCGTCTTCGAGAAGCTGGTCTTCGAGCAAGACGACCTGTTATTCGGCCAGTTGTGGCATCGTCGATTGCGTGTCAGATAGTTTGCAAGATTGAGGGCATGGAGATGGAAGACAACGTGTTTACAGACGTCGTCGTGAACGATATGCCCAAAATTGTGTTCAGGAGGTCGACAGTTTCGGAGGTCGGGGTGTTATGTTTTGGGGGCCCATTGTATACAACCGTAGCTCACAGCTGGTGACTGTCTCAGGCAATCTGACGGCAAATCGCTACATTGACGAGATCCTTTGTCCTCATGTGATTGGTGTTATCGATCAGCAGAGGGAGTTATTTCCTTACTTCCTTGCTAACCAGAATATCCATGTGCTTCCCTGGCCATCCAAAATCACCAGATATCAACCCTATAGAACACCTGTGGGATGAACGGAACAGACGTGTACAACGACGTGAACGTCAACCCCAAACCCCAACCCCAAACCGTTGCCTTGCAGGAGAAGCAGAATATTCCACAAGCAGTGATTCGACGTTTTTTTCCAGTCAGTGCCAAGGAGGATTATTGCAGTCTTAGCTGCAAGGGGTGGCAACAACAGGTGTTAACATCAGTACCCAACCATGGAGACATTGTGTTTTGGAACTGTTATTCAGCTTTACCAGGTGATAATCATTATATTCTCTGTCATTGTGCAGAATTTGATATTTATTGGTTATTTCAGTCATGATATTTCTCCCATGCGTTTCTCTTTTAAAGAGTATATTATTTATAATACACATTGGCCAAATACACAAAATTCATGTATTTCAAAGGCTTTTCATGTACCACTGTGCTCCACACTACACCACTGTGCTCTACGACCAACCCGATTAATAACCGCCAGTGGTTAATACAATAATTTACTTGGTCCTGTTTAATACCATGTTTATAACACTTTTGATTGGTATTGGTAATTAACTCGCTGTCGCTCGATGATACTAAATCATTCCCTCGTTTCATAGACATTGTATCAACGGGACGTTGTTAGTATACTCTGCTTTCCAACATGTTTATTGGCCAATTTGCTGTCTAGTTACAGCTGACATTTCACAAATGAGACCAATAATTGCTGGTATAAAGGAGCAATCTTTATAAGCTTTGAGCTATCGCACACGGACGAAAAGCAACCAAACACTCAACACAGCAATACGCCAAAGGAAATCATGGCAGTCTCGGACAGTGACTTTACCTTAGAGAATAACACCTATTACAGTTATCCTGACTATGACCAGGAGGATCAGACACAACTTGGATCTTATGATATACAAGGAATTGTAATAAATAGCGTCCTTCTGTACATTGGACTATGTACCCACATCTGGATGCTCTGGTCCTTGTTCAAATCGAGGCAGGTCGGAAGCAGGGCTCAGTGCTATCTCCTTGCTCTTTGTATTTCGGAGATGCTTGGGTTAATTATTTACTGCTCTTTACAAATTACCTTACGCGTGACCAAAATGTGGTCTGCAGGAACTGTTGGTTGTAAAATTCTCATGGCGCTATTGGAGTTCTCTACTCTTGGACATTACATATTAGTCGCATTCAACGTTGATAATGTCATCACTGTCATGCGGGGACGTTCAACGATGGTCATCCGTGTGGTGTTGATTGTACTTTCGATTCTGTGCACTGTTGCAATAGCCATACCACAGGTAATTTTGAGGACAAACATTATTTGCCTACAGCTTATTGTAAATCAGACATGTACATTGAATTAATGTATTCACTTTATTTGTTCTTATGTAAACGATTTGAAATGCTTTGATACATTAATTCAAAATTAAGTAGACGAAATTTACTCAACATTCAGGAATAAGAGTACACTGCTGGCACCTTACGTATCCCTTTTACTTTCGGATTCTATGGAGTGTTGCTCGGTAAGTTAAGTACATATATTTATCTTTCAGGCTGTCATGTCTGAAACTATAGAATATAACTTTATGAGGAGTACATTGAGGGTATGCGTAATGACAGATGCTACCCTCAGTCAGTTGAACATGGCCCTAGCTGTTGGAATCCCTACCTTACTTGTCATCCTTGTTGGAGGCCCATCGCTCTGTTTATGGTGTGCCAGAAAAGGTAAGATCAGTTGCCATGTCAATCGATCCTTTAAATAATGTGATGAAACACGAGAGATAAGGTTATATTTTTACATTAATAGACTACAGCTCCTTGCTGACATCTCAAAGATAATTATGAAACATATTCCATAATGAGCTCGTTCACAGGCTCATTAAACTGTTATGTAAATACTATCGACAGAATCCGGCATGCATAATTATGATCCCCGTGCTTGCCTCTTGGCTTATATAATCCCTTTTAACAATTGCTAATCAGTACTTGTCGCTTAATGTTACTGAGACAATACAATATCATCCGTGTGATCATCAACGTTAATCAAACCTACCATACAATTATTAACAGTCACGTTGTACAATATGTTTAATTAACTTCATGTATGTAAAATTCTCTCGAATTTTTCGTAAACATTTATTATGTGAGATATTGTACTGTATCTAAATCCTTGAAATATATTTCAGATAAGTTATAATAAATCAATATGAGACGCTAAAAGGATATCATTACGAATACTTATCTTTGATGGCATAAATCTATATGGCTCAAAGGGACACCGAATTGAGTTCTCAAATTACAGGTGCACTGTCTCAGAGTGCTTACAAGGAGGATGGAAGCGGCGCTGATGCCAGAAACATAGGACAAGACGTCGGCTTGGTACTTGTGTTAGGTAATCCTCAATTCACTGCTTCTATATATGTGTCTCTAATCAGTTTATATCATCTTGATTCAACCTTCCCCCGTTGCTTTAGTAGACAGCTATATCGCTTGTAGAAATAATGCAGCAGGGAATTTGAAATAATGAAATGAATATGTGATTATAACATATGAAGGAGAAGATGATAGGAGCCTTTATGTTTCAAGACTAATAAAATATCCATCAGCATATCAGTGTAGACATAAGTTTGTTCTTCATGATATCATTCTCACAGAAAAAGACAAAGGGAATCTTTTATCATCAAGGCAAAATCAATATTGGCTGTAAAACTTCCATTCCGTTATATTTTTCCATGAAAGAAAATAGTTTATCTAAATATGTGTACTGAAATAAAATAGTAAAGTAGTCGCGGGTACAAATGTATATACTGGTCAATACGTCAGTGTCCATTTGTCCGTCCATCAGTCAGGTTTTTCTTTCCGCTCATAACTCAGACAATTATTCAAATGTAACGAACGTTGATACATATAATTATATATAATCACTATAATGTGCTCTGCCTTTAGTACGATTAACACCCTCATTTACACAGTTTTTCGACTTCAATTTCTTGCAATATTTGAGCACTTACAAATGACTCTTTCAGGACACGCTTACTGCACCAAACTTGTCACACAGGTCGACCATGACCAACCAGATTTTCCTTTTATGGTTTAGACCAACATATAAATTTAACGTTTTTAGCTCATCAGGCCTGAAAGGCCCGATGGGCTTATGGCAGGGCATGGCATGGTGTCCGGCGTCCGTCCATCAGTCCGTCCGTCTGTCCATCCGTCCATCCGTAAACTTTTCGCTTTTTCGACTTCTTCTCCAGAACCAATAATTCCACAGAGCTGAAATTTTATGTGCAGACTCCTTGGCCAATGGGGATTTTAAATTGTAGATTTCGTGACCCCATGACCCAAAATGGGGTCACAGGGGTCACATCCTTTAAAACCTATTTTCATCTTCTTCTTCAGTTCCAAAAGGTCTAGAGAGCTGAAAAGTTGTGTGCAGACTCCTTGGCCAATGGGGATTCTAAATTGTAGATTTTGTGACCCCATGACCCCAAATGGGGTCACAGGGGTCACATCCTTAAAAACCTATTTTCATCTTCTTCTTCAGTTCCAAAAGGTTTAGAGAGCTGAACAATTGTGTGCAGACTCCTTGGCCAATGGGGATTCTAAATTGTAGATTTTGTGACCCCATGACCCCAAATGGGGTCACAGGGGTCACGTCCTTCAAAACCTATTTTCATCTTCCTGTTCAGTTCCATAAGGTCTAGATTGCTGAAAAGTTGTGTGCAGACTCCTTGGCCAATGGGGATTCTAAATTGTAGATTTCGTGACCCCATGACCCCAAATGCGGTCACAGGGGTCACATCCTTAAAAACCTATTTTCATCTTCTTCTTCAGTTCCAAAAGGTCTAGAGTGCTGACAAGTTGTGTGCAGACTCCTTGGCCAATGGGAATTCTAAATTGTATATTTTGTGACCCCATGACCCCAAATGGGGTCACAGGGGTCACATCCTTAAAAACCTATTTTCATCTTCTTCTTAAGTTCCAAAAGGTTTAGAGAGCTGAAAAGTTGTGTGCAGACTCCTTGGCCAATGGGGATTCTAAATTGTAGATTTCGTGACCCCATGACCCCAAATGGGGTCACAGGGGTCACATCCTTAAAAACCTATTTTCATCTTCTTCTTCAGTTCCAAAAGGTTTAGAGAGCTGAAAAGTAATGTGCAGACTCCTTGGCTAATGGAGATTCTAAATTGTAGATTTCGTGACCCTGTGACCCCAAATGGGGTCACAGGGGTCATATCCTTAAAAACCTATTTTTATCTTCTTCTTAAGTTCCAAAAGGTCTAGAGTGCTGACAAGTTGTGTGCAGACTCCTTGGCCAATGGGGATTCTAAATTGTAGATTTTGTGACCCCATGACCCCAAATGGGGTCACAGGGGTCACATCCTTAAAAACCTATTTTCATCTTCTTCTTAAGTTCCAAAAGGTTTAGAGAGCTGAAAAGTTGTGTGCAGACTCCTTGGCCAATGGGGATTCTACATTGTAGATTTCGTGACCCCATGACCCCAAATGGGGTCACAGGGGTCACATCCTTAAAAACCTATTTTCATCTTCTTCTTCAGTTCCAAAAGGTTTAGAGAGCTGAAAAGTTGTGTGCAGACTCCTTGGCCAATGGGGATTCTAAATTAAATAAATAGATTTCGTGACCCTGTGACCCCAAATTGGGTCACAGTGGTCATGATCTAAGAACCTATCTTTTGCTTGTAATCAATAACTTAAATAACTTAAATATTCAACTTTAGATAGTAAATCAATGAAATCCTGATGAGCTACAGAGCCCATGGCTCTATTTTTAGGTTTCCATTGAAACATGACTAAAGCAAACCTCCCAAAATAATAACATATCAAACATAATTATAAGCTTCATGAAAAGTATATTCAAGTTCAGAATTATTCCCCAAATTAGAATTAAGTGTTCCTGGTTCACAACAAATTATGAATTCTCTACAATATCTGTAGAATTGATATCGTGTCCTTTCTTAGGTGTGATCTGAAATTTCACACACTTCATAAAACTGCAGTGGTATGTTCACAATGGACTATACATTGATGTTTTTCTTTGAGCAATGTTTGACGCAGGCTATATGAGTGAGCTGTGTTCTTTAATTATTGTGTTGTTTACTAGGGACGCTAGGTGAACACGGTAAAGAACCATAACAATAATCTGACTGACTCTTGTCAGGTTAAGATGTCATGTACAATGCTTGTTTGCACGCTAATCGTTGGATAATGGCAAGTGATATGGTATCATTTCTGTTTCAGACGTATTCTTCATTCTCTGCTGGTCACCATTACTGCTCTTTATGTTTGTGACTGACTTTACAGGGTAGGCGGAAAAATCAACTCAGTAATCTACTTATGATCATTATACTGATTTAGACGATAACCCTGCCGATGCAGAATAGTATTTAAGCTTATTAGATTTAAGTGTCTTTATATTGAATAGTCATATTTTAAAAAATAAATACGTATATTTATCATATGTTTACTGCATCATATTTACTGAAATGTAACCCTCCCTGAGGATAAAGTTGAAACAGGAGAAATTGGTCTTTTATAATTACCATTTGAACAATGTAGTATCAATTACATGAATGGAGATAGACACACTGTCATCGAAAGACCCCAAAATAAACGTCTACTATAATAACTAACCTACATCTACTTAAATCCTATATAATGTACTTACACTTGAACACGATTCTTTTCAGCTATCACATGATGTTTCATGTGATTGGCACCACACTCGCTACTGCAAATACCTGCTTCAATCCGCTTGTTTATGGTGATTATGATACGTCGAATTACTTTGATGTTACATTTCGTATGTTACTTTAAATATGATTCAATTTATGTAAATTTAGAAAATAATGACCGATGGTCATGCTTATGAAACAAGTGAATGATTTTGGTATTCAATGAGCGAGTTTGATACCAATATTATTCACGAGTTTCATACCACTGAACGAGGTATGACATGGATTCAGGTTTTGTCTTTTACTCGCCAATATTAAAGGAAGTTTCAGTTTGTGTCACAGCTGCCTCTTGTACCCCCTTGTCACTGACCTACGAATTCCAAAAATGTTCAAAACTGTTGCCGATTGTTTTCGGCTACAACTTTGACAAGTGACAAGTGACAAGTTTATTTGCATTTGGGGCCACGTGATCCATATTGCTAATACAAAATGACTGCACAAAGTGCGCATATTATATCATTCATTCAAACAGGGAAATTTCTTTTTAAGTACAACTGTCGGCATGAGTTGAGGGAAATCTGGGGTAAAATTGTGAAATGTGATACGTCTCCGAGTTACTCACGACTCATACGACTTACTTTGGACATACACGACTAACATAGGATACAGTGAGGAGGAACTCCCAACTCATTACGATTGAGACCAACCCCTTCACGACTCACTGTCGGCATTTTACTGTCACTACTTCGCCATCAGAACACGGACAAGGACTCGACTCAGTCCCGACCCATTCATGGCAATATTGACTAGTTTACGACTCGGGTCAAATACAGCTCACATACGATCAAATCAAGAAATAAGAAATGGAACGACAGCAGCCAACTACTCTTTTCGTCAACTACTCTTTTCGCCTAAGCATGCGAATCTCGACCCGGGAGTGAGTTGTTGAACATGTTAACAAGAACTCCCGACATCAACTGACTGACCGACTCTTGCCGACCCTTCACGGCTCTTAAAGACTCATATACGTCCCAGGCCGATTAAAGGGGACACACACAGGCTTCATATCGAGTCAAAAACTACTTCCTGCCTATTTTCAGTCGGCAACGGATCACAGCTAGCTCAGCGAAATGGGGGTATAAGTTTAATAAGATCAGAACGTATTCCGACGTCTTTTGGGCAGCGCGTAACTGTATTTCAGAATATGTAATATTATTGTAGATTTCATATTAGGAGATATTACCAATTGACGAGTAATATATCCATGAATGTGTCTCTTCGTTTAAATTATATTTACAATAATTTTTAAAAAACTTTTTTTCAGCGGTGTTCAATTGTCTGAACAGACGGAAAAATCGTTCTTCACCGGAGCTCTAACAGGATTTGGTTATTATACAATGCATGCAGTTTCGAGTTCCATTCAAAGAATGCTTATATTGATACTATAATGGGTCAACTTGTACACATCGTTTAACATTTCTTTCATGTATTAAACTTATGTTACTTTCGCGCTCACTTAAAGACATCGTGAGAAAGTCTCACAAATGTTAAATGTATAGTATATATATCAGCGTTGTTGTACATAAGTTATATTATTATAATAGATTTCAATATTTGTTGATCTAAGAGACGCACATGAAAACGTAATACACTTGTCCAATAATGTTTTAAAAATTAAGATCTTGAAAGAAGGCAACACGTAACTAATTGTTTGTTTTACGAGAATTAAACATATAATATTGTGAATGTCTGTAAGGTTAGTCACGAACATAGACAATACCACTTACCGGGGTATGTGCTATATGTCTCTCAACTTATATCAACGCGACACGTAACACAGCGTGACGAGGATGAAGATGTCTGTGCTACGAGGTAATATAAGGCGTATCTATCATTGGAAACCTTGTAGTACTTTATCTATCGTTGTTGTTTTGGAGAAGCTGCATGTGACTCGGAACGTTAATTAAATAAATAATACAACCGTGTGAAATAGTCAACAACAAATATATTTGAATACATTGATATTCTTTAAAATCATATAATTTAATAATATTCCATGAATCATTTAATATTTTAACCAACGAATCCAGTAGTCCGAACTTACTTAACTTAAACTCCTTAGGAAAATATTCAGTATTTGTTTAATTCTTGTATTTCTCTGTCCTTTTCTTGACATGTAACAATGTGTATTTATCATTTATATTTATTCATGAATTTGAATAAATAAAGTCATATTTATTCACAGAGTCGTTGTTATAACTGCATTGCCGGTAATCGTATAAAAGATTAAAACATTACATTAACATTCTACAGAAAAATAACACAAAAAGAAACAACAAGAACATATAGAATGACATTAACATAATCAAATTCAAATTAATATTTGATACTATTTTGTTGTTATCCCCCCGGCATATAATGTAAGGGGGATATAGTCGTTGGCTCCGGCTGTCCGTCCTTTATCACATCATTTGCGGAGCAGTATTTGAAAACTACTTAGCCAATCCTCTCCAAATTTGGCATACAGCTTCCCCATATCATGTAGATGTGCCTTTTGGGGGTTTCAACCTTTTGTAAATGTTATTTGTGTTGTTTCCATGGCAACAATTTGGACTATGTTTATTGGAAGGGTAGAGTTTCTTTCCGGAGTGGATTTTAAAATCTGATTGACCTACCTGACCACCTGATTGGGTGAAGGAGGAGACATCTGTTTTTACGAGCAAAAACACCTTTTAGTTTTAATTATACACTGCTGAAACTGAGTATTCAACTTATGTGGGACCGGGGGGGGGGGGGGGGGGGGGCGGGGTTATAATCTATCTCTCCTGATGGCTCTTGTTTATAATTCTGCTGTGCGGGTCTCCCCTCCTGTACATGTGCACCTCTCTCTATTCCATTTAAAGCTCATCTAGCCTGAAAAGGCTCGATGGGATTATGGCATGACATGACGTCATCATCCGTCCGTCCGTAAACCTTTCACTTTTCGACTTCTTGGAGATTCTAAACTGAAAAGTTGGTGACCCTATATGCCCAAGTATGGGTCACAAGAGTCATAACCTAAAGACTTATTTTCATCTTCTTCTCCTTAATGAACAGTTCTTGAAAGCTGAAATGTTGTGTACAGACTCCTTGGCCAAAGAGGATTCTAAATTGAAGGGGTGCGTTCAAAAAGGGCAAATGTGCCATGTGAAATGCATAGAACATGTGCTCTTCTTGAATGAACCCCTTCAATTGTAGATTTCGTGATATGGTGACCTACATATGGGTCACTGGGGTCATGACCTAAAAAGCTTTTTTCACTTCTTTATCGTTTTCAAAAAGGTGAAATCTTGTGTACAGAATCCTTGACCAATTGGGATTCTAAATTGTAGCTTTGGTGACCCTGTGATCGTACTTGAAATTTATTATAGCTCTGGTCTGGAAAATGTATGTATCGAAACTTATTTAGATTATTGTATTAAGATTTATGAGCTACAGAGCCAATTACTCTATGTTGTGCAGTTTGTTTGTAAGGGTGTTCAATAAAAGCAATGTGATGTAACTTTGCTGAAACAAAAATAAACAAGTACGATTGAAAACATTGTTCCCTGTATTTATGAAGCTGTTTTTAATTGTAAGAAATTTATGTTATGCATAAGATTGTAAGGTCTGGTAAAACCTGACTATCACTATATTTAGATTTAGACTTACACACTTAGTTTTCTTCTTGTCGTAATTGCCTTACCGAAACCAGAGACAATTACAAAATAAAGTCGCAAGCGACGATAAAAGAATTCAGCAAATGAATGATTCAATTATTTTAAATATAATGAATTGAGACATATTTTCAATGTTATTGCGCATTTTTTAAAACAAGTTACAAGTTTCTAGCATGTCCCTAGAGCTATTGATACTCAATATGTACATTTGTAATTGTAAATTATAAATAAAATCAAAATGGCGACTAAACCACGTGATCTACAACTGTGTTAAAGTTTTTCTCTATTATGACCGGAAATTACTGTTTGCGAGCGATTTTATTATTAATTCATAAAGACAATAATTAAAATGGCGACTAAAGCACGTGACCTACGAACTCGGAATGATTTACTGTATTAATTGCATGGTAATTGCGTATGTTTTTAAACAACTTTCAACTCTATATCTGCATTTTGAATTTTCCCTTGTTAAAAAGGCACTGCAACTCTCGAAGTGAAAATGAAAAAAATCACATATTAATAGACCCCTACCTTATAGTTCTCATGATTAAGATAAAACGGTGAATATTTTCATACTAAGGTGTACCATAGAAATTGTTGTGCTTTAATTTCCACTTAAGTAGATGTAATCATCATTTAGATTGCTTATATAATTAATGCGTTATGGACTTCCGAATATTCAGGAAAATACTCCAAAATGCTTATTTTCGGACCCCTAGACCACGTTTGCGATGTTTGAAGCTAAACTATTAACTTTTTTATTAAAGGGTTCAGCATAAAGTTTTTTGTTCTTAATATTGTGCATACGTAGGTGCAAATAAAGTTTCAATATCAAAATTAGTTTAACCGTTTTGGCTGAATCTTGCTAACAAAATTCGTGAAAGAATAATGAAAATAAACACACCAATAACAATAAGGATTCAGTAAATTGCTGAATCTTTAATAAAAAAAACACGCCAATACAATAAGGATTCAACAAAATTTGCTGAATCCTTAATTAGAGTTATTATGGAAAATAGATCTGACCTTTACGCTACTCAACCACCCATGGATCAGCGAGTCCCCGACTTCCACTTGAAGGCATTTCGGAAGAAGGATAAGTCATGGATAGCTTTGCTTATAACGATACGACATTCATGGTCAACGAAACTTACAACTATGATTACGACTACGATACGACCTACAACTCATATGCGACCCCGACCATAGTCGTTCATAGTGTTTTACTGTACATTGGACTATGTACCAACATCTGGATGCTCTGGTCGCTGTACAAAACATGGGAGGCGGGCAGCAGGGCGCAGTTCTATCTCCTCGCTCTTTGTATTGCGGAAACGTTTGGAATAATCATTTACTTTCCTGTGCGAATCTCTCATGAAGGTCTTTATTCTTGGTGGGGCGGAAATGTTGGATGCAAACTAGCCATGGGTTTATGGCTGTTCGGTTCTACTCTTGTACATTATGTACTGGTGGGTTTCAACATTGATAATGTGGTCACTATTATAAGAGAGCGTCCCGCCAAGATTCTTCGTGTTGTTTTTCTGATCCTTGCCATTCTGTGTACTGTTGCTGTTAACATTCCAAGCGTAAGTATTGTTCTTTCTCTTGTTTTTGCAAACCGTATTGATCAAAATGAACATTATTCTTATTTAATTCACAAAGTGTGTTTGAATGCTCATTTATTCTTTACACGGAGGATGTATGAGTACGTATCTCTGAGAAACATTTACTTACCTAAGATAATGTGTTGTAATATTATAGTTTGCCTATTCCAGCTATGTTCTAGGTGACATATTACCATTTTGCGCATCAAAAGGCATTTTCAATAATGTATGAGATTTGAATGCAACTGTACAATGCACAATAGCGTAGCAGTGAGACAATTTTGAGTCACTACATCAAATGATGTTTCACTTCTTCGAATGAAACTAAGGTAAAGTATGTGTGACAGACTTAAGACTAGCAGATTTGACTTGTATCTTTGGTGTCGATTCAACAATGTTATAAACCTACAGCTGCATACCGAAAGTTTGGTCACCTACTTGTGTATTTCAGTGCAAATATCATGTAATTTGGCATGTTTTTGAAGCATCTTATCAACGCGAAAACCTGACTGATCGCATTGCAATCTAAGAAGACAGTTGAGTGTTCCATTACATAATCTGATTTGATACCTCATAGTAAACAGATACATTTGTGGCAACTCTTTTAAGTGACCAGGGGGTCAATCCTTTCAAAACTAGTTTAAAGTTTATTTTCTTCTGTGAACTATTAAGTAATCAACTGGGTCAAACAAACATCATATATTTCCTCTTATACTCATTCAATGTATTTGTGATGAAACTATTCTCATTTTGTCGATATTAAAACTTATATTCGAAAATTAAGGAAATTTGAATTGTCATAATTTGACCCAATATGTCTATATCATTATGCCAAATTTCATAAACATGCACAACTGACGTGACGAACATAGGGTAAGTTTGAGAACGATAAGTTTACTCATGAATATATGATGATCATTTTATGTATCATTGGAAATAATGTAATGTTATCAACGTTACAATGAACGTCAATTTATATGATATTTGCACTAATATACACTTGGAAGTGAACAAACTTTCGGTATGCAGTTGTATAACACCATGTAAATCTTCACATTTTTACTTTAAAATGCTTGAAATGGTGTAAGAATATATACCGAAACGTCCATAAAAAAATCCAGTTTACACTTGTTGTCAATGATAAGTAATATATTACATGTATATTTTACAAACATAAATTGGCATTGTCAAACGATACAGTTTCAGCAAACTTTGAAATGAAATACTTACTTTGTTTTGAAGGCGATCTTCTATGAGGCACACGATTTTAGAATTGGGACAGTGTGCACCGTATACAGCGATATAGGTCCCTTCTCCGTGTATGATTTCAATAACTTCACCACTGTTGTTATTCCTATCGGTCTGGTCCTGGTGTTTGGCTTTCCATCGCTTTGTTTATGGTGTGCAAAGAAAGGTACGATTTGTTCTGCAGGTCTTATTGAAGTACTTAACTGTTGTACGTCATGGATAACACCTGAATGCGAGGGCGTTATAGCAAAGAGAAGGGTATACCTGTAAACAAAGGTATCTCTTTGCTAGAACGCCCGAGGATGTGAGTGTTATATTTTTAATAAACCCCCCCAAAAAATATTATGTAACCGCAGTTGTCTAAATGTTTTACTGCAGGTGATCCAAGTAAATTAAAGCGCACATAAAATATCATGGAGATTCTCCGACAGCAGAATACTGCTAAAAAAATCAACCTTTTT